>RJWH01000233.1:0-600000 GCA_004363575.1 Solenodon paradoxus | reverse complement strand
TTGTGGAACTTTCTAGCTTTTAGTATCTACCCCTAGGTTATTTCTATCCAACTGTATGTACACTGTCAATAAAATTCTACTTTTAAATGCATTTTTCTCTCTCCTCTTCCTTTCTGTCAACAATGCATTATTTCACTGGCTTCTTCCCAGGTCCACCTGGTTCCTCATGCACACACCTATATACTTCTCTACAGTACTCTCTTCTTAAAAGTGACAAAAGATTTGTTTACGTATGTTTTTTATTCTTTGGTGGCACTACTCTCAATAAAGAGGGGGAAAAAATCTGAAGACTTTTAATTGGAAAAATAAACTGATAATAATCTTTCTTAATTATTAAATCTTTCTAATTATTTTAGCCTTTTCTACCTTGTATTTTTCCTATGTTAGTCTCTACCCTCTAAAGTTAGAAAATGACAAATGCACGCAAAATAAAAATTATTTTGTAAGAGAAGGGGAAAAAATAAATTGACAGGACTTTCCTGTTGTGCTTTATCAAAAATCAATTAAAAAGAGAAAAAGGTTAGCATGCCAATATCTGCTTAAGACAATAGGAAAGAAAATAGGCTGCACATTCCTGAGAAAAGGAAGTAATCAGAACAATCCAGTGAAAACAAGTGTTTTATAAGAGACTCAGAGCTTCCTTCCTTAAGTATCTACTGTAGAAATTGGACAGGTGGGTGCGCAGGGGGTTCTAGTAAAACAGGCTTCAGTCCTGGAGGCAGCGCTAGTCTGTTTTGGACACAAATTCAACCAATCTGAGATTTTCCTATCAATTTGATTTATAGACTCTTCTGTTTGAAATATAAACTAAAAAGCTTAGTAAACAGCTTAGTGATTCTGCACTAGAGGACAGGAGGGAGAGACAGAGAGGGAATGAGAGAATAAGTAAAGTCATCAATATTTAGCTAATTTTGTTTAATGTATCAGAATCATATTTTTTTCCTTTTGTAAAAAGTTCTACGGTAGCCAAAGGTCAAGTCTCAAAAATACATTACAAGATGCATGATAAACAACTTTCCTCCCCTTGCTACCTTCATTATATAACAGAAAAGCGAGCTATGACTGCACTTTAGAAGAAAGGAATTTGCCAAACTCTGCAAGTAAAAATGGAAAATACAAATTAGTAAACTCTTGAACCACAGAGAGAGAATACCAGCTATGACACCTTAAATTTCTTTATTGGGTTCAATTAAATCTGCCCCAGCAAATGAAATAGATAACACCTACTCTATTATCTCTATTATCTAGTTCAGTGGATTTTTTTTTAAGAGTTAAAGAGAATTGAAGTTTGTCTCAGATCAAAATTTATGCTGCTGGTCCTGCACCCTTTCAAATCATTTTAAAAAATCTCATCAAATAAGGAAGCAGAAGGGCTCAGGGAAAATGATGAGAAGAGACAGGATTTGAATCCAGGTTAGGGTAGCAGGTATCATTCCCACTACGTCCCTACTGCCTCTGTAAAAGGCTGTCCCTTCCAGAGAGAAGGATTTTCTTTCCTAAAGGAGTAAACCTTTCACCTGTGAATTAACTGGTATATCTGCTCATGTGATCTTGATATACTAGTCTCTTAATAACCTAGACTCTTATAAGTACATGTGCTAATGCAACCCACCTGCAAGCAGCAACAGGATAAAAGAATCATTTTATTTAATAAAAATAATTTATCTTGCCATTCTAAATAGGAGGAAAAAAATTTTAATAAAAGCTATTAACTACTAGCAAAATCTTCAAAAGAAGCCCAGAAACCCTGCTCTGAGCACAGCTATGGACGCGGCATCGATGGTGTTGATAGGCAGCAACCCCTAGAGTTTGGGTCTGCTGCTCACTCTAAGCACACGCAGCACTGGGACTTGTTAATGTGGACAATGGCACTTGGCATTCTGCATTTATCAGAACTAATACTTGTGACTCAGAAAACTGTTTATAGTTCCTGGGATACTTACTACATCTTTAAATTCATTCCTAGAATGTTTCTCTGGAGTGGAAGTGATTTTTCCTGCAGAAGTGAAACAAAACTTCCCACAGTTAAGATTATTTTTCACTTTGAAGTGGGCATACAGCAGACATTCCAGGTTGAGGCCCAATGTGAGCAGGAGCCCAGGTGTGTGAGAAGCCTGGGAACCTGGAGCCATTCTGGGCGGCCAGAACCCAGAGTACCTCAGGTGGGTAAAGAGGATGCTGTTAAGAGAGCTGTGCCTGGGTCAGACGAGGGAAGATCTTTAGTGCGAAGGCAAATTTGGATCTCATCCTCTGGACCATGGAGATCGAGTGAACATGTTCAGACAAGGAAAGCAATATGATTTGACTAGTGCTTTAAGAAGACAACACCAAACAAGCCAAGGAGCGATATAAATGGGAAACAATGGAAACAAGAAGAGGTAGTTGGGCGGTTATAAAAATATGTAACAGAAACAAATAAGTTATGCAAAGTTGGAAGGGCTGGAGGGATGGTAGTCATATAAATGAAAAACAGCAATCCTATAAGGACAAGTTGGAAGAGATAAAGAGAGGAAACTGCACCAAGTCAACAGCTTCAGTTCTAAACATTTGGATAGAGATGTTAAGATGACAAATGGGGGATTCAGGTCTGGAAGTGAGAAGAAAACTTAAAGCTAAAAAAAGGTGTAAGGTATAGTACAAAGGTAATATTTGGAAACAAGAAAATAGGTGATGTCATTTACAAAGAAAGGACAAAGCAACTGAAGAATAGTAAGGATAAGACCTTAGATGCCTGCACTTATGAAGCTGGAAACATAAAGAGGGCACAGTGAGGGAGAAGTACAATCAGAGAGAGAACATCAGAGAAATCAAGAAATAGGAGTTTAAGCAGGGATGGAAGTCAGTGAGAACAAACTGAAGAGTTAGAGAGTAGAGCTGTAAAGTTATTATCACAGCTCTGGCACTGTGGGGGAATGTCAGTGGCAGATGAAATCAGATTTTGAGGTACAGAAAAAAATATTGGGCAGTGTACACAAAATACTAAACTACTTTTTAGAAAAGATTGGTGAAGAACAGAGGTATCCTAACTTGTACAATCAGCTCTACAACCAGCTGCTGAACTGAAAACAGAATGTGCCTATTACTGGAGAAGGGTGTTAATTGAACCAGTTAACTGAATCAGTGATCAAGAGTGTAACGGAAAATGACTCTTCCGGGCTGTTTTAGTTATTTTAACTTATCTAGCTTCTAAATTGAGTAAATCTTATGATTTACAGGTAATAATAATAAAGTGGGAGGAAGCTGTTTTTAGTTATAAAAGCATCAATCTGTGAAGCCTGTCACCTAAAATCTAAGAGGAATTCACAACTAGTATTAAACAAGCACAGAAACTTGCTTTACTTCAGAGAAATGCCAGAAACGCTGAACCTCAGTAAAAAACAAAACAATATTGTAGAATTAGTAATTTTCCAATATTTAGGGGAGGGGGAGAGAGAATGAAAATCAACATAAGGCTAAACAATAGAACAGTGAAAGTAATCTGAATTGATAAAGTCAATTCACAGCAGTTTGAAACACACTCATCTAAGAACCCTGCAGTTCATATTTTATGCAGACTACTATCTAATCTACAATCTGAAGTGGGAAGCTGGGAACATTTTAAGAGCCGGAAGAGGATTATTTCATTAGTCTAGTATTACTTTTCAGACTCATCACTAATATTACTTGGAAAATTGTGACATAAAACAAAATTAAATTACTGACAAACAACTTTTCTTACTAATGTTCTCTAGAATTCTAATTATCCAACCCTACAAGAAGTACAATAATATTCCCAACTAAGCTAGAAAAACTGCATTCTCAGATCTTCTCACATGAGAAAAGGGCTGTTATGAGGCTACAGGACACCTATGTACACTAAATTCTTAAGTATTTTACTATTGTGGCCTTTGAACTTTCAATTACTCAGAAGAATGCTAAACAATAAAAAATGATACAGTGGGCATACCCTGGTGGCTCAGGTGTTAAAGTCTGTGCTTGGGACACAGTCCAAGTGCAGCCTAAGAACCCAGGTTCAGGAAACAACTAAAATGAGCAACTAAATTTAAAAAATGATGCTTTTTCCTCCTTTCTCTTCTGTACTGTAAGCTGCCTTCCTTCTTCTTTAAAACAAGGATATATTAAATCATAGAGACAGCATTTATAGTCCACAGAAAACTTGTTCCCCAGAATTATTTCAGCTTTTATTTAACAAAGAAGCAAAAATCCAATGGTGGTTACTTTTATAATCTATAAGATTACAAAAATCTATTAACTTTAAAATGTGAAGATGTTTTTTAGTCTTGTTTAGTCACATTTAATTCATTCCTCCTCACTACTGCAGACTGATAAAAAATTAAGCTGTTTTAACACTCAGCTTAATATCCTGCTACAAATTGATGATCAAGAAGAAACTTGGCTAATTTTATATTTATTTTTATGGTGCATAATCTTTTAAAAACAATTATATTGAAGGAATACTGCATTTTAACATTAACTCAGTTTGAGGTATGATAGTAAATTTACATTTGTATTACTATTTCCTTTCTCCCCCTTCACTTGGTTAAGTTTTATAACAGTATAATTTTAGTGATGTGAAATCCATTGGTTGACATCAATACAATATACCCTTTCAATTAATTCACTAAGGTTTTAGTTAGGGGAAACACCCTGTTTCTGACATGCTTCATAAAAAACTGAAATGTAGCTTCAGTACAGGCAAGTTTCTTCTTTCATTCTCTCTCCCCCCTTCCCTCCCTATTACTATAGTCGTTAATATTATTATACTATTAATATGTGTGACTATAAATTTACGCATTAGATTAAAAATTAAGAGATTCACAAGAATTATAGAAGAAGCTAGTCTCACTTCCAGTCTGATAACGATGTTTCCAGTTTTCTCCTCAGAAGGAACCACTGCTAAAGGCTTCTCCACAGGTCTAGGAATCAGAAACACACACACACTCACGCATGTGCGTGCTTAAGGGATTTTTGCACAAATCATTGTATAATATGCATAGACATTTTTGCACCTGCTTTTTCTTCCCCATTAACAACATATCTTGAAAATGGTTTATATTAGTACGCATAGGCTATTCTCTTCCTGACAGGTGATGGCAGCCTATTACTCAGATTTAACATTATTTTAAGTAATCTCCAGGTGGATATCTAAATTGTCTCTGCTCTGTTCTGATCATTATAAATGGTGGTGCGATGACTGTGCAGGTACCTCTGTAGGACAAATTCTTAGAAAAAGACAGCTTCCAGGGACAAAGAGGATGGTCATTTTTGCAAAAATGTGTCCTGCAGAGGCCACCCTCTGTAGATGCGAGTTGGCATTGATGGTTAGAATGCTGCTTTCTCCTGTTTGTTCAGTCATTTGTATCTGTGCTAATTTCAGAGGTTAAAAAAAAACAACTGGTAGTTCATTATCGTTTTAATTTGTTCTTATTGATTATAAATGAGGTATAGCATCTTTTTCTTCTGCGTAATGTCATTTTAATTTTCTTTCCTGTGAACCATATATGCCTTTCTCTGTTTTGAAATTTTCTATTTGTTAATAAGATAATACATGCAGTTCAGAGTCTATTGACTCCACTAGAATTTTTAATATAAACAGCAATCTCCAAGCACATACCTGTATCATCTTTCCTTCTCCAGAAACACTGTAACTCTCTTAGCCAATTATTTTGGTAGTTAGCATCAAATCTTAAATATATGGCTGTATCGATATTTTTCATTTTTCTATCTTAGTCATTATCTATTGACTTCTCATTGTGGATGAAAATTTGACTCTTCCTTTCCTACTATCCAGTTGACATGTTCTCACTGCCTCCTCTCACCCCCAAGCCCTGTTATTAGGTGTGATTTGGGTTAGGACGAACAGCACCATGGCTCTGAATGCTCTTTTAGGGAGCCGCGACATAGTTAAGACATACGTACTGCACAGTGCAGTAATCAAGAACATAGATCCTGAAGGGTGACTACCTCGGTTCAATCCTTTCTTTGCCATGTACTAGCAGTCTAGTTTTTTAGGCGCATTAACCTCTCTAGGCCTCAGTTTCCTTATCTGCAAAACAATACCTTGTTAGTAGGTACTATCTGATTATTCATTTCCTTATTCATGTGCTTATTATTAATTCAAATTCTCTTTTTACTATTTAAATTCATTCAGCTCTATTACTATCCTCTCCTTGGAGAAGTTTTCACTATAGACTTCTGACGCTCCAGCCTGAATTCTATTGCTGTTATGAGTACTTTAACTTGGTTCTCTATCACATTCTCCTGTGAGTTCCTTGTTTCCCATATTCTATATTCCTTATCCTGCTCATTCCTGGTGGAGATTATAATATATTCTATTAGTTTCAGGAACCTCCCGTAACTCAACATTTTTTTTTTCTGGAACTCAGTTTTGATGCTGGACTTCCTAGACAACATACTCTAATTTTATCTCTTTCTTCATTTACTTTCTGGGGTATTTCCTCCATTTCATCTTCCAGTCCTACTGAATCTTATTTCAGTTGGAAAAAAATTGCTTTTTTAATAGATATCATCTTTTTGGTTTGTATAACATTCAGTTCATGGCTCCTGTATGTAGAATTTTCTCTTTGAAGATAATGATGATTTTCTTTTAAGTATTCTGTTTCCTGTCAGTCTCTGTTCCTCCAAGTTTCTTTTTTCCTTTTGTTTTTTCTCTTTCATGCTAGAGGCTTTTCTTCAGATGTCTACTAGTCTTATAGATGTCAGTATCTTTAGGTCTTTCCTCTTTTAATCTCTTGCCTGGAGGTTAGAAGCAAGCGAGGGGTGTCAGGTGGAGAAGTACAGCATTCAGTTAACTTAATTCTCCCTGCATTTGGGAAAGTGTCCTGCATTCTCAAATTTGCTTTGTATGCACCAAATCACGCCCTTGTTTTATTTCTTTCTCTCTTTTTTTTCCCTTCAGAGAATTTACCTGAGTTGAGAACAACTGCTCAGTGGAACAGGAGAGTTGGAAAAGACCTAGGAGAAGACTGCTGTGTATTCCTGGCCCCACTGATTGCTGAGATACTTGAAGACTATGCTGTAAACATTAGATAGGTTTCTCTGCTTTCCTCACTATCCAATTAAAATTTGGCTTTCTCAAGCCAGTTAAGTCATTTACCATACTCCATTTGTTTTCCAGTTTTCAATTTATTATTATTTGAGAGTGTGTGTGTTTGTAATTTTCTGTCTCATTCTCCTCATCCTTGTAAGATTTTGTCTTTAAAAAAAAATGCCTTTAGTACAGCTGTAAAGGGGTCTCTGGAAGGAAATAATTAGATGCTTGTACTCAACCTACCACTTTTATCCCCGGAAGTCCAGACTGAATCTAAAAACATTCCTAATTATTTATGCACGCATTCCCCCTTCCCACCACAGAGGTTTACTAAGACTAATACTGTCTTAGAACTGGTCAAGAGGGGCCACTCCCCATGGGGTTTAAATGTACAGGCTGGACCATCATGTGCATGCCCGTGGGCCTCTCATACCATGGGACCAAATTTGAAAATTCCAGCCTGGCCTTCCAGACTGCTATAAAAGCACACAATCAAGGTGTAAGAATAGAATATATTTTATATGTTTGTTAAGAATTAAAAAAGAAAAAGACTCGCTTAGCTATTAAACTGTATGATGCAGTTTTGTTCACCTGGCAAGCAGGTGGACCACAGTTACACAAAGACCCCCTCCATGGTTTCTCCTTCCTCAGGTCTCGCAACAATCCTGACCACAGCCTAAACACCGTTCTGCACCAGAAAAATACTTTATTTAAGTCATCTTACTGCCATCTGCTGGAAATCTTATGGAATAACTACCAATCGACAGTGACGACTAAATGGCAGGCGCCCTGTGGTCCAGCAACGCATAATTCACACAAGTACCAGTGTCAGCACTGGCTAGAAGCCACCTTCACAGAAGTGAGTCTCTCCTGTTGGGATGAGGATGGGGAGGACGGTAAAAGAGCAAAGCAGGAGTCCAAACTTACACACCTTACAGGTCTCTGTGCCTGGCACCTTTGACTTAGAACTGAGAACTGATTTCTTCATAGAAAAAAAGTTCTAACTGCTAATCTAAATCTAGTTCCTGGGAGTAATATAAAAATTGGGTTTAGTACATTACCTTGAGAACTTAAGTAGTTTTTATTTCATTCATACTAGTTTTGAGTTCCAAATACCTAACCTCTCAAAGAAATTTAGGAATGTGTTCAAGAATAACGGACATTTTGGCATTCAAATGGCTAACAGATACAAGAGGTTTCTTCCTTATGTACAAACAGGACTGAGTCACGTGGTTAGTAAGGTCACTTCTGTGGTAATGCTTGCTTTGAAATGTGAATGTTCCCCCACAACTGACATATTATTAGGGAACAATTTGCATATAACATGTTTCTGGTTTATGTACAAGCCCATAAGTGAACCAAGAAAACTGCACCCAGATGAACCATACCATGTATGACTACACAAAACATTCATCCCTGTGCCCCAAATATCTACCTGCTACTTTACTTAGCTCATTGTATGTGTTACAGTCACACCCATGCTCATCTGGTAGAACAATGTTCTATCCAATTTCACATAACTCCTCCTTTCATCATTTCACAGTAAACTTACAAATTTTAGAAAGTAGGCAGTGATGTCCATCACCATAAGAAATTTGGGAATTTTTTTTCAAGGTAAAGCACTAATTTATTGTAGTATTTACATAATTCTAAACCATTTAACATGTGCAAAACTGTTACCATTTTTACTGAATTCTTCTCTTTTTTCTTATATTATTAATCAAGCTTTTGAGGATAGTGTCTCTAGTCCTCTAGTCCCTTTTCCCCCATAAACCCTACAATTTTCATTGTGCAATTTTGCATAAGACAGTGATTTTTAGGGACATATAGGACACATTATAGTAATACTGATTGTACTTGGCTATTTTAACCAGGTCTCAAGCTCATTCTTCTAGAATATTATCTTTAGTATTACTACATGCATCTTGCAGAGTCAGATTTCAAAGAATAAATATACATTGGCTTGTGGTTTTAAAGAAAACCCGACTATACAACCCAAAGCCACGAGGGACATTATTGCAGGCTTTCTACCTTAATTATCCATAATGTTTTTGATAATTCTTGGGCTCACCTGACCTTTCCTCAAATGTTTTACTGATATCTATAGATGACAGACTGCAGGTATAAAAGGCTGAATATTATGCAGCTGTGTTAGTGCGAACCTGCTTACAGATAACTGTGAAATGGTCTTAGTTTATTTTATAGAAGAGAAGCAAGATTTGGAATTTTAAAGACATTTCAAAGAAAACCAAGGGCTGCCATTATCTACTGAGCTCCAACTTTCAGAGCTAGGATTTATAAAAATAATGTTCACTGTTGACAATTGGTTTGTTCACTTAATATGCCTATTATCCTAAAGTTCAAGATCTGCATTTATAGTGTATGCATGTATGTATATATGTACATATATGTATATATATATAATTTTAATAGTCAACCTAAAATATTGAGCACTATCATACACAGGTATTTATCAGCATTGTAAAATTCTAGTATTTGAATATTTCCTACAATGTTAACTATTTATTCCTCATATTTTCCCTTCTTTAAATACTGTTACTACCCTGTATTTTTTACAGAGGATTCTAACATCTTGAAAACACTTCATAAATTATCCAGATACTCCTAATAAATGTCGTAGGTATAAAAAAAAGTCATCATTAGCTTACACATAAAGAAACTTAGAAATGAGGCTAATTTAACAAAGGTCAGGTTAAATGTAAGGTTTGAATAATGACTATCATGTAATAATTTTGATGAAAAGACCTATCTTTTATAATAATTTCATAAATGTATTAGAATGTTTTGGTTTAATGTACATTTTTCACATAGTTACCTGAAATTTTTATCAGTTTGGTCAATAAACTAGAGAAAAGATAGGTACAGAAGTAGGCTTTTCCTTAAAACTTTTCTAAATTGGTTTTCTTTTATAGTGGTGGTGTTATTAATTTTCTGTTTAACGACTTCATTTATATAACCACAAAAATTCTGGATACGTGACTTTGACTGTAAGACTTGATAAATTCTTTCCTAAGGGTTGCCAGTATGTATTAAAGGCTGACTACGTTAAATTATCATTTTAAATATATTTACCAAATGTTTCTGGGTTTTTGAAATCTCTGTGGTAATAAAAACAATTTTTCTAAAGGAAAGGTACAGGCAAGAATGAGGCAAACAGACAATTAAGGAGCGGAGGAAGAAGCATTTTATTCACTCTAGTTATTCATCTTGGTCCTGGGTCTTGAACCAGGAACAGATGTGGGTTGTAATTGGACTACACCTGGTGAATTGAATGGGCAGGCCACCAAGAGGTGCCAATAATGAAATTTTACTTATCACAGGCAGCTTTCTAAAAATCCAGAAATTTTGTAAGACCATGGGGGTAATTTTAAGATTCTCATGTCTCAATGTCTCATAATAAAATAAAATAGAGGGATGAGCTCTCTGAAACTACAAGTTATTAGATGGTTCTGAATTTGCCAGTTCAATGTGAATCTTCTGTTTGAGAATTGAGAAAGCATTGAACTTACAAATGTTCGGCATTTTCTAGTATAACCATCTTTATGATCATGCTTGTGATACTGTCTACAAACAAGCACTTTTGCTCATTTCAGACTTGTACTTTGCCCATTTAAACATGAGAACATGAACTTTATTGGAATGTCAATAAAAGGCAGCAAACAGCCTTTCTAGGAGTTCCCAACCCACCTCTGTGCTATACAGCACAGGCAGTAGGAAATATGCAAGACAGACGACCCATTTCTTTCCATAAGTGTGCACTTCATAAAAATGTCCACTATTCAGCTTTCGCCTTTCCCCTATATCAGTGTTCCTGGGAGGAACTGATAACTTTACATTGAAAACAAATACGTATTGTAGTGCATGTGGTTAATTTGCATACTTCCCAGTATTGTTTGGATGCAAAGAGCCTACCATTTGAAGAAGTAATTCCCTTTTGAAAATTCAGCAAATCCTGTTTTCCATGATTTGAACTTGCAAAGTCTTTTCTGATGAAAAAATTAAAATCTGGATTTTGTCAAAGGGGAAAAAAGTGTTTTCTAGATTTTCTAAAACTGGGAGAGGGTGCTGAAGACATGATATTCACATGACGTAATGAAAACATCTCATTTTCAGTGGAAAGGAATTTGGTAGAATTTGGTATGTGTCAGATGCCAGTGTAAATATAAGTTTTGGTATCTTGAGTAATCTGTAAAGTGCTAAATACAAGAATCTGAGAAGTACTGCGTGAAAAGTACATTCTGTACTTAACCACTCCCCACTTTGCCTCCCCATACACACTCCCACCCCAGTTTTTAATATTTATTAGGTTTCTCATCAGTGTGCGCTGGCTTGTGCTGAACAGTGTGTGACGCGCAGATAGGGTCTTTCCTTATTTTTACATTCAAAAGTTTTATACCAGTCTGAAATTTCCGATGACCAGTAGCTTGGCAGTCACTAGAAAATTCTTTGCAGATCCTTTATATTCTCAGAGATCTCTCCTATCTGAAATCTCTGAGGTAGAGTGAAAGTACATGTTATTCATGAACGAGCATTTCTCCATATTCATTGCTCACGCCTGAAATCAAAACGCATGCCATGACTTCACCTCTGCAAAGCTTGATCAGTCCTCCTGGGGTTCTCCCAGTAGAGGATTTCTACAAAGAGAATCAAAGCTTGCAAAGTACAAGAATCACAGAAAAATGGAAAGGTCTCCCGTTGCACATTTGACTTACTTATTTTGAAACAAAGAATCTAAAATAATTTTTTCTTCATTTGTCCTTCCTTTGCTAGTGCCTCCTCACCTTCTTAAACTCAAAATGCTGTTCTAGGGCTGAGTCTTGACCGTCTTCTCTCTTCTACCTATACATGTTGCCGGGAGATTTCATTCAGTCTTATGGTTTCAAACACTACTGCTAAAGGCTTCAGACACTATTTGCTCACAGCCTACAGTTTTTATCTCCCATCTGGACTTTTTCCTTGATTTCCAGATTCACATAGTTCCATCTGAGTGTCTGACTGGACTCACAGGACCCACAAACTTAGTAAGTTACAAATGAGCTCCTGGTTAATTCCACTTTCAAACCTGTTTTTCCCACATTCTTTACCATTTAAAAAAAAATAGCCACTTTATTCTTCTAACAACTCTAGCCAATTTTTTTTCACTCTCTGTTTCTCAATTCCCACATTCAATCTGTTAAGCAAATTCTGTTGTCTCTACCTCCAAATCTATCCAGAATCTGGTCAATCTTCAGTCCTTCCCCTGCTACATTGTCCAGGTTTTCTCATCTCTTGTTTTGCTTATAGAAATAGCATTCTAAATCATCTCTAAACTCTCCTCCTCTCACAGATTAAAAGCCAAAGGCCTTACCTTACCTACACGACCATGATCTGGTTGCTAAAGAGCTCAATAATGTCGGCTTCTACTACTATGTTCTGGCATTGATGCTGTGCCTGGCACACTCCCAGCATATTCTTCTGGCTGGAACTCCTTATCCTTATCATGCTCTTATCAGATCTTTTATAGATATGTCACCTGATAGTGACATACTCCTTACTCATCTTAGCTAAAGTTATCATTCCTGACACTTTCTACTTCCATCCCTCCTCCCCTTTATTTTTTCTTTATGCTTATCATCATCTAACATGGTATATATTTTTCTAGCCTATTGTCTGTCCTCAACAGAAAGCAGTCTCTATAAAGGGAGAGACTTTTGTCCGATTGTTGACTACAATATTCTGAAATGTCTGGAACAGCATCTGGCACACAGTCATCACTCAGTAACTATTTGCTACATAAATAGGTTTTTAAAAAGGTGGCGGGGCAGCAAGGGTCACTGGAACTGGCGTGAAATACAGAATGAGATGCAATATCAATATCCTAAATGGAATTTTAGCATTGTGAAATAAAGAATAAATATTAACAAATAAATAAATTAAGAATAAATATTACCATAAAAAGGAAAATAAAAACAAATTTAAGAAAACAATAAAAGGCATATAACATAATGTGCCACAATAATAATATGGACTATGACTAGTCATTAATAATCTATACTCCTAACCACCTAAGAATCTTCTAAAAGCAGAAATTTTAATCGGGTGCCTCTTTTTATTCTTAGGGACTGATACAGAATGTTACAGACATGGCATTTACTGAATTAAATATTGACAGCAGGAAATTTTGCCTAAAGACAAGTCACTAAGAGATAAAAATAGAACAGAGTAATTATCCACTTCAACATTAGACTGGCATGTGAGGAAGAACAGCTCTAAAAGTCATCTTTTCTACTCTAATAGTCATGAGCTGCAGCTCCTAGCATTAATTTAGGACATTTATTCCAAAAGAATCATGGATTACCATGAGTCAAGATGGCTACTAGGCTTGTAACAAGGACAGAAGGTGGAGGATTGGCTCAGGACTAGACATCTTTGCCACCTCATGTTAGTTTGCCTTTTTAATTAGTATATGGAGTATTACAGATATTAATAATTTGCTACTTAGTTCTCTGTTATAACATCAAACTAATATTGCACTTCATCAAAATCCTTTTTTTGTGGGTCAAAGTTTGAACAGTCAAAGTTCCTAGAGAAGGGTCAAAGACTCCATCAACTTATTGTTACAAATAATGACACCAAAGGAGTTTGAAGAAGGTGACTCTAAGGCAGTTTGATTTGCATAAAACTTGTATGAAAAATATAAATAGGTGATAAAATGGTTACACCCAGACAGGTTTTCAATACAATTTAAGGTCACACCTAAACTGGTTTTATCACATGCTAAAGAATTACAATGAAAATAAAAACGAGAGGAAAATTCTACTTCTCTAGGTATGATTCCCAAGAGAAAACTATTTGCTAAGCTGACTAATTTCTAGATATGTAACAACTATTACAGGATAAAAGGGGAACTAAAGGATTCAAATTCTGACCATGAATTCTGAGTTCCATTTAGAAAATGAAAAAAAAAAACAAAAGAAGTCAAAAACAAACCCTGATTTTCAAAAATACAACCCAAGTCCATGCTGGTCACCATAAACAAAGTAAATGATTCTGTTTTGTCTACCTTCCAAATGTCTATGACTAAATATCTAGACTCACTAACCAAATAGCACAATACAAATCACTAAATCAATTCCTACTTTTCAGATTCTATTCAGCTTTTTATTTAATCTTAATTATGCTCCCTTAAAATTACCTGATGGGCTGAATTATCTAAATATCCATTAATAAGCATGAAAAACACTACATACAATACATCTGGTAGAAAAATAAGAAAAAAACTGCTTTGATATCAACAATAATTCCTTTAATGTATAATAGTTCGAGGTTATTTTTGTTTGTTTTTTTTACTTTATCCCTCTGTCACCCATTCCAACCAGTCCTGAATATAACTTCCCTGTGCACTGCCAAAGTAGCTCAGCTAAATTAGCCTGAACTGACATTACCTTATACAACATTAGCAGCTGCGTGAGCAGAATATGTCATCACTCAATACTAATTTTCCACATACCCCTCAATGAATCTCAGAACTTCAATAAGATCACTTAATTTTTTTCAAAATTTAGAGCTGAGCAGTCAATTCAGAATCAAGACATCATACAACCTGCCCAGAACTGTTTATCAATCCTACTAGTAGTCAGAAAAATTCCATCTCTGTGAAAGAACTTGGCTGCCACTTGGTTACAAAGACTAGAACTTTCTAATGACCTCTCAGTTAACATACACTATTTCGACGTGCTTACTTAATAGGAAAAGCAGGATGTTTTGTTTTACTTTAATGCTCAAAAACAAGTCCATAAATTACCGGATAAAAGCTGGAATCTCTTTCCTTATATTACTAGCTTACCCAGTTTAGCAGCGCCCTCTGGTGGGTACTCAGGAAACTGGCCCTCTGAAGGGACACTGACAGTTCTCCTCAAGCAACGACCTTTGGTGGAATCTGACTGCTGTTCCTGTCCCCCCTCCACAGGTACCTAGTAAATAAAAAGAAAAAAGATGAAACTTAATAGTGAGCTTACTATGAAGACCTTCTGGTTGAATAGCGTTTTTTTGTTAATGGAGACAGGAGTTTGTAATCATCAGAGAAAAGTAGAAATAAAGAATTACAGTAGAAAGGTATTTGCAACCCCCTTTCAGGAAGATTTTCTTTAAAAAGAAAACTGAAAGATCAGGAAAGGTGAGTATGTAAATTAGCTCACACAAAGTATGTACAAATCATATCCAGGTGTGTACCTGTTGTGGAAGCTTGGAAAACAAAACACCCACACAAATAAAAGATTCATTTATATTTGAAACTGATACACACACACACACACACACACACACACACACACACACACAATTCTGCCCAGTTCTCAACAAGGTAAATTGAAATAAAATTTGAAAGACAATGTTATTAGATAATAGTAAAATGACCCAAATTTTTCTTCAACTTTAGAATCAAGCACATAGAGCAAATAAGACACTGTCAATAGAAATTTATATAGATACTTATATAAAATGGCATATTTCCTTCCAAAGCTGAGATTGGTTTATAAAATCCTGAAAAATATTTTTTCTGGCGTAAGTTCAAGAACATATTACATTGTTTATGTATGTTGAATAAGAACTGTGAGTGGTACAAAAGATCTTTAATACTAACAACTGTTTTAAAATTCACAAATTATCACTATAGAATTATAGGATGGCTCTAAATTCCTTTTTTTTGGGGGGTGGGGGTGGGAGGTATGTGGTATGTGCCAAAATACCAATCATTTTAATTGGGAAGTAGAGGGCAAAGACTTTGACAATGAAATTTTTCTAGTAACATGAAATTTTTCTAGTAAGTTTTATCAGAATTAAGAACAATATTAAAAACATCTTAAAGAGTTTAACTCCAATATTTCCTATGTACAAGGTTAAGGAATTTATGGTTACTTGATAAGGGAAGTCATCATCATCATCATCATCATTATCCCCTTTTACAGATGAGGAATAATTTCTTTCTCCAAATGTTTACAATGGCTAGGTATCACGTCAATTAGTCCAGCCAAACTGGGATGGATACTGGCTTCACTGTGTATGCCTTCTGCTTTGTCTGAGTAATTCAAGTCCTGTGACTGGGGTCAAGGAGATGATAGTAAGAGAAGCTCTCAGTGTTACTGAGAATCTGAAGAGCAAAGTCCATCAGAACTGAAAATTTTCACACTCCTTGAAGGACTCCAAATTCCCTATGACTACAATGACTCCTTGCACATTGAGAAATCAAAAGGCAGAATTATGAAAAGTTCTAAAAAAAATAAGAGACCAAATAATAGCATCAATAAAGACATGACCTCGTCCAAAAGAACTCTGTAATATAAAACTTTACCAACAGTAATCTAAGTCATCCACCCCTTTCAGGATGGAAATTATATTATCTCTACTTAAATAATTAAATGAGTAGCACTGAGGAAATTAAATGAATCCATCCTAGTAAAGAGAAAGTAAAACCGCATCTTCTGCCTGACTTAAAAAGAAAAATGGTAAAAAAAAAAATCTGGAGAAAAAAAAGTGGGTCTTTTAATAGATGAACCTAAAGAAATAACTATATTGGTAACAGTTTTAAAAAAGACCTAATATCTGAAATAATAAAGTCCTAGGTCATACAGAAAAAGGTAATAGTTATTTCTGATACTTTGGAAGGGAGAGCCCTATGATCTTTACTGTAGAAATGTATTAAGCCTAAATAATCCAGTAAAATGTAAAATATGGCTTCTATCAGCATATAGTTTGTCCCTACCTATCTAAGGAAAGGACAAATAAAACATATCAAACTTTTTATTTGGGTCTAATGTTCACTCACAATTATTTTCGCAATGTAGACTCACTTCCCATGGATGAAACTTTAAAAAATACGATCAAAGGTTTTATCAAAGAATGGCTCTCAAAGGTTAGGGCATTTTACCTCTGATGGGATAAAAGGGAGAATAATGTTGGGTTTTATTCTAAACCTGCACTCCCCTAAGAATATTTTACTTTCACAACACTGAAACAACTTTAAAACTAGAGGAATCGCATTTCAAATATCTTCAAATAAATTGAGCTGGAGTTCACAAATCTTGGCACACACAACCAAAGAGAATTAGTTTTAGAAACTTGATTTTAGGAAATTAATTTTGTCCATTATGATTATCCTAATTCAGCTTACTGTTTCACATTTACTTGCTGACACTCAAATTTCTCTTAAAATTAAATGAGTTATATAAAATTATAACCGTAAAATTAAGAACTATGTGGACTCCAGGTTCTATGAGAGGGAATGTTTCTTCCTTTAAAAAAAAAACCAAAATACCTCTTTGATCTTGTACTGTGCTTCTGAGTCCCTTTCCTTAGGAAAAATAAAATCAAGCACTTTAATTCATTCCCTGTTAGATGAGGAAAGTGGAATATAGGAAGGAGTAAGTCACTTCTCAGATATCTAAGATATGTAATAAAATGAAACTGAATCTCTAACCCAGTTCTTTCTCTTACCTCCAAACTACCCACGTCAAATGGAAGAGCAACATGATAAAAATAAATAGCTGATGGAAAATACATTCTATGTACTTAGGCCTACGATTTCAATTTCAATATGAACAAATACAGATTAAATAGAAAGTCAAGTGCAGAAAACCAAGATTATGCTAACCAGCAAAAGAAAGTTCTTACTTTCTTAAGAATGCTTAAAAGATATTCAGATCCACTGTATCTTTAAAAGGATTTAAAAGGAAAATTCCTTAATTTTCTTATCCCCTTAAGGGAATGATTCCCAAAGAAAGTTGGGTCCAGGTACCAGCAGGATCAGCATCACCTGAGAAGGTGCAAGAAATGCATTTCTTGCACCTTCTCAGGCCCCACCCAAAAGGGCTGAATCACAAGCTCTGGGGTAGAGGCCAGCAATTCACATATAACATACCTCCAGCTGATTCTGATGCTTGCTAGGATTTAAAATCACTACCTTAAAGTGCTGTTTTCTCTCCTCCCTGTCATGACTAAGCATCTCAAAGCATCACACATAACAGAAGTTCTCAATGTTGGCTGCAAATTATAATCACCTGGGAGAACTTTAAAAAATACCAATGTCTCTGTGTTTCCCTGTGGCTCAGGTGGCTGAGGTGGTTAGGGTGCAGACCATGTAAAGCCGAAGGACCAGGGTTTGAGACCCAGGGTCGGAGGCAGGACAAAACAACATAGATAGGATAGACAAGACAGAAAGATAGATGGATCACTCCTAGTTGTTCTGTTATGTGGCTGGAGTGTAGTGTGGGTACTGCCCAGGTCACTTCAAAGTGCAGGCAAGGGTGAGTAGCACTTATGCATACTTGGTATCTCCAGCTCTAATCATTTCCTTATTCCCTTGACCATTAGTACTGAGTGTGGAGGCACAGATAAATTATCTAGCTTTACTGAATTCCAATTTCTGCATTGTGGCATGGTTCCTCTGCTATCTCAACTGGATGCCTGGCGTGCTAAAGTCAGAGGCCCTCTCACTGGAAGGCCTCTATCTCTGTTCAGCACTGTCACTGGCATTTCTATTTTGTTCTCAACACTTGGGTTGCTCTCTGAAGCCTGGGTCATCTTGCCCTGAGTATGCATAGTCTGGGCCAAGACCCGTGGCTGTCTGGCCTGGAGGATTCCAGCCTCTTTGCCTGCAGAATTCTGTTCTCTGACTCCTCAGCTCTATGGGACACTGAACTCTGGCTGGATTCTAGATGTAGTGCCACGGTCAAAAAAGGTACACAGCAGACAGTCAGGTAATGATGGTGAGCAGTCTAAGGCTGCACATGGTTCGTTCTCTCTCTCTATCTCTCTCTGTCTCTCTCTCTCTCTCTGGGTGTGTGTGTGTATATATAAATATATATATATATATATATGCATCTCCTATTTTATATTGTTTACAGTTGGAGGATAGTCTTGTACCAGTTACTCTATCATATCTGGTTCCAAAGGCCTCTTATCTCCTATTCAAGCTATTAATAAAGTCTCTTCATTTCTGATCCATCCTTTAGATAGTTAGCAGTATTTCCACAGTGCAAACATGACATTGCCATTGTGATGCTTAAAGTCCTTTGCTGATTCTCCTCTGACTGGCATTGGTGGTATGCTTGTGTGTGGAAGTAGGTAACAAGGAGAGGTCTGCTTCAGTCAGAGCTAATTCTGAGTACTGGGGGACTTCCATAGAAGTTTTCAGATAAAGACAAGGGTGACTGCTAAAAAAATGCCTAAAACTACTATCTTAGGTGTGTTCTGTGGAGTAGCAGTTAAGTCCACTGCCTCTGACAAACACATTCTACATACATCCCAAAGACACAGGTTCGCATACCTGGGCCAGGGGGAACAGGTAAGATGAACTAAATAAAATAAAATGTTTCTTTCTCCTCTCTCTTTATGCCTGCTTGCCTACTTGCCTTTACTCCTGCCTGAACCTTTCCTTTAAAAAAATAAACAACAACAAAAAACCTACTATCTTACAGAGTAAGTGCAAAGCCCCTAATGTATATACCAGGTTTTCCACAATCTGGCTGCTGAGTGTCCAACTTGAGACTTCATATTCTAGACATGTTGAAATGCTTGCATTTCCCTAATATTGTCCCTTTTTTTGCAGTTCATTGCCTTTGCTTCATTTGTTTTCTTTGCCTGACATTTTTTTATCACTGTGTTTCCTATTCTTTTCCTTTCAGGTAAACTCAATTTGTCTGAAGGCTAATAGACATCACCTCTTCCAGGAGTCTGGCCCAGTACAAGTCCCCTCGGGAAGGAAAGGAAAGGCATACCTTCCTGAAGTTCCTCCAATAACACAGTTGCCTCTGCCACTATAATCATTACATTGAATTATAACTATTCATTTATGCAACAAATCACATTTAAGTTGACACTTTGTCTTACCAGTCAAACCCAAATTTAAAATAGTTCCAAACCACAAATGAATGAATATTTGATAGATAAGAGATGGGGCCTGTGTTAGGAAAAGGAAAAAGGTAACATTAGCCAAGAAACTGGCATACATCCAATCTTTTTGTTTTGTTTTGGAACAGAGAGGACACCAATTTAGCTATAGACTCTTAAGGGAGAGAAGTGAGGTAGACAACTAGAATATATTATGACAACGTTGGAAAAGTCCTAGTACCAGGCCATGCATAATTCAGAAAGTACTGGGAAACCATTCAAGAATTCTGTTCAGAGGAATGATTCTCTTTGTTGGTCTGTCTCCTTCCTATATCTCCCTCTTCTAATACATCCCAAAAATTAATTTTTACAGCACATAACTTTGATCAAACCCTTTCCTTTCTTAAACTTCCTTTGGTTGTCAATAGCATCTTTATGACAGAGACTATAGTTCATTACAGCAAATAAAGTTTCTTTATTCTAACCAGTTTACTTGTGCTATTTATCAAATGCCATTTTTAATTACTTATACAACTGAATTTGATATGAGGGAGAGAAAGGAAAGAATGATCTTATTCTTTGTAACTCAACACTGTGAATGTACACACAGGAGCACATCATCTATCTGCTGAGTGACTTAAAAGTGGTTCTGAATGAAATATGCCAGGTGTATTTCACCCCTGCATAAACAAGAGTTGATTTTCAGCAGTTTGTACAATGCCTAACTGATATTTTCATCAATATATCTGAGTGTAAACATTGCTTTCTAAAAGCAAAAAAAAAAATTTGAAATAGCATTACTACCTTGTCACCTGTACATTACTAACATCTAACTTTAAAAATTCCAAATATCGACAGATTTTTTAATGAAGTAAAATGGAGCCGCATTTACTCTTCCTAATGGCTTGTGATGGTCAAAAGAAAGAAACTCATAAATTCAGCTTTCCTCTGTGTTTTTCTACTGGCTGTTCCCACAAAAGGCTTCATGACTGTCTTCTTTACTATTTCCCTCAACCTCTTAATCTGTAGTGTACTTGGTCTTATCTCTTCTGAGCAAAATGGAATTCAAATGGCCTCCTACACGCTTTGAACCAGGCCAGCCAGCCTTTCCTGGCATCCGGGCAGGGAAGTATATTCTATAACACATAAGCAATGTCTACTTGGCACAATTACATGAAGCAATTTACTGAACCAATGAGTCATTTCTCAGGGTGATCCTCCTGGCAGACTTCTCTTTAAGCCTTCTGTCCAGTTCTACCTTCTGTTACATTCCCAAACTGGTAATTGGCATATTTAACACTCTACCCATGTATAACCCCCAAGTAAACTTTTCCCCCACTTCTGACAGGAGACATGCAGAGTTAAGAGAGAGCAGCATTAAAAGATCTCACACACTGAATACATGACTGATATTACACTAATAGAATCCTCCCACATTCCAGCGGAGCCTAGTTAAAAATTCAGCTTAAATTCTCACAGAACCCTCTTAATTGATCTTTTCACACAGCAATAAACACCACTACCCCCCATGATTAGTTGACTAAGGCTTAAAACAGTTTGAGATTTTGTAGCATTTCAAGGAATTTTAAGTTGTTCAATGCAAAATTCCAAGGACAAAAGCTATAATCCTCATAATAGTTTGGGAGGAAGGTAGATGATAGGCAACATATTTTGGTTTTTCCACAAAAAATGTGTTTCGAAGCTTTTCTGGTAATATAATTAGACTAATATTAGATATTAAACTTAAATATTAAACAGAATATTAAACTTACTATTCAAGTACCAGGTATAGCAATGGATTGACATTTTCTTTTCCTAGAGACTTAATTTTGTTTTTCCATCTTAAGAATGATAGACAATACCTGTGTCTCAAGGCATCAAACTCTTGAAAACTCATCATCCTTTACCTGGTCTACTACGGTCATCTCTTAACTCATCTATTTTCTTCCTATCCCTTTCACTCAATTTCCACATGATCAACAAAGTTACTTTCCTAAATATTAAACCTGATGCCATGCCCTGTTAAATACATTTCCATGGCTCAGATAATTTCCAAATGAAGTCCAAATTCCTTAGCATGGCTTGTAAGGTACTTTATTATTTGGTTCCTGCCTGTTATTATGTTTCCTCTTGCAAGCTACATTCCAAGAATACATTTTACAATTTGCCAAAGAGCTATAAAATATTTCTTGAGTGTGAATCTTGAGTCAAACATAGAATATCCTTCCCTTCTTTTCCTCCAGGTGAGATTTTATTTTTCCATAAAAACATGTCTCAATAGTAAATTTTTCTATAAAACCTTTTTTTGGCATTCTCCACCTCACAGTATAACCCCTCTCACAGGCTATATCTCAGTTAATCTTTTCCTGTGATTATATTATAATCTTAAAAAAAAAAAAAACGTGAAATTTACAAACATAAAATTAACCATTTTAAAGTGAATAATTAAGTGGTATTTAGCACATTCCCATGTTTTGTTCTCAACAAAACTACATCTTTGCAACCACAATACTGCACATATAACAGGTGCCAAACAGATAACTTACAAAAAGCATTATAGAAGGTAGCGAATGCTATGAGAAAAAGAAATTCGAACCAGGTAATTAGATCAGGAGTTCAGGATGGAGAAGTTCTGGATGGAGGGACTGCAATGTTAAACAGATTGGTCAAGGTAGACCTTTTAAAGTGGGTGACATGTAAACAAAAAATTCAAGGAGGTGAGAAAGTGAGTTATGCAAATATATGAGAAAAGAGTGTTCACACAGAGGGAAAAGTCCAGCCTAATGCCTTGAGGCAGGATTTTCTCATAAACACTGACAAGGCCAGAATAGCTATAACACAGTGAGCTACACAGATCTTGGCTTTAGACACTCGGAAGAAGACAATTATCAGTAATGGAGACAGGGATGACCTCTAGTGGGTTTAAGAGAGAGGAATAGGGGCTCAGTGCGGGGAATATTGGCTATGACTATTACATACCCGATAGAGATGTAAAAGAGGTAGATGGCTATGAATCTAGAGAAGAGAGATGTATATAGGCTTGAGACATAAAATTAGGAATCACCAGTATGAGAGGGTAAATTGGTGAGACTGGATAGATTCCTAAAGAAGTCAGGTCTGAGGTCTGAACTCTGTGGCACACCTATGTTAAGATTTAGAGAGAAGAAAAGAAATATGCAAGGATAATTCAGAAGGAATTGTCAGAAATAAGAAGAAAAATTAGTGTCATGAAAGCCAAGTGAAGAAAGTGGTTCTAGGAAAAGGAGTGATCAAATCATTAAATGCCACTAAAAGATTAAGATGAGAACTCAGAATTGACCAATGAATTTTGCAATGTGAAGTCATCAGTAATCTTAACAAGAGAATTTTGACAGAGTGGTATAAGAGTCTGGTTTAAGGTTTAAGAAAGAATGAGAGGTTAATAGCACTGTAAACGAAGAAAGAATACAATTATTTTAAACAATTTCAAAAAGAAAGAATGAGACGAGAGGAATCAAAAATACTGAGTTTAGACATTTCTAGGATTTTGTAATTGAGGAAGAGTTGAAAGAAGTGGTAACTGGAAGAACTGACATTAATATAGACTTGTAATCTTATGTCTTTTTCAATGTTTTTTAAAACTTCATTTTCTTAGTGTTTTATTGTCTGTGATAAGGTGGGGTAGAACTGGTCCCATATTACACACAGATTGAGAAGAATTAGTCCAAGAGAATGGGACAGACACTGGGGAAGGAAATGCTTTGTGATTGCCAAGCAGCATTAAGGCTCACAGGAGGCTTGCAGCCATTAGTTTAAAGACCAATCAGCATGGTGGAGTGATTTTCTCCAGACATGCCAGTCACACAGCATGAAAGTAGGCAGGAGAGATGAGAAGCAGGATTTAACTGTTCATTCCATTGCCAAAGAAGAGTTATGAGGAAGCAAGAGAAGGGCAAGGAAATAGTATGCAATGGAGTGATTAGAACTTGACATGAACTGTTCATATTGCCCCTTTTAATTGTTCTAGTAAAAAGAGAGAGTAGACTGATTAAAACGAGACTCTGAATGGTAAGTTTATTAAAATTGGGTAACTAGAACTCTTCTATACAAATACTCACTCTACTGATTTTTATTATGTATCTACTTAAAATAAACACAGCAACAATTATACCATTCCAGAAAACGCTGACCTTTATTAAATTATTTTAATAATTAAATTTAATAATATCAAAAACTGAAAAAGCATCCAGGGTAGGGAGATAGTAATAAAGGTACTTCTAAAAATGTATTGACATGGTCTTAGCCAGAGTAAGCAGTCAAGAAAAAGAAATAAAAGGAATCCAAATTGGAAAGGAGGAAGGAAAAAAATCATTATTTGCAAACGACAGGATCATATATAATGAAAACCCTAAAACTCTGTCAAAAGACTACTAGAAATAATCAATGAATACAGTAAAGGTGCAAGCAACAAAATAAATGCACAAAAATCTATCACATTCTTATATGCAAAACAACATGCTATTAGAAAATGAAATAAAAAATTTGCACCACTAAAACAGAAGTAAAAAGAATAAAATATCTTTGAATAGACTTAACAAAGGAAGTGAAAGATCAGTGCA
Organism: Solenodon paradoxus; assembly: GCA_004363575.1. Lineage (NCBI taxonomy): Eukaryota > Metazoa > Chordata > Mammalia > Eulipotyphla > Solenodontidae > Solenodon > Solenodon paradoxus. Next base: position 575,466 of record RJWH01000233.1, on the reverse strand, counting down.
GTGAAAACCACAAGCCCTTCTTAAAAGAAATAGAGGTTGATACAAAGAGATGGATGACATTCCCTACTCCTGATTGGTAAGAATCAACATCATCTAAATGTTAATCTTACCTAAAGCAATACACAGATTTAATGTAATCTCATTAAAATCCCTTGGACTTATTTCTTGGAAATAGAACCAAAAAAGCTTAAAAGTTGAACAGAACAACAAAAGATCTTGAATAGACAAAGCGATTATGAGAGAAAAGGATGAATCTAGAGGAATTACACTCCCAGACATTGAGCTATAGTACAAAGTGGCAGTGATCAAAACAGTACAGTGCAGGAATCATAACAGAGGCACAGACCAATGGAAAAGAACTGCATCACCATAACCTGATCCACTTATGTACTGTTGGTTAATCTACAACAAACGAGTCAAACCATACAAAGGAGAAATGAAAGTCCTTTCAATAAATGGTGTTGGGATAACTGGACAGCCACATGCAAAAGAATGAAGCTGGATCACTCTCTAATACCATTCACAAAAATTAACTCAAACTGGATTAGAGACTTGGACATAAAACAAGAAACCATAAAACTCTTGGAGGACTACACTGTAAAGACATTCCATGACATCAGCCTCAGGGAGGCCTTTGGGCACTCCACTTCAGCACTATGGGAAACAAAAAGAAAAATAAACAACTGGGACCACAACAAACTTAAAAAGCTTCTTCACAGCAAAAGAAAACATCACCAAAACAAAAAGACAGCCTACTAACTGGGTGAAGATATTTGTATTTCATATTTCTGACAAGGGTTTAGTATCTAAAAATATACAAAGAAGTTATAAAACTCAATAACAGAAACAAAGGCAATCCAATAAAAACATAGAAGGAGGAATTGGAGAGACATTTTTCTGAAAAGGATATACAGGCAGTCAACAGGCACATGGAAATATGTTCCTAGTCCCTGACTATCAGGGAAATGCAAATCAAAACAACAATGACATATCACCTTACACCTGAGAGACTGGCTATTATCCAAAAGGTCAGGAACAACAAATGCTGGTGAGGATGTGGAGAAAAGGGAACACTTTTACACTGTTGGTGGGAATGCAAAATGGTGCAACCCCTATGGAAAACAGTTTGGAGATTCCTCAAAAAGGTGAAGATGGAAATCCCATATAATCCTCCATCCCATTTCTGGGTATTTACCCAAAAGACAGAAAAACACTCATTAGCTGAGATTTATGCACCCCTAAGTTCACTGCACTTCTAATTCACAATAGCTAAGAACTGGAATCTACCTAAGTGCCCAACATCAGATGAATGGATAAAGAAGATGTGGTACATATATACAACGGAATACTACACAGCCCTTAGAAGAGATTAAATCCTGTCATTTGATTTCATATGGAGGGATCTTGAAGGGATTATGCTAAGTGAAATAAGTCCAAAGAAGAAAGAAAGATACCAGATGACCTCACTCATAGGTGGAACTGAATAGACAAAACAAGGGAAAGAAAACCAACTTTGGACATTTTCAACAAAACTGGGGTTACCAATAGGGAATGGGATGGGGATAGGGGGAGCAAATGGTGGTCTGGTCCACTAGGCATATAATATATAGAGAGATATATCTATACCTACTAATCATTCTCCTTCATAGAAACATTTCCATTCTTCATATCCAATATCCATCTTTTTGTCAAGATCTTATTACTTTTTAAAAATTCTGTAGTGGTCAAGAGTAGGATGGCTTTATGCCCCTATCAAATCAGAATAATGTCAATGACCTGACAGATCACCAATAAGCAAATGAATTAATCTGGATATGTTATCTTTAATAGTTTGAGGAGGAAAGCAGTAATAGTGCATGACAAGTTCAGGAGATTTTAATTGGGAGGTAAAGAAAAACCTCGATGCCAGTGCTCATTACATTCTGTCTGACTTTCCAGATCAACTCTCCCTTGTTATGTGTTTCAGGAAGCAAGTCTCTACAGAACACATCAACAGCAATCTTCTCACTGGCTTCAGGTTAGGTCAGTAGGTAACAATGGCACGAAATCAGAAGGCAGGAAAATGGAGTTGAGTGCTTATTCTGCTGTGCTTCCTCCCTGCTGGTCATTTTTGTTTTGGTAGAGGCTGTTCTTTTGTGCATGGCCCAACAATTGTCCAAAAACATTGCCTAGAAGGTGGAGGGCAGAAACTGCTTTCTGCTATTGCCAATTCATGGGTTCTTCAGCACCTTCTGGTAGGTCCTTTATGAGGCCCTCACCTGTGTAAATAATCCCTTGATTAAATATCTTGCAACTAATCCACTGACTGTGCCATTAGTTACTTCCTAGGAGCAAGACTGATAGAACTTCTAGTAGTCCCCCTGAGCCATTTTCAGGGTCAGGTCTAACCAATCTAATCCTCTCTAGTTCCAAATTACTCAACTCAGTATGTCTTTCACTGTTCCTTAGTGATAATCCAGTCCTATGTGTCGAACTCACTTCTTTATGGCAATCATCTATCATTATTATATTATCAACCCTTACTTACCTAAAGTTTATCATTCATAAAGACTACTTTATCATAATTACAACTATCAAAATGCAAACAAAAACTAGATGATTTCGGGACTTTGGTCAGGAAAGGGAAGTAGCTTTTCTCAGTCTTCTCTACCTTACCTCCTTCTCCTTGTTGAGCAATACCAACTGGCTGTCAGTGAGTATGCAGTACTTTCGCTCCCATGTTGTTGTCTCTGTGTAGGGTGACTGGCCACAGGACAGACGATGGGTAGGTGGCCCTTTTACATCTATATGACAAATAAGAAACACAAAAGTGACAAATCATTATGCTGCTTACTAAACCAGTATTTCAAATGTAAGATTTTTAAAAATCAAATTAAAGAGGCAAGTCTAAACATGAATGTCTATGATAAATGGAAAACTTAAAAATGTATATACAGAGGAGAAAACTGACTCTTAAAATATGCAAAAACAGGAGCTGAAAACACTCTAGGAAGAATTGATAACAAAACTGATAACAATAATCGCTGATCTATATGTACCAAAATAATGGGAAGTCGATTCAAAGTTAAATTAAGCCAATATCATTCAAAACAAAGTGGTGGGAGTTACTCAAAGAATAAAAGAGAGTGACTTCAGTCTTTTGAAGGAAGATGATGATGCATGTAAACTTTGAGAGTAATGCTGACATAACTAAGAGTAGTTACTGGCAGCCTTTACTTTCAAAATGTGTATATCCACTCACCCATAAGAATTAGAAATGTTTAAACTATAGCATCATAGTACCACTAGAGGCCAGTAGGATCTTAAAAACAGAGCAATTTCAAGAAAAGATCTAAACATTATCATCATTTCTCTTGGGGGAAGTGGGGTTATACATAGCAAAGCAAAATGTCCCAACTCTTTTCAAATGTCTCACTTCCCTATAAAATAACAAGTGGTCACTTAAATTTTTTATATGAATTTTCACTCTTTTGGCTGCTATAAAACCTAGAACATTATAAGTATACACTGGACCCATTAAATAAGGTTTTCATGACAGTTTAATATGTATTAAAAGTTCTTTAGCCACAAAGGGCTGGTTGCTCTCAGAAATGCACCACAAGGATTGTTTAAAATGCATTGTTTATTACTCTTTAATTATTATGTCAGATGAGAAGAAATTAGAGAACATGGAGGTAGGCGTGTTGTAAATTATAAATAAGCACATTTCATCCATATGGTGGGTATTTTTCATTATCACAGGTTTCTATACACTTTGTCTTTTTATCACAGGATAACAGGAAGTCCTGGTAGGCTTCAAGGTAATTCAAATGATTTCCTAGATGCTTTAGCCCAATATACAGAGCTGTATAGCATTGTGCAGACAGCAAACAAGTAAGTAGGTCTGTTAAGTCTCAGGGTACAGCCCCTTATGTGTCCAATATTATCTCCAGTGCTCCTTCTGGCCTAATTTCCATTGCTCTCTACAAGTCTATCTAAACCTTTGCTCCACATGTTTGAGGCAGCAACTCAACTAACCTCCAAAATAATTCAAAGTCCAAGAACCAACACTGTAATTAAGGTTTGGCTGGATATATTATTAATTCTTTGAAGTTTGCTTTTTTCCTTTTTATGCTTTATCTTCTGCTTCCATCTCTTCTGCACTGTGCACAATAGTACGTGGTTCATCTATAATGTCTCCCTCCACACTCAACCCTCCCCATGTATTCTCAGCATCTTAAATTATTTTAAATATTTCTCTATATTTCACATTTTCCTATCACAAAAAGCTTCAAAAAGAATTGACTTTAAATTCTTTTGACACATAGGGAAAATCTTCTTATACCTAAAAGTCATGTCAAAGCTGACGTTTTCACATGATTTGGACGAGTGGCTTATATTTTTCCACAATGTGGACCCATTTTTAGAGTCAAATAACAAGACTACTTCAACAGAGAGGGATGCACCTATTTTATGTGGAAATGTGGAAGTTTTGTGGCCTAGACAAGTTTTCATTCAAATGACTAATCTTGTTATATAAGTTAGCCATAGGTGACCTAAACTGCCAACCATAACTGAATTTAAATAGTAATCTTATGATTTATACTACACAAGAAAACACGGATAGACCTTGCCCATAAATATTTGAAAATAAGATACTTATTTATAACATAACCCAGGTTTCCTGACAAAACATAAACCTACATCGACACTAAATTTAAGAAAAAATCTAAATTCTGTGTGATCCTGAGTAGTTCTCTGACAGTCTCACTGTCTCATATTTTCCCTTTCTCCAACCTAAGTTTGTTCATAGTTTCTGCATGGTATTGTTAAACAAGGCAATGTCTCATTAAGGATTTTGGGATACCTTAAATTACTCCTCCCCAGAGCTAAAGGTAGGATGAAACAGGGAGCAATACTTAAATATTTGTTATTTTTTGTCTGTCTAAATTAAGAGATTTATCATAAAGTCTACGGTTTCTCAGTTTTTAATGTTCACCTATGATTATTTTGTAAGAATATGCACCAAGGGGGGAAAAAAGTTAGAATAAGTGGTTTGGGGGATCCTTTTAAAAAAGAACTTATGGATTAATGTTTAAAAGGCATTTTAAGTAACAAGATAAAACAAGGTTTTTAAATAACCTATAGGTTCAATTTATCCATTTTAGCATGTCCTCATTTCCATGCCCAAATGCACATGTGCATTTAATAATATACTTGTAAAGCCTTTATAATGAGAACATATATTAACAGAACAAGTTCTAATTTGCCCTATTTCATCTTAACAATTCTACCAGTCTCTCTCTCTGCTCTAGTACTGTACTACTAATTTCTGATTTCCAATTAAATTTAATATCTTAAATTAATTAGAGAGAAGGATAACTAACTTAAAATTACAAATAATAACACAATTTTTTAAAATTAGATTTGCACTGTTCCATTACCCTAATAATAAGGACAGTGGATGCTGGTCTTATTACAAATGCTGACTAATTTAGAAACATTAAAAAGAATCAGAGTTACACATGAATCCTTTTGGAAAGTGATTCTCTTTCTTGATATTAAATAGATTAGTAATTGTCACTTTTTTTAAATCTCGAGATCCCTTTAGATTCTTAAAATTATTTAGGATTTCAGGAAGAATTTCTTATGTGGGTTATTTTTATCAATATTTACCATTTAGAAATTAAAAATTTTCCTTTAATGATAACATAACAACTCACTGTATGTTAATAAAAATAACACATTTTAATGAAATATAACTGTTTTCCAAACAAAATAAAAATTAAGTGAGAGGAGTGGCACTGTTCGAAGTTTTGCAAATCTCCTTAAAGTTGGGTAGAATAGAAGACAAACTATGGGTTTCATCATTCAACCTACTGTTTTATGTTGTGGCTGAAGTATCTGTAGGTAATCTGTGCTCATACAGACATGTAGCTGGGAAAAGGGAAGAATATTTAAATAGCATTTTCAGGTAATAGTTGATCATCTTTTAAGATATTTTATCAAAACCTGAAAAGTAGTTCTTCTTAAAAGTAAGTGACTGTAGAATCTGATACCACATCAACAAAATTTTCCTACACTGTTATATTAAATATCATTTGTTCAACCTCGTCCTTTGAATGTCCTTTTACCAAAATTCATGTGTTTATAACATTATGCATTGATCATTTAAAAAATATCCGTTACTTAATTTTGAGATCTTCCAAGTCTTCCAAGAAATCTTCCAAACTCTTCATTATATAATAAAAATATCATTCATTAAACTTGAGAAAAGTCTTGATATCTCAATGGAAAAGTCTTTAACTACTGAGATGCCATAAAGATCAGGGTGGCAGATTCCAAAATTCGGATTTTTTGTTTTTAAGTCTTAAATTTTATTATTGGCAATAAGTACTGTTGTTTTCCCCCCTAAGTAATGGGTTTATATCTCTTTTTTCCAGAAAATCTCTGGCAAATAATCAAGACAAAATAACTATAGTTGGTTTTTTATTTGTTCTTTCAAGTAAAAAGGATGTTCTGTGAAAAACAAGTGGGATGTTCAGTTCACAACTCAACTTGCACAAGTGCTTTCTGTGGTGATAAGCATCACACTTTACCATGCAGCTTACATATACTTTCCACATCGTCACACAGAATTCTAAAAAACTCTAGGGTTGAGATTTAATAAAATTAAGGATTTTCACTGAGTTCTCAGCATATTCTTAAGTAAAAGTGGCTCTTTTTCTCTACTACATGTGACTTACTTTGGTTTTAAATTAGGTTTGAACTCAAAATACAAAATTACTTCATAGAAATGTCTCAGAAATGAAGTTACCACTTTTTTTATAGAAGTAAAAATATTTCTAAATAACATGAAAAAAGAGCTAAGTTACTTAAACTAGCTCAAAACACAACACATTCAATTTCCTTCAATACATAAAGAGCCATTTTTCTCTTTACCAAAATGTTCAAACCAACATTCAAATATCATTTATATTAATAGACAGACTATCTATTTTAAAGACAGTTCTTTAGTCTTCCCTGCTCTGCCATACAGTTTTTAAAAATTCTATCTCCTATGAAGAATTTCTTCTATAAAAGAAGAAATGGCATTAGATCATGACACGGAGATAATTCTTTCTGTCAATAACTGAAACATGCTGCTAAGCAGCAGTCTACTTAGAGACAGACGGCCAAGTAAGTTTACAAATGTAGTAATGCTGTCTGCTTAAGACCTAGTGTGGCTATCGTCAATATACTTTATGTCATTCACTTTCATTCATAAAGTATAAAAAAGGAAAACCAACTAGGACTTTAAAATAAAGTTTAATTTATTTTTCCTCCTTACTATCCTGCTCTTCATAGTCAAAATGTCAGAAAAAACAAAAACAAAAACTTGTTTTCCAGAATAAAAATTTCCTTAGATTAACCACCCGCAAACTAAAATTATTGCCTGTAAACTCTGCTTTATCCTGCCATACATACATTGAACTTTTGGACTGATGAATTAAATTATAATGCTTATGAATCAAATGTGGTCACACTCACCTTGGTGAGTAATAAGTATACTAAGTGATAAATGACTCACTATGTTTCCGATATAAAATCATTAGGTCAGAAATATTTGCCTTTAAAGAAATATGTCTTAATCCTAACATTCTCATAACTTCACTATGAGACTATAACAATTTGTTGAAATAAATTTGTTATGTCTTAAGCTTAGCTAAACATTATAATTTCTTTTTAAACTATAGAGGTTTAACCTCCATGATACTTTCATCACTGCTGTCCATCCCCTGTGTTGAGCATCACCTTTTTTGTCCAGATCCATCAGAGGAATCACTATGGCTGCTAGAGTCTTATAAAATTTATTGCTTAATAAAGCTTGAAGGTTGAAATTACTCCTTAATTCATGAACTACAGAATGAATGCTTAAATTCACAGGTATGAAAAAATTAATTTCCTGTACATCTCCATCACAGCCCTTGAGTGACCAGAGACATTGTCAATTAACTAATATTTCTAAATAATCTGTTTTTTTCTGAGCAGCAGGTCTCAATAGTGAGCTCAAAATAGTATATACCACGTTGTAAACAGATGTGCTGTCACCTAAGCGTTGCTGGTGCAGAGGCAGTATAATTTAGCATAATTTTTAAGGGCCCCAAAACTTTCAGAATGGTAAACGAGCACTGACCTTAACTTAAAGTTACCAGCTGCGTTATTCCTTAATGAGAGTCAGTCTGTTCTACGAACCTTTGAAGCCAGGCACTGACTTCTCTCTAGCTGTGAAGGTTCTAAATGACATCTTCTTCCCATAGAAGCCTGTTTAGTCTGCACTAAAAAATCTGCTGATTAGTGTAGTCACCTGAAGGAGTGACCTCAGCTAAATCTTCTGAAGTACTTGCTGCAGCTTCTACACTGGCACATGCTTCACTTTGCACTTTCATATTATGGAGACAGCATCTTTCCGTAAACCTCAAGAACCAAGCTCTGCTAGCTTCAGACTTTTCCTCTGGAGCTTCCTCACCTCTCTGTTTTCACAGAATTGAAGAGAGTTAGGCTCTGGATTAGTCTTTGACTCAAGGGAATGTTGCGGCTGGTTTGATACTATCCGGACCACTATAACTTTCTTTTGAATTAAAGTGAAAGATATATGACTCTTCCTTTCATTAACACTTGGGGTTCTAATAACTGGGGTTATTAATTGGCCTGATGCCAACATTGATGTCTAGGAAACAGGGAGGCTGGATGAGAGAAAAAGAGATGGGGAAAGGATGGTCAATGGAACAGTAAATACATACAACACTTATCAATGAAATTCTCTATCTTTATGGGTCGGGTTTGTGATATCACAACGTTAAAGATCACAGATCACTTAATAAATATAGCAATAGTGAAAAAGCTTGAAATATTGCAAGAAGTACTAAAATGTGACATAGAGACACTAAAGAGCATATGATACTGGAAAAATGGTGCTGGCAACACTTGTTAGAGGTAGGGTTACCACACACCTTCATTTTGTTTAAAAAAAAACAAGCACAATTATCTGTGAAGCACAATAAATCAGAAGTGCATGTAATTTCCTAGTGTAGGGCCTGCAATCACTCTGCTGCCATGTTTTCAGTCTCAATAGTAGCAAAACCTCAGCATGGGGATGCTAACTCTGCTCTATCATAGGATAAAGTGGGTGAATTATCCAATAACAATGTAATAAATTCCTTGAAGGCATGATTTATTTAATGGAGACAATCAAATCTTTGATAAAGGTAACACTTCCCTTTGCAGAATTAATTTTAGTTTGTTGCTATTACCTACGTATTTTAAAAAGACGGTCAGTGATTTTTGTCTCATTTTAGACATGCATTAGAAAGAGTAAGCTCCATAATTCCCACATTAGGCTAAGAACGCTTAAGCAACTCTAGGGCTTGAGTAACAGAATGGAATGTTATGAATGATGCTGCCTTAAAATAACAGATGGCAGTCAATCACAGTCTGCTCTTCAGTCCTAATAGACACATCTCCAGTTCATACTCTACCCAAACAAAAAATATAAAATATTCAAAACAGTTCATTTATATTCATATCCTTACAAGGATTGTTAATTTAAGAAAAGTGTAATAATATAATAATCTAGCCCTTAAAACATAACCATGGTGTCATTCATATCAATGATCAAAATCCAAGATCACTTTCATGTCTCATATTCCTGTTATTGATTAAAAAATGAACTATTCTAAAAACTCATCATGAATACTATTTAGTACTCATTTATTTTGTTATATTTAGCATCTCTCTTCCTATATTAATAATTCCCCAAGTTTGCCTAATTTTAAATTGAATTTCATCACTTTCATTTAGGGGGAAGCTGTAGTGGGGAACTAATTAGAGTTTTTAAAGGAATATGATTCTTAATGGAGAATGGAAGAAAAGAGCAAATAGTTTACCTCTATTGAGAGATCAGTTTCTGAGGTTTTAGTGTTGTTTTATACTTTGACCATGTATCTACCTAAAAGAGCAGAGGAGGCAGACTGCATCAAAAATGGGTGCTGTTAAGAGATTGGAAGCATTAAAAATTAATAGCTCTACCATTCTCCACAGTATCAACTGGACTAGAGTACAGTTAAATGACATCTTTTCTGAAATGAAACCTATTTGAATCACAAATCACTGAGCTTACAACAAAAACTATCAAGGAAGATAATACAGACTTCTTTAAAGAATTCTATCAGTCTGATAACCCAGTTTAATCAGGTTGGTCTTGACAAAACGTAGCTCTTATATCAGAAGTGAGAATCTTTCTTTTTCTCAAAACTACCAACCTCAAGTAACTGTGGAGAAAACACAATATTAGGTTATAAAGCAGTAAAAGGAAGCGTTTAACTTTTTCTTTTCAATACAACCAACACAAAGAAAACACACATTCTCTTATCCAAATCTAATCTGTTCCTGAAAATGTGATAGGTGGTAAATATTCACATAACAGGAGACTATATTCTGGTTTTAAGTGGAAAAAGAATAATTTGTTCAAGTCCATCTAAACTTCAATCCCAAATATTATAATGTATTCTTAAATCTCTATATGCAATCCATCAAAAACCTTCTAACTTAAAACAAGCAGACAAAATCATTTAATATTTAATTAACGTGTTAGGGTACATGGCATACACTATCAAATAAAGGTTACATTTTCCTTTTACACTGCAAACATGGTCTGTAAGGAAAGTAAACAATCTGTTAAGAATACATAAGGAATAAGCACTTAATAAAAAAAATTAACTAGCAAAACTTTCTAAATTTGCCACTTTAAAATTTTTATTTTTTCTTATAGATAAATAGATAAAAGTTATATACATAGCATATGAGGACATGTGGCAAGGGCAAATAATGATGCCTATTAAGTGGAAGAAATATAAATAAATGTCAACAGGAAAAGAAATGCATAGAAGAGAAAGAAGGAGGTCCTTTGGGAAACAAATCAGAGTTGAAAGCTATCTTAAAGGTCAATAAATCACACTCCCTCAATTCATAGATTAATAAACCAAGGATCAGATCAGAGATATAAAATTACTTGCTCGTAGTGACATTCCTACCACAGTTAACTTAGAATTTAGTTATTCTGATGTATAATCTTGGATTACTTTCTAGCGTATCAAATAAAGTGTTTCCTTGTTTTATTTTGAATCCAGTATATACTTACTGTATATAATTTTATGGTAAAGGATAGAACTGGCCTTTTAGTAGTGCTCTTACTATAGTATATACAGATGATGAGATACACAAACACACACATAAAATGATGCATACCTGTAACTTATGAATATTATAATGCAGTGTTACTTCATTAAAATTTTTTGTTAAAAATAAAGCACTATGCTGAGGATATAATAGTTAACAAACAGACCTAGCTGCTAGATTCACGAAACTTAAATTTAGTAGAGGGTCAAATGTTTTACAATCGAGTTGAACAATAATGATAAACACTGTGAAGCAGTATGGGATGAGGTGGTAAATAAAAGAGACTTAGTCTCTGGGGCATTATTACAACTGGGAGGATGGTTAGTGGTGGAGGGGAATATAAGTGTTTCCATTTCAGGCAAATGAAAAGGGCCTCAGAAGAAGAAAGTGTTCAATAAAACAACTATCTGAGAGGTCCCCCAGGGCTGATGCAGAGGGTAAGAAGGAAAGCGTAGAGGTAGGAGGCTGGGCCAATATCCTGCAGAAACCCAGAAATCAGGTTAGGAATGTTGATCTTGATCCTGGTCAAAGGAAGGAAGCCACTCAGAGTTTTAAACAGAAGAATGACACCGATTTGATTTTTTGTTTCTTTTTTTTTTTTTTTTTTTGGGGGGGGGGTGCTGGAAGGGTAAAGATGTAAATAGTCTCATTTACAGAGATTAGGAATTAAGGAAGTAATTATGGAAGATCTGAGAAAGAAGTTGATGAATTTAGTTTGAGTCACATCCAGAAAACAAACAAAACAAATAAAGTCTGAACCTAGATCTGTTGTCTCTCTAGGTTCAAGACTTCTAACCCTGGCAGGCAGAAGAACCTGGGGTTGGCTCAAAAGCTCCAAAAACATCTTCAAATTTCAGTGTAAGAAACAGAGGAAGCTACTAGGTTAAAATGGCACATTGAATATATACAATTTCACTCTCTTTCAAAGACTCACTAAAACTAAAGATAAATTTCTATTTATAGAAAGAAAAACAAAAGCCCACAAGGATACAGAAACAGAAATAAAGAAAAAAATAAATGAAACTTTAGAAACAGATTATGTTCATGTGTCAACGAACTTACCAGGCCTTAGAAAACTGAAGCCTAAACTAAGAATGAGGTAAGATAAGACTTTATCAAACTTATACCAAAGAACCCTTCAATAAGTTCAGGGATACATCCTGATCAAGTATCTCTCAATGAGGAAGATGGGATTTCTAAAAGAAAAACTGGATAAAAGTTATTTAAGAATCATTTACTCCAATCATCTCCCCAGTCCATCAAGTCTATAGGTAACTGTTAGTTCCCAACCAACATAAAAAAAAGATTTGCTGTCTTGGGAGTGTGAAGTAAAGGGTGGGCTAAAAGATGCTGGTCACAGTTGAGAAAAGCATACAGAAATCAAAGAATGCTAAGATGTGCTTCCCTAAAGTTTTCTTCACCTCCAAGTAATGCTCAGAACTGGCAGGCGGATTTTTACCTTCAGGCAGGTAACTAGAAGGGCTCTCTTTGAGTATCAGGTCAGCCCAAGAGGAAAGAAATGAGATACTAACAAAAGGAGTTTTCTTAACATGTGGCCCATCCAGCTGACCTTTCAGGAAAGTCCTAGCGAACAAGTCTGGACCTCACACCCAGGTCTTCAGTCAACTTCCCATTCTTCTTCAAGTGAAGACACACAAAGATTGTTAGAGGTCAAAGGAAAGTCTCTAGTGTAAGAAAATAGAGATTAAAACAAACAGAAAAGGCAACCTGAAGGAAACACAAACTACAGAGGGAGGAAAAAAACAAGCAAAGAACCATCATTATTCTCATATCCAATATAAGAAGACAAGGTATCCATGAAACAAAAGCCAGATGTTTTTTATAAAAAGCAACATTCACAGAACTAAAACATTTTTACATATTAAAAACATAATAGTAGAAATGATAAAACTCAATAGTATGATTAGAAGATAAAACTCTGAAAACAGACAGGAGAACATATAGACAAAGAGATGGAAAAGAAAAAAAGAAAAGAAAACTGAAAAAACCAATTCAGGAGCTTCAACACAAAAATAATAAAAGAGGAAACTAAAATGAGGAAACTAGAAATTTCTCAGTACTGACAGGTTGAACTCTACTAAGAATTCAGCAAAATAGATGGAATCCACCGAGATGCTTACCAAAACACACCACTGAGAAAAAAGTGGTCTACATACAAAACCTCAGGAATGAAAGTGATCTAGAAGACTCAAAATCAACAGAGGAATATGAAAGACAATAGAGCAATGCCTGTAAAATCCGAAAGAAAATTATTTCCAACTTAAATTATTCACTTAGGTAAGCTAAGAAGATAGAATAACATGACATAGAATAAACATGCTTTTGAATATTCAGAGTCTTGAATTTTGCAAACTAATTCTCAGAAAGTTACTCCAAATCCCTTCAAATAGAGAGATCATCTTAGGTTGGGCTGCTAAAACAGAAACTAGAGATGGAACAGCTGATACGACAAACTTTCATCTTCCCACAGGTCTGGAGTCTGGACAAGAGCAAGGTGCCCAGGTATAGACAGAGTTGGTTCCTGCTGAGCCCTCGCTTCCTGGGGTACTGATGACTGCCCTCTCACTGTGCCTGAAAGGAAGGAAGCAGAGAATAACTCTTCCTCTTCTTATAAAAGCATGTCTTCCAATTTAAGGCCCCACCCAATGAACTAACTTAACTTTACAGGCCCTGTCTCCAAGATACATTTACATTGGGGGTTAGGGCTCTAGCATAAACTGATCTTGGGGTATACAAACATTCAATCCATAACAGGATATAAACTCAAAAAAGAAAAGCAAGAGAAAAACACCAGGTGATCCAACACAGGAGAGAAGCAAAGACTATCTCAAAATGATAAGAGAAATAGGAATGATTTCTATGTTCCAGAGACAAGCAGTCTAGATTGGAGCAGTGGGACTGAAGAAGTTGGCATGTTGGCGGCTGTCTTACCAGGTTTTTTGCTACTGTGCCATCTTTTTAAATCACTGGAGGATGTGCTTGAAGGACACATGGAGGTAAATAAAAAGAAGAAGACATAAGATCCCTTAAGAAACAGGGAATTCAAGCCCTATAAGAGAAAAGGCAGAGGGAATTCTAAGGATACAGCAAAAGAAACACTTAGGGCAATAGCTTTTCAGGAAATAGTCCCACATGTAAGATCAGAGGGACTCTATAAGGTAAGTTGCCAAGAAAAAGAAAACACATAAAGGTGAACTGACAGATGACCTGACATTACTGACCTTAAATAAAACTGTACTGTACAATTACAAGAAGGCATGACCAGAATAATAGATACAAAGAAAACCAAACACATGAAAACAAGGCAATTATTAACCTCAGGTAAAAAGCAGGAGTGGGGGAGGGAGCATAGAAATATAAAATGAATTCAACCATGCCTAGTATAGGCATAATCATGTAAAACTGAATACCAGTTTTAAAAAACAGAACAGGTGAGGAAGTCAAGATGACTGCATTTCACAATTAAATTCTCATCTATAGTAAATCAATTATAAAAAGTATAAAATTGATTAATAAAAAGCAGCAGTATACATGTATTATTTAGAATTAAGAAATGTGCAAATAAATGCCAAAATAAAAAGCTCAAAGAGTCAAAACTTCTTGCCTCAGAAAAAGAGGGACAACAATGAGGAAAAGCAATGTATTATTAAGAAAAGGGCAGACTACTCAATGGAAAAATGAGCAAGATTTGAAAAGCCACTTCATTAAAATAAGGATATGCGAGTATTCACTAAAATGTAAGAAGGTGCTCAATTTCATGAATCATCATTAAAACCACAGTGAGATATCACTATTTACCCACCAAAAGGCTAAAATGAAAACAGTATTAAGAGTTGGTGAGGATTTGGAGTAATTTCAGGTGGAAGAGTGTGAACTGGCCTAATCTGTTGGAAAACTATAACAGCATTTATTTAAAAATGAACAAATACATACCCAGCAGTTCTACACTTAATCAATATAGTCAGATGAAATATGGACACAGTTTATCAAAAGACATGCACAAAAATGTGTAGAGCAGCACTATTCTCAACAGTCAAAACAAGAAACAATCCAAAATATACACCACTAGTAGAATGAATAAAGAAACTGGTAATTCATAAAGTGTTACATAACAATGAGAATGAAAGAACTACAGCTACATAAACACATACGAAGCTCAAAAATGACACTGACTAAAATAAATCAAATATAAAAGATATGTGGCTTTACTGAAAGTTGAAAACAGGTAAGAATCTATGACATTACAGTCAGAGTTGTGGTTAATTTTGGGGCACGCAATGACCAGGGAAGGGCATCATGTAGCATCCTGGTATGCTGAAATGTTTATTATTGGCAGAATTCAAGTTAGTGAGATATGTCATCTTTCCTCAAAGTTATCAAACTACAGGATTTGAGTTTTTTCTGTGTACATTGTATTCCAATTAAAAATTATACTTAAAAGGATTCCACTTCTACCATTTATAAATTATGTGATCTGAGATAAATTACTCAGCCTACATGTCTTCATCTTTAAAATAGGGATAATAAAGCATCTCAAGGATTTTTTATATTCAAATGAGATAATATGCATATTTAACAAAATGACTCACACATACTAAGCATACAATAAAAGTTTATTTGTTATAGTGTTAACTATTTCAGAATTGAAGAGGAGGGGCAAATCATTAATCCACTTTAAACAAATTCGTGAAACATGAATTTAGTTGTGTAGTCATATGACTTGACTCAAATCTGTCATTACTGTTTCCTTAACTTGTGGCAAGTGATTTAATCTCTAAGACTATTTTCTCAATTACGTAACAGAATAAGATTATAGTTATGTGCATGTGTGTGTTGAAAGAATTTCACTAACAGATTAAAAGTGGAAGACAGTTTAAGTGTTTGAAACTATATGCCTATATTTTCATGTGTACATGTGTATGTGTGAGTGGCATGAGTAATTTTAAAAATATGAAGGCAAGTAGTGGGAAATAACTCTAAAGAAGCTCAAAGTGGACGCCTCTATGGAACAGAAATGAGCTGAGGCAACGGGGAGGGGTGCTAACTGCTCTTTTTCATTTCAATCTTTATAGAACAGGTACATCTAACTATTTTGACTTAAGAATTTAAATTAAAAAAAAAAAAAGGTGCAAGCAGGAATGAAGATGAGCAGAGGAGGCAGGGCGGCAGGAAGAGAGAGGAAGAAGCATTTTATTTATTTTCATAGTTGTTTACCTTAGTTGTTCCTGTCAGCTCCAGGACAGGAACTCCAGACTTTGGGATGTATGTGGACTGAGTCCAACCCCTACTCGACCAGGGCACAACTTAAGATTAAATTTTAAAATGACATTATTCACTTTTTAAATATATAGCAAAGTCCTACCAAACTAGAAAATAGTTAACGGGAAGCTCCAAACTAAGCTGATCAATATCAGCTTCATGGACAAAAAGGGAAACGAAATTTAAAGTACCTCAGTGCATCCACAATTCAATTTCTCTGTCAGGACACAAAGTGTGGGTGGCATAGAAATGCCAACTCTAAGTCCACAGAGTCTTAACTTCCTCTATTGTTGGAGAACCAACTGTTACTGGGAACCACCTATTTTTTCACTAGCTCAAGTCTACTTAAAAACCCTAGGAATCAGAAAAGACAGGCTATATGTATTTTTTTCTTTTTTTAAATAAATAAGTAGCATCTGGAATATAAGATTGAAACTCATACTTTTCATCTGACTCTTAAGGTTTTAATTTCCCCCATATAGTACCTGACTATACAGGAAGGTGATACTGACTAAAAAGTACTCTGGAGCACACTGACCTCTGATAGAGCGTAGCTCAGAATAATGTAACCTGATTTTCAGCACATGTGACTTGCTTACAAAGAGCTCTGAGAAGAGGCTACTAAAGCACAGAAATTGGGTAAAGTAAGCTCAGAGTCCAAGTAAGCAGCATGTCCTCAATTTAAGATTATTTGATTAATGCCCTAGGGGGAGCTAAGAACAATTTCTCAATTTCTGGCACACAGAAAAGTGCTCAATGCAGTTAGCTTTCATTATTGTCAGTGCTAATGAAAGACATGGTCAACAGGTTAAGAGCACAGACTCTGGAGTCAGCCTGCCTGATAAAAAATCCCTGCTCTATCGCTTAGCAGCTGTAAGATTCCAGTCAAGATACTTGAGGTCTCTGTTTCTTCAGTTTTAAAATGGGAACAATATGATCACAGGGATGTGATGAGGATTAAATGAAAAATGTCAGGCACTGGAAACAGTGCCAGGCATACTGTAAGTCTGCAATAATTGTTAGCTTTTTTATACGTCATTAAATGAAATACTGAATTCATTTATTTCAATTCAAAAGTACTGATGCAAAAAATGTCAGAGGAAAAAACTAATTTAAATGGTGAATAATCTTAAGGATTATGTGATGCATGTAAAGAAATCTTTCCTTGGAAATATTCTGAGGAAAAAAACCTACACAGGTTTGCTGCTAACAGAAAGAAATGTGCATCTGATACCACTGGGCAGGCAGGTTCCAGTACCCCACTGTGCTGTATCTCTACACATCATTCTTGATGCAAACTTTACAAAGGAAGAGCCAATAAATCTATATAGCCTTTTGCCAACAGAAATTATGATAAGCAGAAGTGAAATGCAGAGGCACAAACATTTTATTTAGACCAGTTTGGTCAACTTAATGTATATCATTTAGACTAATCTACCAATTACCTCCCAGAGTAAGGGGGAGGGAAGACTGAAAGGTAAAGAGAGACAAAGTAAAATAATTTCTTTAATGACATTGTTGTAATCTAAACATTTAGTTCAAACACTCCTGGTTCTTACCACCGCACAGCAGACAGCTAAAATTTGAGAAGAGCAATTAATCCTCATTTCTCTACAAGTTTCAATCAGTACAAATATATGCATATACTTTACAAATATACATTTTTGTATATTTACAAACCATAAGAAATTTGGTGGGTAATATTTTATTGGGTTCCCCCCTCCCTCAAAGGATTAAGAACTAGATAACAAGATGATTACTGATTCTCTCTCCTTCTCTCTCCCTCCAGAGATTCAGGTGCTTTCCCAAAACTACCTCAACTCCTTGGTAGGTCCACAAACAAGGGATCCTTTGTCTGAATCTGTAAATTGTATGACATCACTGAAACATAAGCACCAATTGGTATCGCAAACAGTTTGTGTTTCCAAGGATACCAGCAACTTTAAATACCCTGCAGTTACACAAAGCCCAGGAGCATGACCTTCCTAACAATACCAGGAGCCTGCCCACTTTCTCTCTTTTAAATTAGTTTCCACCAGCGAAAGAACACTGAATTTTCCCAAATAAGTCCTACAGATAATATACTCAGGAATATTCTTCAATCATTCACTTCTTCATTTTTATATTATCACAGAATGAAAGCCAAAAAAAAAAAAAGGAGGGGGATTAAGATTTTACATAGCCCTTTAATGGAGAGGCTCCCAAAAGGCTAGCTTGGAGTCCTATAATGAAAATTCGTATTTCAAATTTTTTAAATCCAATGCACAAAAACACTTCTGATTTAATAATTCCTATAGTAATGTTCTGTGTTGTTGGCATACTTTTAGTAACACAGAAAAATAATTTCTTCCCTGGAAAACTTATTTACCCCGACTTAATATTAGCCTTGAATTCACACATAAATTTAGTACATAAACTTATATTATTAAGAGTAACTACTGCAACACAGAAACACAGGCTAAGTTTAAGGTGATGTTGGTTAACTAGCTGATTGCTAGAAGTCAAACATGAAAGTGTATAAATCTTTATAAAGGTCTCTAAATAAAAGGTGGCATTTAGAGCTAAATTGTTATGAAAGGTCTAATGCTAAGTTCCTCTCCCATATCTATCAATCCAGAGTTAGACCTAAATAATTATAGTATCTTTATATCAACTTTATTTGTGGAATGATTTCTATCAAGTACAGGTGCCCTTGAGATTTTGTACAGTTAGACAGTTATTAATTTAGGAGATAAAATGTTAAGCAAACATTTTTCAAAATGCAGGATGAAAACTAACAAGGAAAATAGGGGGAATCCACAGAGACTGCAATTAGAGTTCCCAAGAGTTATCTGATGATGATGGTGGAGGCAGGGAGCTCTGAGGTATATTATTATTGAGTTATATATTGTTGATTCTCTATATTATTTCACATTCGGACTCTTAGAGCGTGAGAAGAATAAAGATCAAACTAACAGAGCTTTTATTTAGAGATATATATATAATTTTATTGAAAGAACACTGCATCAAAACATTATATAGGTTTAAGGTATACATAATAAGTTCTAATTGTATATTAAATTAAGTTCACCATCACGTGCATATTTTTAAACAGCATCATTTCTCATAAACTCCTTGGAGAAGTGATTTTAATAGAAGCTTATTTAATATTTTAATAAAATTTATAGAGTACAATTTAGAGAACTTATATATTGCTTGGTACTTTTGAAGATACATATTACACTGTTTCTAATCCTTACAAAAGTCAGAAACTCAGTGAGGAAAAACTTATTCACACAAAGTTATTTGCACAAGTGGTTTTAAAACTTTTTAAAATAAACATTAATGTGAAGAACTGTGATGTGTGTATAAAGTGTCAATTGCAAAACCCTCAAAATATACAAGAGAGACATAACATTTTAAGATATTTTTAACTTTAGAAAACCACTGTGGGCTTTATTCAAGTTGCCTAGAGTCTTCAAAAGTAACTATATCCTAGTCATCAATGTCCATGTGACAATTCATAAGAAGAATAGAGAAAGGAATATGAAATTTAGTGAGGCACCAATACATTTTTTTTAAGGAAAAAAATGTTTAAAATACAATTCTTAACAGTAATGATTAGAACAAAGAATTAGATCATGGTAAGCTTAGTGCCTCTGAATTCATTATCAAGTTGACTTCTGCAAGGATGCTTATCTTTATCAAGTCAAAAATTTATATGCAGTTCCATTTCTTTATCCAGTAGACCACAACCACAGATGTGGTTAGATATATTTTGCTTATACATTTTATCTGAAAATCAGTGCTCATATTGTCACAGCTGAGATAAGATATTTCTAATCTAACATTTTCTTCCCAGTAAATAGCAAGTAAATAGCAAGATCACAAGGGTCAGCACACTTTCTGAATATTCAAAATTCACACCTGAATTTTTATTATTTCAATTTTATTCTTAATATGTACAACTCATAGACATAGAACCTATTTTTCCACATAATTTCATTTTCAAATCTTGAATTTCTTTTAATTGCTCAGATTTTTTTTTTTTTTTTTTAAAGAAAGATGTAAGCAGGAATGAAGGTGAGTAGGCAGACCGGCAGCAAGGGAATGGAGGAAGAAGCACTTTATTTTTATTTAGCTGTTCATATCATTGTCCCTGTCAGCCACAGGTCTTGAACACAGAACCGTGAGATGTAGGTCTGACTGCTCCCAGGGTGTACTAGACCAGGAAGCCACCAGGGCATGGCCAGAGTTGTTTTTGAAATGAAAATTATTCAGACTAAATCTTAATCTCAAAGTGAATCATGCAGAAATTACTGGAACAAAAGGTCCCTCAAGATAAATGCTCAGGTTATACAAATTTTCCAGTACTTTATTCTCTTGAATAATAAAATTTTTTACTTTTATTCAAAATCATAAACTCGTACTTGTCCTAGACCTCAATGAAAAATGAATTTGGCGAATTTGAAACCTTTACGTATATGTGTTTTGGGCCATTTGACTCTTTGAACCTTATTAAAAAGCATTTAACTAAATCTAGCTATTTAATTATAATATGTTCAAAATCTTGTATAAGATTTCATTTCATATATTGCTTCCACTTGCAGACAATTTTGAAAAGGTTAGCTATATCATTGATAATGAAATAAAGGAAATAGTTATGTCTTTATTTGCCCTACTAGACTGTAAGCATGTGAGAAAAAGGGTAGCTTACTTTTTTCCATGCCCACAGTAGCCACTTGATAAATAATTACTGAACTGAATTCATTAAAATGCTATTCTACTGTTACAGGAGCTAAATGTTCTTTTAATCTACTTTTTAGTCATGTTTTATTATCATTATAGTTAAATAACCATTCCTTATCTCCACTTTTATCCTTTTTCTCTTCTTAAAAAAAAATCAAAACCACATTTTAATTACAACTAAGAAAAAGAAAGGAGAACTTATTGTTCAGCCATTATCTACAATTTATATACTGATATATATTTCTACAAATATCTACATATTTAAATGATGAAGAAAACACAAAAGGAAATGTTCTACCAGAAGTATGAACACCCCCACATTATACATATATAGTAACTCTGGATTACTGGTTCAGCTGATTAAAGTCTGTATCCATATTTAATGAGCAAGTTAATGTCAATGCAGAGATGAATAAACTTATAAGTTTATATAGCACCTTTCTCCCACAGATTTCAAAGCACTCCAAAATTTTCTTTACCATCTTCCATGAAGTGAGCAGATGGCAAGATTCTTCTTGCTTCAGATGGCAAGATTTAGACACAGAAAGGTTAAATGGTTTCCCAAAGAATCCAAGTGAGTCAGGCCAAAACAGAAATAGAATCCCTTACTCCTGATTGTTAATTTCACACTAAAGCTACCAGACCTCATTTAACTCTTGCCTTTTCTGATTTTAGGATTTACAGAACCATGGTATTAATGGCACCAGCAGCATGATACCAAGCACTAGTCACTAAGGACTTTATATGCATAATCTCATTAAAGCCTCACAGCAACCCTGTGAGGCGGATACTATCATTAGCCCATACTACACATAAAGAAACTGAGGTACAGTGAGTTTGAGTAAAGTGATTACAGTCACACTGTTAGTAAGAAGCTAGGATTTAAACCAAAGTAGTCTGACTCTACTCCACAATCAAAATCATAATGCTAAGCAAAATCTGGGCTAGTAGCAGGATCAGGAGATTGGGGGTCGTGTTAAACTAGATGTACTTACTAGCAAGTATGGTGTAGGTACAGTGACCACATGTGCCAGATTATAGCTGTTGTATCAATGTAATGTTTTTTTATTCAGACAAAACAGTTTAATCAGAAGCAACATAACTGAATATTGGGTAATAGAAGAGTGTATTCATGTCAAGACTCACATATACTTCTCAGATTTCAAGGCTAACAACCCCTATATATACTCTGCAGCACCTCCGGCTCTGTTCTGATCTAGGGAGGGAAACCAAAGTAAATGTTAACAGTGACCACTGTCAGTCTTGAAAAGTGTCTGTTCAGATTATAAACTACAAGGTCATTTTAACACTAAGCTTTTTTTTTTTTTTTTTTGATCAGAGAAGTTTTCAGGGCTTTTAAACTCTAATATAATAAAATAAAAATAATTCTAAAATAAAAAAAATAAAAAAAAAAGTATAAGGACATGTTCAATATAGTCCATACAGTTAAAATTTTTATAGAGAAGTAAGTTTCCAGGAAAAAAAAGTTCACTATTTAACTGACCTCTTATAAAAATCCATATCCATTTGAACAATATACAACCCTGAATCTTTTGTGATCATTCTTAAATACCATACAAGTGAAAAATAACTGCAGTCAAAGTGTTAATCTTGTTAAAGAGATGGGATTTCATAAAGCAGATAAAAGCTATGTTGGAAAGAGCTCAGATTCTATGTAAAAGTTCTGATAAGTGAGGCTGTAGAAGAGTTAATCACTAACGACTGCAAAAACTAACAGGGGCCATGACAATGCAGGCACTCCAAACAACAATATGAATAATAAAGGGTAAAAAAGAGAGTTTGGGGTGAGACAATATGGTGTAGGTTCATTTCTTCCTAATTGCTTCTTGCTAAATACAGTAATTTTTTTTTTTTTGCTTTTGATATGTTTTATTTCATAGACATTACACAATTTACTAGGTAGTAAGCCATTTTTCAATTAAAGACCAAATTTTGGTCCTCTCGTTAAGAAGTTATAATGTTAAATTGGTATGTAAGAGCATTTCTACAAGGTCATTTTAATACTAGGCTGTTTTTGTTTTTTTTTGATCAGAGAACTTTTCAGGGCTTTTAAACTCTAATATAATAAAGTAAAATAATTCTAAAATAAAAAAAAAGTATAAGGACATGTTCAATATAGTCCACACAGTTAAAATGTTCAGCTAATAAGCACAATAATATTTGCACATAGTTTTCCTGGTTTTTTGACTTGATTGAAGGATAGAACTTAGAGGATTGAGAGAAGGAATATTTAGCAAGTCTTTTAGTCTGCTTCTCTAGAATAGCAGCTGTCTCAGTAAAAGTTTGGACACTGATGGATAGACTATAATATGAATGAAGATCAGTGCTTCCTTTTCTTATGTACAAATATTCTGTTACTGAATGAAAGAGAGCCAGATACTTTAGATAGAAGTACATGTGGAAGAGTTAACAATTTGATAGAAAAATTAAGAAACTTAACTTTCGTTTTTCCCTTGAGTAACATTTTAAAGCAGAGGGTTTAAAACAGAGCCTTTAAAAATTTTAAAACATTGGTTAGGTTCTGCACTGATGATGCCGAGAGTCTGTTAGGGTGGGAATCTGCTTTCACAGAGGTGATTTGACAGAGGCTTGGAAGAACCATTCAGAGTTCATGACCTATTTTAAGATGATTGACCTGTACACTGTTTCCATCTGTATGATCAAAGGCTCTGATGCGTCAAGCCAATGGGTTATGTTCTTCCTACCCGCCCAGCTGTAAAACCCCGATACAGATGCTGGAATACTCCTTTCAGTTAGCACTCTAGAACTTCCCTACTTCTCCTGAAGTAATCTTTGTTTGATCAAATCCACTCTAACTTCAAACTTTTGACTCTCCCATTTCTGGCATTTGGGATTTTCATTTTTAAAAATATTGTTTCTTTGGCATCTTATATTCAGCTAGTAAACACAATAAATTTTTGAACCACAAATGGTAGACACAGAACTCTAAAAATGGAAATAAGGCTTACTTAGAGGAGTACAAGGAACAATGCAGTGGCAGGACATCCTACAAGCCCCCATTCAACCAAGGAAGGTGACCAAGAGCTGATCCCAAACCTCACAACAAAGTGTAGCCTAAGTAAGCTCTTTCCTTGGACAACATTAAAGAAACCTAAGAACACTGGCAAGGGGACACTGATAAGGAGGCCTGCAGAAAACAAGCAGCTGAGAAAACCACTTTCTTCCCCTCAGCTCTCCACTGAGACACACAAATGGGGGTGACAGAAATGGGAGGAATTGGAAAGAGGAATCAACACCACCAGGGTCCAGCCTGGAAATTTTTCTCCATCTCTGGTAGGCAGGGGGATCCTGCCACAAACAATCGAACCTACAAGCTTCTTTCTTCCCATGGACTGCAGCCTCCCTTCTCCCTCCTAGAGGCACAGATAGCTGTCCTGAGAAAGCTCATTCCTTTCTTCCAGCCAGTACCAGCAGCAGCCGGGAAAAGACCCAGATAAATCAAGCAGACCAAAACAGTACTGCAAAGGATATGAAAATCAAATTGTCATTGGAATCATAGCCCTCAGTAGCAGACCAGGAGTTACATGATAAACCTAAATAGGGTGACAGATAAAATAAAACACTTGGAGATGATCCCAAGATTCTTAACATAATAGCCAAAATGTTGAAGTTTTTTTTAAAAATCCATCAAACAAAGAAACAGGAATACCACAATTGAATGCTAAAAGATAACTGATCCAGAATCAGATGTTGAAATTATCTGAGATGGGATTTAAAGAAACCATCATAAAATGCTTTCATGATCCATTTTCAAATTCTCTTGGAACAAATTAAGAAAATAGAAAATATTAGTAAATAAATAGAAGTTACAAAAAATAACTGCATGGAAATTATAGAACTGAAAAATCAATAACAAATAAAAAGCTAAGCAGAATAGCTTAATAGAAAGAAACATAGATCAACCAACAGAAAACTCAACAAATATTCAAAAACACTATGAACAAATCAAAAATGGAACTTTTGGGTATAACAAGGCAGTTCCCTATCTTGAAGCAATGACTGCTTCTCTCAGCATGAGACCAGTTGAACTGAGAAAACTAAAAGAAAATATGACATCAAAAGAACATAGAATCTTCATACAGAAAAAAACTTTCCGGACTAAGTGGTCCAGCTGAAGCCTATGCATGCACCGTTCTGCATCTGTTGTATGTGTTTGGAAAGTGAGGAGAAATTATTTTGAACTATTGTTATCTGGATTTAAGAGTTTGCCAAATAAAGAATATGTAAATTTGTCCAAGATACTGCATTGATAAGTTGGTAGGTTGCATACCAATCTTTGCTCATTTTTCCCAGTGCAGTCTTTGTTAATCTACCTCTGGAAATAGGAAGGTGAAGTATTAAAGTTATTAAATTTTACCCACGATAAAGGCTTGACTTATTCTAGTTAAGTTCACATAAAGATAGGATAGAGATGTCAGATTGGTGGAGGACTCAGGTCTCTGTGTCTTCTATCTCTCTGTTTCCATATCCACAGCTGCTTAAAAAAGGTAAAGAGCTTCCTTTATAGTATCTATGCACTCATATAGATTTTCTCCCCACACAAATATGAATTACTTTCTTCACAATGGATTTATTATAAAATAACATACATGAAAAGGTCTGAAAACTATGTAGAAGCCCCAAAATAGACAGCACCTTTGTACATAGCTTAGAGATGTTTTAACATCTGTATGTAAAAAGCACTTCATTTTTTATAGAGGTTGATTTAAATGATGCACACCTTAAGCTTACAAGTTATGCGATACTCCTTCAATAAAAAAATACTAAAATATTAAAAAATCAATGTGTTTTGAATTAATTTTTTTAAAGCACTTCATAATTTAATAGTTACTCAGCATTCTATGTATTCTATCCCAAGTACAAACTTGATTTACATCAATGATACCCACTTGGGATATACAAGCCCTAAAGACTCTACTGAAGAAGCTATTAAAATCAACTAATGAATATACTAAAGTGAAAGGGTACAAAACAACATGCAAAAATGTGACAATTCAACATGCAAATAACAAACTAGATAAAACAGAAATTGAGAAAGCAATCCCATTCACAATCACATCAAAAAAGTTAAAATATCTGGAAATAACAAATGAGGTGAAAGACTTTTTTTTTTTAAAGGAAAGGTGCAGGCAGGAATGAAGGTGAGTAGGCAGGCAGGCAAGCAGGAAGAGAGAAGAAAATGAAGCACATATTTTATTTTAATTTAGTTATCCCCACCACCCCCAACCCAGAACTTGAACCCAGGAGTATGTGGCTTGCTTCTTCCAAGAAGATTAACCTAACCACTGCTCCACCAGTGCAGAGATGAAAGACTTGTACACTGAAAACTCTAAGGCATAGAAAAAAGAAATAGAAGAAACAAAGAAATAAATTCTGTGCTCGTGGATTGGAAGAATTAACATTGTTAAAATGGCCATCTTAACCAAAGCAATGTACAGATCTAATACAATCTATCAAAATGTCAACATTCTTTCAAGGAAATAATAAACAATACTAAAATTTGTTTGGAATCACAAAAGAATCCAAACAGACAAAGTTATCCTTAAAAAAAGAAAACTACACTACAAAGTGACTGTCATGAAAACATTATTTTATTCAAATACAAAGAGACATACAGACCAATGAAATAAAATTAAGAGCCTAGAACTAAAACTACACATATAAGAACAGTTAAATTTAGACAAAGGAGCCAAGAGTATATACTGGAGAAAAAGGTGTCCTCAACGAGTGGTTTTTAGAAAACTAGACAGCCACATGCAAAATAAATAAATAGCTAAATAAACTAGATCGATAACACCATACACAAAAAATTAAATCAAAATAGATTAAAAACTTGGATGCAAGATCTGAAACCAGAAAATACTTGCAAGAAAATACAGGTGATATGCTCTAAAACATTTACTTCAGAGAGTCTTTGAGGATTCTACATGAATGGCAAGGGAAACAAAATGAAAATTAAGCAAATGGGACTACATCAAACTAAAAAGCTCTGAATGATAAAGTGATAAAAAAGAAAGGGCAATCTACGTAACATATTTGCATATCATATGCCAGACAAGAAGTTAATCTTGAAAATATAAAAGGAATGTATTCACCTCAACAATAATCAGAAAATGCAAGTATCTGAATAGACATTTCTCCAAAAAAGACATACAGATGGCCAACAGGCACATGAAAAAATGCTCAACATCATTTATCATTAAGCGAATGCAAATCAAAGCCCCAATGAGATAACGCCTCATGCCTGTGAAAATGGGCTATCAAAAAGACTAAACAATAACTATTGGAAAGAGTACAAAGAAAAAATAACTTGTCTTATACTCCTGATGAGAATTAAATTAGTTCAACCTTTATGAAAAATAGTACGGAGATTATGCAAAAAATTAAGAAATGGAACAACAATTTGATCCAGCAATTCCATTTCTAGTTATATAGATGAAGACTACAAAAAATATAAAATTAATCCAGAAAGATATATGCATTCATTCCTATGCTAACAGCAGCAAAACTCACAGTAGCAAAGATATGAAAGGCCCACTGATGAATGACTGGCTAAAGAAAGGTTGCATACACTCAATAGAATCCTATCAGCTATTAAAAACAATGAAATACTGTCTTTTGTAAAATTTTGGATGGAACTTGAGTTGATTATGCTAAGCAAATTAAGTCAGAAAAATACTGTGTGGTTTTTGTCATGTAGACTATAAAGAAGCAAAACTAAGAAAAAATTCTCTTAGACTTTGAAATCAACACTGCAGTTATGAAGATGGCAAGAAAACTAGTGTACAAGGGTTCAAAGTGATAGTGGTGAATGGCACTAGAACTCTGCTGGTAGATGAAGTGTGATATATATATTTATGAGGTGTGAATCTATTCACTGAAAGGTATACAGGCAGTATTGCAATCTGATGAAACACACACATACGTACACAGAATGCAAAAAAATGATAACAAGTTCTAAACATATAGATAGCACTACAGCACATATGTATATATGTATGTATCATTACCAAAACCTAAATATGTATATTCAGAAATTCATCCCAATATTTCACTTTAGTTATAAATTATAAGCTGTTCATTCCACAGAATTGAACCTTGTATTTTATATCCTGTATTTTTATTTTAAAATTTCATTGTTTAATTAGAATAGTAATAGTACATAACAGAAGAGGATCACTTTCTGATAAATTGAAATAAAAATAAAAAGAAGCCTTGAAATAACATATTCTAATAATTTTGCAAAATAAATTGTAATAAACAGTGCAGAGAAAGTGAAGTGAGGGATGTCGTAATCTGTAATCAACACATTTTTGTTTGAAAAATACTTCAGATGAAACTTTACTTTTAGTTCTTGGTTTAGCTTAATAACTAGTGCAGAGTTGCAACTATGACCTAAATTTTGTTTAAAGGATTGCTATTTTCAAATATCCCCGTTTCATTTTTTTCTTTTAAAGGAAAGTAACAGGCAGGAATGGATGCAAGCAGGCACGCAGGCAGGCAGGCAATCAGGAAGAGAGAGGATGAAGAAGCACTTTATTTTTATTTAGTTGTTCACACTGGTTATCTGGCATGCTGCCCAGAACTTGAACCCAAGAGTATGTGGCCTGCACAACTTTGGAGGCAACTGATCTACCCACACCACACCAGGGCAGGCTCCCATTTCATATTTTTTAAGATAAATTCTAAATCATTCCCTTCCCAGCCCACCCCCATATATACATTATACATTATTTAGCATAAAATTCTGGCAAGTACATTAAATGATTTAAGTAGTGTTTTTCTAATGCCATTTGCTCTTGAATACAAGACCCCTTTGCATCTAATATTTTTAGAGACTAATATTGGAAAAGAAAAGTCTAGGCTCAACCTGGTGAACTAGCGGTTGGGCGCAGTCCACATACATCCCAAGGATATGGGTTCACATCCCGCTGGGTCCTTGGGCCAGGAGAAATTATCAAGATGAAAAACTAAATAAAACAAATAAAAATGCTTCTTCCTCTGCTCTCTGCCTGCCTCTGCTTGCCTTCTTTCCTGTCTTCACCTTTATTTAAAAAAGAAAACTATATAAATATAAAAAACACTTTATAAATAGTGTTTAAATGCACATCCCTCATTAGTTTAAAAAAATGTAATGGATTCCAGGTTTCAGAGATGGGATTCACAAGAATGTATTAAATTCCTTTTGGTTGAAAAAAATGATACATCTAAAATTCCACAGAGAAGGGAACAGAGGAGGGATACACTCAAAGGGATAGTGTCTCAATTTAGGGAGTAAATTTAGCAACATCAGAGACATAAGTGTCAATCCAAAATAATAAAATAAAGGTGAGAAAGGATTAAAGAAACTGCTGCAACCAGGGTTTCTACTAGCAACCAATACCTGTTGACATGAACAAGGTGTTTACAAACACTTAAAGTTCAAATGACAAAAGGCACTCAACCACTTGATGTTAAATATAATCAGATACAAAAAAATGAGTTTATTTAGATTTTATTATAGATAAGCCAGACACAAATTAATTTTAATTAAAAAATTAAAAAGCATTCATCTTTTTTAATAAAGAGACCCTTTCTTACCTTATTTTAAAAGCAGAACCCACTGGACTCAAAAGGATTAACTTTAAAAATCTCTGGTTGAGGATTCTTTCAAGGGGCTAGAGGTGAGTAAAACTTAAATATTACACTATCAGTGCCTAGTTTCCAAATATCTTAAAACACTATCTCAAAACATCTTTCTTACTTTCAGTTTCTGGAAAGTACTACTGAGACAAGGATGAGTTCCATTAGGTAGAATTTTCAGTAATCCTTTGAAGAGAAAGTAATGTCAAGGCACAGGAGCCCTGATGAAGTAGTTGTTGGGTCAGTCACCTCCAAAGGAGCACAGTTCACATAAATCCAAAAAAATCAAGGTTTGTGTTGGGGGAACAACCAATGTGAACAACTAAACGAAAATAAAATAAAATGCTTCTTTCTCCTCTCTCTTCCTGCCTGCCTACTAGCCTTCATTCCTGCTGCATCATTCCTTAATTTATTTTTAAAAGAAGTAATGTCTAAACACTTTAAATTAAAAGTTTTATTGTAAGTTGTTTAAAATACTATTACTACTACCTGGGCTCACTCATTTCTTTCTCAACAAGCGCTTAAAGAATGAAATCACTAAGTATCCAAGGCAGTTACTATTTACAAGTATTAGTAATTCTGCCAGTAGGATAAAACTGTCACTCATTTTTATAGTACATCTAATAGTACATAAAGCACTGTATGAAACATATACCAGGCATGACTTTGCTTCTCTTAAAAAAAAAAAAAAAAAGGAAAAGACAAAAAAAGTTTGGATTTGGAACTAAACACACAAACACTGACAGCAACTCATATATGTTCTAACTACCAGATACTACTTTTCTCCAGAACAACAAATCACACACATAGCATTCAAAATACCCTTTATTTTGACCAAGGTTATGGTTATATACAATGCTAAGTTGTAATTGAATTGGTATGCCTTATGCTTCAAACTATCTTGACATTTCGATGACAATACTTGAAAACAGAACACGAGATTTTCTATTTTGTAAAAGGCACATGAACAAATAATCAAATCCAGAAATTAAGAGAAAAGATAAAAGAAGGCTATCTCAGTGAGAAAATTCACAAAAGAATGACAGGAAAAATGCCTGTGGTTTACTGACTAAAGCTCATTTGCTAAGAAACTGTATACTCATATGGATAAGGTTTCATAATCATAGATGCCAGTCATTACTCATCTTTCTCTTTTCTTTGCTTCCTTAAAAAGATATAGCAGCCTTAAGCATGAGAAATTGACTAAGAACTGCCTCAAGCAGATAAAAATATGAGAATCATCCTAGAAATGAAGACACATGGCCATGTTCATTGTAATCAAACTACTAGCAGCAAACTCCAGATCATATTGAACTTAAAAGCACATTTAGATTTATGTTTTAAAGCACAAATGTAGGAAATTGCTAATAACTAAGAGTATCCAATTAAGAATTAAAAATATGTATGCCTTTTACAAATATTTATTGAATTAGTATATTTATATAAAACATGAATAAAACAACATAGTTGGTTACATGTTTCTATGACAAATAGAAAATTAAATGTTATATAAGGTCTCATAATCCCAAGTCATTATTTTGGATATATAATATATAAGGACAAATATAAGGATAATATAAGGATAAATATTAAAAAAAAGAAAACATAACTACATAAAAATTTATTCAAAAATGTTCAGCTTCATAATTTATGAGTCAAAAGTAGAAACTGTTCAATGTCCATCAACTGATGAATATATAAATAAGATATGGTATCTATCTATATAATAGAATATTATCTGGTCAGAAAAATGATGGTACAACATGAATAATCTTGAAAACATTATGCTAAATTAAAAAAGCTGTACACACAAGACCATATATTTCATGACTCCATTTATATGAAATCTCTAGGCAAGTCTATAGAGACAGAAAGCACACTAATGGTTACCGATGGCTGATGGCTGGGAAAGTGATTACTAATGCATAGGGTTTCTTTTTTGCTGTTTTAAAACTGATTACAATATGGCTGTACACTGTACACTATGAATGTACTAACAACAACTAAATTGTAAAATGTATAAACATGATTTCACTTATATAAAATACCCAAAGCTGTAAAATTCATTGAGATAGAAAGCAAAATGATGTTTACCAGGGGCTGGGGAGAGATAAGAATAGGAGTTAGTGTTTAATAAATTCAGTTTCAATTTGAGATGTAATACTTTGAGACAGTTGGTGGTGATGATTACACACAGACAAAAAATGTACTTGATACTACCAGACTGTACAATTAAGATGTTAAAATTGTTAATTTTTATGATATGTATGTTATCTTACTAGCATGAATTTAAAATGATGCATACTTTAAACAAGTAAATTGTGGGTATGTGAATTCTATCAATTTTCTAGAAAAAGAATATGAAAGGATACTGGCAGTCAGAAGGTGGGAATAAAATTTGTAAAATTTGGCTTTTTTTTAGAGATAGCTAGGCTACATTAGAGAAATGAATACATTGGCTAGGAAATTTTATTCTTTAAGATATTTCCTCTTTCCTATAAATTTATGTATCTATTTACAGACTCAGTGAATTAAGTTAAATTACTTTGTCTTGGATAAGAAAATCGAACCAGTTATTTGTTAAAGAAAAGTCTTTGCATATAAATCACATTTTTATATTCATGTTACTTGTCAAATTGCTCAGAAATTGCATAACCACATGGAAAGAGTGAAATCTGGGACAAAAAGAACAAGAAAATTAGAATAGCCTCCATGATTCAGAGAAAAGGGAACTGTTCTTTTATCATTATTATTATTATTGAAGGGATATTACATTTTGACAATGACTTGTTTTGAGTATACACTGTAGTATTTTTAGATTTACAAATAGCATAGTAGATTTAATAATATTCCCCCCTACCTTTTTTTTCTCCCTTCATTTATAATTAATTCCCTTCATCCCTTTTCCCCTACCCATCCCGTCACTTTGGTATCCCCTGATTCACCTTTTTGTCTCTCATCTCTTAGTGACTATAGTTGTTTGGAGCAGTGTTCTTCCCCTCTCTCATTCGCTCTCTCTCTCTACCCTCTGCCTTGTTTTTAGTGTTATGACATTTATTTGTTTTCTCTTTACCCATTATATGAGTGTTGTCATGAGATGTTATTATGCTTATCTCACTAAGCATAATTCTCTCCAAGTCCATACATGTTGTTCCAAATGGCAGGATCTCTCCCTTTTGATGGCTGCATAGTATTCCATAATGTATATGTGCCACATCTTCTTTATCCACTCCTCTGTTGATGGGCAATTAGGCAGTTTCCAGCTCTTAGCTACTGTGAATTGTGCTGCAATGAACATGGAGGTGTATATATCTCTTTGGATAAGTGTTTTTGTGTTGCTGGGGCAAATTCCCAGAAGAGGAAAAACTGGATCATATGGAATTTCCATTCTCAATTCTTTGAGGACTCGCCATACTGCTTTCCAGAATGGTTGCACCACTTTATATTTCCACCAAGAGTAAACTAGAGGGGAACTCTTACATACTGTCAGTGGTAGTATAAAATGGTACTACCGTTATGGAAAGGCATAAAAAGATTCCTCAAAAAACTGAAAATGAAATCTCTTATGATCCAGTTACCCTGAATATTTACACTAAAAATACAACACTAGCTCTCAGAGATATATGCACTCCTCCCCGGCCATCATGTTCACTGCAGCATTATTTCTAATAGCAAGAATTGGAAACAATATGAGTGCCCATTGACAGATGAGTGAATAAAGAAGGTATGACATATATATATGTATATATATATATATATATACACATACACACACATATACACAAACACAACATCGATGAATGGGCCTAGAGGGAATCATGTTTAGTGAGACAAGCCAGAAGAAAGATACATATGATATCACATTATTCATATGTAGTATATAGAGAAAACAACCAAACAAATTAACTAAATAAAATTAAAATAGACTTTTAATTAGTGGTTGCAGGAAGGGTTGGGAGAAGAGGCATGGGCAAACTGGGTAGAGGGGATCAAGAGTATAGTGAAGGAAGAACTGAAATAGTGGTGGTGAACTTAATTTATTGTATACATATAAATTTTGATTGACAATTAAACCTATAAAATGTTATGATGCAATGTTCCTTCAATAAAGTTAGAAAAAATAGCTCCCTTGAATACTCTGATACAAATTCAATGAGGGAAGTAAACTAAAATATTCAACTAATGTTTACTGATTATCCCTAATAGCTTGAATTTGATACTAATTGAATTTACTTAAATATGGAACAAAAATAAATGCAAGAATTTTTAATGTTGTTTATTTTACTTAACATAAACTGAAAAATCCACATGAAAAGTATTTAAAACCATGAGGCACCAAAATAAAACAAAAAGCAGAAAAATAGTGATCAGTAATTGTAAGCACAAAATTTTAAATCATCTTTTAAAAATTACTAATAGAGGTACCAAGAATGAACTCATTAGCGCTAATTTCCAAAGTTTTATACACACACACATATCTAAAACATTATACACAGTTTTGATCTCCAAATCATTTGATAATAGGATTAAAAAATGACTGTAGTTTCTCAGGAAGCATAGTTAGAGCTGAATTAAACAATACCTCTACAACCCTAACAAGAAGTACTAGTGAACCTCAGCAAGAAATACCTTAAAAACAATTATCCACGCACTGATTATCCCAGATATTCATGCTAGTAAAATAATAGGAAAAAGAATGATAAAATTATCTGAACACCTGTCAATAAGGCATTTAATACAACTCAGTATTCAATTTTGATTCATACTGTAAAATGCCACACATAGAATTTAACGAAAAAATGGTATTTAAATCTAGAACAAAATATATAAATCTAGAACAAAAAAAAAGTTTCCTATAATAATACTGGTTATTAACTCTAAAGGCTTAAATAATAATAGGAATTATTTGTGACATGTTGCTAAGATTTTAACAACTGCCCCTCCTAAAACAAAGATCCACCCTACAATCTATGATTTGCAAATTTGCTAGTTTCTGGGGCATAAACAGTCCTACCACAGTTAACTTGAAGCTATCAACGCACTATCACTAAATGTGGAACTGGGAATAGATGTACAAAATTGATTTCTGCAAGCTAGCTCCAGCACATGATTGAATATTAAAAGTATAGAGTCTTACTACCCAGCACTAGGAACTTGACACATTCTATTTAATTTAACCCAACTAAACCTACAAAGCAGGTATTACTTCATCTTACAAATGAGGACACTGAGGCTCAAAAAGGTAAAGTAATTTGCCAATGGTCCCATTATTAACAAATGCTATAGACCATATTTTAAAATATTTTTAAACATTAAAAAAATTCTTCATTCTTCATTCATTACCCATTGCATACATGGCCGAGCATATATGTGACTACGTTCTATAACATTTTTAAATTCGTGCTAATAAGATACTGCATTAATGGCCTCACGATGTTCAGGCTTTTCTTCCCTAGTGTTATTTATGGACTGTTAGCTATGTTATTTGTGGTCCCCTAATTCATATGTTGAAATTCTAGTCCCCATTGTGACTGTCTTTGGAAATAGGATGTTTTAAGGATAAAATTAAGGTTAAATGAGGTCCAAAAGGACTGGTGTTCTTATAAGAAGCGGAAGACACCAGAAGCACCTGTCCATTGAGGAAAGGCAAGTAAGACAATAGCAAAAAGACTGTAAGCTGAGGATGCCTCAAAAGAAAGCAGTCCTGCTATAAAATCTTATCTTTGACTTCCAGTCTCCAAAATTGTGAGAAAATAATTTCTGATATCCACTTAATCTGTGGCATTTTGTTAAGTCAGCCCTTGCAGATTAATACATCCAAAATATATATATTTGAAAGAATTATTCTGACATGGTAAATAATCTAAAATATACTAGAATTATATGTAAAGAGCCTAAAGTATTACAGTTCATTGTCTTAATTTTAAAAAACTGATTAACTTCCAAGTTACTTAACAACAGACAACAAAAATACCATAAATGACAAAATATTGAATCAACAACTATAGGACAGCTTAAATGAAACAGATGGGTGACAAAAATGCTAGCTGGTAGGTATTATGCACACTGAAATGTAGGGATTCTTAGAAGAAGTGGGAACATATTTCTTTGTATTTTGTAGAAACATCTTTTGTTAACTATGTATAAATCATATAGAAGGTCCAATTATAGAGAAGATCTGAAGTACTAAGTTTTTATAGCAACTAGACTGTACCAATGTTTATTATAATAACCATGTGGTGTAAATATGAACTTTATTTCAGAGTAGTTTATTTTTTCCTTATTTGGTTATTTATTCCCTAGAATAAGTGGGGACTATTACTGATTTAATAAAATAATGTGCTATATGCTCATTCTACAGTATCTTAGGAATTCATTAAATAGACGTTGAGATAATGTATAAAACCTTTCCAATAAGGTCTTCAATGGGGAAGCTGTTAAAAATTAAATGAGAATATTAAAAGAAAATTATCTAGAAGAAAAAAAATTGTCTTCTAATTTTCAATTTAGGGAATCTCCAAAAATGTAAGCAACACCAGGGAGAGAGGTATTACTATTTCTTATTATCTTATAAAGTGGAAACTGTGACTAGAAAGGAGAATTATGTAAGGTATATTTAACTTCCTTTCCAACTTTAAAAAAAAGTAGATTTCATTCTTATCTCTACCTACTGAGAAAGAAAAATTAATTTAGGAATAAAATTGCCTCCTAATAATTTCTCTTTTCAAAGAGTTAAACACATTAGTTATATACAGTTTACTTCCCATCTCTCTTTACAATCATATAGTTTCCTCTATGTTTCACACAGCTTTTAAGTGGCAGCTATGTAGGCCATATTGTATTTTGTTCATTTTATATGCTATAATCTATTCAGTTTTTCCTCTCTTTAATAGGTGTTTCAATTAATTTCCACTATCACAAGCATAATGACTCCATGGCTTAGACAAAGGCTCAAAGTAGTTGGAATTATTTTTAGTTAGAAAGAAAAGTTTTTTTAATATACATTTTATCATTTCACCTGCATATTATAACAGATGAAGGAATATATACTGTAAAACTAGAGGTATGAGACACACCCTGGTGAAGTAGTGGTTAGCACAATCACCTCCGAAGGAGTGTAGGCCATATACCCCTGGGTTCGAGTCTTGGGTTCAGGAGATAAGCAACCAGTATGAACAATTAAATAAAAATAAAAACAAAATGTTTCTTCCTCCTCCTTCTTCCTCGCTGCCTGCCTACCTGACTTCATTCCTGCCTGAAGCTTTCATTTAAAAAAAGTATTACAGGGATAAAAGCAGAATAACAGTGAAGCCTTTGATATTCTTCCTCTTAAACTGCTTAGAGATTCTGAGTATGGTATATTTCATTGCTTTATACATGAAGGTAATTGTGTTCAGTTGTGATAGGAATTATTACTTATTTTTCTCAGAACATATCGGGTTCACAGAATTTTAGGACATTATAATTTATTTACATTCAGTAATTTTAACAAACTAAACAATCAGGCATCCTCTTTTTCCCTCCTGTATTTTTTTTTTACAGCTATATCCATGAAAACCCAATTTCTTAAAACTCAACAGAAACAACATTTAATATATAGTGAATGACTACTAAATGCATAATACTTAAATGCTTTAAGTAGATGCTATAGCAGGCCCCTCTTATCTGTAGTTTTGATTTCAATACAGTTACAGCAGTCAACCACTGTCTGAAATATTATGTACAATAAGATGGTGTGTGTGTGTATGTGTGTGTGTGTGTGAGACAGAGAGAGAGAGAGAGAGAGAGAGAGAGAGAGAGAGAGAGAGAGAGAGAGAGAGAGAGATCACACTCACATAATATACTGGTTTATTATAATTTTTCTATTTTTGATTATTATTGTTCACATATTGGGATTGGTACTATCTGAAGTTTCAGGCATCCACTGGGGTTCTTGGAACCTATGCCCTTCTGTTAAGGGAGATTAATGTGCATGATTTATTCCTCTCTTATAGATAATATTGAAGAAAAATAACAAATGCTACTGGGTTTTAAGAAATATATTGATTTTCTAAACAAAGCCATAAAACATTCAAGTTCTATTAAGTTCAAACCTGGACACAATACTGTCACAGCAGTTCTGGTAACACTTTTCATTCATGTAGCATTTGTAAATAAATGCTCTGTAAACTGTAATTTATATAGTACTTTCGATTTTTCATTTATTACCTGTGAGGAAGGAATTTCCATCCCACCAAAGTATAAAGAGAACTTCAAAGGTTCAATTCTACAAATGGCAACTGGCATAAATAGAAAAGAATTCAAGTCTTCGGGGCCAGTGCTACCATATAAGTAGAACAGTTCACAACTGTAGAAGTTAGAAAACCACTGACAGACTCTAAGCTGAGTAGAAGCCACTGCCTAAAGAACAATGGAGATCTCTTATGAGAATCCGCTCCACACTGTATTAAACAGTACACTTCGGTCTTAAGAGTTTGATACTATACTGGTAAAGTGGTTAGAAGATATAGTAACTATGTAATAAATATTGCTGATCTACCTGGTAGAAAGACTATGAACTGGTATTTATTATTAATTTGAATTTAATTTAGAAAGCAACTACTTTAAAATCTTGTAACAGAATCTTAGTATCTATATAGGTTTCAAATGCATAACTACACTAAGATTAGAATGGGTAAAATGTTTGGAAGTTATAAAGAATATTTTGTACCTCCTTAACTAGAACATAACCGTATAAAAATCGGGAACAAAGTCTCAGAGCACCTCACACATAGTAAACAGCCAATAGCCTAGCGTATTTGCTAAAACTTTTCAAAAGTG
Source organism: Solenodon paradoxus (assembly GCA_004363575.1). Lineage (NCBI taxonomy): Eukaryota > Metazoa > Chordata > Mammalia > Eulipotyphla > Solenodontidae > Solenodon > Solenodon paradoxus. The sequence goes on along the minus strand of RJWH01000233.1, from coordinate 536,778 downwards.
AACTACAAAAATCCAAAAATTTTTCTAAATACACATATAAAAATATAGCCTTCTTTCATCAAATTCACAGATGTTAACATTGAAACACGTTGATTTTATGAGTATTTTTAAGTCTTAAATTTTCTTTGTTTCTTCATATTGGTCATGCTTTGAACACCAAGGAAATTTTAAAAAACCTACTAATACAAAATTTTTAATGAGATGTGAATAGAGAAGAACTAAGAAAGACTTTACTCTTGGTATTTATCTATAAACCAATTGTAAGAAAAAATATACACATTTAACAATATCATTAAAACTTACTAAGCAAATGAAAACCTAAAGAGGACAGGATTAAGGAAAAATGTTATTTCTGACACACAGATATTTGAAAACTTAATTTTTCACAGATGTGTCACTCTTTTGCATTCTACAACTTTCTTTTAATTTCATAAATGGTTGAAGAAAATTAAATTCTTCAACAATTCCACAATTTTAACAAGACTTTAAACTTCTACTGAAAGGTCAATCTCATGAAAAAAAGATAAGCTAAGGTTTTCAGATAGTAAGAACTTGTCAAGTAGATGGACATAATATCAGAGTTTCAGTGTTAGGTTTTAAAAACAAACAAAAAACTCAAATATAGCTCTTAGGTCATGGCTGAATACTCATCAGATAAAGTCAATCACTTTCAAAGTGTCAGATAAAAAGTTAAGAGTCCTTTTTTTGGCTTTAACAATAAGCAACAAAAAATGTTTTAAACAATTCCTAAATGAGATTTTTAAATAATCTAATGATTCTGTTGTCTGAAATGACTCAAACACAAATTTCTGTTTTGTTATGTGAATAGCCAAGATTTGCATCTTCTGCTTCCATATTCAAATTCTATTATTTTTATGACATAAGAAAATCAAAATTCCAACTTACTAAAATTAGTAATATAATTCTGTTCTAAATAGTTCTCAGTAATATTTATCAATTGTATAAAGATATAATAGTTGAAATTCTACTCTTTAATTCTTAACTTTCTCATGAAGAAATTTTTTTTTTTATTTCTCACTCAAAACTGCACTTAAGTTGCAAGAGTAGATCAATGAGGATAAATAAGGATTAAGAAAATTCAAGCAATACAAACCAAAAAAAGAAAAACTCCACAAAAAACCAAACCCTTTTCAAAAGAGAGATTGAGTATAATATAAACAAATTCCTTAGTTTAACCAAACCCATTAGTTTGTATTCTTTACTAACACTCATTGAAAACTTTCTGGTCCTATCTACTTCTTAAAAACTAGGCTAAAAGAAGTTTTATAATGAACAAACAGAATGGTTTAGCATATTACAAAAAACAATAAAAACCCAATCGTAGTTAAACCTGAGCATCCCTTCTTTCCCCTTATTTATCACAATATATACCTTCTTTTAATGGCTCACTGGAAGGTTCACCTTTTAGACTCAGCATCCTGGAGAAGCCATTGGAAAGGGTAGCGAAAATGCCACGGATGAAATATCCCTGCTGCTCAGACTGTACTGACCCCACTGAAGTAGGCCACGGTCTAACAAGCCTGATAGAGGAGTGGGGTTCTGGCTCTGAAATCGATCTGATGAATGGAACCCGAGGTGACGGAGTGTTGATCAGGTCCAGCTGCTCCGCTGATATTCCCAGGACCTCATTAGCAGAGGAGCAACTATCACCACCAACCATCTTTGGCAGGACCTCTTGTCGTGGTTCATCCAAGTCTCCTTTATCATTCTGCAATCTTTCACTTTTGCCCCCTTTCCACCTAAAGTTGGAGTGTGTTTGCCACCGGTAAGCACCCAGTGGCTTTCCTAGACTGGAAACAGCACATTCATTTTTCTTCCTCTTGCTTTTCACTGGAGGAGACCATGGATAATTCTTGAAACTTGCTCCTGTCTCTGAATTTGTATAAGCTGGTTCAGACAAAGATCTTCGATAATTTGGAGTTCTAGGTGATGTTTGTCTCTTGAAGATGCTCATCTTCCACGACTCCATTTTTTAGCAACTTCTCTAAACTTTAAGCTTCCTTTACTCTGCAGTCTTTGCAGCTGAACCACACTTGTCCGTGCAGTCCAAAACATTCAACTATTTAAGCAGCTTTCTTTGTGTGGCTTTGAACCACAGCAGATGTTGCTGCTTAAGAGTTGGTGTCATGTTATTCCATTTTCCCAGATCTTCAAAATTTCTGCAGCACCCAAAAATCTCTTGCCTTAAGCACATTCTCTTCAGAGTACAGCAAAAGTAAAGTTTCCAAAAGATCAGCTCCCTACCTGCAGTAGAGGTCACATTTCTGAACAAGATTTTTCAGGAAATGACGTGTTAAAAAAAGAAAAGAAGTGCAATGAAAGTGACAAAAACTCACAAGCACCTTTAACAACCAATAGTAGTTAAATGTTCACTATGCAAATGATAGTGGAGTTAAAAACAGATTGTGAAAGTACTCAAGCTGAGATCCACATGATCCGGAAGAAGAAAAAAAAATGTCTAATAGTCTGCTCTTTAAGTGACTGCTCTTCAGAATAGCTTTAAAGTCTGCATTTCAGAAATTTAAATTTAATTTCAAGGAACTCATTACTATTTACAATACAATGTCCCTCAAAGTTAATACTGTTTTTTAACCATTAGGTAAAGTCATATACTGTTTTGTTCAAGTAGGCACTACAAAGGAGGGGGGTGGTGGTGAATAAAAGTTTGCAAAATTTTTAAGCTTTTTAATGTAAATAAAGTAGGGAGAATTAAAAAGTATAAATTGATAAACAAGACAACAGGGATAGATTGGCTACAAACTATAGTTAAGGAAAAGGAAAGTCTTGAGGCAAGGTTTGTGGAAACTGGAACATAGAAAATAAACAAATGATTTCTAGAAGGGGAAAGTTTGCTATGCAAATCTAATTGGGATAAGTTTTCTGGAAAAATATTCCCTATCTATTTAACCAAAGAAATTCCTTTATTCCTCTTTGTGCTATTTAAAAATTTTTAAAAGAGCTGATCATTTAAAATTTTGTTAAAGTGAGTACCTTATACTGAACCAAGATCATGAATGCCAGCTTTTTGGCTGTTTTTTCCCCCAACTGTCTGCTCATAAACTCCTGAAAATATGGGTTTTGAATGGAAAGCCTGACAGAGTTTACACCACCAATAAAAGATTTAACATAGCAATGCAATCACTTTGCAGTAGCATTTAAAAAAAAAAAATTTTATCTGGAAAATTTAAAAAACTATTCATTTATTTGTAGAATGTATAGAATAAAAATTTTCTCTCACTAGCTCTCTTACTACTCTAGAAATCCTAATTTTTATTTTTAGTATATTTTCAAAATTTGAAAGTCCAATTATTTCATTATAAAGCAATACTCTCATTTTCGTTTGTTTATATTATCTAAATTTATACTACATTAAAGAAATGTTGAAGTACTTGGCTGTCCCAAAATCATAATACATCAAGGGATCTTACAATCATAAAATTCTTCCATTAAATAAAAAAACAAAAACAAAAACAAACGCTTAGAAATGTGAATTTGCAAAAAGAAAAACAATAAACATTAAGCTCTAATCTCTATTTATGGCACATAAAATCATCCACAAAAATTGATTTATGGCAGAAAATATATCTAAATACATAAACCATAAATATAAAATTATAAAGCTTGTAATCACACAGCCCCACTCCCTGGCCCAGGGTCATGAAGCTGAGTCCTTGGGATGTATATGGACTACTTTCCACTAGAGGAGGTGGATTTTTCCAGTAGGCACCAGTGAATTGAGGGTAAGGGCAAAGATTTCTTAAGTGTGCCCCACTGGAGTAGTTGTTGGGCATAGTCCACATACATCCCAAGGACCTGGACTCAAGACCCAGGGCTAGTTAGAACAACCAGGATGAACAATTAAATAAAATAAACTGCTTCCTCTTCCTCTCCTTTCCTGTTTGCCTCTGCTTGTCTTCATTCCTGCCTGCACCCTCCGCCCCACTGCCACTGCTACCTGGCCCCTGCCTCAAACCATGAGTATGTGGTTTGCTGCCTCTGTGGTTTGCTGCTTCTGAGACAACTGACCCTAGGGCTGTCCCATCAGGGTGCAAAGTTTCCTGTCTTTTTTCATGTGTCATTGTTAAAGTTTCTGAGTGTTGTTCCCCAACAATATGTGCCAAAAACTGTGCACTATTCAATTTTAAAGAGTGATTAACTGTGGGGAGTACAGCTGAGTAATCACCTTATATCTTCACAGTTTAATTTTTAACTGTGAACATATGCTATATTCATAATAAAAGGAAAAACACAAGCGATAAATTGATGTAGTAAGAGGTTCAACTGATGTTAGCTTGTAAGATCTATAATAAAAAGTAGAGTATGGCCACTTTGTTAAGGATTATCATTAATATATCAGTGTGTGTACATAGTGGAATGGACATGAAGAGAACATCTGATGTTATTTTCTTTTTTAACAACAAAGTCTGTTATTTTTGTTATTGGTACCCCAAAAATATCCAAAAAGGTGTACAGATGTACAGAACAGTCTTTTATCTAATGCATGTCTCCTTGGTATAAGGAAGTAAACATTAATCAAGGAACACACCCTTGAGGCTCATGCAGTTGAGACAATGGTGTGCAAACCACATACAGTCCAGGGAGTCATGTTCGAGACCTGAAGCCAGGGTGAAAAACTGAAAAATGAACGACGAAATAAATAAAAGTGTCCCTTCCTCCCTCCTTAAAAAACAAACAACAAACAAACAAAAACAAACATTAATCAAGACCCTTCAGTTCTTGAGAGAAGCTACAACTCTTACCACAAATTCTTAGTAATAGTCTCAAGAGAAGTTGATACTCTTACTATAGATACTTTGATATGGAGTCATCTCCAGAAATCATCTTTTGTCAGAGAAACCTATGTTAAGGCAGGGGAAAAGTCTAGAGCAAGGTTTTATTGTATGAATTCATTCCCTCAGAGACCCGCCATTTTTCTGATGTCCCTGGTCCTCCTAGTCCTCAGCACAATATAAATCTTTGGTCTACCCCATTTACCTTCAGCCATGTAAATTCTCCACACAAATCTCAAAAAATTTGGTACTTTCTCTATCTAATCCTAATGTTAAACTGTTTATTCGCCATTTGAAGAACCTGAGAGGAATTTGGAAATTTTTTCCACTACCTTTGTTATTATAAGAGAATTTCATTTTATGTTATTAATAGAAACATTAAATAAAACTGTTAAACAATACACATATATTAATATATTAATAACATTTTATAGCAAGCATGGTATTTTGATTACTTTTGAAAACAGAACACATTAACAAATATCTATACTTTTTAAAGCTACCCAAAGCAAAAATGAAAGCCTTGACTTCAGCAAAAGTGGCAACCGTCCCATGGAACAGCTAGAAATTCACCTATTTTCCAGAAACAAACACACAGACAGCCACCCATCAGGACCTGGACACAGACTGGGGGAGAGAGTCTAGACACAGGGCGGAAGAGACACCAGTGCCCCAGTTGTTTGAGCAGGAGGCCCAGTGAGAAAATTAAGATGAGCCTCGCCATAGCCAGAAGGTAGCAGGGAAAATGACATAGCCCCATCTATCCCTTCCCACAATATAGCCCCAGAGCTGCAGGACCTTGCCACTGGAAATTCCAGACACTGGAAATCCCGGCCTCGACTTGAAAAGCGAAGAGTCTTCCAGAGGGGCAGACCATGAACGCTGCCCACTAGTGACACCTTTTTGGGTAGAAGTGAAACTGCAGACTGCTGATTGCGTGTCAACAGCAAGGTGATCATTGTGGTTGGGAGCTAGAATGCTGTGGGAAGGCTCTGTATTGCCCACACAAATTCCAACCCCAGAGACTGAACTTTCGGGCAGCAACAGAGAACCCACATAAGAACTTCATAAAATCCAACCAGTGGTGACACCACAAAATTCAGGAAGTCCCAGTGTCCAAACCAAGATGCAGGCTTACTTGGTGCAAATCAATACCCTACACAAGGCCATCAATGCAGGAAAATCTAATAAACAGAAACAGAAACAAAACGCTAAACAGAGCAAAAACACAAAAACATACATGAAATGATGGGTCCAATAAAAAAACCCAGGGAAAAATGTTAACACAACAGATGTCTGCAAAGTACCTGAGGATGAATTTAGGGCAAAAGTGGTAAACATACTTATGGAAATCAAGAAAACAACAGAGGAAGAAAAGGAGAAGAACAGAGAGAAGAAATGAAGCAGTTCAAAACAGATGCCAAAGAAAAAAAGAACACAATAGCTGACCTAGAGAATTCAACAGAGACTCAAGAATAGGATGGATGAAACCTATGATAGAATCAGTGAGCTAAAAGATAGGGCAGAGGAATACACAAATGCAAACCAGCAAAGAGAGAAAAGAAGGCAAAGAAATGAAAACAGCATTTAAGACATATGGGATAACGTCAAAAGAAACAACATTAGCATTATAGGGCTCCTAGAATGAGAAGAGAGACAAAAGGGGGCTGAACCTGTACTTAAATAATAGTTGACAGCTTCCCTAAACTGAAGGATGAAGCAAGCCTCCAGACTCAGAAAGCTCAAAAAGTTCCTAATAAAGAAACCCAAGCAGACCTAACCAAGACACATTGTCATTAAAATGTCAAAAATACAAGGTAAAAAAAAAATCTTAAAATCATCCAAAGAAAAATGAGTCAAATACAAGAGTCCCCATAGGATTGTCAGTGGATTTCTCAACTGAAACTCTACAGGCCAGGAGGGAATGGCATTATATATTGAAAAGGATGAAAGAAAAGGATACTATACCCTGTGAGACTATCATTCAGAACTGAATGATAAAAAAGCTTTTCCAATAAGGAAAAGTTAAAGGAATTTATCACCACAAAACCAGTTCCACATTAAATACTAAAAGATGCTATATAAACTGCAAAGAAACCCCACTTAAAAACAGTAAGATAGCAAATTTTAAAAGTGGGGAGGAGAAGATAACAAAATTGTGGATGATTAGAGTGAAGGGAAGACTATTCTGCTTCCAAATAAAAATAGGAAATAAACATAAATTCTTAATGTTAACTTCAGGGTAACCTTAAAATACATCTCCAGGGAAAAAGCAAAGAAAATCTAAAGGGAAATAAATCAATGAAAGCACAACCACATCCAATCCACCTAAGAAGAGAGAGAGAAAAACAAAGTCACTGGTACAAAACAGAGAAGACAAATTATAAAATGACACTAAGCATCTACATATCAATAATCACCCTAAGTGTTAATAGACTGAACGCATCAGTCAAAAGACACAGAATGAAACCAAAAGCTTTTATTTGAAAAAATAAGCAAAATTGACAAACTATTTCCTACACTCAAAAAGAGCAAAACAGAAAATTCTCATAACTACAATCAGAAATGAAAGGGGAGAAGTTAGAACAGATAGCACAGAAATACAAAACATCCTAAGAGACTACTATGAAAAACTCTATGCCAACAAAGTTGAAAACCTTGAGGACAAAGACAGATTTCTAGAAAAATACAGTCTACACGAAACTGAACCAGGTAGAACTGGAAAACCTGAACAGAAAAATCACAAGCAAAGAAAATGAGGATATAATCAAAGGCCTCCCTAAAAATAAAAGCCCTGGTCCAGATGGCTATTCTAATGAATGTGACCAAACCTTCAGAGAAGTATTAATATCTCCTCTCAAACTCTTAAAAAATATTAAAGACCAGGGAACATTCCCAAATACTTTCTGTGAGGCTAACGTCACACTGATACCAAAAACTGATAGAGAGGTCACCCAGAAAGAAAATTACAGACCAATATCTCTAATGAACATACATGCAAAAATTCTCGATAAAATATTAGCAAACCAAATCCAACAATGCATTAAAAAGGTCATATGTCATGATCAAATGGAATTTATCCAAGGGATACAAGGATGATTCAACACACGTAAATCCATTAATTTAATGCACATATCAACAAGAGTAAGAAGAAAAAACATATGATCATATAAATAAACACAGAGAAAGATTGACAAGATTCAAAAACCCATTTATAATTAAAGAAAACCTGCATAAAATAGGGATTTGAGGTACATACCTCAACTTAATAAAGGCCATATATGACAGACCCACAGCCAACATCATAGTCAATGGTGAAAAATTGAAAGTATTTCCTCTAAGGTCAGGAACAAGGCAAAGCTGTCCATTCACCACTGCTATTTAGCATCACACTGGAAGTCTTAGCCAGAGCAGTCAGGCAAGAAAAAATAAAAAAAGGAATCCAAATTGGAAAGGAAGAAGTAAAACTCTCATCTGCAGATGACATAATCATATATACTGAAAATCCTAAAAACTGTCAAAAAATTACTGGAACTAATCAATGAATACATTAAAGTGGCAGGCTACAAAATCAATGTACAAAAAGCCACCTCATTCTTATATGTAAACAACACGCTAGAAAAAATTAATATAATGAAAATCACACCATCTAAAATAGAAGTAAAAAGGATCAAACATCTTGGAATAGACTTAACAAAGGAAGTGAAATGAAAATTAAATGAAAACCACAAGTCCTTCTTAAAAGAAATATTGATACAAAGAGATGGATGACACCCCCTGATCATGACTGGGAAGAATCAATATCATCAAAACGTTAATCTTATCTAAAGCAATACACAGGTTTAATGTAATCCCATTAAAATCCCTTGGACTTATTTCTGGATGGAACCAAAAAAATCTTAAAAGTTGAAGACCTCAAATAGACAAAGCATTTATGAGAGAAAAGAATGAATACAGAGTGATTACACTCGCAGATATTGAGCTATACTATAAAGCGGCAGTGATCAAAACAGTATGGCACAGGAATAATAACAGAGGCACAGACCAATGTAATAGAATTGAATCACCAGAACCTGACCCACTCACATACAGTCAGTTAATCTACAATAAAGGAGCCACGCCATACAAAGGAGAAATGAAAGTCCTTTCAATAAACGGGGTTGGGATAACTGGACAGCCACATGCAAAAGAATGAAGCTGGATCACTCTCTAATACCATTCACAAAAATTAACTCATACTGGACTAGAGACTTGGACATAAAACAAGAAACCATAAAATTATTGGGAGACCACACAGTAAAGACATTCCATGACATCGGCCTTAGGGAGGCCTTTGGGCACTCCACTCCAGCACCATGGGAAACAAAAAGGAAAATAAACAACAAACTTAAAAAGCTTCTTCACAGCAAAAGAAAAGTCACCAAAACAAAAAGACAGCCTACTAACTGGGAGAAGATATTTGCATTTCATATTTCTGAGAAGGGTTTAGTATCTAAAGTATACAAAAAACTCATAAAACTCAGTAACAGAAATAAAGGCAATCCAATAAAAATATGGAAGGAGGAATTGGAGAGACATTTTTCTGAAGAGGGTAAACAAATGGCCAACAGGCACATGAAAAGATGTTTCTACTCCCTGGCTATCAGGGAAATGCGAATCAAAATAAGATATCACCTTACACCTGAGAGATTGTTTATTATCCAAAAGTCTGGGAACAAGAAATGTTGGTGAGGAAGTGGAGAAAAAGGAACACTTTTACACTGTTGGTGGAAATCAAATTGGTGCAACCCCTATGGAAAACAGTTTGGAGATTCCTCAAAAAGGTGAAGATTGAAGTCCCATATGATCCACCATCCCACTTCTCGGTATTTACCCAAATGATAGCAATAAACTCATTCATAGAGATTTATGCATCCCCATGTTTACTGCACTTCCACAAGAGCTAAGAGCTAGAAACTACCTAAGTGCCCAATGCCAAATGAATGGATAAAGATGTGGTACATAGATACAAAGGAATACTACACAACCTTTAAAAGAGACGAAATCCTGTTATTTGAATCAATAGGGAGGGATCTTGAGGGGATTATACTAAGTGAAACAAGTCGAAAGAAGAAAGATAGATACCAGATAACCTCACCCATAGGTGGAACTGAATAGACAAAACAAAAGAACAGATGAAACAAAACCAATCCTTGGACACTTGCAACAAAACTGAGGTTACCAACAGGGAATGGGAAGGGGGAAGGTGGTAGAGTCGGGGTGGGTAAATGGTGGCGGAGCCCACTGGACAATGATGACGAACACTTGGTGACTTAGGTAGAGGGCATGATGTCTCAACATATATATGAGGAATATACACGAGTTCATTTTAATGTGTAAATAAGAAAATTAATTAAAAAATACATCATGTTAGGAAACACAAGTCACAAGTCATTACTAGTGATGCTACTTTGATTCTTTGATTGCTTGGCTAAAGTGGTGTCTACAAGGTTACTCTGCTATGAAGTTACAGATTTTCCCTACATAAATAAATCTTGTGCAGTGTTAGCTGAAAAACAATTCTAATTTTAAAAAAAGTCTTAATATTAGCCCACAAAATCAGAATTAGAGGGTACACCCTAGTGGAGTAGCAGTTAGGCCAATCACCTCCAAAGGAATGCAGGTCACACACCCCTGGGTTCAATCCCCAAATCTAGGAAGAAACAACAGTATTAACAACTATATAAAAATTCTCCTTCCAATTTTCTCTTCCTGCCTGTCTGCCTATTTGCCTTCATTCCTGCCTACACCATCCTTTAAAAAAAAAATCATAACTGGAAAATAAAGGCCTGGAGAAGTTATCAGAGATCAATTTAACCAACTCTTTCATACTATAAATAAAGGTCAGATAGAAGAGACTTTGACATAATTATTAAGCTAACATCAAAACACACATACAAAACAAGAAAAAACAAATTCCCAGTTCAGAATTCCATATCCTGCTAAATAGCATTTTCCAAATTATGATCCACAGAACACCTGAAAAATTAAGTCTTTAACAAGAATAAAAGTGATTAAATCCAGATTTTCTAGTACTATTTTATTTAATTCCTAAAATTCTTTTTAATATTAAAATAGGATATTAGTTTCTTGTTAAAATGTCTTTTTAGATTTATTTCAACGAAGGAAGCAAGTAGAGATGAATGTTTTCACAGTTTACAAATAGGCCACCACCACTTCCTATCTTAAGACACACCTTTACTGTACTGAAATTCTATTCTACATATCCCACAGGTTCATTTGTAATAGAGACATGACAAATATTATAGTTAACAGACTCCTAGAGTTTTCTAGAATAGGAGTGTACATACCTCTTAGGTCAATTCATAACAAGTTTTAAAAACAAGATTCAATTCTACTAACCAAAAGAAGAAATCTTTCAAAAATACGAAGTCCTTGTTTAAACAAAGCTAAGTAACTAATCACAAAACATCCTCTTCCCATCTCCTATCACTGGATCACATCTGCTTCCCAATGAAATACTTCCTGTGGCAAAAACTACCTCCCTTCTAAGTAGTAGAACTCAGAGACACACCTGACACATACACATTTGTACACATTTAACAAAGATATGTCTAGAAGGACTGAATAAAGATTATTTTAACAGACAAGGCTTGAAATCAATCATTTTTGTAATTAGAAAATATTTTAAAATAAAAAGAAAGCAAAGATGACTCCTTATGTCATTATTTAAAGTCCTTTTTAAAAAATGAAAAACAAAAACTTCTAGTTTTCCTCTAACTTCTCTGATTAACACCTTTTCTGTGTCCTCTATTGTTCCTTCTTCTCTATATAGTCTCGCAAGTATTTTGATTTTTTTCAAAGTTAGGTCCTTGGCACCCGCTCACCATATTCTTAACACACATATCATCATACACAGAAACCACATCAACTTTTACCTCCAGTTCAGACCGTCTGTATCCTTTAAGCAACATACTCATTTTTTCAATTTGACATTTTATGACTACCTCAAATTCAAATGTATAACACCTAACCCATAATCTTTCTTTAAAATCTGGTTTTATTCCAGTGTTCTTCATCCAAATAAGATACCACATCTCTCCAACTGTACAAGTCAGCCTCAAGCTTTAGTCATCCCTCTCTATTACCCCTCAATAACCAATCCATTGAGTCTTACTGATTTTCTCTCCTATTATTTAATCTTATACTTCTCACCATCTTCCCTAAATCAATCTACTGTCATTTCTCACCTGGATGGACTACAATGGCCTCCTAAATTCACCTACTACATCTACTATGGCCTTCTGGAAACCATTACTCCCACTGTAGTCAGAATAACCTTTTCAAAATAAAAATTTACGGCATCCTGTTTAATTCAATGTCTTCACACTACTCTTGTAAAAACAAAACACTGTAAAACAAAATTCTTTCACATAGTTTAGTCCTACCGACCTACCCCTCAGTCCTCCTCTTCAAGATAAACCTGAATTTGGGGGGCCTTCATACCAGCCACACCCCTTCCTACCACTGGGTAATTGCTCATTCTGCTCCATCTACCTGAAAGATTCTTCCTACCCTCTTCACCTGTCTACTCATGTTTCATATTCTATTCAAGTGTTACTTACTGAACGCCTTTCCTGAGCTCTGTGACTAGGTCATATCTCCCTTCCATAGGCCTCTATAGCCCCATACATCTTCCCAGTACAGTCAGAGTTGGATTTGGGCATTTTCTTGTGAAATTATTAATCAGTGCCTGTTTTACCAAGAAGGCTATAATCTCCATGCCTGTCTTTACTCTCCAATGTCCCAATGCTTATATGGTGGGCATGTAATTATCTGTTGAAATAACTAAAAAACTGTAAAAGATCTAAAATAAAGGTACCTAACTTTAGACTAGTAGTGAGAATGGTCAGTGAGCTCCTGTTTGAATCTGACATTTTCTTTAATCCATAACCACCATATCAAAATACATATAGGGTGGGGGCGTTATGAGCTCTAGAGGGTAAAGGAGGAAAAAGACAGTAAAAAACAATTCAGGTTGTTGTTTTCCCTGAACCAAGTGGTCATTTGTTTCTTAAAGAATATGGATAGAGATGAATAGTGAAGGAGGAAAATAAGGAAAAAAAAAAAACTGTGAAATAGGTAGAGGGCAAGAAATACTGCTTTCATGTTAAGACTTTTTTTTCCAGAAGTGCCCAATATAACAGATACAGAAACTATTATCTGAACTTTCTAAACTTTCTCAAAAAAATTTTTAACATTAGTCTCACCAATTAAAGATCTTAAAGGATAAAGAGAACCTTGAGCTCTCAACAAGTTTTATGTGTTCTTTAGCGAAAATATATTGGAAAATTAATAAATTTTGATAACCTGAAACAAATATCAACATTGTATATCTGATAACTAAGCAGCTTGTTTTTTAACTAAGATCAAAGTTGACTGTGCCAGAGGAAGGAATTCGGATAATTTACTATTGTAAGGTACTTGCACTAACAGTGAAGTGATACGGGTTATCTGAAAGAGGACTTCGATTCATTGTAAATGTAGACTCCACAAACTCTAGGACAAACACTTAAATAAGAAAAGACAAGTATAATAAATATGCTAACAAGAAATAAAGTGAAACCATATAAATTGCTCAATAAAAATCATAAAACCCAGAACAGAAGCAAACAAAAGAACAATGAATAAAAACCAGTAAGATAGCAAATATTAATCCAATTATATCAATAATCACATCAATGGCCTAAATATATCAAAGACAAATGTCAGAGGAGGGTCAAAACATAAAAACATAAATCTACATTATGTTGCCTACAAGAAACCTGCTTTAAATATAGAACACAAATAGATTAAAAGGATGGTAAGAACGGTATTATACTAACAATATAACATAAAATATGCTAATCGAAAGAAAGCTGAGGCACCTATATTTATTTTAGCTAGAACAGACTTCAGAACAAGGAAAGCTACCGCAGATACAAAAGGGCTTTTCTATAGCTATCACAGATAGAAAAGAGTCAATTCCCCAAGAAAAAGTAAGAATATATATGTGCCTAAAACAGCATCAAAATACATGAGGTGAAAACTGATAGAACAGCAGGAAGACATAATGAATCCACTATTAGACATATTGGGCATTTCAGTACCCTTCTATCACAAATAAACAGATCCAAGTTGGCAGAAAATCAATAAAGATGCAGCAGTCAAACTCATCAATACCATCAAACACCTTGAACTAAGGGCCGTCTGTGGACTTGACTACTTCATTTAACAGTAGAATACACATTCTTTTCAAGGTCACATGCAACATTCACCAAGACAGACTACATACAGTCCAGTTCATAAAGCAAACCTTAACAAATTTAAAGTACTAAAAATCATATACTGCATGCTTTCAGACACTAAAAGTAGAAATCAATAATAGAACGTAGCTGGAAAATCCCTAAATACATAAAGATTAAACAACACAATTCTAAATCATACAATGATTAAAAAAAAATCTAAAGAGAAATTTTTTAACTAAATATAAATGAAAATAAAATCTATCATGACTTATGAATCAACCAAAAGAAGTACTTAGAGGTAAACTGAATGCACGTAATAGTAATAGTGCAGAAAAATCTAAACTCAATAATCTAAACTCCATCTAAGATACCAAATAAAGAAATCAATTACACTAGTGGGATAATTCTAAATAGTTTTATGTCATGTTACAGCAGTTTGACCAATCAATGCATTATAAAAAAACTTAGCTATCAGAAATTTTTGGATTTGGTAATTGCAGATAAGGATCATAATACTCAGCATATAGCAATAACAATGCATATAAGAAAATAAGAAATCATGAGTGTAAACAAGTAAAATCAGCAAACACAAATATTCATATTAACAGATTAACAGAAACGTATTGAATTAAAAGGCGAAAATTCATATAATTATATGTTGATAATATACATGCTAATAAGATCCAAGCTTGAAAATCTGGCAGAACATTGCAATTTATAAATGTCATAACAGACAAGAAAAAAAACCTAAATGAAAATCCTAAAACTCGGAAAATTCATTGAAGACTAAGGAGATAAAGGCTAAGGAGATAATTCAGTCAAAGGAAACAACTGGAATAGGGCAAAAACAGACAAAAAGACTACAAAAATAAAAAAGACATTCAAGAGTGAAAAATGTAAGAATAAATAAAACTTAAGTCTAACATGTAAAACTGGAATTTCAGTACACTTTTGCTGGTCTTGCAGATAAGGCCACTGGCCATAGTCCATACACATCCCAAAGACTCAGATTCAAGACCCAGGGCAGAAGAGTCAAGATAAACAACTAAATAAAATGCTTCGTCCTTTCTCGGTCTACTTGCCTACTTGCCTTCATTCCTGCTCGCACCATTCCTTTAAAAAACAATTGCAATTCCAAAAAGAAATAATAAAGAATAGAGAAAGGTACTATTTAAAAGGTAATGACAGATTTTTTCCATATTTGATGAATAATATCAACCCACAGATTCAAGAAACCCAAGAATTTCAAATAAAAAAGAAAGCCAGTAAAGATGAAGTAGGAGAGGTAAGTTTGAACTTTATAAATAATAAACCCTTTTATTACTGCTGCAAGAGTAATTCCTGCAGCTATTTGCTTTCATTAAAGAAATGCAGGCAACTATGGCAAAAACAATTATATTACAAAAAAGAGCTAGGAATTCAAGATAGCCAAAAAAAAAAAAAAAGAGAGAGAGAGAGACAAAAATGAAGCTTCAAAGATCACTTGAAAAATAAAGTTGAGAAGATATCTTTTGTTGAGACAAAATACAGAGGTATAAAAATCAGACAAAAAGATCAAACTATGAGTGTTAACATTTGATTAATAAGAGTCAAATACAGAATGGAAAAGTGGATGGGAGAATATTGTTAAGTACAGGAGATGAGAAATTGAGTGAGTCAAAGAGAATATTTCCCAGAATCACTATACAAATCTTTAGAGAAAAAGAGCTTATCAATTATTACATTTAAAAGGCTCAAATAGGGCACAATATCATATTTCAGAGTATTACGAAAACTCTAAAGGAATGAAGAGATAAGATTTAAAGAGAGGGATGAAAATGTTCCTTAAAAAGGAATGGGAAAAAATGAGAAAACATTAGACTTCTTAGGAATCACAATGAATGCATCCTCTAAAATACTGAAACTGTTATTAGAGCAGAATGACATGCAAGGGGTTCAGAAACTTTTATTGCAATGCACATTCTATTTGGAAGCTTCTTGATGATACCCTCAGCAAAATGAGAACTCAAAGATGTGCAAAATATGGAATCCAGGATATAGGTTATCTAATCCAGAAAAAGCAGTTAGGGGAAATCAACAGATTAAGTCACAAGAAGATTTCGAGAGGCTACCAATCAAGATAGGAGGTGGGGAACACAAAGTTCCAGAAGGAATATAACCAGGCAAAACAAAATGTGTGTGCAGGTTGGCAAACTTAAATAAAAGCATATAAAAGCACTTGGTAAAATTCATATTTGGGAAAAATGGGATAAGAAAAATCAATGTAAGGAAAAAAAACAATTAGAAACTTAAGGAACAGCAAAATATGTAAAAGAAATGTAATCAAAGTACAGTATGATCACTCTTTCTGTGTCTAGCGGTCATGGCTCATGAGCTCAAGAAGCATCTGAAATGCGTAGCAGCTCCAAATCATTGAGTGCTGTGTAAACAATGAATGTCTGTTCATCATCCATGTACTGGATCCTCAAAAGCTGAGAGAATGTCTCCTCATCTTTTCCCTATGAAACAGGCTTAAGTACGCTCTAACAGAATAAAGATCTGCCTGGAACCAGTTCCTTAAGACTGATGGCAAGATCAGAGTTGACATAGTCTACCCTGCTGGTTTTAGGAATATCATTAGCACTGACAAGACTGGAGAGACTTTCCATCCGACCTATGGTATTAAGGGTGGCTTTGTTATTCACTGCATTACACCTGAGGGAGTCAAGTGCAACTTGTGCAAAATGAGAAAGATCTTTGTGAGCACCAAAGGCATCCCTCATCTGTTTACCCATGATGCTCACTTCATCCCCTATTCTAATCCTTTTATCAGGTTAAACAATGCCATTCAGACTGCTAATGGCAACTGGCAAGATTGTTGACTTCATCAAATAGGTAACCTGTGTGTGGTGACTGGATATGCTAACCTGGAAGAATGAAGTGTGATCACCAACAGAGATACCCTGGTTCTTTTGACGGTTCATGTAAAAAATGCCAAGAAATAGCTTTGCCACCTGACTCTCCAACTCTTTTTGTTATAGGCAAAGGCAGTAAACCATGGATTTGTCTTCCTGAAGGAAAAAGTATCCACATACATCACCACTACTGAAACAAGAGACTGGCAACCAAACAGTGCAGTGTACGAAATGCTTTCTAGATGACGTAGATCTGGAAATGTCTTGATACTAGTAATATAGCATGGAAGGGAAAAAATGCAATAACATCATGCTAAAGCAAAAAAAAATAAAAAACAAAAAACCTCTCTTTATGATTTGATTAAAAAATACACTATAGCTATTGTTATTGTGTCTGAATGACAGAAAAGATACTAATAATTGACTTTACTAATGCTTGACTAAATATTTTTAACTAATAATTGTAATATTTCTTTTCCCATTTTTATCATAGATGTATAGTAGGCCCTAGTTATGGTTAAGGAACAAATCTGGAAGCCTTCATACGTCTCTGATAATACCATCATGTTCCATTTTTTAGAAGAAAGTACATGCTAAATTGTTGCTGAAATTAAAATGACTAATGATTCAGTCTAATTTTTTAAGCATTCTATACACTTTTTTTAAAGCCCAAGAAATAACTTCATAAATTACCCTTATTCTTTCTGTACAGAATATAAGGTGGATTTATTCAAATCTTAAAGTCAAGGTATTTTAAGAATTAAATGTTTTGCTTTTTTTATTTGCAGAAATTTTCAATATTTGGTGTAAGAACCATCTTTTTTTTCAGCTCTTTATCTCCAACATCAACACCAGCAAGTAGCTTTATTTGTGGGGAACTGTTTTTAAAATGCAAAACCTTACAGTTTATTATCACCCTCTGAGGAAGATTCTATATCTGCATGTGCCTGAGAAACAGTAAAACCATCAGAAAGGGGTAATGTTAGTAGAAGCCTACCCTTGCTTACTGCAGGGTCTGACCAGCCTCCTGCTTGTTTAGGCTAGGATTTTTGCCTCCAAAAAACTTACAAGTGTCTATAATAGTTCTTGTAGACCTTCATATAATCAATGCTCTATGAAGTTATAGTTCTATTTTTATCATTGTACAACATAGTTTACTGTATCAATTGGCTACCATTTATTTAAACAATCAACCTATAAGGGGCTTTTGCTTCATTTCCAATTTTTTTCTATTATGAACTTTGTTCCTATGAACTTTCTAAAACATGTTCTTTGGTATACATATTCAATAATTGTTTTTTAAGGGTAAGTATGTAGAAGTAGAATTGTTGGGTCAAAAAATATCAACACTGAACACCTTCTGATGGAGTTACTAACATGTGTTTCCTACTTTGTAAGTTGGTTTGTCTTTTTCTTATTAACTCAATGGAATTTTTTTTATTTTAGATACAAACCTATTGCTATATACATTTCAAATCGCTTGTCACTTTTTAGTTTGACTTTTCCCTCTACTTATCGTGATATGTTGTGTTTGTTTTCACTGTGAATGGGCCACATATTGGCAAAACAATTGATTCTTACACATATATGATGCCATTGACAACCATTTTTTTTTTAATGAATGAGAACAAGCATCACAGAGAAAAAACTTTAGGAATTAAAGATACCATTTTATTTCATAAACTGAAAGTCTATAATATCATTCATTCATCTTTTCCACTTGATTTACTTAGAGAGATAGTTTCAGGTATTTATGAGATCTAGAGTTCTCCCCAAGTCTTGGGTCTTGGGGTAGTGGATTTTATATAACTAATATATTTTAGGATCCTAAGATTTACATATGTCCCTTGAATAGCATATAATCTAGAAGAATAATGTGGGGAAATATACATGAACAATATGTGTTAAGGGTAAGCTGTCAGTAACCTTTATTCTTCTGTGATCATAACAATAGCCTTGGGATACAGATACAGGATCCAATAAATCTTATCACAGACCATCATAATTAGCTTATTCCACCCTCCACAACCCCCCAGATATATATGTCTGACTTTCCAAGTTCTTTCTAGAAAATAATATGTAGTTTGATGAATAATCTTATTTAGTACTGCTATCATAAAAATTGATTTATCTTTTGTGAAAGTTTTTTTTTGAGAGGAAAAATACCAAGTGTGTTAAAAGAAAACAGTACCTATTCTTGAATACTGTATAATGAACAGCTTATATTAATTACCTTTTTATAATTCTCCCAGCTTTCTATAAGGTAGGCTATAATTCCTATTTTATATGGAGAAATGAGGTTTATTCCTATAGTCACCCAATATGTACCAGAGCAACAATTAAGTGATAAGTAATAATTAGCGAGAAGCAGAGCAATAATTCAAACACAAATCTAGTAACTTTCAACCCTTGTACTAATCCACATCGCATATTATTAAAAACATCATTTACAATTAGCTATTCAAATGCAGTTAATTAAACAGCAAATATTTAATGGTATTTTATTATGGGGAATATAGTACAGCAACTGCTGGCAAGTTAGAGGTGGCCTGGATTATGCGATAGAATTATAAGCTTTAAAATCAGAACAGATGAGAGGTCTAGTTGGTGCCAGCTATAAATGTCTAGTTGACTATCCTTCAGCAGATCATTTAAATCTCTTAGCCTAACTTTACTCAAATGAAAAAGAGACTACAGTGGAACTGCATTCTGTATATTTATGTGTTGAATGGAATGGGAACAAAAGGGAAGTTAGGTTTTAAAGTATAAAGTCAAACTTACCCCTGAAAGTTCTTAAATCACTCAAGTCACAATATAAGAGTTACAGTGTCCATGACAAATTTATTTTTGCTCTTATTTTTCATCATTTGAACACAGAAGGTTGAACAGCAGATAAAGAGCTGGTGCATTTGATGGGCATGTTGAACAAAAGTATCTACACATAAACCTTAAAATCAACCTTTGTGTCAAGTGTTTTAGAGTTAAATTTAAGTCTCATTTATGTATGAGATAATATGTTAGCCACAACGAAACAAAGGTTACATTTAAATCTATGCAGAAAAGCGATATACCAAGTACCTCTGTTAGCTGCTAAGACAGAGACAGAAATAGGAAAGAGATGAATGTTTTAAAGAAATGAAGGTTAGCAAATTTCTAAATAGAATTAATTTTTATAAAGCGTGTTATAAAACCAGGTCTTTCATTTCTTCAGGACAGTGCTGTTGGTTATTTTCTAATCTTTTCTAAATAGAGGACTCTTAAAATTATAAATAAAATGTATTTATTTTACTGTTGTAAAACTTTTTCAACAAATAAACTTCTAATCAGAAATATAGTTTGCGACATTTACTGTGATCTTTAACACTCACTTTCTAACATGATCTGTGCTTATTCTATAAGCCATATTTAAAGAGCATTACAGATGGCAGATGGGGCTAAAATACAACAGACTTTATCCGTGAATGTGAAGGAGAGTCAAAAAAGGTAACGGCTGGCGCACCCTGGTGGAGTACCAGTTAGCTCAATTGCCTCCAAAGGAGTATATCCATGGATTTATGTCCTGGGTCCCTGGAAAAACAACCAGTGTGAACAACTCAATAAAAATAAAATGTTTCTTCCTTCTCTCTCTTCCTGCCTGCCTGTCTACTCACCTTCATTCCTGCCTGCACCTTTTCTTTTCTTTTATTTTTTAAGTAACTATTGGGCATGCCCTGTGGTATGTGCAGACCATGCAAAAGCCCAAGGGCCTAGATTAGAGATATGCTTCTTCCTCCTCTCTCTATCTTACTCTCTTAAAAAAAAAAAAAAAAGTCACATAAATTCAAATTAATTGGAAATTGTTGGGATGAGTTCCCTCAAATGTAATCAGATTTAAATGTGTTTTTTCATTGCTTCCTGTTTAGTTACAGAAATATGATTATACTACGGGCCTTTATTCCTTTAAGAAATAATTTCCCTGACTTGCAAGTTGTGACTCAGTCTGGCTGTGTCTATCTGCCTTCTGCCAGGGATCAGCTTCTCTGTGGGAACTGGAAATGTGTGCATACCCAAGAAGTGATGCAAGATCTGAACTTTCCCCACAGGCAGTGCCAGCATCCTAGGACTTCAGACTTCTCTACTTCCTCCCTTACTAACCAACCTTTGTGAGAGGGAATGCAAAGGAAATAGTTGCAAGCCTCAAGAGGGGCAAGTACTGAAAATTACACATTCATTTGCCTATTTTGTTACATATTGCAGGCTTCTTAGAAGACTGTAGGTCTCTAAATTCATAACCTTTTTTCCTTCCGTAGATTCTTTTCTTACTTTGGATGCTAACTTTGTCCGTTAATTGGTAGTTGCGTAAATTGGTCAATATAATCTATCTTATCTATCCATCTATTTCTAAATTATCGGTTTTATTATCTAAGGAAAGTATTAAATCCATTTCAATATAGATGTGTCCATTAAAACTGCTATCCTAATCATATCCTCAGGATGAATCAGAAAAAATTAAAATGTGAAAAACATTCTATAGTCTATATTCAATTTTAAAATTCACACATATTTTTAAAATTTCTTCCTAAATCATGCTTTCACTGTACTTTCTAGCTAATGTATTTTAGCTTTCTGTATTTGTGACTTCACAAGATTTTAGTCTCTTCCTGATCAAGACACTTTGTATTATCCCAGGTCCCTAGCAGAGTATCCAGTAGGCTGTCATCAAATAGTCACTGACATAAACTGCAGGAGTATAACAGAATATCAAATCTTTATGACTGGAGGGACAAGGAAAAGAAAAAGGATGTAATTGTAGCACAAAGCAACCTTAAACCTCTTGGGGTATTTCCTGTCAGCACATTCTCTTCTCCTGTCAAGAATCTTTTAAACCAGTGTTGCTAGCAAGTTAATTTAACTGATTTGAGTTTGGGGGGTTTGTTGTTGTTTGTTTTGTATCCATGCATGATTTTTTTCTCCCAATCTGCTATGAAATGTATACATGTTCATTTGTCTATCAAACATTATTTTCATAAGAATTTGACTCATACAAGTCTAGTTTTCGAGACTAAGAAACTGACTTCTTTCCACAAAATGAATTTTTCCTGAATCCAATGAGCTATTTATAGACTCAGGATTTGCTGTAATTTATTCATTGATTTCTTATTTCATTCATTGAACAGATTTTTCACTTATTATCTATTTGTGCTACAAATATTCCTTCCCCAGATCTTAAAAACTTTTTACATTTTCTTTAAATGTATTAATATGACTGATATAATGAAGACAGTCAGGGCAAAGATGAACTACTCAAGTCAGCTAGGAGAAGTCAAGAAAGTGATGAGGAGAAGGTAGTATTTCAAATGAGACTAGACAGGAATTTTTACTTAGTGAAGATTAAGTTGTTAACAGTATAAAAGGAAATTTTATTACAAGTAATTTCTCCTGAAATCAGAATTATTCACAACTTGGCTCTCAGATTTCTGGTAGATCACAATCTGTGTCTTATGAAACTGTGTCAGAATGAATTCAAAAATATGGAATTAATGTTTAAAACCCTTTATATAAATTTGATAGAGCAATTTTATGTTTATTAAACATAAAAATATAGCTTGTTTGCTTGTTAAATTAAATTTCTCTACTTACTGATATTTATTTTGTGAAAGTACTGGTTCACAAGAGATTGAAAAACATTTTAAACATGCAATTAGTCTGGGTACTGCATTGTTAAATGCATCTAATTCTGACTGTAACTCTCTCAAGTTGTTCTCTATTTTTAAGCTGCTTTTTGTATCTAGAAGGACTGCTAAAAGGCTTATCCCTTGGATTTAAGAATTTTAGATATAATTTAGATGATGATCCATCTTAATTAAGGATCATGATAACAATTCAGCTATGCAGACCAAAATTCTTAAGCATATCCACTGAGTAAGGAAGAGTTGGTTCACATTCTCTGGAACATGCTATCAAAAGCAGAAGCAACTAGATAGTGAGAGAATATTGTTCTATTTAATTTTTCTAATTTTTGAAGCCATTAATTGTCAATCTTGTGGCCTTAAACCTTTTGGGAATCAACTTTATTTAAAGTACACATGTATATAGAAATAAGACATGATTAATTCAGCTATAAATTCAAACAAGAACAGATCTTCACTTCTAAAAACATGCTCTAAATGGAAAACTCAGTCAATGTTTATTCCTACTATAAACAGGATTTTGCCCCCAGACAATGAAACCAAAACAAAGTTTAATACACCTAGGACCATGAACTGAAGGCACTTAAAAACTAATATAGAAAACCTCAAGTCAGAATCTCTCACCAGAACATCTTGGTGACCTAGCCCAGGATCACTGGACATAGTGCATGTATGTCCCAAGGACACAGGTTCAAGAGTAACAAACAAGATGAACACTTAAATGAAATAAATGGATATTTCTTCCTCCTCTCTATCCTGACTGCCTACATTCCTGCCTGCAAATTCCTTAAAAAAAAACTCTCACTAAAATCACTAGGTTATATACTGTTATTTACTTTGCACAATAGTTCATTCAATTGCTGATAGATTCTCTCCTGTCGATAAATGCTTATTTTTTATTTCAATGAATCAAGACACCAATATAATTCATAAAAATATAAAAAGATGTGGTAGGGTACACCCTGGTGGCCTAGAAAATAAATCCTCAGAGCATGGCCCAACTATATCCCAAGAACCCAGGTTCAAGATCCAGGGCTGGGGGGAACAATCATGATAAGCAACTAAATAAAATAAAATTCTTCTTCCTCGTTTCTCTTCCTGCCTGCCTGACTGCTCACCTTCATTCCTTCTGTACACTTCCTTTAAAAAAAAAAAAAATTGGTAGCATACAGATATCTAAGGTAGAACTTAATAAACATATTTAGGTAATATTAAATGTGAAATGACACATAAATATTTAAGATGCTACTAAAAAAGGGTATACACATTTTTTACCTCTTTCCTCTAGTCAGAATATCCATTTCATTTTACAAAATTCTGGATGATTATAAGTACCATCAATTCTTTTGGTGCCTACTTTAGAGATATGAGAAAACAGACATACACATAGGAAAGTCAAGTAGTTAGTCTATGAAGACATGAAAAAGGTAGTAAACATAGGTTAGACTCACCTCTTTGTTACCATCTACAAGTTTTCTCAAATTCATGTTAGACCTCATAATTCTGTGTGTGTTGCTTGGGAGCACAGGGAGTATTTGTGGGCGGGCAGGTTTGGGCAGGGAAGACTTGTCCTGTTAAGTGAAGGAGGTTAGTAGTACCCCTGGTTTTACCCAGTCAAAATCAATAGCATAGTCTCACTCACTAGTCATGAACAACCAAAGGTATCTCCAGACACTGCCACCAGTTGAAAACCAGTGACCAATGGTATAGAACAACAGACTCAGCGAGCCCTGGTGGAGCAACAGTTAGGTCAATTGCCTTTGAAGGAGCAGGCCACATACACCTGGGCTCAAGTCCAGGGCCGAGGGGGAGGCAACCACTGTGAACAACTCAAAAAAAAAAAAAAAAAAAAAAAGATTCTTCCTTCTCTCTCTTCCTGCCTACCTGCCTACTCGCTTTCATTCCTGCTTGCACTTTTCCTAAAAAAGAGCAAGAGTTCCAAACTTTGTTCCCCAACACCCAATGTCAGTTAGAAATTGAACATGCATCTCTATCTTGATAATTTATTTATAAATTACATACATGGAGTATTGTACTAAAATTACATATATAGAAAACACAGAAACACAGAGTTACACACAAAGAATGAGATAAAAAGGTATCAACAAAAATGTTAATACTTTTATAACCTGAATCCCCGAGGACTAACTTGTGTACCCCTGAGGGATGCTCACACCACACCTTTGAGACTATGAGTATAGATTAAATTCACAGAAAGATTTATTTTATTGACTCAGTTATTTATTGATACTGAAATTTTGATACCATTGAATTTTGACATATGTTCATGCCATTTATAAACTGAATGCAACTTTTTAATATATAAAGTAATATGACCTTTGTTAAGAGTCAAAGAATTCTAAAACCTCAAAGAAATGTATTAATTAAATTCTTGATATTATTAAGAAGTATGATCTTGAAACCAATGACTCAGGATGGATTCTCTGGTCTTTCCTTCCACTATATATGGTATTTGTACACATTAAATCAAAAAATGAGAAATGCAGGTGGGGTGTCATGCTTCTGACTCAGGCAGCTGTGACACTGACACAGATCATGTAAAAGCCCAAGGACCTGGGCTCAAACCCGGATTCAAGAACTGAGGCTGAGGTGAGAAAACAAATATGAACAACTAGATAAAGATGTTTCTTCCTCCTCTTCCTTCCTTAAATGCTTCTTCCTCCTCTCCAAAAAAAAAAACAAAAAAAAAAAAAAAACAGTGGGTGGAACTTCTTTTCAATAACATGACCTGTTAGGAGCAAGACTCATATCCTTCCCAAAAAGCAAGTAGGAATTCACCTATTTTCCAGGAACGAAAACCGAGGAAAAGCAGGCAGAGACACTGTAGAGACACAGCAGCAATTGTGACAACAAAGGATAGGTGAAAACAACAAAGGATAGGTTCAGAGCTACACCACAGACTCAGACTTGGGATTCTGGCCTCAGCAGAGAGGGAGGAACTGTGGGAAGAATCGACCCTCCCAGGAACCGCAAAGGTAGCGAAAAGCCCACCTAGCAGGACCAGGACACAGACCAGGGGAAAGGGTCTAGGCACACGGTAGAAAGAGGACCAGTGCCCCTGTGGTTTGAGCAGAAGCTGTGGCAAGAAAATTACAATGAGCACTGCTATAACTGGAAGGCAGTTAAGGGAATCGCCCACCACCACCCGCCTTTCACCTTATTGCCTGAAGCAGCAGGACCTGTCCACCCAAAATCTTGTCTTCAGGTTAAAGGAAGAAGAGAGTATTACAGAATGAGAAGGAGTAAACATTACCCACCTTTTGGGTCGAGGTGAAACTGCAGCCAGATTGTGGGTCAACAGGAAGGTGATTGCTGTGGTTGGGAGCTGGGATGCTGAGGAAGGCTCTGCACCCCCCACACAAACTCTAACCCCAGACTGAACTTTCAGGAAGCAACAGAGGGCCCATATAAGAACTTCAATAAATCCAACCAGTGGTGACACCACAAAACTCGGGAAGTCCCCGTGTTCAAACCAAGATCCAGGCTTACTTGATTCAAGTCAGTACTCTACACAGGGCCATTACTGCAGAGAAACCTAATAAACAGAAACAGAAACAGAAACAGAATGCCAAAGAAAGCAAAGGCACAGATAAATACACTGAAATGATGGATCCGATCAAAATTCCAGGGGAAAATCTGAACACAACAGACTTCTGCAAACTACCTGAGGGTGAATTTAGGGCAAAACTGGCAAACATACTTATGGAAATCAAGAAAACAATAGAGGAAGAAAAGGAGAACAACAAAAAAGAGAGAGAAGAAATGAAGCAGCTCAAAGCATATGTCAAAGAAATAAAGAATACAAGTTGACCTAAAGTATTCAATAGAGGGACTCAAAAATAGGATGGATGAAGCCTTCAACAGAATCAGTGAGTTAGAATACAGGGCTGAGAAATGCACAAACCAGCAGAGAGAAAAGAATGCAAAGAAATGAAGACAACATTGGAAACATATGGGATAACATCAAAAGAAACAAAAATATCATTATAGGACTCCCAAAAGGAGAAGAAAGAGAAAGGGGGGCAGAAATTGTATGTGAAGAAATAATTGCTAAAAATTTCCCCAACCTAAAGAATGAAACAAACCCCCAGACACATGAAGCTCAAAGAGTCCCTAATAAAAGAAACCCAAGCAGACCTATACCTAGACACATTGTTATCAAAATGTCAAAAATACAAGATAAAGAATCTTAAAAAGCATCCCAGAGAAAAACAAGTCACATATAAAGGAGTTCCCATAGGATTGTCAGCAGATTTCATAACTGAAACTCTCGAGGCCAGGAGGGAATGGCACGATATACTGAAAAGCCTGAAAGAAATGGATTATGAACCTAGGATACTACACCTTGTGAGATTATCATTCAGAACTGAAGGAATGATTTAAAAAAAAAAAAAAAAAAGCTTTTCCAATAAGGAAAAATTAAAGGAATTTATCACCACAAAACCAGTTCTACAATAAAATACTAAAAGATGTTATATAAAGTGTAAAGAATCCCACTTAAAAACAGGTCTATTAGACCTATTCAGCTATATTCATTAGGTATTGGTGTGTAATTGTCTTTCTTGGTGACATCTCTGTCAGTTTTTGATATCAGTGTGATACTGGCCTCATGGAAAGCGAGAGTGTTCCCTGCTCTTCAATATTTTGGAAGAGTTTTAGAAGAACAGGTATTGATTCTTCTCTGAAGGTTTGGTAAAACTCATTTGAAAAGCCATCTGGTCTTGGGCTTTTATTTTTAGGGTCACTTTTTATCTCTATAATTTCTTTGCTTGTGATTGTCCTGTGGGGCCTATTCAGGAAACTGGCATATATTATCTTAAGGTAAGTCTCTGATGTAGATTATATTATCCTCATTTTATAGATGACAAAACTGAAGCTAAGAAATCTGCCTATGATTATACAGTATACAAGTGTCTGAGCCAAGGTTCGAATTTAACTTTCATGCCCAAATCCTGTGTGCTTAATTTTTTACCCTGTTTAGTTTTGTTGTTATTTATATTGCTTGTTTGGAAAGATAACATTATGCAAAATTTTTTAATTTTACTTTCATCAAGTTGAGTCTTTTTCTAATTTTAAGTTACCTTAATCTCCTTGATTAATTCCAATTTTTAACTTTTCTAAACTAAGGAATTGTGACTCAGCTTACATTATATATTTCTGTATATTCTACTATATTCATTTTAAATTTTAGTTGTTTTGGAAATATCCAATGTAGTGTGCTCTCCTGAGTTCCTTTTGAAGTTAAGTATTTAATTGATTAAAAAAAAAAAAAAGTGGATGTCAGTTTCCTCAAATCCCACCATCTTTATTTTCAAACTGATTTCACTACTGGACCAGGAATTAGTTATAGCCTTATATGACTATTAATTTTTATTAAAAATATATATGTAATATATAATATATATAATATATAAACCAGGAAACATAAGCTTTTTGCAGTTATTGCTGAAAGTCCTCTATTTTTTTATGCTATAACAACATAGCCATATAATAGTAGTTTTGGAAAATATTGTGAATTATTCACTTAAAGCAAGTAATGATGCATAATGGTAATGATGCAGTAGGTATCTGTACAATCACAACAGATTTTACAAAGGTAACATAAATAACATTTGACATAGACAACAATCACTGCTCTGATTACGTGACTTTTTCTAGGATGCTTCTAAATACCATATGAGTCTTTATTTTTGTAAGTTGTACCACTGAATGTATCTCCATATTAAGTAAGCTTAGTGGTTCCATCTTTTGAATCACTGAATCAAAACCAAGGAAACATCTGAGGAATAGCAATTAAACTTTTTAGGGCATTATAAAATCAAGAAATTAGGTACTTTTATTGATTCCTATAGTTCTTCATTCTAGACCAATGGAATTTAGTTTTCATTTACTCTATTATACAGATATTTGTAAATACTGAATATAACTGACCTTATAAATAGTAATAAATGTTGAAGCAAACGGAATCACAATGTAAGTTTAAAGATTTTGCTATTTCTAAGTTTTATTTAAACATGCTTTTTGATAGGAAATATTTTAAATGATTTTTGAATTAAGATTCTTTTACTAGTAGATTTGCTGTTGACATAATTAATATTGTGCTAAAAATGAAACTTAAGTCATCTATTTCCTCTAGGACCAAGCAACTAATACTGAACTTGCCTTCCTACTATAAATTAGCAACCAGAAAACCAGACAAAATGTATGAAACAAGTCTTTCTCAAATATTAGAAAACAGGAAACACAGGACCGTGATCTCTAGGAGAAGGAAAACATAAACATAAGGTTTATCTGATATCTATGCTAGTCCTAGGTTTAGGCTGGCGGCATTTTATGAATGTTGGCATAGGGAGCAGAAACATAGGCTGAACACAATCGTCTCACTGAATTTGAGGAGACAGAAAATGGAGTTTGGAGAAATTAAGGTCAATGGAATTTGCAGGATAAAGTATCAGAGAAAAGGAAATTACACAGAGAAACAGATCCAGAAATCTGCCTGGGAATCCCTTTGAGCTATTGGTTATATAATTTAGACACGTGTGTAGGATTCGACTTCAAGACTGCTGGCAAAGAAAAATGTTAGGGACCTTTAAGTTAAAAACTCCTTACAACTCACTCAGGACTGGGACACCCTTGAGATCCCACAAAGTAAAAAAGAAGAAACCTTGCTTAATATCCAAAGCATTAATAGACAACCCCAAAAGACAACAAAATAGAAGGACTAAACTAGCCCAAGAAAAAAGGCTACTTTAGACACATCTTTAAATAACACAGCTTTAAATCAAGTCTCAAAATCAAAAAGTTAATTCTTAAGAAACGTAAACTCAGTGATAAAGGACAACAAAAAAACAAGCAACATGTAAAATTCACAATGTCCAAAATCCAGTCAAAAATTACTACCCATATTAAGAAGTAGTAAAACATGAAACATAACCAGCTGGAAAATTAGTCAGTAATACAATACCAGGAATGATAGAGATGACAGAATGAAGAATGATCATAAAACTATCAAAAATACATCTAATAACGTAAAAAGGACATGATAATAAGAAGAGAAATGAAGAAAAATCTTTAAAGGATCATAGAAATTAACAGAACTGAAAATTTCATATATGAAATATCAGTTCTGGATAGAACAGATTATATACCACAAGAAAAATATCAATCAACATGAAGACAAATATTCAAAATATAGTACTTGTCCCTATACACAGTTTGATTACCCACAGGTTGAGTTACCTGCCTTTAACTGTGGTTTGAAACACACAAACAATAAGGTAGATGGTAAGAGGTTTCTTATTGTCGGAGTCAAGTTTACGAACAAGCAACGGAAGGAAGGGAGATTGATCCGTGGTAATAGATAAGAGTTGGAAACATCAGTATAGACTTAAGCTTCGGTTTATATAATAGAAACAGATGGTTACATTTAGAAATATGTATTGACCTGATGATATACACATATATTTCCTTACTCTGTGAACTGAGAGGGCCTGTGAGCAATGTGCACCAGTATAAACAAAACCACTTATTGCATAGATCTTACGTTCTAATATTATCCTCTAGTAAAAGGAACCAGAGCTCTTTGGATAAATGATTGGTTCTAGGATTGGGAAAGAAATATATCAGATGGGCCTGGAGCATCTTATATTGCCAGAAAGTAAGGAAAGTGTTTAAACAAAAGCATAGTGATGATGAGGAATGTCAAAAGGACAAGGAGGCAATTGAAATAATTCCCAATGGCCAATGCTAGAATATGGTGAAAAAATAAATAAATAAAAATTAAGTACTAAGGAATTACAACTCCAAATATGAATATCTATGATCCTACAGTGATATAAATAAATACAGGAGTAATAAATGTGGAACAGACAAATCTATGCAGAACAATTTCAAATAATTTACATAAATACTACACCTTTAAAGAGATAGGGTAGAACTCATCACTCCTAAGTGTGGACTTCTTTCCAAAGAAGAAACTGGGGGGAAAGAGTAACTTTACAATACAATAGTCAGGTGATAACGGTCAAAATCTATAGTGATTAAGTTGTATTCTTAAACTTAAGACCTGAAGCAGTAAAAACTATAAGAAGAAAAAAGATAGTATAAAAGCTTCTTGACATTGGTCTAGGTATATGATATATGACATCAGAAGCAAAGACAACAAAAGCAAAAATTGACAAATGGAATAGCAGCAAACCAAATGATGCACAGAAAATGAAGCAATAAAGTAAAAAGGCAACTTATAAATCAGAGAAAATACTTGCAAACCATGTATATTTAATGAGGTTAATGGTCCAAAATGCATAAGAAACTCCAGCAACACAACAGCAAAATAAAAAAAATTAAAAAAAACCCCAGCTTATATAAAACACATGGGCAAAGGAAAATGCAATCCAAAACCACAATGAAATATTGTCTCATAGCTGTCAGAATGACTATTATTAAAAAGACAAGATATAACTAGAGATGGCAAGGATGTGGAGAAAAGGAAACCCTTGTACACTGCTAGTGGGAGTAAACTGATGTAACCTCTATAGAAAAATGTATGGAAATTCCTCAAAAAAATTAAAAACATCATATAATCAAACAATTTCACTTCTGGGTATATAACCAAATGAAACAAAGTCACTGCCTCAAAAAGATATGTGTACTCCCCTGTATACTGCAACATATTCACAATAGGGACTATATGGAAACAACCAAACAACCTAAATTACTGTCAATGAATAAAGAAAATGTGATACATACACACAAATGCACACATACAATGGAGTACCTTCACCTTTTAAAAAGGAAATCCATCATTTACAACAATATGGATAAAACGGGAGGACAGCATGCTAATGAAATAAGCCACACAATGAAGGACAACTGCTGCATGATCTCTCTCATACGTGGAATCTAAAATAGTCAAAATCATAGAAACACAGAGTAGAATGACAGTTGCCAGGGATGAGGGGAGGCAAATAGTGAGATGGAGATCAAGGAGTATAAAGTTTCAGTTTACGCAAGATGATTTAAGTTCTGAATACCAAATGTAAAGTATAAAGACTATACAGTTAATGATACAATATGCTAAGAAAGCAGACCTTAGGCCTTTTCAACACACTTGGAGATACTTATGCGAGGTAATGAATATGTTAATTAGTTTGACTGTAGTGCACACTCCACAATGTAAACAAAGCAAAATAAAGTTTTATTTCTCAGTATATCTCACATAAAGCTTCTGAAAATTGTTACATTATGTTGATAGCAAATACCCTTGAAATGTGATGAAAATGTTTTCTTCTCTGTAAAATTATTTTCCAATCTAAAACAACACACATATCCCAACTGAGACACATTCCACAAAATACCTAACCAGTACACCTTACTGTTAAGGTCATCAAAAACAATGAAAACCTGAGAAAACTGTCACAGCCAGAGAGCACCTAAGCAGACAGGACAACTACATGCAAAGTGGTACCCTGGATGTAATTCTGGAACAGAAAAAGTACATTAGGTAAAAACTATGGACATCTGAATAAAGGATGAACTTTACTCAATAATAATGTATCAATTATGGTTCATTAGTTATGACAAATGTGCACTAGTTACATAAGATGTTAATAATAGGGAGGAAAAGTTTGTGATATTTGAGAACTCTGCAGCATCTTCATAATTATTTTATAAACCTAAACTATTTTACCATAAAAGTGTGTTTTCAAAATAAAAACATAAATAACACAAAAAGTTGAGTCTTTGAAAAGATCAATAAAATTGGAAAAACTTGTAATCAGCTTAATCCAAAAAAATACTTATAAACAAACATCATTACAGAGTCTACAGATACTAAAAGAATAAGGAAGAATTATGAATAATATTATGTCATTAAATCAACAACATATAAAGGAATGTATATGTTTCTAATCTGATATGAAAACTAGTCAGCAGTTTAAAATTTCAGTGGTTTCTTCTCTGATAGATTGGTTCTGAGCTATGGTGATTTGTAAACAAATTAAACTGTTTATTTTGTATGAAGTCCCTATTCAGGATTATTTTATTATTTTCCTGCATAAACGTTTTAGATAACTCTTAACTGCAAAACTAAAAACTGTGGTTAGAGTAGCAATGGTGCCTTCTTTTCTTCTTAGCCCAGTGTCATGTTTTGGAAACTAGAAACTTTTATAAGAGTGGAAAGGGAAATATTTATGAAATTAATAATGTCTTATCTTTGTGCATTGCTGCTCTTTATTCAACTTAAAACTTACACATTTTTATGAATGAAGCTAAATACCATTCAGATAACTCAGAACATTTAAGTAAAATACATGTCATTTATGTGATTAGTTATAAACATATGGAAAAAATTTTAACATGGCACTATATCCATCATAAAGTTACATATAATAATATGCTTTTACTATAGATATAACATACATATTAATAAGTATTTCATAAGTCTCTGATAAACTGAAGTGAATGAACCCTCATTCTAGATGTGCTCTGAAATTCTCTCTCTCCGTTATTTATAAGACAATTTTGTAAATTTTGAACATATGATAGATATTTGGCTTTCTTTTTAACACCTAGAAAACTGTGGTTATTTTGTGTCATATGAATAAGAGATTATTATGTTATCCACATTGGCTACTTTGTTAGAATGTTTCTGTGTCAAGAGATGTGGTCATTGGTTGAGGCTGGTGTGAACAACAGCAGTAAGAACAGAGCATCAGGTGGGGTAGGGCTTGGGTGCAGTCCACATATATCCCAAGCTCCCAGATTCATATCCTGGAGTCAGCAGGAATAGCCAAGATGAAAAACTAAATAAAATAAATAAATGCTTCCTCCTCCTCTCTCTTTTTGCCTGCCTGCCTCTATTCACCTGCATTCCTACCTTTCCTTTAAAAAAAAAAAAAAAAAAGAACAGTTGCAGGACAGGGGTTGTCTGAACACAATTCCACTTAACATGTGGTCCATCATTACATTTCTGCATGCTGTGTGTCCTCTTGAGAGTGACAAAGCCATAGCAGAATGCTGCCTACTTTTGATAAAACTTGAGTTTCACTTTAGTAAGACTTAGAAAGTTTTTCTTTACCCACTTCCAACGGGGTCTGAATTAGGTGTTGTCAATTTTCAACCTTACAGTTGCATTCTTCCTCCTCCTTCCCTCATTCCCCCTGCTGTGTTCTCTTCTCCTCTGAGTCTCTTCCAGCTCAGTCTTCCTCAAGCTAAAGGAAGGTATGCTGCTACTTTTTATCCAGAAAATAAAAGGAATATTGTAGAGAGAATGAAGTCTTTAGAATTAGACTAAAGTGACTGTGAAGAAAAACTTCTTTTTAATAGTGTCAGTGTGTGCTAGTGCCCGACCTGCACTGGTCTGAGGACCAACTCTGTCCTTCTCCTCCCAAGTCTTCTCCACTGGCTTCACTTGAATTCAGCCATGATGGGAGCATTTACATCACAGAAATCAGCAAGTGCTGGAAATTATAAGACTTACTTTTCTGTAACCCAAGGAGCCAGTTAAACAGTCATTGAGTTCAGTTTCTACATTTCTCATATGGACTAATAATGATTCTATATATTTGTTGTAAGAAATTCAAATAATTTAAGTAAAAAATGACAAAATTCCACATACATAAAGACACTTAATGTGTGGTAGATAGCAATATCATTGTTACAGTATTGCAAATAGAGGCTGGCTAATATGAAAGCAAGAGTATTTAAAAAAAAAAAAAAAAAACCTATAAACCATGAAATCAATCATTTAAAAGTATAAAGAAACAGTTGAGCTTTATTTTAGTAGGGTTGTAGGGTACTTTAGAATTTATACACCGAAAAAAAAACAGCATACTATTCCATATAGTATACCTCAATCAAAGAGAACAGTTTTGGGGTATTTCGGGGGTTTTCTTGTTTTTTTTTTGGGGGGCATATTCCCTAATTTATCAGGATTGCTTTTAATTATGATCTCCTCTGTTCAAGCAGTCAACTACATGCAGACTTTTTAAGAGATGACTTGAAGGATTCAGAAAGTCACAAGATCTGTAAGAAAGTAACACAAAGGTGAAGTCATAGCAGAGGTAATTTGGTAATTTAGCAACTCTAAGTATATGAAGAACTCTAAGGTGACTGTCTGTTCACCATATCTTCTGAAAACTGAACCAAGATTTGGGCTTCCACTGGAAAAAAGAAAAATTTGAATTAGGCATGGCAAAGAAATCTGAAAAATTATTATTTTGTTTAATTAATATTTAATTATTATTTTGTTTTCTCCCACTGGAATCACAGGAATAAAGAATAGGTTCTTATAAATATGTATATGAATATGTATACATGCATGCTGTGATAAGTCTCCTAAATGAGGAGGGGAAAGAGAAGTGTGACCAATGATCATGAGTTCCCCCATTTCTAGCCTGTGTCTGAGGCTTTCACAATCCATTTAAATGAAGGCTTCAGAAATTTAAGCAAAATCCCTTTACCTATAATTTATGTGAAATAAACTGACTTGTAATATTTCATTTAAAAAGATCACTTGGAGGCCTCCAAAGTGTGTCAGAGTAAAAAATGTTTATGAACCCATCTAGAAAGATACTGTTTTTCCTCCATTCTATTAAATGATTTGAATGATTTTTTTACTTAAGTTCTTAAAAATAAATATTAGGTCTTCATTTCAGATTATCACTGTGTTTCAAACATCACACAAATGAAATCAAGTATTAAAATATTTTTATTTCATATTCTTTTGTTTTTGTTTCACATTTCCTACTCAATCCTAGTATCTTCTGATGTGGATTTATTACTTATATTCAAAATTCATTTTTTATGGTAATCTGTCTACATGTTTGAAAGAAGCCCTCAAATTCCCTCACTGACACAAGTCTGAAAATCACTCACGTTCCTAAAGCCAAAACCAATTCAGTAAGCAACAATCAACACAAAACTTGAAAATTGTAATCACAACAGATAAATAAAAGCTTTCAATCTGAGATTCCAAGTTTAGCTATGAATCATTTCAAACTTCATGAATATTTTGAACATAAAGATTGGACATTTTTTTTGTTTAAAACATAACTGTGGGTTAGGACTTTATTCATTAGTAATTCCAAAAAGTATTTAGGACACTTGAGAACTAATCATGTCTCCTGGTCATTTAGTTATTTATACTGTACTTACAGGCCTGTTCTCAGACTACCTCTACAGAATAATTTTATACCTCTCCTCCAGTTATCCTCCACACTTGAGATTATTTGCTTTTTTTCATTCTTCCTCATTCCACAGGGTTTTTCCTATGCTGGTCTCTCAGACCCATATGTTCTCCCAGAGCCCTCTCCACTTTAAATCCCAATTCAAATCTTTTCCTCAGAGAAGTCTTCCCTCATCGCCCAGTGAGGATCAAGTTCCTTTCCTTTACAGCAGTTACCAATTTAGATTTAGATATAGATCATCTTGGTAGCTAAAGTTTAGGCTCCAGGAGAGCATGGATATAGTCTAATCACGATCACCATTATATTCCCAGGACATAGGATGGTCTTTGGTACAAAGTAGGTGAATGAATGAATGAATAAATAAATAAATTATATACACCAATTAAGCTTTGAGATATATTAATCAAAACAGATGTAATTCGAGATCACAGCATCATTACTGAATCCCAAATAACATGAATCTGGATAAAGTATTATCTGCACTTAGGAAGATCATCTTGAAACCTATTGGAACGTATTAGCTTCCAAAGATATAACGTAGGCATCATATTTTTCCTAACAGCATGGAGACTTTGGGTAACTCTAAAGTAATACCACACCTTGCATTCATCACAAATTGTCAGTTAATAATGTTGCTCTTTTTAAAACTAAAGGAAGCTCACTCATACCTGGAAGGTGAATTAAAAAAACAAAGGACCAGGCAAAACAAAACCAACCCACTTGCAATAGAACTGAGGTTACCAGTAGGGAACAGGACAGGGGTTGCGTGGCAAGTGGTGGTGGAGCCACTGGATAATGGTAAAAACGGTGATTTGTTGGAGGGCAGGGTATGTTGACATATATCTGAGGAATGGGTAAACTGCACATATGGGGAATCTACAAATATGCTTATTTTAATTTGTAAAACAAAGTTACCATGATAAAATACTAAAAAAGTTTTTAAAAAATTAAAAATAGAAAGAAAGGAAGGTACATCCTGGTGGGGTAGTAATTAAGTCTACTGCCTCAGGCTAAGCACAGTCCACATACAAGGACCTAGGGTTTGAGTCCCAAAGCTGGGGGACACAATCAAGATGAAAAACTAAATAAAAATGCTTCCTTCTCTCTTTCCCTGTCTGTCTGCCTACTCATCTTCATTCCTGCCTGCACCTTTCCTAAAAATTAAAAATTAGTAACAAAAAAAACAGAAGGAAATATTCAGATAGATAAAGGTCGGAGACAGTGAAATTCAGATTATTTAGGTTGTTTTTCTATGCACTAATAGAATCTCAAAATAGACATCTAAAATTACAACTAGTATATATGAGTTAATATTACAAGGAGGCCAATACTGAGGTGTTGGTATTAGCTGTCTACAGCATCTATTTAGAAAGATCCTAAGGCTAAGTCTAAGCTTAGGGAAAAAGAACTATGAGGGATTTTTAATGAAATGTCCGATGTGGGTGCAGAAACCGAGGAGAGTAATGAAAGTTATATATTTGCCCATCCTGGTTAAATGCCATGGATTCATTTTATTTATGAGACTTAAATTTTTTAAAGTACTTTGTGAATCACATTCAAATCTGTTTATCTGAATATACAACTGGACTAAATGCTAGTAGGGTAAAATAGGACAGGTAAAAGGTTAATGTACTGAGAAACTGTTTACATTACTGTCAAATGAGTAGAACTAAACGGGAATAATTAAGCATTCAGATAAGGATGTCAAAATCATGGAAGTAAAAGGGATGTAAAAGCATTCTCCCTCATTTTATTAAGAAAATTTAAAAATCAATTAAAATTTTTTTCTCCCAAAGTTAATAGTCAAGTCAGTGATATGAATTCTAAAATCTAGAACCTACCTACTTCTCAGTAAGCTACCATGTACTATACAATTCTCATAATCTCATCTTAGTTATAGAAACTCCATGAAACAGTAAAATTTTCTTAAAAGCTTCATATGACTCTAAGTAAACAATCAAAATGTGGTAATAATTTTTTACTGATTTGAAAACAGACAACTCAGAAGCTGAAATCTGGCAAGGATGATTATTTTTTAAAGCAAGTTCAAGAAGGAGCTGAATTTAGCTCATGAAGGAACTAGCTGCTGCCTGCAATTGTCCTTGGAAAGTAAATGCCAAAGTCAAAGGGCTTGTGCAGTGATCTCTTTATAATGCTTAAATTCAGAGGCAGAAGCAGGTAATTAATTATTTCTCATTTATTACCGGTTTAGGCCTTTTTGACTGACCTTATTATAATTCATCTCCAACACAACCTAATCATTTAGGAAATTTTATCTAGAAACAGTTTAACTTCATATAATCTATGGAATTCACAACTTAGCTACCATCCTGATAGGAGAAGTCCCGTTCATTCTTCTTCCCCTGTAATATCCTTCTTTCAAAGTTTGCTACAGTATCATTCTGATTACATGTGTAAAAACGTATACCTTCTATCTCAGCAAAAATTGATGCAAGTTTTTAGAATGTCTCAATTTTATATGGAAGAAATTATATTAGCAGGTAAATATTAATCTTAGATGGCAAATAAAAAGGAAACAAGAAGAATATAAGAAAACAAAATCCTGATAGCAATTCCCAAAAAGGACACAGAAATAGATATAGGTAAAAGATATAGGTATTCTTAAAAGGTTACCAGAAGAAGATTTTATGTGATCTAAATCAAGCATTTAGAGAGAGGTTTAAGAAACTTGCTGACATTTTACAAGAGGAGAAAATGATTATATTTTTATGTTTTTTTCAATCAGACTCGTTTATTAAGGGGCAAAATTTTTCTTGAAATTTCTAGGAAGCAAAAGGAAGAGGTTATATCAATTACGTAAAATTTGTCCTTCCTCTCTTAAAAGTAATTTCCACAGAGCATGAACTTTGGTCACATATGGTAATAATTAGGAGGGTAGGGTTAGGGAAAAGTCTTTCATTTTTAAAATTCTAGACTTTAATATAAAATATTTATTTTTTTATAAATAGCTTATTTGTTATAACTGATATCCTGGAATGTGGCAGGATAAAGAACCAATGACAACATGTTAGCTTTTCTTCTGAGTTTTAATACCATGATTTCAGATAACTTAAGTTTTAAAAAATGGATTTCCTAGCAATGCTATACTTAATATGCTATAATGTGATAAAAGCCTTTGATATGTCATTTATTCTAGCAACCTATGCTAATGATCATTATATCCACAAACAGGAATACCAAGAATGAGCCACAAATGCCTTATAGAGATATATGGGACTGTTAAAACTATTTTCTCAAGGACCAGTCCTCTAGGGTAGCTGTTCAAAATAAAGGGCTATGCACACTCCTAGAGGTACTCTGAAAGCCTGTGAGAGTATTTGGTTTCAACAATAATTAGAGGTTGCCAGTGAGATTTAGCAATCTCTCCTCCTCTCACCCTGGAGAAGGAAAAAGGAGAAAGTGACATGTATGTTGGACATCTTAGAATGCATGAATAGTCCCACAGTGAAAATGTTCTAACAGACATTCATGTAGGTGAAAATCCATTCACAATTATCTAAGCCTAAAACTTAAATCTGTTCTACATATAAACGTAAGATACTTTTACACAATTTCATTACACATGAATTTCTAAGAATGCAATTATCAAATAAATAAAGATTTTACTTTATTGTGTTTGGAAGTTTATCAAGGTTGTTTAACTTCTTGGAAAATTTTGTCACCAATGGCAAAACACTCCTTGTGGTATTTTAACTGTTAGTGAAGCAAACCTTTACAATCTGCATTTGAAAGTATGACAATCATGGTGATTCTATATACAGGAGAAGCATTTACTACTTCCAGTGCAGACATACTTGTAGTTTAGTCATACATGAAGATATACTTCTAGTTTAGTCACGTGTGAGTCTTTACATATTGAAATACAGATTTTATTCTAAATTCCTTTCCTTATTTTCAAGTTACTTATCACTTTTAACTTACATCTGAGGTAGTTTACACTATATATAGATAATTATCTATGAAGCTATACACACACACATTTTACTTTGGGACAAAGTAAACAAAACACCCAACCTCACAAAACAGTTGCAATCACAAGTGGGAAAGTGAATCTGAAAAGGTGAGAATAAGTGATGGAGGGTTAACAAAAATAAATTTAAATGAAAAATATGTCAAATGTCTTTATAAACAGAGTGTTAATACTGTTAAATGGTACTCTGTAAGATTAATTTGTAGGGTATTTCTAGCTGACTCATTATGCCAGAGGTTGGGGTGATAGTCAGTTTTTCTCTACCCAGAGCAGTCCTTCCACAAGTTACCCAGGTCACAGTCAGAAGCAACAATCAATCCTTCACCTTAACCCTTGACACACTACTACCTGTGCCAATTTGTATGTATAACTGACTTTGTGAAATAGGATGAGAAAAAGAGTAAAATGGTGTAAAGGACTTACAAATTCATTAAAGAGACATCTCTTTTATCTCCTATCAATTTTTCATTGATAACCTCTCTCCAATCATGGAGCAGTCAATTATAGTTTCAAATTTAAATCTTGTCCAGGTTCAAGGTCTAGCATGAATTAGTAAAAGAGATGAACAGAAAAAAGGGGGTGGGGGGGGAGGGAAAAAAATCTTGCTCAAACTGATAAGACAAAAAAAATAAAACAGAATATGAAAAAGGCTATCCAGGAACCTACCAAATGCATATGCCTACAAACGTTTTAATAAGTTGAAAAAACGTTAAGCATAACAAATCCTTTTAGAATTGTCAATAACAGAACCAAGTAAGAAGGCAAATTTATGGACACAGTTACCCGCAGTATGGATCCCAGTGAGACTTGAAGCAGAAAGCAGTTAAAATCTAGGAAGGTTGCTGCTCCCAGTGCTTCAATCTCAAATCCACCACCTGAGGCCAGAACGTCAAAAGACATCTCCAAATGGGCCATCTGATTAAAATAGCATGTCTTTTGACTAAAACAGCTTTATATTAAGTTCTGGGTAAAGAACTTTTGCCACAGAGACTGCACATTTTCCATTCTCTCTGGTAGGCTATGATCTATACCAACTTATTCACCCCAACTGAACAGGAATAACATTGTCTGAGTGGACAATGTATGATCATCTCTATTTTCAAATAGTTAACTCACTTCCCTCCAAATTATTAACTGTTCGTAAGCTCAGGATTGAATCTCCCAGACTAATATTTTAGGCAAGCTACTCAAATATCAATTACTATTTTCATTCTTCTGTAGAGAAAGCTGCACAAATGATTTTGCAGGTTTAATTAACATTTCCTTAGCCTTCACTCTATGGACATAAACCAATTATGGATCAAACTGTCAGAACTTCATGGTATATACGTTTCTCAAAACAAAACCAGTACCACTGTGAGAGTCTGGGTGAGCAGAAACAATGTGCTGATTAGGTTACTGTAAAAGGCCTAAGTCTTATTCCTCTTCTTTGTAATTTATTTCTTAAGAATTAGAAATTGCTTTTAGATGATATAAACATAAAATGTGGATAAAATTCTCTACAATCTCAAAAACAATTGGTATAAAAATTTACTCCTGCTTATTAAGCAATAATTAGTTGATTATTAATTCATTAAGGACCTAAAGACAAGCAAATTTATGCTGAATAAGAGTATGCGCCAAGAATTTAAGTTAAAATAAATTCACAGCTCCCATTCAAAGTGGCTCAAAGCATCATCAAAAAAAATAAGTGAAAAATGATGAAGAAAAAAATTGAATGATGGACAGCTCAAATCAGCAAAACCAAAAAAAGAACTGATATAATTTTAAACAGAAAAGCACCCAAACTGGTATGTACGTGCATATGTGCATGCATGCATAGCTGTGGGGAATTATGTGTGTGTTTAATTGTAAACAAATGTTAATGCATGAATATTTAGAATTTGAAACCTGAGGATCTGAAAATGAGTTATAGATAGATCAGAATTCCTGGTTAAATAAGATATATAAAAATAACATGAAATGAATATGCATGTCCTTCAGAGAAAAAAGCAGTTTAAGTTTAAGAAATGGACACATGACCAACTCCAAGAGAAAGA
Organism: Solenodon paradoxus; assembly: GCA_004363575.1. Lineage (NCBI taxonomy): Eukaryota > Metazoa > Chordata > Mammalia > Eulipotyphla > Solenodontidae > Solenodon > Solenodon paradoxus. The sequence goes on along the minus strand of RJWH01000233.1, from coordinate 494,879 downwards.
AGCAACAAAGAACATCCCATTGGAACTTAAGTTGTAAAATGGGAGAAACTTTTTAATAGTTGCACATGTGAATGAATATTAAGAGCATTTTAATGCTCCTAAAAGTATGTTTCTCATTAGATAGTCCCTTTTATGATTATATATTTTATTGCAATGAAGGAATTAACTATGACTTCAGTCTTCCCACAATAGCAGCTGTTAGATTTAACTTAGCAGCTTCCTTTTTATGTTCCTACCAAAACATGTGTACACTATGTCTTAACACATTTTTTTCAGGGAAAGACCAGAGAATTTCCTTCTCAATTTAGAGAGTTCCTGGGACAATTTATTGTATCTTTTTCCATGTTAGAAAAGAAAAAGGAAATCCCTTAATCTACTTCATAAATGTTTAATATTCTGGTCAACATTTTATTCCTATAAAAAGAGGTCAAGAATCCACTTCTGAATGTCTTAGAATCTTTCTGAGCAACCAAGAAACAGAAAATATTGCCAATTTTCAATTTCTTAGACAGAAGTGAGCAGTTCAAATCAAACAAGAAAAAAACAAATTTAAAATAAATTGGAGTGAGGAGAATGGGGGACAAAGTCATACACTAAGGATTTTAAGAGTGGAAATAAGTACATTCATAATCACTTGGTCAAAATGCTAATCTATTTTAAGCTTTCCATTCTTCCATGACGTGCATTTCTTGAAAACATAAAGTGGAATGTTAAGAAGGCAGCACTCTGGAAAGTATAAACATCCCAGTAACTCTTACAGGATGCTTTTTGGAAAGGCCTACCCACCTAACTCCACTCCCATTATAAAACTGCAGTATCCCATAATTAAATACTAGAGCTTTCATTTTAAAGGCTGAGCATAGAACAACTGTTCTCTACATTCCAGACTCAGCATATGGCTATAAACTCTAACAGGCTAATTTCAATCACTGATAGCATAGTTGGAAAAAGGCACAAACTTGAGAAATGTGAAGAGGACTCCTCAGTTATAATTGTGATGCAAGCAGGACTGAAAAGATTTCTGCATATCTCTTAGCTTGCTCCGAGGTTAAAAGATAAATCACCTCTTGGACTTATTCAATAGTTAGCTTTTTCACTAAAGCACCCAAAGAGGGAGGCAATTAGTATCAACTGTAATGATTAAAAAGAAGAGCTTTCAAAAATGAACTCATGTGAATGTATGAGCCAACTAACCAAGACAATTTAATTTAAAAACAAAAAAATAAATGAATGCTTCATCAAAGTAAAATCTTCTAATTAGGACTATCACCAAAGATCCCTTGGGTTTTTTTCTAAAATTAAATACAACTTGGCAATCAGAAAGTAAACCACTATAGTTAGGTAGGAGTTGGAGGTATTAAAACGTAAATAGAAGGTTTTTATGTGTGTGTGGTTTTGTTATTTTGTTTTTGTTTAGGAAGGAAGGGAGAAGACGAAGAAATATCTTGTTTTTTATTATTTATTTAGTTGTTTATTTCATTTTGGGGTTTTTTTTCCACCCTGGTCCTATATGTGAAACTGGGTCCTTAGACTTTACATGGTTCACACACCAGTGTCTCAGTTCCCTAAGTTGCAAGGGTGTGCTCAAGATTATGTATGTGTGTGTATATATATTTTTATATATATCACATATATTTTATATAATATATATCTTAAATATACAATAAGGGGGAAAAAGAGCAGTCACAGAAATGTCAAAAATGGACAAACAGCAAGTCTTTAAAGGACAAGTAGGCAACTATGTATATTAATGTTAAAAAATAATTTTAAGATTAAAGATTGTATCTTCTATGCTGTATCACCGCCCCTATAAAAGATAAAGACTAATTAGAGTTTCACTGATCTTTCCACACTGTTTTGGAAATCCTAAATAGTAAGTGCAAAATAGTCTTGTAGTTAAAAGAATAAAACTGTAAGTCACAATTAAATGTGATTATACTTGCTCAAAAACATATTAAAAGACTGCTTCCCATATCTGAACTATACAATACTTGAAAGTCTCTAAAACTCCACATAGCAATAAGCAGGGACTGTAAAAAAGTTCATTCTGTGACCCACTACACACTTCTCTCGTGTGATGGTATAGACACCCTGTCTGTTCGTAGGTCTAACATAAGTTTAGAGGCAAAAATATCAGAAATACACAGCCAAGTGAACCTTTCAACAGGCCTCCAAAACTAGTAGTCATTATTTATTGAGAGCCTGCAGGCCACATTAAAGAGAGAACATAATGCAATCCCAAATTTTAAAATGAGACACTACAGTAAGAACAGAAAGAGAATCCAAAGAAAAGTGCCCTCTCATATTACCAGTGAAAACTTCTGATTATAGTTGGATCTTTAGAAGTACTTTAAAGGAAATAACTACTAGAAATTAAGCCAAAGGTGTGAAAAGAAAAAAAAAAAGACTTCTGGTGACAGTATTCCCAGTGTTTCTGTATCTATATGTAACATATGTAGTATTTTGCCAGTAATAAGAGAGTCTATTTTCTCATCTGCAGTTTTCATTTTTTGGTTTGTCTTAGAATCTAAAATAAGACAATTTCACTATGTGCATGCTTCTCTGATTTCAACTTTAAAAAATATGTTTTGTTTTGTTTTTTAACTGTAGACCATTTAAGTTTAAAAGTACACAGGATTTTATACAGACTAGAACATATGCAGGTGGGTGCTTGAAGGAATTTTCTGCCCATTCTGCCATAAACAGGATGCCATCTGCTTCTCCCATGAATCAAGCTAAGTCGTAGCAATTTGCAAAGTTGACAAGAAAATCTAGTTGTTTAATTAAAATTGAAAACACATTCTAGTCTCACCCTGGTGGAGCAGCAGTTAGGTCAATCACCTCCTGAGAAGCAAGCTACATACCCCTGGGTTCGAGTCCTGGGAGGGGATAAACTGTGTGAACAACTAAATGAAAATAAAAAGAAAGATGCTTCCTCCTCCTCTCTCTTCCCGCCTGACTACTCACCTTCATTCCTGCCTGTACTTATCCAGTAAAAAAAAAAAAAAAAAAGAGAGAGAGAAAGCAAACTCTACATCCAAGATGAACTGTTATTTTTAAAAATACTCTTAGACAGTCTAAAACTTGTTTTTCCCTTTAATAACAACTGTTTTTACATCCTTTTCTCATGACTACTTAAAAAAACTGAGTTGTACAAACCACTTATTTTAAAAGAGTATTTTCAAGTAAATGAAAAAAACTATAGATGGAAGTTATTTCTATCTTGCAGTATAACTATAAACTAACAAACAAAAAAATAGTACAGTACAATCACTTACCTGACTTTCACATTAGCCAAATGGAAAATGTAAATCTTCATTCTCTTATACTGTATTACTTTAACTAATTTAAACTTCAAGTCTTCTAAGCAAGGACAAAGTCCACTGTCATTCTGTCATTCTACTGAAATAAAACACCAATGACTAGTAGTGTATGCACATTCTAACAGAGTGCACATTATTAAATCCTGAAGAAAGCACCCAAAACAGGGATATTACGCAGGGCGGGGGGTGGGGGGGGTGGCAGACTCAGTGAATGTATCAACTGGGATAGCTTTTAGTCTTTTCTCTTTTTTTAAAAACAAAGGAAAAGAGGCAGGCAGGAATGGATGCAAGTAAGCAAGCAGCAGGCAGGAAAGAGTGAAGAAGAAACAGCACTTTATTTTTGCTTAGTTGTTCATCTTGGTTGTTTTCCCTCTTCTGGGACACAAACTTGGGTCCCAAGGATGTATGTGGACTTCACTTGGCCAGAGGCAAAGGAGCTAACCACTACTCCACCAGTGTGAGCCATCCTCTTAGCTCTTTCAAAATTATATAGAACTTTTAGTGACATCTTAGTCAGAAGTTAACTATTGATTTTAGTTCCAATAAGACAGCTGTCATTTTATTTTAAAAAATTCACCTTAAAATTGTTGCTATTTAGATAATATGCCTTGAAGTTTTTTAAATGCATTTATTTTCAAATATATTAAGCGCTCACACTGGTTTTGTCATACAACCATTATTTTATACTTGACAATACTAAAATTGATAACAAGCACAACATCCATTAAAAAAGATTCCTCCTGGTGTAGCCTGGTGGCTTAAGTCCACTGCCCGTTCCACATGCATCACAAAGACCACAGTTCATGACTCAGGGCCAGGGTGGGGGAACAACTAAGATGAACAACTATATAACAACAAATAAAGTGCATCTTCCTCCTCTTTCTTCTACCTGCCAGCCTACTCACCTTTATTCCTGCCTGTACCTTTCCTTTAAGACAAAAATAAGAGAAAGATTCCTCCTTCCTTCCTTGTTTCTAGCACATTTAGGAATCAAAATCTATTATTCTTTCAGGAAACTGAAAACTGATGAATCTGGTTTTGATGCAATAAAATTTATGGGACAGTGGGTTTGCATCAACTGCAGTGGTGATGGCTGACATGGGACTGGTGAGCTGTATGAGGAAGGGCACATGTACTGCTGCATAAGAGAGGATGTTGTAAGCATAATTCCACCATATCACTTAAAACTAAAGCTTTTAAAGTGCAAAGGCCAAGTATGAGGGTGATGTTTGTTATAGTTAAGAAACTAGTGAGCAATGCAACTTTGGGAAAGTGGCATTAACTCTCTGAACCTGTTTCTTCGTTAGTAAAATTAGGGGGAAACTTAGTTCATAAGTTTCTTTCCAGTTCTAAAAATGAAAGTCTTTGAATTATTAGGAACATAAAGTCAAATAAAATAGAGTTCAGACCCTAAGGCTGGTTTGATGAAAACTCAATCACCATGCTTACTGTTCCTAAATAATTTTACACACCTACAGAACATGCGCAGACACTGTACATATAAAATGTATGAAGAATGAAAGCACAAGTTCTGAAAATCTTAAAACTTTGGTCTCATAAAATGAGACAAATAAAGAAAAATTTATAATACATCACCCCACCAAAATAAGTAACATGTCAAGTACAGGTCTTCCCAGGAACAAACTTTTGATACCATGTCAAATAATTGATTGTATATATTTTTCACTTATTTTAAAAATAAAAAACAATAATAATGGAAAATGAGATAAAAATTGAATAATAATTTATTATCAGGAAACCACTTAGAACAAAAAGAGATATGGTTTAAATGTCTTACACACACATCCCCATAATGCTACGTATCACTATAATTCTTGTTTAGATGCTCAAAGATTAAATATATTTCCCTGAAAATTTTGAGTCTATTCCATTTGGAAAGAACCAGATTTTCACTAATTAAAATAGAAAAGATTTATTCTGACTGCTGGCAAATGACTGCCAAAGTGGAAGAAAGGTTTTAAACTGGCATCCTAAACTCAGAAAAGCACCGCACTTTTGCCTGGTCCCCAAAGTAAAGATCAAAGAGCCAATAAATAGTACTGGGGAACCCAAGCACTAATTTCTATGTCTATCAATTGTCTATCAATTGCCCAATGAAGAATGTGTTTTAAACTTTTTATTTTGAAGTAAAATTTTGGAAAAGTTGAATTGAAAAGTTCAATAATTATCATACACTCTTCACCCATATTCCCCTAATGTTAACATTTTTGCACATATCTTTATCATTATTCTCCTTTTTAAACAAAAACATCATTGCAAGAAATTAAAGATGACCTAAATAAATAGAAAGACATCCTATGTTCATGGATTGGAAGATTTAATACCATTATAGTGGCAACTCCTCAAACTGATCCACAGATTAAACAAAATCCCTATAACTATTCAAGCTGTTTTATTTTTGCTGAAATTGATAAACTGGTTTTAAAACTCACATGGAATTGCAAGAGACCTCCAAATAGCTAAAACCATCTAGAAAAAGAACAAATTAGAATACTCATATTTCCCAATTTCAAACTTCACTATAAAGTTATAATAATTAAGACTATGTAGTACAGACATAGAGTAGACATATAGGTCAGGGGAACAGAAATAAACCCATACATTTATTTTAAAAAACTGATTTGACATGAATTCCAACATAATACGAAAAGAACAATCTTTTTAATAAATAATGCTGTAATGACAGCATATGTCATGCAAAAGTATGAAGTTGTAACTTATACCTCACATTACACACAAAAATTGACTCAAAGTGGATCTTTATATGTTCTAGATATTAATTCCTTATCAGTATACTGATAAATGATTTTAAAATACGTTCTCCAATTCTATAGGTTGTTTTTTATATATATTGAAATATTATTCAGTCATAAAATGAAATTCCGACTGATACATGCTGTAACATGGATAAATATTGAAAACATTATGCTAAGTGAAATAAGCCAGTCGCAAAATACCACACTGTATGATCCATGTCTATGAAATGTACAGAACAGGCAATTCTATAAAGACAGAAAGTAAATTAGTGGTTGCAGAGGAAGGACAAAATGGGTAATGTGGGTTTCCCTTGTGAGTGATGAATTTCCTGAAATTAGATAGTGATGACGGTTGTACAAGTTATTATGCAATATACTAAAAACCATTTAATGTACATTTTAAACGGTGAACACTATAGTTTGTGAACTATATCTGTTAACTACTTTGTCTATGGATACACGCAAGGTAGGAAACAAAGCAGAATTTTGAATCCAAGTTGGTATAATTTCAGCCCCTATTCCTTCACAATACTATGAGGCCCCACTCACACTCTGTTGTTTTAAAGGAGGATTACTTGCCTAAAACGAAGAGGAAAAAAAGAGTCTGAAGAAGCAATCAGAGAGAAGATTGCTATGTCTGAACAAGAACACCAGAGTCAGCAGTGTCAGTCTTTTGGGAATGGATTCTGAGTGGTGACCATGCTGAGTTCAGTAAGTCTCACCTAGTTCCCTCTCTTAGAATAGAGGCCTGGTTACAACTCTGCCCTCTTTCTCTAGTTGGGGCCAATCCTGCATGTTACTGAAAGCAATCAAGCTATCTTTCAAAATGCTCCATAAGTGAGGCTTTTCACTCTCACTGACCTTTTCTTCATTAGAGAGAATTAGTAAGTGTTTACTCAATCAATATAAATGGGATCCCTTTATTATCAGTCAGATCCTGATTTCATTTTATGAGTTTAGTTATTAAAAGAAAATCTATTCTTCTCTTGACTATCTTATAAAGTAAGACTTATATTACTTTGCTTTATTAAGTTATTATGTTTCTTCTTTCTTCTGTGCAAGTTCTACCGTAGTTTTCAAAACCATAGAACAATATTCCCAGGGAATGACTAGAAATTTACATGCTGATAGTTTTGATTTATGCTTTGGATGCACTTATCCAAAAAAAATATTTTATAAAATGTTGCATAAAGACAAAAATAAAAATTTTCTTGCTTTTAATAACTGTCCAAAGAGAGCATTTTAGAAAAGAACTTGTGGATATGTATATCAGTTTGTTTGCAAACACTTTCCTTGCACCACTTTATTTTGTTTAATTTTATTTTCTAGGGCATACAAAACCTACCAGGCTATAAGCAGACTGTCCAGTCAGCCAAGATAAAGGCTTAGCACTACTCTGAAATAAGATCTGCCAGACCTGTCCTCCCCTATTTTGTGACTGGCTTGGTTAGAGGATGTATATACACGATGGTAAGAGAGAGAACATCAATATGGATGCTATGGTGTCATCCTCTCATGAATGCAACAAAATGCATACTAAACTAAGACTAAAATAGGAAGTTATTAAAAAAGATCAATTATATTTAGAGAAAAAAATCAACTTTCGTACATCCACAATGAGTACCTTAGTATTCTAAATTATAAGGGGAGAAAGCATGGAGGATCAAAGTAACAGACACTACCAATATTTTAACATTGTCTAGAAAAAGAATCTCTACCCTAATGGCATACCTATTATGTGCTAGATGCTACATATAAAGTGTCTCATTTAATCCTTAAAAATCTTATTTTTTTCATTTAAAAAATAAATTAAGAAGTCAACCACCTTGTCCACGGATACACATAAGGTAGAAAAAACAAAGTAGAATTCTGAATCCAAGTTGGTCTAATTTCAAGCCCTATTCCTTCACAATACTATGTGGCCTCACTCACTCTCTGTTCTTCTAAAGTAGGATTACAAACTCAAATAACAACAGGAGTCTCACAATTAAAATACAATGTATGTAGTGAGTTAAACAAGAAGAGAATAAGGTAGGGTGTTCTTTTTTTTGAGAGAGAGGCAAAAGAAGCACTTTACTTTTATTTAGCTGTTCACATTGGTTCTTGAACCTGGGACCTTGAGATGTATGTAGGAGTGCTTCAAGGGTGTACAAGATCACTAGGCTACCAGGGTGTGCCCAGTAGGGTGTTGTTTTGCAACCAAGTGTAACGTGCCTTTCTAGTCTGACCTCTTGATAATGCATTATGGAAGCTTAACAAAGCAGCCAAACAAAATATGTCCTCTGGCCACTAATCTGCTCTGCTTACATTAAAGTATATATATATATTTTTTAACCATTCAGAAATCAGCAGGAGATGAAAAGCAATCCTAGTAAGAAAAAAATATGTAGTTTTCACGATAAATGTAAGGGCTAAAACCAGTCATCATTGAGTATGTAAACAAAATACTGACTTTTTAGATGGTAACTCCTTTACCTTTGAATCTTACATATGAATCTTCTACCAATAAGAAACTTTCAGTAAGGTATCATTTAATATTGGCAGTCCCTTACTTTTATATTTCAAGAGCATTTCCAAAGATGCATCCAAAGGTGCAATGTATACAAGTCTGAAAGTAGATGTATACGTTTAATCATCATGGCTATGTTCTATGTTCTCAGTGTATAAAAAGATGTAATAAAATTCCTAATTAAGGTTTGGGGGCACTACCTATTACCTGAACCCCACCATTAGCCCAAATCAGCAACCAAGGAAGAATCAGATAAAAGAATCAGATAAAGTTCTTCAAGCACTTCAACTCTGCAGCCTCAGGAATTAGGACCAGGTGTTTCTCTTTCCTATAGGCGTATATCCCTTCCATCGGCCAAGCCCACTCTGGACAGGAGAAAAACTGGGAGGTAACATGACAAAAGGAAGACAGAAAGGGAAGGATCAGGTGTGATGAACCCTGGGTAAAATGGGCATCACTGTAACCAAATCATTTCAGACTCTGGCTGTGCAGTGAACCAGAGAAACTGGCAATACAGGATTTCAGGGAGGGTCCCTCCACACCGCAGGACACAGTGAAAATATTAGACCACCATCCAAGCACCTAAGCTAAAAAAAAACACTGATCATCTGAAGCGAGCACAGTCACATACAATAGCTCAAAATTAAATAGAATATGGAAAATTAGGTACCTCATGCAGAAAATATTTTAGGAAGTCAACAGAATGCTCAAAAATAGGATTTTTATGAACGTCAACAACCAAATAAGTGCTCTCATTTTATACACACACAAGAGGATACCCCTAATGTCAGCTACTATAAAGAGAGGATACTCATGAGTAAGCATTGAGGTTAAACAGAATTGCTGATTTGTAGACAACTACATCGTTCTAGGCATTCATGAAATGACACTGCCAAATATCTTATATATCATCACATTTTCAACCTAAGATCATATTTTATTTTAATATTATCCATCCATACATCACTGCATCAAGTTTCCAAAAATGACCCCTTCCACTGTACTTTTTTATTATGGTATTTATTAGACAGTCTAATACTATTTGATGGCTTTAGCTCGCTGACCCTTTACCTACTCAACCATCTCAAAATTCATCACTATTCCTCTATACAGAATTGTTGAGTGGTTCTAACAAAGCCTAATACTTTAGCTCACATGAATCATTTAACTATTCTAATTTCATGTTTATTTCTTTCAAATAAAGTATGCATCTGAACACAGAGGACATTCTGACAACAAAAAGGTACATGTCCCCGATCTCATCCACAATTTACTGTCAAAACCACAAAAGTTTCACATTAACAATCATGTCATAGTCTGAAGTTTATTGTCTACATTACTCATGTGCATTCTAGAACTGCTTGATATAAGAGAAAGGGAAGAGTATAAAAATCACACAATGAATGCCTAATTGGAGATGAATAATTTTTATAATATAGAAAATGAAAATTAAATTCAGGTAAATGAAGAGAAAATGTTCAAAATAAACAATAATTTAAATAACTATTGTTCCAAAATCAATAGCTTGATTTCTTTTCATTTATGTATGTGCTTTCAGCAGCAAATAGTAATTGAAGGTTAACTCCAGTACTTAATCTGCCTCAAATGAAATCATTTTTAAACTTCCAGTTTGAAATTTGGGAACTGCAATTTCTATTGTAAGGTAATTACAAGCTCCCAGCTGTGAAGTAAATATTACCTGAACAGAACTTTTAAAAATACTCTTTGCAATTAAATGCCTAGTAATCATTAAACAAGGCAAGAAGTAAAAGATTTATGTAGGGAGGCTAGGGGACACCAATAAAACACTACTTTAAGGCAGATTTCTAGAAACTCTGAATTCAAATGGCAAATTATTAAGTAGGAGAAAGGAACTTGGTTCTAAAAATATCTGTAATAACTCAGATACAGATGTAACAGGACATAACTGAATTGTTCCTTGCATAGAAAAGAGGTACAACATTCTCAACAAAGTCCTGTAAGTACACACCCATAATCTGTTGAAAGGTAGTCACCAGTGGCAAAATCATTCATGGAGTGGGTACTTTTAAGTAGAACTGAGAGGGGAAGCATATTCAGCATATTCTCTAAAGAGAAAGAAAATTAGGCTGGCAGGATGACAGGAATCCAGCAAGATCTGTCTACTGTTACAAAAGATGTAGGAGGTTGCTTTAGAAATGACTAAAAAAATCCCCTGGAAGCCAGAAACAGATTTTTTTTTTTTTTAAGGTAACATGTAAATTAAAGCAATAGGATGGCACCACCACACATTAAATCTTTTTTCTTGTTATTATAATGCACTGTTAGTTATGTTCTTCAAGGGCAGGGTGGTGGGAGACTTCCTAAAAATGTCTTAAATTTTAAAAACAAGAGCAAGTTTATCAGGGAAAATATTCACAAATTATAACTAAGAAATTCTGTTGTACAACAAAACATGCAACCTGAGGACTGACTCAGAATTGAGTAGTATACCTAAGAGTCATATGCATGTCCTAAAGTATTCTAATGACCTCTGGGTCAACGTAAGAATATAAAATCAAGGCCTTGTTTCTTGGTACTGTACCTGGGATATTTGCCTAAATCCTTGTTGACAGTTTCCAGTACTGGATTTTAATAAACAATCACTCAATGACAGAACCAAAATGAATGACTATTTCTTTCAACAATATAATCAGCCACCAAGGCTCAAAACCTGGGAGGTTTTCTTTCCTTTCTTTATGCCTTAATAATTAATTACTAAAAACTAAGTCTCTCAAAATAGTTCTTACTCATTAACGTAGACTTAAAGTATCCCCCCCCAAATATTATATTGGGTTTAGTATGTATCCACAAATTCTTTGATGCTCTTCCTTCCAGGAGGTGGTGCTTAATTCTCCTCCTTTTGAATGTGGGCTAAACTAGTAATTTGCTTCACAGAACAGACTATGGAAACAGAAATATAAATATAGCAACTTTGCAGTAGGGAAAACTAGTATTATCCCTGGACCAAGTGACCATAATTAAATCACCAGTGTAAGTCACGTGGACATCATGAACTCCTTGAAATGACACAATAGGAAGGGTTCTTTATCTCTATGGAATTTTCCCTAAAATGTATAAGCCCAGTCTAATCAAAAAGTAATCAAACCAAAATTGAGGGACATTCCACAAAATATCTAAATAGCACTTTTAAAAAGTATCAAAGTTGGCCCGTCATGTGGAGGTGGTTAGGTCAATTGCCTCCAAAGCCAGTGTGAACAGCTAAATGAAAATAAAATGAAGATGCTTCTTCTTCCTTCTTCCTCCTTCTTTATGTTTTTGACTACCTGCCTGACTACTTGCCTTCAGTCCTGCCCGAACCTCTCCTTTAAAAAAAAAAAAAGGATCAAGGATCAAGGTCATAAGACACCAGAAAGGCCTGAGAAAGCATCACAGACTGGGAAAGACTAAGTAGATAGAATTAAATGCAATATGGTGTCATGGATTGAATCCTGAAGAGAAAAACAGTATCAGTAGAAAACTTATGAAATTACAAAAAAGTCCAATTTAACTAACAGTATTGTACTAATGTTAAAAAAGTCTAATTTAATTAATAGTATTGTATCAATGTTAATTTCATTTTGATCTATGTTTGTATGATGTTAACATTAAGGTAAGTTAGGAAAAAGGAATATGAACACGCTACTATTTTTTCAACTCTAAACCTAAAATTATTTCAAAATGAACATTTTTTTCTAATTTCTTAACCATATCTTCCCTTATTTACTAAAAGCCACTACCTTAGTTCATAGGTTTTATCACTATTACTGAGATTTTCCAGGTTCTCATTTCTTCAGGATCCGCTTTTTCCGATTATCTCATATACTGAAGGATCAATCTTAATAATTTATATCACCACCCTACTCAAAAACTGCAAATGACTCCTCAGTGACATCACTAAAAGGCACCTGCAAAACAACCATATACTGCTCACTTAACCTACCAGAGATATTTACTTTTTATTTTTAATCATATACCACTGACAATTTTTAAATTTTAAATTCAGTAATAATGGACATATTGGACAATAATGGAGGATTTAAAGAAAAAAACAGATTTTGCTTTTAGAAAATACATTCAACCTAGGTCTGGGGATGGAAAGAAAAAAGAAACTATATAACCTTGTCAGGAACATGACATTTATTTTGCATTTTCATTTTTCATTTCCCATCACCTTATTAAACTTTTAAAGAACTCAATAGGTTTTGTTCATCTGATTCCTTTGTTTTCTAAATATTAATCGTATCTTCTATAATATAAGAAAACTATATTTCTCAGTGTTTATATAAAATCCTGAGAATGCTTAAGAGTCTAAATTAGTTTTCTTTTCACTTGAAAGTACTGATCAAATTCTCAACAATTACAACTCACAATATTTTAAGATGATATAGTAAACACCAGCTGACCCAAAACAGAATAAATGATAGCAAGATTTTCTAATCCCATCAACACACTTCTGGAAGCTAACTCTTCCCTTTTCCAGGAAGCCATCAGTGCATTCAATGAACAAATAGTTTTTTAACTACCTACCTTTAAATTATATTCAGAAAGTTATTCCATGGATAGCAACAAAATAATTATAAAGTTTATATGGAAAGGCAAAGGCCCAGAATAGCCAACAAGATATTTAGAGAAAAAACAAAGTCGGAGATACTCAACTTAAAAAATCAATGTAAAACTGCAGTAATTATGACAGCATGGCACTGGTGAAAGAACAAATAGGGAAACATATCAGTGGGATAGAATAGAAAGACCAACAATAAATCCATATAAATACAGCATAAAACTGCAAGTTGTAGATTCATTTCTAAAATAAAATGTATGAACTAAATGACCTCCTAGCTCCTTCTAGCATTAACTTTTCATAAATTCTCAGTAAGAGAATACCTAAGCCAATAATTCACAAACAATATAATTCACAGGCTCATAACAAAACCAGGCAACAAAGCATTCACCTGAACCTCAAAATGAAAGAATATGTAAGAACCCAGGGTATTTTTCCATGAGCCATTCCTGAAAACATACTATAAAATGGCAATTTCCAGTAAAATTTTCTGCAATAATGGAAATGTTCTCTCTAGGTTGCCAACACAGTAGCTACTCTAGCCACATATGACTATTAAGCACTTGAAATGAGATTAGTATAGATGAGGAACTAATTTTCTTTAATTTTATTTCAATTACTTTAAATAGCTATGTGACTTGTGTTTGATGATACAGTTACAAAAGGAGCATTAGGCAATTAAAATAAAAGGCATGTCATAAGGACAGGCAAAGTATTCCAGGTAATAAATGAAGAAAGAATAAGAGAATCAAAATGAATGGATTGATCCTAGACCTACCAACTGCTGATAAAATATCTCCAAAAGGATATCATAGATTATGTGCCTCCTGATGGAAGTACACAATAACTAAATAAGTGATCCTGTGGCATTTCTGCACAGAAAATATACAAATGGCCAGTGTGCACACATAGCGATGTTCAATATCATTAGGAAAATACACATTTCGATAATTTCAAAAACAGTACCATATCACTTCTCACCCACTAGAATGGCTAAACATTAAAAAGTTCTACATTAACAAGTATTGTTGAGGATGTGGAAAAACTGGGAACTTCATGAGCATTACTGGTGGAAAAGCAAAATGGTACAGCCATTTCGCAAAATAGATTGGTAGGCTTCTTAAGCTAATTAGGGATTATACCATTACCCAACAGCTGCACTCCTAGATAGCAACATTTCTCAGAGAGAAATGAAATACATGTCCACACAAAAATTTATATGCAAAAGATCATATAAGCTTTTATTTTCAGTTTTATTTAAATGATTATATATACATAAATATTGCTAAATGATTGCTGCATTAAGTTTAACTGACATCAATGACCTCACATAGTTACAAATATTTTTTCTTGTGATGAGAACTTTTAAGCTTTACTCTCTTAGCAACTTTAAAATATACAATATTATTAATCATAGTCACCATAGTTACATCCCCAGAACATATTTATCTTATAAATATGTGTACAGACTTACGCACTCGCAGATGAAAATATGCATGGAATTTGCTTCAAAATAATGTGAAATGGGTGTGAGTGGAAAGTAAACAGGCATAAATGAGACAAGTCTGGCTATGAGTTGATAATTGTTAAAGTTGATTCATGATTATACAGGACACATGACACTATTTTCTCCACTTCCGTATGTTTGAAATTTTCTACCAAGGTTTAAAACTAAACGTGTATACATGTACACATACACACACACATATATGTATCAATTCTTTTGTCTACATACCACAATATCACAGTATCTGTGAGTCAGAAATTTGAGAAATGCTCAGCTTATTAATTAACATGGGGGTGGGGGGTCTCTCATCTATGTACAGTCAGATGTCATCTTAGGCTACATTCAACAGAAGTTTTGACTCAATATGAAAGATCAATTTCCAGTTTCACTCACTTGACTGGCAAATTAGTGCTAGTTGTTGATCTCTGTAAATATTTTACTCATCCTTGACACCAAATACATACTATTTTTTCTAACACCAATTCTCCAATCCCAAACACCAATCAGATGGCCAAAATTAAATTAAAGTCTAACTATTTGCAGTTAGTACAGACTCCACAGGTTAAGGGCTCAGTCCTACAAGACTACCCCACTGCCGGTGCTAGTTACAAGTCTAGAGACAGCTATTACCCATCCTTCTGACTAACTGGTTATTAATCAGGAGTTCCCACAACCATTCCTTCAGATCCATAATTTGTTAGAACAACTCACAGAACTCAGAAAAACACTTTACTTATATTTACTGATTTATTTAAAAGTTACACTAAGGGAACAGTCAAATGGAAGAAATGCATTGCACACTAGGCAAGGATTAGGGGATGCTTCTATACCCTCTCCGGGCTTGCCTGCCACCCACACAAACCCCATGTGTTCACCAATCTTACTGTCAAGAGCTCCTACAGAACTCAATCTCTAGCCTCCCTGGAAGTAGTGAGACAAACTGAAGCATCCTACTTCTAATCGCTGGGTCTCTCCAATGACCAGCCCCATCCTGAGGCCAATTAGTGACTTCCTCACTTAAATAAACTCAAATGAGAGCAAAAAGTGATCACTATAAATAACAAGAGATACTCCCTCATGTTCAGAAAACTTCAAGAGTTCTTAGGAGTTCTGTGCCAGTTACTAGGGACAATGATCAAATACATATTTTACTCTAACTCAGTTGGGGTCCTCAGTGGGCTTCTCCATAGATACATGTCCTTTGGGTACAACAGCTGACACCCTCTATAACAGCAATCTGAGTGCCATGTTTGTACTACGTCTCTCAATATTCCAACACTACATATCATTTCCACTGTATTCTAAACAGAGGACCAATATCAGCCAGGATTCAGTGGCAGGGTGGAGGTGGTAACTACACTGGGATGTGAATATTAGGAAGCTTGAGTCACTGGAGGCCATTATGGAGGCTGGCTACCACAATATACAATCAATCCTCATTATGTACCATAGTTATATCTATAAAGTCAATGGAAACACTGAACTAGTGATTACTGACCCGCCACTCCTAGAGGAAATGCAGTTCAGTGCCTATGATCCTCTCATCATAATATTTTCATCAACTGATCAATATATAATCTTGTTTTATATATGCTCCTGCTAAAAGCATGATAGTTAATATGTGTTGATTCATTAACACTGAATTTACAGCTATCAGCACTATAACTCATGCCTAAAGAAATATATTTATCATGCATATATTCCCCATAGGTACATCACATCTTTCTTGAGCTTAGAAACACTAAACAGCATTTCAGGACTGAGTGATATGCTGTAATGCCATTTAAGCAGCAAAATCACCAACAAAAGGCACAAAGGTGCAATAAAACATGGTATTAAAAAGACAACAAAAATGGCATGTGTTTACAGTATGAGTATTAAAACAAGGAAGAAGAGCATTGCCTACTTTGACTTAAGTTGGGAACCGGCACATCTGGTGACTCAAATTTTTGCTGCTCTGCAAATGTCCACAAAAGACCACAGTACTGACTGGGATTATAAATAAAATTTAGCAAGCAGGCACATTTGTAAACACAGTATTTATGAATAATGAGAATCAACATACATATAAAGCAGTGGGAAAAATTATCAAAATCTCCATTTTTAATTGCTTCAAGTTACACATCCATTTGGGAGTTTCAGGGTTCGTTTATGTTTTACTAAAGAGTAAGCCACTAAGAATGATCTAAAAGGTAATGTCCTCCAGTGTCAAGGTGAGACAATCAAATGAACCCTTTTTTAACATCAGAAATTTCAGCAAACTTTGCTGTGATACTCCTGAAATTTTAGAAGCAACTTGCTGGTATTAATAATATTCATTTTGCTTTTGTATTTTCAATCCTGTAAACATCTTGCTTGATGCCAATAATATGGCAAGAACCCTAAACCTATAGAGATATACATTTAAATGTTAAAACCGTATCTCTAAGCCAGCTGTACCTGCTACATATATCTCTTGGAAGATTACAAATATTTCCAATGAGGAAGTGATCTCTACTCCCCTACTCATATATTTCTACAGACGTTACTTCCTTTCTCGTTCCACACCCCACTCCCCAAAGTCAGGGAAATATACTATACCTAAGAATTGAGAGATCTTAAACTACAGTTTTAAAAAATATGCTGATGATGATGATGGGATTTTGAACTACAAACAATTCCCACAGAATCAATGAGTTTTAGAAGTATTTAATGTTTCTGTCATTATATTTTAATCCCTAACGTCCCCATCAATACAACTGTAGGTGATATTTAATGCTTTGTGAAGAAAATAACCAATGGATTCTTATTTGGGCTTAAAAAACACAAAATAACTAAGCCCAATATGTTGCAAATTCTTAATCAGATAATGAAATGAGATCTTTTTTAAAAAATCTCATAAAACTATAAAAGATCAAAATTTTGAGGAGCAAGTTTATCTAATAATCTGACAAAGAGCTAATTTATAATACTAACTCTCCGAAAATAGACAATACTTTTAAAAATAGGAAAATGACAACGTGAAATATCTAAAGCAGAAGCTAACAATAACAGAACTCAGAATGTTTATATATTAAGGGTTGTGGCATTTTCCAAACCCAGTTCAGTAACAGTCACTCCTATGTCATTCACTAACAAAGGTGGTTAATCAATGGTCTTACAATAGGTAATTAAGTATCAGACTGATTCTATTTGCATGGAAAATGTAATTTCAATGCAAGAGAAGGTCATTCAGACTGTACTGATTGATCAGATTAGGCTTCCATTTTGATACCATACAAAGACAAAAGAGCGTTCTTTAAGTGACTGCTTCGTTTCAATGTGGCTAACAGAAAACATCTTTGATACAAAAAGATTGACCAAAAAAGTAAATTAATTTTAGAGCAAAACATAGAAAAAGCGAAAACAAAGACTTTAAAGCAAACAACAGAAAAATAAGAAATGGCAAGCAGGAGGAAAGATTGCCACGGTTGAAGAGGCACTGGCAGAAATGTTGTAGTTAAGGGGAAAAATGAATTAAAATCACAATTTTTGAATTTCTTTATATTGACTGAACAATAATCACAAATAAATACCTACTTTAAGATACATATTCTACTTAATCAGATATGATCCTTAAAGATTAAAACTCCTCATTAACTCACAGAGCTTTATATACCCACGTTTACTGCAGCTCTATTCGCAATAGCTAAGAACTGGAAACTACCTAAGTTCCCAATGTCAGATGAATGGATAAGAGATGTGGTACATGCATACATATACACATATATGTGTATATGTATGTATGTATACATATATGTACATATACATTAATACATATTTAATGATGAAATCCTGTCATCTGAACACTTAGTGATTTTATGGAGAGCACGGTATGTTGATATAGATCTAAGGAATGGGGAAACTGCACATATGAGTTTATTTCAGTTTGTGAAACAAAGTTATTACAATACAAAAAAAAAACTAGAAATGCCTAATACACTTCCTGTATACAGCAAATATTCAAAATATATCTGAAAACATAATTTCTTCCTTTCTTAGTCTCTATAATTTAAGAATCTCTGAATGGCTTCTTAATATTCATATCACTATCTAGTACATAAATTAAAACATAATCTAGAGATTGTTTATATCAAAAGGAAGGGAGGGAAGGAAAGTAAGAGGATATAGTGGGACAAAGAATCTGTCACTAAAGGAAGCTTTTTTCCAGATTAGAGAAAGAAAAGATAAGTGGAAAATTACAGTAAAAGAAAATATAACTCCAAAAATTTACAAAAGTAATCTCTAAGATAACCACATATTTACACATTGATAGTCTTGTAAGGGTAGAGTAAGAGCTTTAAGGTAGCCACTGGACAACTGTTCAAATTTCTAAACTAAAAACTAGTTAACAACAGGAATTGAAACAGATGAACCACATTAAACCCATTGTTTACGCTTTTAATAAAAATCATTGTGTTTAAATTAAATTCACTATTTAAAAGAAAGTAACTAAATGGCTTCCTTCAGACAACTTAAGGTTTACAAATGAAGATATAAAATTATCCCTGAAATATCAAAATTAAAAGTCAATGTAGTTTACTAAGTTTTACCCTTTTGGTTACTTATTTGCTCTAACCCCTAACTCTTGGTTTTA
This sequence comes from Solenodon paradoxus, assembly GCA_004363575.1. Classification (NCBI taxonomy): domain Eukaryota; kingdom Metazoa; phylum Chordata; class Mammalia; order Eulipotyphla; family Solenodontidae; genus Solenodon; species Solenodon paradoxus. Next base: position 475,566 of record RJWH01000233.1, on the reverse strand, counting down.
CACTTTGTTTAAAAAAGAAAGATGGAGGCAGGAATGAAGCTGAGTAGGCAGGCAGGAAGAGTGAGGAGGAAGAAGCACATTATTTAGTTGTTTATCTTGGCTATTCCCCTTGGCCCTGAGTCTCAAACCCATGTCCTTGGGATGTGTGTGGACCATGCTCAGCCAGAGTTGGGGAACCCGTCCTCTAGACACCAGGACACACTTATACTTCTTTTTTAAAAAGTGAGAAAATACAAAAATAAATAACAAAAAACTAGTTACTCCAATCTAGATGTTTATGGTAAACTACCAACTCAGTCGTTGTATGCTAACTGAAAAATGACATTCATATCATCTCGAAGAAAGTTGCTCAGTGAAGCTTATGTGTGTGTGTATATATACAATCCAGTTCTATTACTGCATCTTAGACCACCACGAATAAACAACATGCCTTGTATAATCTCCTTTGTCAACGGAAGCCTGTGTGCTCATATATATTTTAATAAGTAAGAATGGAAGGTAAAGGTGAAGACAATTAAAATATCAAATACTCCTAATATAAAAATTCAAAATAAAACAATGTAAGTTGTTTACAATAAGTATCTACTTAGGCATAATCAATTTTTAAAAAGAATAATTATAGCTGTAATTTACGCCATAAATAATCCAAGTTGTATGAAATAAATGAACCAATCTTAAGATAGCTGGAAATAGCCAAAGGCTACTGCTAAAATGAAGCATTTTATGCTATTAACTGTGGCATTCATACCAAGCCTTTATATAGACATCTCCACCCACAGTTAGCCAGACATACACCATGCTGAGTCTAGGTCGGTGTGGGAAAGCTTATTGCCATCCATCACTGTGAAAATTAATAGCTTTATAATAGGTGAAGAAATAAAGGTATGGCACAGCAACCTTGTGGCAAACAATTTGCTACCCAAAAAGAGTGTAGGCAAAACCAATTCGCAATATTCCCTTCCCATGGCCACCTACAAGTTAATTCATTATTCAAATGCCAAAGATAACAGCAGGCACACATACTCAGCCAATAAGTCACCATTATAAAAGCTGCATAAACATTTCCAGCTCAATCATCTAAGAATAACAGAATGAGACAGGAACATATTTCCCAAGCATCTCAGCAATAACATTTGCAATAGTTTTGAAAACAACTTGTATATATGCAAAAAATGGGTCCGCCCGATTTTTTGTGTCTCTTCGAAGAATATTCCAAGTCTTCTCTAGTTTTCTTTTTGAACATCAGAAAACAAAAAGAACACAATCATACAAGAACTGGTAGACACTAAATAGCTAAATAAAGCTTGCAGGGCTACAACTACATCATCTTGCAAAGGATAATGCCAGAACGCCCCTAGGACTCCAAAGCTTGAGTATGAGGAGTAAAAATTTTAAAAACTATTCTTCTCTAAAGTGAAAAATCAAATCATAATCTGTTTTATTTCCCAGAAGTGTCTTTTTAAGTCACCCAAATACCAGTCCATGGCAATTGTCTACATTCTCTCCAATAAGGAATTTATGAGAGAAATTGCAAATAGACAACAAAATTGGCTACAAATCTGCAATAAGAATCAACAAATTTTTCAGATTTACAGTACCTTAGTAAAAACAAAAACTATTCTTTTCACTCACTATGGTAAAGAAAGCTACTTTCCTATTCAGTAGGCATCTTCTTCCTTCCTTAATGATGGAATTTTATTTGGGGCAGCAATGTACCTTGTTAAGTTTTCCTTTATAGCTAAGTGTGTCTATATGTCTAAGTTTTGGCTAATGAGATTAAGAGGAAATGTCCCTGGGACTTTGGGGGACAGACGCTTTTATGTAATTGGTTCAACAGAAAGGTGAGTCTTTTGGTTCTTCCCCCACCTCTTTGCTGCTACCTGAAATATGAAACAAAAAACAAAATGGCTGAACTACTCAAGCACAGTGACCTATAAAATCATCTTAAAGCTGGTTCCCAAATACACACACACACACACACACACACACACACACACACACACACCACAAAAAAGTTGAATTAAAGGGTCAAGTACATAAACATAAACTGTGTCTACGACATTAAAATTTCACAACGTGGTCTAAAAACCTCTGAGATTTTGCTTTCTCAGTCCAACCTGTGAAGAACTCACTAAGACATAATTCATGAGAATGGAAGCAAACAAGATGTCCTTCAATAAGCAAATGTATGAATAAATTAGGGTAATAATCCAGTAGAGTATTATTCAGCATAAATGAGCTTTCAAGTCACAGAAAAGACATGGAAGCACTTTAAATGGATATTGATTGCTAAATGAAAGAAGCTAGCCTAGAAGGCTACATACTGTGTAATTCCAACCATATGACATTCTGAAAAACAACAAAACTATACAGACAGTATGAAACTGCCAACAATTTGACAGAAAAAGGGAGGGGGAAAAATGAAGAAATGCAACACAAGGCACTTTTGGACAAGGATGTCTATGAGATATTACAGAGACAAAAGCATGATAAACTCAGTTCTAATTCATGAAACTACTCTGAAAAAAGTATTTTGTAAAAAAAGTTTACATTTGAGACATAACCATATGAGACAAAAAGAGCCACCACTATGACAGCAATGTACAAGAACACTGATAACATTTAAGTGTCAGGAAACTAGAGGAAAATTTACTCATGGCTTTAGAGAGGTTATAAATTAATATTCTCTCCAACAGATCTTCAGATTCCTAAGTGATTTGCTCCCCATGCAATCAAATGCAACTATCAATAATCATTTTTCTATTTCTACAGTAATCTGAATACTGACTTAACTGAAGTATCTAAAAATATTTAACCTTAATTTTAACTTTGCCATTCACATGGAAAATTTATGGAAAATGTTAAGAATGACAGAAAATTTGAAATTAACCAGCTTTACAAGCTAAAATGTCAATTTCCTCTCAAATGAATTTTACCGATGACTTTATTTTCCAGGAAACTTATTTAGGAACTTATTTAAAGGACATAACAGTAGATACAATGCATCATACTAGACTGATAATTGTATGAACAAATCAATTGCAAAGGAAACAAGGTTAATAGGCTCCTTAGTGAGATGAAAATTTAATGAAACATTGAGAGTCAGATGGGGAAAAAAAAGCAAATTAACATTAATTGTTCAAACAATGGTAAGCTCTAAATGGTGGGAAATTAACCTTTTTTCTTATTTACGTAAAATACAAATTATACATTTTCTGATTGTCAACAATGCAACTGAATTGCTTCTTTAACAACAATGTTCTTTTCAAAAGGAAGGAGAAGAAAGGGAAAAGAAAAAGGAGGAAAGGAGAGGGGAAAGAATGGAGGGAAGGAAGAAAGGAAGGACAGAACTGGGTTCAAATCTTGAATACACTAAAAAATGTGCAACCAAAGGCAAGTTTCATAATTTCTTTAAACCTCAGTTTCTAGACAATACTGGTTGTGTTATAAAAATATTCATTAAGTGGTATGCCTTGGTGGCGCAGACATTGAGTCTGAGGGTGGGGTGTAATCGTCCAAGGACCCATGTTCTCATTCTGGGGAGAAGTCAGGGAGTGGGGGTGGGAGGATAAAAACTAAAATGAACAACTAAATAATTCTTCCTTCTCTTCCTTCCTGCCTATTTGCCTACTTGCCCTCATTCCTACCAGTTTTCTTCCTAAGTAAGTACCTACTATACACTATGTAGCACACTGAAGATTCATCAGTATTAGTCACCTCCTCCCTTCCTCCTCCAGAGCTAACAGAATGAAGGAAAACACACCAACTTTTTTTCTTGGTGCTTCAGGTAAGTGCCAAGTGGGATCATCTCTGTTTCCACAATATCTCTGATAAACCATAGGAGCAGAAATGATGGAAAAAAAACAGTACCGTCTCTAGACACATCACATATTTTTATGTAATTAAAAAAGTAGGTATTTGGTATACTTTTAACCAAGTCATCCAAGTCACAGTTACAAACAAATCATTTCACAAAATCTTTTACTCTCCTTTTTGTTGACTATTTTAAAGTGTCAGCGCCTAAGACTGACTCTCTTCCTAAAAGCACTGACAAGACATTTCATTCTGTGAAATAAAATTCCCAAATAAAAAAAAAGTCATTTAAAAGTTCACAGATGTTGGTGCACCCTAGTGGAGTAGTGGGCTAGTCAACTGCTACCGGCTGAAGCACAGTCTACATACATCCTAAGGATATGAGTTTGCCTCCTAGGTCCAGGGACAACCAAAATGTACAACTAAATAAAAAATAAATAAAAATGCTTCTTCCTTCTCTCTCCTTTCCTGCCTGCCTGTTGGCCTTCATTCTTTGCTGTATGTTTCCTTTAAAAAAAAAAAAAAAAGTTCACAGAAGTTAACTTAATCCCCAATATTATTCCCTACTATATATCCCAGATAAGATGCATAGCAATCAAATTGTATTGGCATAAAGAGAAAAAAAGGGAATGGGAGCATGTGTGCCTTAGAAGTGTTCCAGAAAATCTGTGTAGACAACAGTAAAAAAGTAAACACTCCATTGAAAATAATAGGGAGATAGCAGAACTCACTTCAAATATTAAATACTAATTTCCTTGAAAATGCAGTAAGAAGACAGAGGAAAAATAATTTCAATTCTGGGAGCAAAAACAAAATAGAGAGGAGGGTCAAGTTCAGTCCCTGTATTTATTTCAAAGTTCTTGTAAAACAATCATGGAGGATTCTTTGGCTTTTGAAAAAAGAAAAGCTTGAAACTAAGTGATAAACATGAGATTCACCGATTCTGAATGACAAAGGAAAAATAAATTCCTCCTCTGGGGTTAACTGCGGCATTTTCTCAAATTTTGGGAAATACAAGACACGGAGCTTGTAGACCTACACTCTCCAAAAATGTACTTCCACCACACCCAGAATTAAACACAAAGAAATGCCTGCCAGTCTTTAACGGTCTTAGTCAAATTTGCATTGCTTCGCAGATATTATTCCCATTGCCTGAATAAGGTTGGACCGTAAATCTCAGTTTAAATATATGTCCTTAAGAGAACCTTTCCTGACTGGCTTACCTTTTAATTCTTTATAGGAAAGGAATAAAATGAAAGCAACAAAGATTTACCGGGTATCTAAGGCAACCCTTCACAATACTGCATTTAGTCTTCGCAGTAAAACTCAGAAATAGGAAATAGACTCAGAGATTAAAAAGCTACTCCAATGTCACATAGGCAACATAACAAAGATTCAAACCCAAATTTATCCAATCCCAAACCCACAATCTTTCTGTTATACTATAATACCTATTTAAAATGAAATTATAAGGAGGAAATGCAAAACTACAAAAAAATGTTAGAGTTTACATAAAGATCTATAAACTGACAGCCTGGATCATTAACTCTGTATTCTGGTACCTGTATTTCTTTTATATCAATCAGCTAACTAAGATCAGTAAAGAAAAAAATGGTGATTTCTCCTAAGACTCAAAGGTAAGGTAAGGTATATTTAAAATGCTATTTCTCTTCTAAACTTTATTCTTTGAAATGAGGTAAATTAAGTAGTTAAATTACAGAATATCTCTAAGAAATTCAATTAATACATATTCAGGAAAGGCAGGTCTATTGTTGTGTTTTGTTTTAATGAAGAGATTTTTAACACTCCGAATTAAGGTCAATATATTGGAACAATGCTGAGGTACAGTCAATTTCGAAAAACAATTCAAAAGTATTCTGGAAATAAATTTTATTTTATTTTCTTGCTTCTATACATACCTAACTTTCCCAAATAGAACAATAAATTCCAGAAGTAAGTCTATAACCTAAACATATCCATAATACCAAAATATTTTTAAATGCCAATTATTAGGATAAAGAAAGCCAATTGCTTATATCCTGTGTTACTGTTATCCACGAATTTTTCAGTGTATTTAATTTCCCTTCCCTTAAAACTCAGTGGCTCCCTTCTAAGGAAAACAAGGTAGAAGTGACAGCATCTGATTTACAAGACAGGTCATAGGTACTTCAGCTCCCTCCTAGAAACCTCTTTTAGATCATTTGCCCTAGAGGGACTAGCAGTGGGATCCTGATAATATTCAAACAGCTCCACTGGAGGTCTGTGTGCCTGAGAACTAAGGCTTCCTGTTAATACCAGAGAGGAAGTGAAATCTAACAGTCATAGAAGTGAGCCATCCTCCTGCACCAAACAAGCCTTCAGATGACTACAGCCTGGCTGACATCTGAGTCAGAACAACTCCCGTAAATGTTCACTGCTATTTTAAATTGTTAAGTGCTGGACTTGTTATACAGCAATAGATAAGGAAATTTTTAATCAATGATTAAATTCCTCGGTTTGTTTCCTATGAAATCTGTCTCAATCTTTTTTCTTTTCCCAATATTCATCAGAATCTTGGGGAGTAAAGCAGCTATTTTCTGCGAAAAAGTTCCCCCCAAGATACTGTCATACTTGTTCTAGATTTGATAATCACTCATAATTATCTAAAAATAATTGAAGTACCCCTTAGCTAGTAACACAAGAGATAAGAAGTTAAGCCAGACTTAACACCCAAGCTCTCCTAGGAATTCCTAGCTGGTATGAGTTAGCTAAACTTCAGAGGGACTTCCCCTGCTCCCTCTCACATCATCTTATGAAAAGGTTTTCAGAGGATAAGAGTAAGAGCACTTACCCATAGGGAGGAGGCAAGAGTGCCCCATTCAGAACTTTTATGGAAACTCTAACACACTGAAGTACATAATTACACATGGTAACACAAATTTTGAAAGTTATGTTAGTAAGTTATAGAGCAACCAAATTACTAACCCTCCAGCAAACATACCTTCCCTCAAAACAAAAAACAAAACAAACAATAGCAAGTAACCATTTCTGAGGGCACTCTTAAATTTATGTGTGTGTGGTGGGGGGTTGTGCGGGTACATACGCATGCATATATATATAAATGCATCTTTATTTTATTTTTATTTAGTTGTTTACACTGGTTGCTTCCCTCTGGGCATGGGACTCAAACCCAGGCATATGTGGCTTGATCCTTTGAGGAACTGACCTAACTGCTGCTTCACCAGGGCACACCTATATTTTTTGACTAAGGTTACATTGTTTTACAATAAGTTTTCTGTATACAAGTTCACTCTTCATCAAATATATGATATCATACCACATTATGGTGGTACTTTTTTAAGATTTAGAAAAATAACCACCTTTCACACATTTGTGGTGTAGTCAGATTTACTAGAGACTGATCCATCTGACCAAAGAAATCACGGAAGAGCAGATGACATTGAGGTCCATCAATTCATCACTGGGCACTGCTTCCACTATGGTATCGAAATGTTACTTGAAGTTATTGTTAGTTACTTTCTCTTTGAGCATTTACTTAAATAGTAAAAATAAAACCAAGTTCATAGCAAAAATTTCTGAGGACAAAAAGAAATTCTCCCACAACCAGACCAATTTGCCAGAACTAATGGTCATCAACACTTTCTTGTGGATCTATTCAATTAAAAATTATTTACTTCTCACATGACTTGCCCCGTTTCCTTCTGAAGGGAGAAGCCATCTTTTATTTGTATCCCATCCAGTACTAGGCATATAGCAGAAAATAAATAATTGTGAATTGGAGTTCAACGACAAAATACCTGTTGCTCATTTATTCTCCAAAATTAACAACTCCAATAAAGTTTGCTTGTTCACTTACATTTCATGTCATTAGAAATGAATACACAAAAATGATGTTGTAATGTCAAAAAGATAACAAACAAAAAAGACAAATCATATGTTTAAATATAATAATAAAATATTTGATCCTTCTGGAAAAAAAATCCCAAGTCCCAAATGGTCTTACATTCTGCACTTTGAATATACGGAGGTAAATCATGTAGTAATTTGTTATCCTCACTTAGTGACCTATTCATTTTTACATTAGAAACATCACCAAGCTAACTTATCTGATCTTCCAAGTCTACAGAAGATCAGAAAGAAATGAGAAGAAAATGTTATGCTACACTAACAGTAATTTAAAATTCTCAAAATGAAAAAACAAAATAAGAAAAGCATATATAAAGAATAAAAAATAATAGTCGAATTGAGATTTTAATATGGGGATGAACAGTCTTATCATACTAAAATTCACAGAAGGTATGCTGTAGCATATGGTTAATAATTTTTAAAAAATCAAGTAGTGAAGCACAGTAAGAATTCAGGTTCTATGGTCAGACTGTCCAGAATTCACAGTAGCATTCTCCCCTTATAATTTGTGTGACCTTGAGCAAATTAAAATTATTTTACTTCCCTGGGGATAGCTCACCTAATTTCTATTTTAAAGATTCTAATATATAATTTGTGGGTGAACTAGGAAATAATATATACAAGATGTTCAGCTAATGCCAAGTTTTTGAAAACAAAACAAACAAAAAATAATAAAAAACATCACCATCACCACCACTGCCAATACTATAGGATGTCAAATTAAGCTTAGTGCATACTTTCTAATAGGACAAGAAAATGAATTTGAATATTCCTATCTAAGAAGTCTACCATTAATAGGATCTTGTCTCAAAAAAATTATGTTGCAATTAAATAGAAAGGTAGGTTAAATTACAAGAATTCATCTTCTAACCTAACAAAACCAAATTACCAAGTTTTTTAAGTGTAAGGGAACAAGGAAGGCGGCAAGGAAAGAAGGAAGAAAGGAAGGAATATATGATGGGAAAAACAAGAATATCAAGAATAGTCTGAAGTAACAGTTTTACAACTAAATTTACTGGAAAACTGCATTGTACCATTGTATAATACACAATTTCACTTTACAATAAGTCAATGTTATGGTATATAAATTATACCTCAATAATAGCTGTTTAACAAAAAAGATACACCAAAAAAGAAGATAATGCTTCAGCTCAAATAAAGCAACTTTCTTCTTTCTGTTACAGTGTTACCATTTTGAGATACTGAGGAATCACTTACTCTGCACAAGGCAACATGTAGATCTCAATTATCTCTGTATCACAGACTAAGAAATGAAGATATAGGTAGATTAAGTATCTTTTGATTAAGTTAATAAACTGCAGAACCAAAATTGCAACTCTAGTTTATCTGACTTCAAATAATAAAAACTATAGGTACTTCATATAACTACAAATTTCATAAGAATTTTCCATATGGACCAATTATTTTTAATTTTGAGGTTTAAAAAAAAAAGAAATTCTTTAATTCACTAAAGAAGTCATAAATATCTGGGTAATGTTACTGAAAGAACACAGCATCAGGGTCAGAAGACCTGAGTTGATAAAATCATGTGAAAAATAGGGAACTGATCTAGACTATTTCTTGTAATTTTATTCGACAAAATTAAATGTCTGTCAAAGAAAATAAAGACATTTTACCACTGGTTTGCTATAGCTTTAGTCACATAGCCACTGCAGCAGTCCTTTGCTCCTTCCTAAATTGTTACATATGTTAGGAAGTAGGGTAGAGATCCTACTGTCTGGCTCTCTTCTCCACTAGTCATTCACTGCAAACTTTTATTCTTTAGAAACAATGTAACTATAATATAATTCAACTGAAGTTATATACAATTATCCTGATCAGAGACTGAAGGGTAAATGTGTCTATGAGCTATTGCAGCACATGCATGAAAAGTCTAGATTCTGAATAAGTATTGAGAAAAGAAAAATAAATGTACAAAGATCGCCACTGTAGGAATTTATATCCATTCTGAAAGTAATAAAATTACAAAATGTAATAATGTTCACTCCATTTCCACTGCAAATCTTGAGTTTCATTTATATTACGTACGTCTCTCACATGAAGTTCCAAAAAGATGTGCTCTCCACTAATAATCTATTCTTGAAATTTTAAAAATCAGAAAAAGCACTATCAATGACAAAGGATTGCTGTATTGTGGTAATATACTATTTGGGATTCAAAAAGTTAATGTTGCTTTTGTTATTCCCACAGGAAAAAGGGGACTACCATTTCCATGAGCCTTTAAATGCTTCCATCTCAGAACTGAAAGCATTTTTCTCATGCTCCTAATTTTTAAGAGCCTATCTCTTATTAAAAATCAAGAATAAATCAAGGGCAAGAGGAAATGCTGAATTTAAGCATATGTAAATATCATTAATAAGTACTGAGTAATACTGATTGCTACAAGGTTAAGTTACTTGAAAAAGTATGAATAGCCTTTATTAAGTCTCTACCTTCAAACTGCTAGGCCCTCATATATGTGGCACATTCTGGAAATAATAAAATTAATCAAAGAAGAGCAGACTACCTATAATTTGTGGCTGACAATATGACTGAGAGCAAAAGAAGCTATTGAATGAAGAAGCAAAGAATAAGAATCTAGGAAAGAAAGTCTTCATTTTCTAAGAGGATAGATGTTCCCCTTGCACTATAAAGTCCAGGCCTCAATCAAACCACTGAGTCAGATTTACTGAGAGTCACAAGGAGACAGACTGTTCATGACTGCATCCTGTGTAATGCATGACACGCCCTGATTCTGAGCACAGACCTGAAACATTGAAAACAGTGAATAAAAGTCATTTATAAGACTCAAAAAATCAACTACTTCCTTCTCTTCCTCTCCCCATCTCCTATGGATTATGGAGAACAACTTTAAAAGGTTAGTACAAATAGAAATCTCTTCAAAAGGCAACCAAGTTGCAAAATATATTTACTCATGAAACTCTGTCAAATTTTTATTTAAATAGACTTCAAAAACAAGTGAGAGAACTTTAATAAACCAACTAGATGCACATGACTAAATTTTTAAATTTTTTAAATGAACAAAAAAATGTATTGACAAAAACAACTGACTTTGGTGCGCCATGGTAGCCTAGCAGATAAATCAGCTGCTGTAGTTCACATACATCCCAAGAACCCAGGTTCACGTCTATGCCTAGGGGAAACAACTAAATAAAATAATGATGAACAACTAAATACAATAAACAAAGTGCTTTCTTCTCCTCTCTGTTTCTGCCTGCACCATTCCTTAGGGGGAAAAAAATTACATTCTTTATACCCTCCTCAAACAGAATACAGGTGATCAGTGCACAGTCTATCCCAGCTGCTCAATATGATGCAAATAATACTGCCGAGTTTAGAATTCTGATTCTGCCTTGCTATGGCACTCTACGCAACTAGTTCAACCCATTTTTCTACTGATAGCATTTATTTACAGTGTATAATCTTTAAAAATACATAAGACTTGCCATCATGTTTAGACTACAAGTTATTTGAGCACAAGAGCCATGTCTTCTACTTTTTAGTATAGAGCCTAGACGTACCACCTGGGTTTAAATCCAAGTGCCACTATCAACTTTGTGGCTTTGACCAAGATATTTACCTCATCCATGTATCAATTTTCTCATATGCAAAGTGAGGATAACAGCATATGGTTGTAAAACATTACATGAGTAATAAATAATAAGCACCTAAAAAGTACCTGGGACACAGGAAGCACTATAAAATATTATAATTTTCTGTATCCCCTACAATTACCTAGCACCCAGACTTGCTCCTTTTCAAATATCTTCCAATTGGATAAAAAGTGTACATGTGTATTAGCTATAAAATTTCTCTTATCACCACCATATAACTTACATAGTCTCTCCTGTTCAAGATAAACTTCTTTACTTCAAGATGCTTTGCTCAAATTAGTCTAAAACATAGCATCATATATCTACTTGTCATTCTAATGTAAGTGTATATATATTTCATATAGTTTTAATAGCAAATCACTGTGATAGAAAAATTTTAATGTTACATGTTTTACTATAATAGGGAAACTAGACCTGATTCACTAAATTTGTGCTCTAACTCATAAGACAGTATCATTCCTAAGACCTTAAACTAATGGGATGTTTGCCTAGAATGTCTAGTCGTAGCAAAATTTTGCACTGGGAGAGGGAGAAATGTGAGAAAAAAAATGTAATTTGTTTGCAACAGAACTTGAATCACAGCTAGTAAGATGTCACCAGTAATGAGAACACACACACAAATATATATGCAGGAGGAATTGGAAAATAACTACAAAAGCACAGAACAAAATTCTTCAGTTGCTTATTCCACATCTGTTGAACACTCCAGCTCCTGAGGATGAGAAAACAGGAAACCTAGAGCAATCTAATTGTAAGATGGTTAGATTATCACACACATTACCAGAATGTAAAAAGTTTGCTATTCCTTTGAAAAATAATTTATTACAAAAGCAACACAAAATCATATACTATTTTAGAGATATTTTCACGACATAAAAAATAAAAGTAGTATCAAGACCACAGTGAGACATGACACTTCACATCTAGCAACGGGAACCTTTGTGCATTTGCTGGTGAGAATCTTGAATAATGAATAGCCATTGTGTAAAACAGTACGGCAGCTCCTAAAAATATTAAACACAGAATATATGATCCAGCAATTCTACTTTTGAGTATGCGGCTTAATGAAATGAATGTAAGACTCAAACAGATGTTTGTATACAAATGTTCATAGGAGAAGTATTCACATACACAGAAAAGGAACTCAAGGTCCAGGGACTGGTGAATGAAAAAAAATGTGGTATATACACTGAAGGAAGATGGCGACCAGGTAGGAAGGAGATTCGGATCTCCCTCCCTGCACTACAGAACAATAAGAAACACCTATTTTCCGGTGACAAACACAGAGGAATGACAGGCACTGCAGCTGCACAGATGGAACTGCCATCCTGACCACAAACGGAACTGCCATCCTGACGACCAACGGTGGGCGAGGGGCAACCAGTATCCTGCGCAGCTAAGCCGCAGATTTGGGGACTCGGCAAAGGTGCTTCCGTGGTGGAGCAAGACTAGGGAGGACGCAAAGGGCTGAAGACCTGGTGCAAAAGCAGCGAGGAGCACGCCCAGCGGGTTGGGCCATGGAAGTGAGGAAGACCTTCATGGCACGGGGTGGAAGGAGAACAAGTGCCCGGGGGACTGGGCTGGAGTCCCTGTGGTAGAAATATACTGGGCGCCACCATAGCCAGAAGGCAGCCAGGGAAATTTCCACTCCCCCACCACCATTTATCGTTAGAGCCTCAGTGTCCAAACACTGGGTATCCTACCAAAGAGATATACCACAACTAGTATTAAAGGAAGAAGGTAGTCTCACTGATGGAACTAAATCTCAACACTACCCACCAGCGCCACCCTGCGGGTAGAGGAGGAGCTGCAACCTGGTTGCCTATTCTCGACTAACAGCAAGGTGATTACCCTACACAGCGCCATCACTGCAGGGAAAACAAACCTTCAGATACATAAACAGAATGCCTAACAGAGCAAAGGCCCAAGAAATATACACGAAATGATGTATCCAATCAAAAACCCAGGGGAAAATCTCGATACAGGAGATGTATGCAAATTACCTGAAGATGACTTCAGGGTAACAGTGATTAACATGCTCATGGGAATCCAGAAAACAATAGAGGAAGTAAAAGAAAACATCAAGAAAGAAAGAGAAAAAATGAAACAGAACACAAAGAAGTGAAGAATACAATAGCTAAACTAAACAACTCAACAGAGACTCAATGGGATATATGAAGCTTCCAATAAAATCAGTGATCTGGAAGATAGGGCAGAGGAACTCAATCACACAAACCAGCAAAGAGGTTAAAAAAATATGTAAAGAAAAGAAGCAGCATTTGAGACCTTTGAAATAACATCAAAAGAAACATTTACATCATAAAGGTCCCAGAAGGAAAAGAGAAAAGGGGGCAAAAAACCATATTTTAAGAAATAATAGCTGAAGAATGAAACAAGCCTAAAGACCTAGGAAATTCAAAGAGTTCCTAATAAAAAGAAACTCAAACAGAAATACACCTAGACACACTGTCATCAGAATCTCAAATATATAAGAGAAAGATTCGTAAAAGCAACCAGAGAAAAACGTGTCATATACAAAGGAGCCCCCATATGACTGTCAGCAGATTTCTCAACTGAAACTCTACAGGCCAGAAGGGAATGGCATGATATAGTCAAAGTGCTAAAAGCAAAATATTTTCAACCTCAGATACGATACCCGGCAAGATTATCATTCAGAACTGAAGAAATGATTAAAAAAAAAACTTTTCTGATAAGCAAAAGTTAAAGGAATGCATCATCACATAACCACCGCTGCAAAAAATACTAAAGGATGCTCTAAAAAAAAAAAGTAAAGAAACCCCATATAAAAACAGTATAAAAGCAAATACAAAAAAAGTGGGGAAGGAGGAAAGAAAACAAAATGTAGATAGAATGAGTGGAAGACTAATATGCTTTAAAATAAAAATAGAAAATAAACATAGAACTGTTAATGCTAACTTCAGAGTAACCTCAAAATAAACATCCAGGAAAAAAGCAAAGAAGAAAAAAAAGGAAAAACCAATAAAAACATAACTGCACCCATCTGATCTAAGAAAAGAAAGAGAAAAACAAAGGCATTTGTCTGGAACAACATATAGAAGATAAATTACAAAATGACAGTAAGTGACTGCATATCAATAATCACCACAAATGTTTAAGAACTGAATTCACCAGTCAGTGTAGTTGAAGGGGTTAAAAAAGCATGATTCAATCTTGGGGCTGCTGCATTAAGGAAAAACACTTTTCAAAAGATAAAAATGTCTCAAAGTCAATGGCTGGAAGACAATCCTACAGTCAAGAGGCAACCACCAAAGAGAAGGAACAGCTTATACTCATATCAGATAAAACAGGTTTCCACTTAAAAAGCATAACAAAAGACAGAGATGGACACTATATAACAATTAAAGGATCAGTTCAGCAGGAAAACATAACACTTATTAATATATATGCACCAAATGGAGTATCAAAAAAACACCCATTTATGATTTAAGAAAAAAACAACAACTCTGCATTAAACGGGAGGAGAAAGTCCACACCTCAATGTAATAAAGGGCAAATACAAAAATTCCACAGCCAACATCATAGTTAATGCTGAAAAATTAAAAGCATTTCCTCTTAGGCCAGAAATAAGGCAAGGCTGTCCACTCTCATCACTGCTATTTAACACTGTACTGGAGGTCTTAGAGGAATTAGGAAGAAAAGGAAAGAAAAGGAATCCAAATTGGAAAGGAGGAAGTAAAACTCTCATTATTTGCAGATGACATGATTACATATATTGAAAACCCTAAAAACTCTATCAAAAACATCTAGAGCTCATTGATGAATATAGTACAGTGTCAGGCTACAAAATCAATGCACAAAAATCCATTGAATTTTTATAAACAACAGACTAGAAGAAAACGAAATCATGACAATCACACCATTTAAAACAGAAGTTAAAAGAATAAAATATCTGGTCATATACCTAACAAAGGAAGTAAAAGACCTGTACAACGAAAACTACAAGTCCTACTTATAAGAAATAGAGGACGACACAAAAAATAGAAAGCCATCCCCTGCTCATGGCTGCGAAAAATTAAAGTGAACATCTTGCCCAAAGCAATATATAGATTTAATGCAATCCTTATTAAAACCCCACAGGCTTATTTCCAGGAAATAGAACAACAACAACAAAAAAAAAAAAAACCTTAAAATTTGTATGGAATAACGAAAGACTCCAAATAGCCAAAGCAATCATTAGAAAAAAAGAACGAATCTGGAGGTATTACACTTCCACACTTTGAACTTTTACAAAGCAATAGTGATCAAAACAGCATGCTACTGGAATAATAACAGAGGCTCAGATCAGTGGAATAGAATTGAATCATCAGAAACTGACATACTCACCTAGTCAGTTAATCTATGACAAAGAAGCCAAAAGTAATTACAATGGAGAAAGTAAAGTCTCTTCAATAAATGGTTTTGGGAAAACTGGACAGTCGCATGCAAAACAATGAAGCTAGATCACTTTCTAACACCATTTACAAAAATTTACTCAAAATGAACTAGACACTTGGTCATAAGGCTGGAAACCATAAAGTTCTTAGAAGACAACATAGGAAAGAGTTTCTGTGACATCAGTCTTAGACAGAGGCCTTTGGGGATTCGAATCTACCATCAAGAGAAACTAAAACAAAAATAAACAACTGGGACTACATCAAACTAAGGAGCTTCTTCACAACAAAAGAAAACATCACCAACAAAACCATAAGGAAACCTACTAACTGGGAGAAGATATTTGTATTTCATATTAATTAACCATTAATATCTAAAATATACAAAAAAAACAGTAACAGAAAAATAGGCAATCCAATCAAAAAATGGGAAGAAGAATTGGAGAGACACTTTTCTGCAGAGGATATACAGATGGCCAACAGGTACATGAAAAGATGTTCCTACTCACTGGCTATCAGAGAAATGCAAGTCGAAACAACAATGAGGTATCACCTTATACCTGAGAGACTGGCAATTATCCAACAGTCTGGAAACAACAAATGTTGGCAAGGATATGGTGAAAGGGGAACATTTACATTATTGATGGGAGTGCAAACTGGTGCAAGCCCTATGGAAAAGAGTTTGAAGATTCCTCAAAAAGTTTAAGATGGAAATTCCACATGATCCAGCCACTCCACTTCTAGGTATCTACCTAAAACAGAGAAAAATATTCATTTGCAGAGATTTATGCACCCCCATGTTTAAAGTAGCCCTATTCACAATAGCTAAGAACTGGAAATCACCTAAGAGCCCAACATCAGATGAATGAATAAAGAAAATGTGGTATATATATACAATGGAATACTACACAGCCCTTAGAAGAGATGAAATTCTGTCATTTGAATCAACACAGATGGATCTAGAGGGAACTATGCTAAGTGAAATATTTCAAAAGAAAGATACCAGATGACCTCACTCATAAGTGGAATGTAAATAAACGAAACAAAGAAACAAAGGAAACAAAACCAACCTTGGATACTTAGAACTATGGTTACCAATAGGGAATTGGGGGTGGCGGGGTGGGGAAGGCAAATGGTGGTGGAGCCCACTGGATAATGGTGAAGAACACCTGGTGATTTGGTAGAGGACATGGCATGTTGACATATACCTAAGGAATGGGGAACCTATATATATGTTATTTTCATATGTAGAATAATTATAATTAAAAAATTAAAATGAAAGGACAATCTAACAAATGCTAAAATTTGAATGAATCTTGAATAGATTAAGTAAATAAATCAGTCACAAAAATTCATAAAAACAAAGAGAGACTGGTGGTTGCCGGGGATAAAGAGAAGAGGAATGTTGTTTAATGGGTAAAGGATTTCAGTTTAATAAGATTAAAAAGTTCTGAATATGGTTGCACAATAATGTGAAAATAAACTACACACTTAAATAGGTTGAGGTGGTCAATTTAATTTATGCATATTTTACCACTATGCGGACATGTGTACGTGTGTGAACAGAGAAAAAGTCCCTTAGAAAATAGCTTGGCAGTGTCTTATAAAGTTAAACATATTCTTACCATATGACTTAGTGATCCAATATTCCTAGATATTTGCCCCCCAAAAATAAAAATAAATGCACACACAAAAATCTACACACCAATGAGTATGATCTGCAAATCAAGTTATATTTTAGAATATGGTTTATAAGCTAAATCACATTTGAGAAAACTTGTTTCATTAAGGCAGGACTTCTCAATTGAGCACTACTGACATTCACAGCAGGATTGCTTCTTTGCTGTAGGGGCTGTTCTGTGAACTGCAGAATGTTTAGCATTGGCACTGTGACCTCTATCAGTGGCTCCCCTTCCTCCAACTCAAAAGTTACAAGGTAAAAATGTCTCCAAGTGATTTAAGGAGATAAAACTGCCCCAAGTTGAGGATAACTATTCTAAGAATTGAACAGCTCTGATAATACATCAGACTCATCCTTATTTTCACACTTGTGACTGAATAAACTACCTTTCCTTCTCCTAGTTTTCAAATTTTAGACACGAGGTGCAAAAGTGCTCAGGAAATGCTTCAGGAACACCCATGGGGTGGATGCAACCAGAGCAGATTCACTTTCATGTTCTGGGTTTCTGGACACTTCCTTTGGAAGGATAAAGTTTCTAAATCCTAACAAAAATAGACATATCATAATACCAGATTTCTTGCAAGCATTGAATAAGAAAGCTCAAATCTTTTCTCTCCTTTGTCGTTATACTTTACATCAAGGCCAGTTTAAGGAAAACTGATATCTGAAAGAACACTAGAAGTTAGAGAGCTCAGTGACATTGGGAACAGAAGGCAAGTGGAATGTGTAGCTTATCTGAATTTCTTCAGCCCAGTAAGATGTGAAATAGTCTTTAGAAGCATTTTTAGAAGCATTACAGAACTTTCACTCTCCTTAAACAAACATTAGATGTTCAAAGCCCCAAATTATAAAATTCAAGTCCCAGTTTCATCCTCAGAAGAAACTAATAAATGAAACTAACACTGTAATTATATGTTAACATTGTTTTAAATCTCTAAAACTCTATTTGATTCTTAAATAGAAAACGGCTATCCCTGCTTTGAGATCTAATTGAATCATCTTAAACAGGAAAGAAATATGTATAACATGATGAATCTTCTATAAAAGGATATCTCAAATTTTAATGAACATGCAAATTTATCTAGATGCGCACTAAAATGTAAACCCTGGTCACAGTTCCCAGAGATTTTGATTGGTGAGAAATTGGGGTAGGAAGGGTTTGGAATCTTCACTTTAAAAAAACTGTTTTAAAGGAAAGGTTAAGGCAGGAATAAAGGTCAGTAAACAGGCAGGCAGAAAGAGAGTAGAGGCAGAAGCATTCATTTTTATTTAGTTGTTCACGTTGGTTGTTTCCCCCCCAGACCCAGGACTTGAACCCAGGGGTATGTGGCTTGAGCTCCTTTAGAGTCAAGTGACCTAACCACTACTCCACCAGGGTCCACAAGGATTTCTGCTTTTAATAAGGCTTCCTGGTGATTCTTATATAGATGATCTGAAGGTCTCAATTTTAAAAACACCAACATGTTGAATTTGACAATGTTATATGTAATCAGGAAACAGACTATACGATATTTCATTTGACCACCTGCCTCTGGTCAACTCAGATCTGAAAATAAATGTATATTTTAACACAATTCAAATCATTTATAGTAGTATTTGAGTAGAGGTGTGAGGGGAAAAAAGATTCATTTTATGCATAGCTAGACTACAAAATCTGAAAAATCTTTATCATTAATTCTTCCCTAGGCAAAAACTGCCCCTATCCCAGTCCTAATTTTATATAAAACATACCCAAAAATAAGTAGAACTTTACTGGTTATAAAAATCCTAGTCACCCATAAAGATTTTCATGCACCACCAACATACTTGCCTTAACAAATAGTACAGTCTGGTAACAAATCAGTTGTTCTGATTCATTTTCTTCCTGGATACACATTAAAATGATGTGCTAGAATGCAAACAGATAAATGACTTCTGCTGTCATTCTTGACATCTAATCATAATTGCATTCCTACTACAGTCTTCATTCCTAAAAACCTAAAAATATTATTTAAGGAAATGATCATGTCAATTTCATTCTCTCCATTTCTTATTTTAAGCAGTTAAAGCAGACACCATCATTTTCTTTTTGACTTAATGTGCCTCCTAAAATATTCAGTTTTTCTACTCTGATACTGGTTTTATGAAACATATGAACAATTCCATCCTCGTCTTTTTTTTCCCTTATATCAGACAAAAACAGGATTGCTGATCAAGTACACTAACGTATTCACACTTCACCTAACATTCCAAATCCGCTCCACTGAACATCTCAAATCTCAGGCTGGTGGCATCTTCATTGATTTTTTTCAGCAGTAATGACCACGCTTCTTTGAGAAGACTCAGGGTAGCCTTTGTCTTCAAGGTACAGAATACCATAAATAAAAATGAGGCAGTCCTACATCCAGGCTGCCTTAGCTTTTAAAGAACATCTATTCCAAAAGTTTCCAATAAAAAGCAGCATCAGGAAGGCTAAAACGAAAAATGAGGTAAGCTGAAAATACTGAAGGGAAAAAAATAGCAGATCAGAACTGAGTTTTTTGATTGTTCTTTGAAGTTATGTACCGAAAAACATTAATAAAGCACAGAGAGGTCTAGAGTTTTGGGGGGGTGAAAGTATAATGACAACAAATGACAAAAAAAAAAAGCAGAATGCCTTGATTTCTATTCACAGAGAAAAGCACAAACCCTGAATTGGAGGCTCTAACTCTGAACAAGTCACAACCTATCCTAGACTTGGTTTCTTTATAACTTTCACAAAGCTGTTATAAAGAACATAAAAGGTAATATAAATCATACATATCTAAGAACCACACGAATATGTTTTTAATCCCTTAGTGAACAAAATACATTGTTTTTAAAGAAACATTTCAACAGAGGGGCAGGAAGCAAAGGGCAGAGGAATACAATGGACAGTGGTCGAGGACTATTAGAAATGTGATGGTGGGTGTGGTATGTATATACTTGATGAAGAGTGAACCTACACACTTAAAACTTACATTGTCTTGTAAATCAAAGTTACCTCAATTACAATAAAAAGATTTGCCCAGGCTAAAAAGAATCAGATTATGAAGAATTGCAATCTAGTAGTATAAAAGAAATTTCAGAACTGCTATACATAGTTACTTTGTATTAATCATGATTTAAGTTTCTGAGATCTTGAAATACAAATTGAGGATATGTCTAAATTATAAAGCATACGCAGCATCATAAGGATAGACAGGTTCAAGAGGAACTAAGATGAAAGCAAACTAGGCCCACCAAGAGGACAGTCTCCTGGACTTTTAGAAAAGAACATGTGATTCTATAATACCCTAAAATGTCTGTTATATGGTCAAGGCTTGATCAATGTTTGGCTTTACTAGTTCTACAAAATGAATTATCATTCCCAGGATTACATATATTAAAGTGGAGAGTCACCTGAAATGTAAATCCTGGAATAAAGAAAGTGATGCCCCAGGTTAATACAACTCATGATTCTTAAGACTGTGTGGTCTCTTAAATAACAGTATTCTCACTGGCTTGATCAAATATAAATAATAGGCCTACAAAGGCATAATTTTATAGAAAAAAACTATTTTCATATTTTGTATAACTGCTAAAAATACATAAAATTTAGGTAGCTAAGAGACTTTAATCTTTTCATTTTAATATAAATATTCACATCTTTCACCCACATACAGCTTTCTCATGTTGTCTACAATAATAAAAAAAACTTGGGAACAATTGTGTGAAGATGTTCAACAACATAATATCAAAGCATATCCAGCATGTCAAATTCATTATTTTATAGTTATGGTTCTATGCAAACTACACAGACTACAGGTTCAAAACTCAAAATAACAAACATCAAACTGAACGTTTTCTTTATAATAACAGCGCAATTTTTTTTTATCTGTAAGAAGTCAAATTACATAGTAGTCAAGTACATCAACTCAATAGTAAGCTGCCTGGATTCAAATCCCACATCAGCCACTTACTTGCTACATAACCTTGGGCAAGTTCCTGTACATCTCTGCTTCTGATTACACACCTATAAAATGAAGATAATAATAGTATTCACCTCATAAAATAGCTGTAAAGATTAATTAATAGGCATAAAGCACCCAGAACTGTGACTGGTTCATAGTAAACACTCAAAAAGTTTTACTTTGTCATTATTGTTTATAATTATGTTCACGATTGTCACTGTTATTAAAGATTGATATATAGAGTAATTAACACTATCACTGATAATGTGAGATATTTACATACTAATGTTCACAGCAGCATTATTCACAATAACCAAAAGGTGTAAACAACCCAATATCCACTGACAGATAAATGAAATGCAGTATACATGTACAATGGAATATCATTCAGTAATTAAAAATTAAATTTTGATAGCTGCTACAGGGATGGACCTTGAAGACATTATGTTTATGAAATAAGCCGAACACAGAAGGACAAATATATGATTTTACTTAGATGAGATGCCTATAATAAGCACACTCACAGAGACAGGAAATAGAACAGAGGTTACCAGGGGCTAGGAGGAAAGGGCAAGGGAGAGTTACTGTCTATTGGGCACAGAGTTTTGTTGGGGATGATGAAAAAGGTCTAAGTATAGTAGTAAGGGTTACACAACATTATGGATGTATTTAACATCACTGAACTATACACTTACAAATGGTTAACATAAAATTGGTTATGTATATTTTACCATAATAAAAGAAGAAGAACACAATACCTTTATTGGTTACCCTACCCTCATTTTTATTTCTACAGCTCACCAATGAAGAACTCAATCTCTATTCTTAACTATACAGCTCTGAAACAGGTAGAGAAGCTAGGATAAAACATGCTGCCAAATTCTAAAACAACTTAGAAAAAGCATAGAGTACTACTTTAAACAGCTTTACATTTTAACATAAATTAGTAGATTGGAAGAAGTAACTATAAATTTAAATAATAGATAAGATGATCTTCAAAAAAAGTGTG
The DNA here is from genome assembly GCA_004363575.1 of Solenodon paradoxus. Classification (NCBI taxonomy): domain Eukaryota; kingdom Metazoa; phylum Chordata; class Mammalia; order Eulipotyphla; family Solenodontidae; genus Solenodon; species Solenodon paradoxus. The sequence continues at coordinate 453,160 of RJWH01000233.1, read as the reverse complement.
AATTGGAATTCAGATTCCAACCTTACTCAGTCCTAATCTTATTTCACTAAGATCTTTAAACCACTAAATTTGAGACTTCAGGGGAAAAAAAAGCTTTATAAAAAATGATTTTATACAATATGTCCATGGGTAAATAGAGTAACATTATAGATTATATAAGGAAAATATTATAATTGCTAGTTATGCTACAAGAAAATAAAGATTTATCAGCCAGTAAACATTACAATGTAGTCATTCCCAAGGTGACACACTGGCATCAAGGTGTACATGAAACATAAAGTGCAAATAATTTAAAATGTCCTTTTAAACTGGTTTAAAGTGTACTCACAAAAGAATGACTTAGAACTTTCTGAGCTGACCAAAGTAGCAAGAAATATGGTTATATCAAATCCTCTGGGATGTCTACTTCAGTAGAAACCACATGACAGTGTTCTTTCTAAACATGTTACCAACCCTGATTCTAAACTAAGTATATAAATCTTTGTTTCTGTAATTGGGAATATGAAGCATTTACGAAACAAGAAAATATTAAAATTAGTCATTTCTTAGATATGGAAATAAACCTGTGTTAATTGATAGCTACTATACTGACCATCTTTTTCAAGATCTCTCCATACAGACTAATCATGAAACACTAAGGAACTGGTCCATTTAAAAATAGAAACATGCATTATAAAAAGGCCTTATTTTTCCTCACTCAGAGGTATTCTTGAAATTTACAAATACACAGAAAGTTGTGTATGTATTTCCAAGACTAAAAGAATCATGGGAAGAAGATATTTACATGTTAAATCCTGCTCCATACTAGTGTTAAAAGCTAAATTATTTTGGCACACTGTGGTGGTCTAGTGCATTAGTCCTCTGCAGTGTAGTCCGCATATATCCCAATATCCCCGGTTCAAGACCTGGGGCTTGGGGAAACAACCAAGATCAACAACTAAATAAGCCTACCTGCCTACTTGCCCCATTCCTGCCTGCACCTTTCCTTTAAAAAAAAAAAAAAAAAAAAAAAAAAGTTAAACTATTTGACAATTGTGTTCTTTTCTAAGTTTGCTCCTTTTGCAAGGCAAGCTTAAGATTATAAATTATATATTAAACAAAATATCTGGCTTTTGGTTTAGGTTTTATTTATTTATTTATTTTTTTACATTTTTTTTTTAAGAAAAGGTACAGGCAGGAATGAAGGCAAGTAGGAAGGGAACCAGGAAGAGAGAGAAGGAATTAACAACTTTATTTTTCTATTTTCATTTAACTGTTCACAGTGGTTGCTTCCCCCTGGGCCCAGGACTTGAATCCAGGAGTATGTGGCTTGCTCCTTCGGAGGCGATTAACCTAACCCCTACTCCACCAGGGAGCACCTAATTGATTTTTTTAAATGGATATGATTCCAACTATAGAACACTCTGAAAAATGCAAAACTACTGAGGCAATAGAAATATCTGTGGTTGCCAGAGGTTAAAGGCTGAGGAGAGATGAACAGACAAAGCACAAGGGATTTTTAGGGCAGTGAAAATACTCTGCATAATAATATAATGGTGGATACATATCATGACACATTTGTCCAAATCCAGAGAATATACACCAAGAGTGAACCCTAATGTAAACTATAGACTTTGTGTGATTATGATGTGTTAATGTAAATTCATCCCTTGTAACAAATGTGCCACTCTGATCAGGAATGCTGATAATAAAGGAGGGTATGCATGTAGGGGGACAGGGAGACATGGGAAATCTCTGTACTTTCCTCTCAATTTTTCTATGAATCTAAATCTACTCTAAAAGAACTAAATCCTTTAAAAAAGAAAAAGAAAAAGAAAAATTGGTTAGTGGGCTATATAAATTGATTTTTCAAACTCCTATTCCTGTCCCTTTTTTCCTTAAGATTTTAAATTACTTTGATCATAAATGTTAGTTCTTGTTGCCATTCCTTGAACTTAACTTTGACATTAAAATAAACTTTGTTAGAACATACCTAAATTAATACCATTCTATAAAACTAAAACACTGACACAATACTGTATATGGAATATACCTCAACTATTCATCCAGCTAAAATTAATCTATATTCAAAATCATGTTCGAAAGAACTTTCGTGTCAATTCTCTCTTCAATCTTTAAGAAACAAAGAGAAGAGACCACAAACACGTGTGATAAAAGTTATCAACTATGTTCTTTGTAGAGGATCTAAAACATTATGTGTCTGTGTCCAGTTATTTCAGTTGAAGCAACAATCTAACAGTATAAATAAGGCCATGGTCATGGATCTGACCTCCATCAGACCAACTACTTTAACTTTATATTCATGCCTTTCCCTTTCCCCTTGGTAATATGTCATTAATCAAAAGGAGTACCACTGGGAAAGAATAAGCTCAGTTTTGAAAGCTAGTCTTATAAGTATCAGAACTCTGTAGACTTTAGTAGGTGCTAAATAATGCTTAAGACATTATATGAAGTAAATCTATGTAAAAATAAAACATGTTGAGAATAGCAATACAGAATTAGGACTTAAAATCATGAGCCACACTTTCATATATTGGCCAGAGTTGCTTTCCAGGGAAGGTCACACCAATTTGGCACTAAGTCTTAGGACTTTAAAAACAAAACTCTTCTAGGAATTCTGCTTAAGGAAACGAAACAGTCTGAAGTTCTATGCAAAACCATTCAGCAGACTGTTCACAATAAGCAAACTGCTAATATGAAAATTTTGAAAAATGTTAATGTCTAAAATAGGCTAATGGTAAATTAAGTAATTTAAATTAGATTCATTACTATAAAAGCAATCAAAGCACAACTGGGACTACACCAAACTTAAAAGCTTCTGCAACAGCAAGAGAAACCATTAAAACAAACAGACAACCCATGAAATTGGAGAAGATAATCAAACAAAATACATCAGATAAAAGCTTCTCTCTAAAATACGCAAAGAGTTCATACAACAATAAAATAGCAAATGACCTACTAAAACAATGGGCAAAGAATTGAATAAAGACCTATCTAAAGCAGACACATAGATGGTCTGCAGACACAGGAAAAAATGTTCTACATCATTCATCATGGATATATGCAAATAAAAACTATAATGAGATAAGATCTCATACCAGTGAGAATGGTCTGTATCAAAAAGACTGGAAATAGTAGCTGTAGGAGGGGATGTGGGGAAAAAGGAACCATCCTGCATTGTTGGTGGGAATGTAAATTGGTACAACTACTCTAGAAAACAGTATGGCGATTCCTCAAGCAAATAAAGATGGTCTAATCATTCAATCCAGCAATCCCACCCCTAAGAATATACCCAGAAGATATAAAATCTCCAATCAGGAAAAACATCTGCACCCCTGAGTTCATAGCAGCACAATTCATCATAGCTAAGACACTGAAACAATCTAAATGCCCACCAACAGATAACTGCATAAAGAAGATATGGTACATACACTCAGTGGAATTCTATGGTACAATTTAAAAAATAAATTGTGCCTTTGAAACAGTCTGGATGGAACTGGAAGGGATCCTATTGAGTGAAATACATAGAAAGAAAAAGAGAACTACAGAACAGTTTCACTCATATGTGGAATATATTTAAGTGAAAAAAATGAACATACAAATCCCAACAAAAATAGCAGGACTCAGGATTGGTTATGGGTGAAGTGAGGATGAGGGGAAAGGTGGCTGTCAGGGGCACTGAAATTCTGGTGGTGGGTGTGGTATGAAATACAGACTGAGATGCAATTTCAGTATCCTAAAAGGAATTCAGCATTATGAACTAAAGAAATAATAAATATTTCTATTTTAAAAGTTAGTCATTATCAGATTATCTCTTCATATCACAAAGCCTAGGGAATAAAGCAGTATGATATTGGCACATCAATACAGACCAATAAAACAGAATGAAAAATCTCTAAATAAAACAAAAGACAAATGGCAATCTAGCAAAGGACTCCAGAATCACCTTGTTCTTTTTTTTTTTCCTAAGAAGGAAAAGCATTTCGAAGGAAGAAAGAAGAGGAGGGTTTTCATTTATTTACTTATTTATTTTTGGTTGTTTTCCACCAATCCTGAATCACAAACCAGGGTCCTTGGGATTTACAGGGTTCATGCCCCAGCCACCATCTTAGCACCTCTGCCAGCAGGGCATGCCAGCAGAATCATCTTAAATCAGTAGGAAAAGACGAATTATTCAACAAAAGACAACTGGAAAGTCACCTTTCTAAAAGAAAATGAAGCTATATCCAAATCTCATACCTAAACTTAAGGAGAAATCCAAAATAAAAAAAAGAGAGCAAACCATGGGGTAATTATTTTATAACACCAGAAAAGGTAAGGCCATTCTAATTAAGGCACCAAAAGCCCATAAAAGAATGATACACTTAACTGCATAAAAATAGTTTCCACAGAGAGAAAAAAACAAAAGAGCAATAAAAATACAGGCAACACATCGCAGATAAAGCTCTCTTATATGAAGAGTTTCTACAAATCACTAAGTAAAAGATCCAACAACCCAATAAAAATAAGCAAAAGAAATGTGCAGTTCACACAAAGGATATATTCAAATGACTCAAATATGAAACAATATTCATTCACATTTAATGTCAGATACAAAATTTAGCTAAGACTTAAGCTTAATTTATCAAATTAAGCTAAGACATTTTTTAGCTTTACCTTAAAACGCTTTAAGACTTTTCACTGCACTATCACCTGTACCAGCAAAATTGGGTTAAATAAATAATGATTTATCCAGGCATTATGCAGCCATAAAAGAAAGAGAAGTTTTACAAATACAGGAAAATATACCCAAGATATATTAATAAGTATGTGGAAAGAGAAACAATGTAAGGTGAAATCAGTTTCTGTAATGGGTTATCTTTTGTGTAGAAAAGAAGAAAAAGTGGTGTGCCTGGGTGGAGGAGTGGTTTGATCAGTCGCCTCCAAAGGAGAGCAGGCCACATACCCCAACACTCAAGGGGTATGTGGAGGGAACGAGGGAGGGAGGTAGGGAGGGACAGGAACAACCAGTGTGAACAACTAAATAAAATAAAATGCTTCTTCCTCCTCTCTCTTCCTACCTGCTGCCTGGGCCTTTCCTTTAAAAAAAAAAAATAATAAAAAAGAAGAAAGTATATACACAAAAAAGCTCAAATAATATCAATTAGATATAAAGTAATTAACAAATGGTTCCAGACCCCCAGCACTGCCAGTCAACTTCCTTTGCAGGCTGGCCCCATGAACCTCACAGAAATAAGAACTTTCATTTTTAAAAACTAAATTTCTTCAGACCCTACTCTTGGCACAGTTTTTACCTAATTATTTATCTATCTATCTACTATTTATCTTTCTGCTTTTATGTGCATGAAATAGGTATGGAGGGATACATAAGAATTTCAAACTTTTATTGATAGTATGAAGGGACAATGACTGTCAGATGGCAGAGGGCGTGGAAGGAGGGTTGAGATACCTCATGGAATATCTTTTTATACTTTTTGAGAGCAGAAAAGTATTACTTATTTTTAACTTAAATTTTGAAAATATAAATATTTGAAAATCTTTTAACATTTTCATAAACAGAAGAAAACAGTTAAGATACCAGGATATAAAATGAATGCAGTATGATAATCAAATATGTACCAAAAAGTACAACTGTATATAGAAAAGACTAGAATAAAATGCAGTAAAATATTTTTAAAATTTTGAGGTTGAATTAGTTATTCTAATTTTCTATAATTCAAATTACTTACATTAAGCATGCATTATATTCAGAATTAGAAAAAAGGTATTTGTAATTACATGAAGTGGAGAGGTTAGAAATTGAAAGGTAGAAAATTATTACTAACCCAAGGGTCTAAGCATCATTAATGAAACATTAAAACATTCTTAAATAAAATATCCTTAAAACATAACTTCTAATCACAGAATAAAAAAAATGTATGGATAAAGAATTTAGGAAACATGAAAATATCTCATCTGTCTTCTTGTCTACCACTAAAGATCATTATCATCCTTCTACTTTCTGGATGTTTAGCCCATTTTTGTTTTCTGTTACCTAGGTAATGGTACTTCCAGTATTTCCCTTAAAGGCTGTGAAACTAACAATCTGGTCTTTCTCAAAGCTGAGTTTTCCTGACCTTCAACATTGGAAAGGTCATTTCCCTAAGGGAGAGCAGTAGAATACAGAAGCTAAAACAGGAGGCTGAGGAATCTGAGGTTAAGAGTTCTAATTCTGACAAACTAAGCCAGTTTCCTTAATGAGGAACTTAAAGGACTGTTTTGAAAAATATTTAGGACTATTAAAAGTTTCTTTTTAACTTCTCATACTATTCTTCTTAATTTTGTTTTCTTATCTTATGTGAAATATTTTCTTCTAAAAATGTTCATTGGTCCAAATTGCAGGTATTATCAATCCCTTAAACTCAGACAGAGTTGAAGAAAGTCTGTTTGCAAGCCTACTGAAAATGATGCAACATGAACAGAACCTGAGCAATGTCAAAGGCTATTTATGGAGGATTAAGAACGTAAAAAGTTGATGCAGTGATTAATGTAACCAGTATTTGGTAAGGGAAGGTAAGACTCAGATCCCTAATATCTAAACTCTACTACAGAGATAAATAAATAACTTCTATTGTCACAATTTAGCAAGCAAAGTTTTGTCATCTTTCAAGGGTTCCATTTTTCCTTGTGCTGGGTCGCAGGAGGTTTTTCCTTACTATTTACGTATCACATATTTCTAAGTGTCAGTTGGCCCCCTATACAGAAAACAAGGTACATTCAAAGAGTTCTCTACCTACAGGTCTTGAGAAGCACTTGACAGCCTTTGGAAAGAAAGGTGTTTTTTCAAACTTCAGAGAGCAATGATTCCTCTGCCAAGCTGGGGTGAAGCAATTTCTGTAGTGCCCTCAGCACACTTCAAACTCCTCCTCCTGGTTATTAACAAGACCAAACACCTCTCTAGCTGCTTAAAAGTTATTCCAATTGGGAGGGACAAGGGAGCAGACAGTTGAATTTTTTCTGGATTAACTCAGTCATGAGTTGAAAGCTTTTTTGTGGTTCATCTACTTAAAAGGTGATCAAATCACTTTGTGCTACTGAAGAGAGCAAATGCAAAGAACAATTACATAAACCCTCAGCTTCAACTTACCTCATCTTTCTTTCAAAGGAGACAAAGTAACAGAAATATCACTGCCTTGCCACCATTTCCCTAGTAATCTCAGTAAAGTCTACTTCCTCTGTCATGTGAATCCCTTTTCTTTTCCTTAGTAAATGAGAGAAAATTTATTTCATTCAACAGAATACAACTGTACATTATTTATTAGTGCATGCACTGATTTTTATTTTCTGAAAGAGATAAAGGTGATCCTAATAAACTGCTCTCTACTAAATGGGGCATTCTAGAACTTTATATTACTTATGCCAGAAAATCTATACAAATCTTCAATCCCATATGTGTAATTCCTAAACCCAAAAAGCTTTAAGAAGTAAAGCTTTTTTAAATAAATTCTCTGGCAGTAAACTCTGACCTGCACTGACATAAGTCTATTTACAGTCTTTATACCATACTTAACATGAACATTCATCTGTTTAATTGCATAAATATTAGCCTGACTGATTCCTGGATATTGCTCCAAATCCCACTAGGGTGTTTATGTCTATATAACTCCCATTTTCTAAAATCAAAAATTTTGAAATCCAAAACTCTGTCATCTAAAAGAATATAGGTGTACTTTCAAAGATATTTTCATTCTTTGAAAATAAAATAGCAATGAATCAACATGATAGAGGGCTGAAAAATACTAAGATGTTATGAAGGAAATTGTCCATCACCTAAAAACATGAACAGAGCACACAATTTAAATTTTCTCTCATTGGAAGAAAAAAGGAGAACTATTTGAAATCTATATAATTTAAAATAGTATATATCTTACTTCTCTTAGCTCTTTCTTATCAGTGAAGAACTGTCTAGTCCTAATGTATATGAAATGCATTTGAAGATGGAGGAAATTAATGTGTCAACATTCAAAGCTAATACCACATCCTAAGAACTGAACTCAAGTTTAAGATCCCAATAATACCTAAAATATTACTACTCATTTGTAGAAGTTCAACAGTATTTGAAGAAATTAAAACACTAAAATAACATGAATGTGTTTGGGGATGTAGTGAGTACACATTCACTGATTTTCTCTAGCAATCAGCTAGAACACACATAACTTCTAGTCTTGGTAAATAAACTATTTACATATTAATACAAAGCAGAATTATGAGGTATATACTTAAGACATGCAAGAATGAATGATGCCCTAAAATATTCAAATTTATTGTGCTAAGAACACTCTGCATAAGGCCAGTGAGTTAGTCACATCTGATTCATATTGGACCCAAAATGAAACAACTTACTGGACTTGTTGCAACATTTTAAGTAAATATAGAGATAGATTCTAAAAATTCAACAAAATATATCTCATCTTAGTCTTAATTCATGAAATACAAGTAATATTACTTAGTATCAGATAAGAATTTCTGTTCCCATCAACTCACATCTAGTTAATGAGAAATTCTTACCAAATTCCCATTGTCACATTTCTAGAATTATATGGTATTCAATGCAGTATGCTTAATTTCCTTTTTCTTCTGCTTGCTGAAGTAGTCCTAGCCTTTAGAAATGTTCTAGAAGGTCCCTAAACAATGAGCTGTATGCTAGCTTAGTGGTAAACAATCATGTTGATATTATTTATTGTATTGCTGGATTTTCCAGATAAGTCCTGCTGATACTATTACAATTAAAAATTATCTATCTTGGTCACTGCTTTAATATGATCACTATATTTCCCCTCCAGCAATCTGTGCCTATGGTTGCAGACCTGTTGTGCTGTTAGGTCTAGAGCTTCAACGCGGGCACTGCTAGAGAGTGGTATCTTCAGTTTCCCCCACATAATGTCCTACACTGGCCGTCCATTCATGGCAAACTAGTTCATTTTAATGTTCTCATTGTTTACCAGAAAGCACAGACATTGAGGCTGACTTTGCTGCTCCCGTTTCCTTTTGCTAGGCTGCTGAGCTTTTCCAGCCAATTGACTTTGCTTTGAGGCTATAAATAATCTGAAAAATGTTCTGCATTTGATGCTCTTGGATTCCGCATCCATATTTAGCTGTTTGTGGCATGCCTTTGTTTAAGCTACTCCACCACCCATACAATCAGTCGGGTTGAGAGGTGGATGGTCAAACGACAGATGGATCAACACTCAACAGACACTGACATAGACTATAAGCAAGGTATCAATCTGTTAACCATAAGTGACAATGAAGGGGGAGGAAAGATAGGAACAGAAAGAAAAACAAGAAAGACTTACTGATGTCAACATTTTTATAGTCTTGTCAGGGCATGGGTACAACTTATTATGATACTAGAATCAAACATTTTACAATGAATGAAACATTTTGCAACTAAAAGGAAATAAAGACTAGGATAACATTTTCTCTTAGCTGTGTCTCAAAGATGTGCATTTTTCTTTTCTAAAGATAAAGAAGCTATCAAAAAGCTCTGAACACATTCCAGAAAAGTTTTCCAATCACGTAACACACAAAACTCTGAATATATGTATTATCAACCAAAAAGCCAGATCTATCAATAGCAAACTTGCCCAGTCTTCAAATTTTGTGGGGCAAACTGATGAATTTATTTCTAACTTTCTATTAAGACATTCTTTGGAGGAGAGGATACTTTTTTTTGTTGTTATTTGTCTGAATACTGATTTCAAACAGAAGTATATTGCTATGTGAACCATAGCCAGCAGCATTTAACACAGTTCCTTATTTTGAACCCTTATTTAGAATTCACATGGTTATTTTAGGACAGGTCCCAAACCTGAATGAACTAGACCTGAACAAGATTCCCACCCCCAACTTTCTATCTTGTGAAAACATTCCAAACAAAAATGTACATCTGCCTTCAACATATGTACTTTCAAAACTCAGTTCACTTACCTTTTGATAAAAGTGCTCCCCACAATCTCCTGACAATCATGATTTAAATGCATAAAGTTAGGGCTTGCCTCATGTCTGGCCCACGAGAGTCAGGTTGGAATTGGTAGGGCAAGTTATAGGAAAAAGAATAGAGTAGGACATGGAATCAGTCAACTCTAAAGCTAAAATGGAGTATAGATACCAATTACTTCAGATTCCACATAGTATGTAGAAACCCAGACTTATGAAGTTAAAATTACTTGCCCAAAACTAGACAACCAATTTGTAGTAAAGTCAAAATGAAAACCCAGATTCTCAATCTCCAATTATATACTCTAGTCTAGGTTCCCAGTTTCTTAATATTTTTTAAAAGAACAACAGATTAAACTATATTAAAGTCGCCTTAAATTGTGCAGAAGCTGTTTCAAAATAATCAGAATTTTGAGCATACAAACAAGAAAACCAAATGAACTAGTGTTCTCCAAATTGAGGGTCTACATTCTATTAGTTTTATTTAAAAGCTTTTCAGGGTCATATAATAGGTAACCTGAAAACTAGCTAAGAACATAGAAAAGCCAAGAGTCATTCAGAGTGAGAATATTTACATCAAACTAGCAACAACGTAGTAGTATCCGGAAAGAGCTGCCTTAAAGGAAGGAAAGTAGCACACAGTAAATAAAAACATCTGGCTAATTCAGGAAGACAAAAAATTACAAGCAATAGGAAGACTACAATTTGGTGTGAAATAGAGTGTGTATGTAAGAGAGAAATATTTATGTATATGTACATAAATATATCTACATAGAATTATTTGCTTAAGACTATATATTTCACCAATCTAATCCAAACAATAAAATACAAAACAAGCACATATTTTTCTCAGTTACAGCAAAGATAGTTAACAGTAGGTCTAGAAAACCTAGACACGATATATTAATACTGAATAATCATATATACATAGTCTTGCAGTAACATTAAAAAAATATGCTTTAAGAGTATAAGGACAGAAAGGAATATAGAACGGGAAAATGTAATCACAATATACTTAATATACACAATATAATTCAAGCACACTTTCAGATTCTCATCAACATTTGTTATAAACTATTCGCTAAATGGGATTAGCACATGAGAGAATCAGGCACAAGATTTTTTAATCCACTGAGAATGAATTGGGTAACCTTGCATCATCTCCCACTTCTTTGTCTCTTAAGTAGAGTAACATCAAGAAACTCTTATAAACGTCCAACAAAATACAAAGTGGTGCATAAATAAATCTATAAGAATTGCTGAATTTTTAGAACTTTAATGACTATTAAGAGATTATTTATTCCAATTCACTAATTTTACAGATGAGGAAGTTGAGAATAAAAAAGTGTTCTGATCAACCCCAAATCACATCACCACTGAGTGGCAGGACCGAAACAAAAAACTCAAAGTTCTTGACTCCCTGTTCTATGGTTTTTCTGACAGTGATGTACTTGAAGTCTTAAAAGTGAACTGCACTATCCAGAGACAACTACTAAGTTTTGATTACTTTTGAATAGTAAACACACAACTTGTCCTGAAGGATGAAGAAAAATAACAACGTATTTGATCACTAAAGGCTTGGATGTACATGACTGCAGGATAAAATCTTAACACTGTACTGGATTTTTAGGTGTTTGAAATTTGCCTTCTCATACTCAACCACATTATTAATGTCTTGTGCTCACATCAGTTAAGTGATAAACATCTTAGACATTTCAATATTTTGGAAAGCCACAGCTCAGACATGAATGCCAGGCTATAAATCCTTGGGCTATGAGTTTTCAAAACCAGCATGGTTTTAATGCTGCCACAAGACTCACCCTAATAGACTCTCATCATTCAGTTTTAATTAAAGAGGTGGTTACTAGGAACGTAGAAAGAGAAAGTTTTCGAGCCTTCATCACTTTTAACTTGCTGAGTAGCAAGCAACCCGGTCGCTTTACAAAGAGAACCAGAAACGGTGCAGTGTGAAACAGTTCACATTCCACGGACTAAAGGGGTCGCCCTGGGAGAGAGAGTTTCAGAAAGAGGTTGTACGAAACACAAACTATGGGCTTTTTTTTACTTAAAAGTCATCTGCTAAGCTTTTTCATTAATACCCTGGTTTCCAGCCTTCCCTCACTTAAGAGAAAGAAATGAAACCCTCATTCCGCTGATGCCCGGGAGAGCTCCAACACCACCACTTCTGGAAGATAGGTTGACAGTACCCTTGGAGTAAGCACCTAAGAGTCTGCGGAGCTCAACTCTACCTGACACTTGCTGCAGGTGCCTGAAAAGATCCGAAGACCACACTCAGGCACCTTTCTACAGAAGTGCCGGACTGAAGCACTTGACATCAGTGCACCCCAGAAGGAAAAGGGGAACTGAGCCAGGACGGAGCGGGACCGTGAACGCAACCGCAGGGAGGGAATGACAGTCAGCCAGAGGGTAGAAGAGAAAAAAGCGCCCCCAGGACGGTCCGCGGTCCTTACCGTACACCCGGACCCAGCTCTGCTGCTGGCACACGGACTCCAGAAGGATTCGATCCAACATGCCACCGGTCGCGGCTCCGCCGACTGAGACCGCCGCGTCCAGCTCCTCCGGGGGCAGCGGCGAGTCTGACTCGAGTCCCGGGAACATCTCCGGCCAGGACAGCGCCTCCGCGGCTCCTCCAGACGCCGGGGCGAGCTCCATGGTGCCCGTGGGCCAGACGCGCGGCTCGGCGCTGCCAGAGGGAAGGGGGGCGGAGCGCGCGGCCGCGGGGGCCGCTCACCTCGGCGCCCGCCGCCCACGACCCCCGGCGCCGCAGCCCACCTGCAGCCGGCGAGTGGGACCCCGGCCGGGAGGCGGATCCAGCGTGGCCCGGCCGGGGGTGGGTCCGGGCTCAGGTGCGAGTCCCTCCCGGGAGAGGACCTAGAAGGACCGGGTAGCGGAGGCTCGTCGTGCTGTCCCCTCGGAGCCGCCTTCTTCAGTCCCCGCCGGCGTCTCTCGAGCCGGACGCGATTCGGGCACGGGATGGAGCCGGGCCGGGCAGGGCTGGGCTGGGGGCGTCGCCGCCAGGGGCCGCCCCCTCTGACCGGCTCCCGCCGCCGTCGCCGCCTCAAGAGCTCCGAGCGTCCGCTCCCTCAGACCCGAGGGGCCGGTGGCCCCGGGGTCCTGCCCGCCAGTCCTCAACCCCCACCCCAGGAATGAGCCGGTCCGCCCCCCTATCTCTCAGGCCACGGCTCCCGCCGCGGTTCCGGCTCCGGCTCCGCGGCGGCTCCGGCTCCGCGGTGGCTCCCACAACCCGGCAGCCGCGGCTGTGGTGGCGGCAGGCGGCATCCCAGGGTGATAGGCCAGAGCAATCGAGGGCCGAGAGCCCAGCCGCGTGTGCAGTTCAGTAACGAAGCAGAGGAGGAACTGCCGCCGCAGGCAGGAGAAGTCGGACACCGAGCTATTGACCGGGCCAGTCCCGCCTCCTCGGCAAACGCCTCCTCCCAGCCTGCCCGGCCGAGCGCGGTCCTAGTCTCCCCCGCTGCTGGGTTTGAGAAGGCGGGGAGGAAAGGAGGTGCGGGAAATTTAAAAAGAAAAGAGTTTCCCCTCCCCCTCTTTTCACCCTTTTCCTTTTGTGCTTATATGCATGTTTGTAGGCATTTGCACTAACATTCTTAATGGAGAAGAGATTGGAGAGACTGCTTTATTTTAGTCACCTTCGAGTATACGCCTCCTCCCTTCCCGCCGAGAATTGACAGAGGGCCTGGGATTGTGGGATGAAAGTGGGGTCTGCGCTCTGCGCCCGGTCTTCGCTAGACTGGTCATCGGTTTAGAATACCATGGTTAAGTGTGGTGTGGATGGATGGACTTGCCTTGCAATCACGGAAATGCTCAAATGCCCAAAATTAACCAAACATGTTTCTGTTTTTCTGCCTTTGATCTTTGTGCAATATGTTGGGGGTGGGGGCTCCCCTAGAATGATATAACTTGTGTGATTTTTGGTCTGTTTGTAAGAGTCTGTCTTCTTCCTTGACCTTGGCTTTAATTTTATGCATACTCAGGGCGGGATTCACCAGTTTTGGTTCAAATGATTGCTGGCAAACTGATCATAAGAATTTTTAAACTGAAAAGTAACGAGAATGACTTTGCACACAGTAGGTCGCCAGCGATGTTGGCATGAACATGGTGACTTAAAATGGAGCCAGAGTCCCACAAGTGTATGTTGGTACAATTTTTTCTTCCATCTTTTGGGGGTTTTATTTAATTTTTTCCTTTCCATTTCTCCCTGCTTTACACAGAAGCTGCTCCATACGGGAACTTTTTTTTTTTTTTTTTTTTTTTTTTTTTTTTTGTCTGTTTTGTGGTATCCTAGTGTGTTGTTTGGGCCTCTCAAGAGCAACAAGGATACATTTTGTCATTTTTCTCCAAATTCTAAAGTAATAATATTTAGAGATAATCTTATCCCCTTTTTCATTTAACAGCTGAGGAAATAGAACAGCCAGGCTACCTGACAAATCCACCATAGGTACAGATGGATCTGCAACCCTTATGATACTTCAGCTTTGTTCCAAGAAGAACCTTTGTGTTAAGTTTGTCCATATGTGACTCGGTGAAGTATAACCATGATTGCTTCCAGTATCTGACCCCCAGTTTTGTTTTGTTTTTAAGAGGAAGAAAACAGGCAGGAAGGGAAAGGAGGAAGAAGCATTTTTTATTTGGTGGTTCATTTTGGTTGTCCCCCCACTCCCTTTCCACTCCCCCTGCCCTGGGACCTGGGGCCTTGAACTTAACGTGGACTACACTGCAACCACAGACTTAATGCCTAAGCCACCAGAGCACCCTGAACCCCAGTTTCTTCCAATTCTAACCCATCTTATTCTTCAGTGTTTGAGTGGACAAGGGAAAGTGTTGAAGTCAGGAGATTAGCAGGTCAGCACTGAATGGAGCTGCAGCATTTTTACTTAGACTAAATTACTATTGAAGTCCTGGTAACATAAATCAGAGAGGAATGAAAAGTGGGCATCAGATGAACATCTGAACATCTCTGTATTAGTCAACATACAAGGAATGTATTTACCCAAACAACTATCTCAAAGCAGCATTCGGAATGGTGTATGAAATATTCTCAGAGGTGTTATCACCCCCCATCATCTATTCCTGAGCTAAAGAAAAATTTCTGCCTACCCCATTAATCCTACTTTCTTCATCCAGACCCTCCGAATCCCAATCCCTTCTTCACTTACAGACTAGCAACCACAAACTTGTTGCAGTAACAGTTATCTAGTTGCCTAAGTAATAGTATATCTGGATTGAATGTCATGTTCATAATTTTAAAAGAAAATTTTGGTGTTGCCTTGGGGTGCATGAAAAAACTGTGGCAAAAGGGCCAAAAACAAAAAAAACAGTAAAAACACACACACGCTCTGAAGTTCATCCTTAACTTCTAAAATGGAATCATGGATGCTACCAATTTCAAACATTCTGTAGGAAAGAATCAAAATGTGTAGAAAAACTAAGAAATTCTGGAGCAGTTGTACCCATTGAATAGACCAAGATTTAGATTACTGAGGGACCTTTTTCCAAAAAGTATTCTTCTCACCAGAAGAATTTGAGAAAGAATAATCTACCTGTTTGGTTGTGCATAGTTGCTAAATAACATAGAGAGTTACTTCCAAATTAACCAGAGTGAAGAAGAGGAGGAAGATGAGAAATAAAGCTCATTTAGCTGGAATATTTTATATGAGTTCAAGAATAAAATTTGGGAAAAAAAAATTTTTTTTTTTCAAACTTTGAACAGCAATTCTTTAAGATAAGCACAACTCGTATTTTTTTAATCCCCATTTAATCAATGGGGGAAAAATGTGAAGAATTCTATGAAACAATGTACTTAAAGTAACGTAACTAGTTAATACACAATTAAAACTCTAGTCTCCTTATTTTAAAATTCACTAATATACTGATTCACTAATACTATATCCCTTAAGATTTTTTTCCCTTCAGTGGGTGGTGTTCTAACAGTTGTGGTGCTAAAAGTAAATATATCAGGACTGTTACAAATTATTAACATTGTAAGAAAAACAAACAAAAATGATAAACCAATTTGTGTTGCTGTAAGGTAGTTAAGCCTACGTGGATTTATAACAGTGGTATCTTCTAGTATAATTCTAGATCTTAATCTGAAGATAAACCCTTTGCTGATAAAGTCTTAGCTTAAATTGTAGTTTGCAAACAGGTCCTTGTGTGTGAACTATAATAAAGGCTCTTCCGTGCCTTCCTTTTTCCCCCCTCAAGACCATCAGACACCAAGCTCTCAGGGCTGATCTGCATATTTATTGTCATTAGCACTTGTATCTCCAGGAATCAAACCCAAGACCCAGGATGAGTGAAAAGTGAAAACTGGTGCTCTGGAGAGAAGAAAAATGTAAGTTCTCCAGATAATAGTCTGAAGGACATAGTAATCTGAGATTTCCAAAGGAAGAAAAAGCTTTAGGTTCTGAGTGCACATCGCCAATATTAAGGAGAGATGAGAATTTGGAATCTCGGCTGTCACAACCTGAGGACCACACGCAGTCCAAATTTCTCCTCTGTTCTCCTATCAGAAAACACACACGTGCATAAAATGTTTCCTCATCACAAGTGCTCTTCCCTATTTTCTTTTCTTCTTTAGTTAAAGGAAAGGTATAGGTAGGTATGAGGTAAGTAGGCAGAAAGAGAAGGAGGAAGAAGCATTTTATTTTATTTCCTTTTAGTTGTTCACACTGGTTGTTATCCACCTGGCTTGGGCACTAGAACCCAGGAGTATGTGGCCTCTGTGTCTTGGAGGCAATTAACCTAACTGCTGCTCCACCAGGACAGACCTTCCATATTTTCTTATGGCCAGTCCCTTCTAGGTAATTAGATACCACCTCAGCGCTGTTAATCCCCCAAATAGTGATTTACCAACCCCTTCCATGTAGTATTCTCTGCCCCCTTGGACACAATGATGCAGCATGTCCTAATTATATCCTATAATATTGACGAGGCCCAGTGCATCAAAAGGGAAGAACTTAGACATTTCCCAAGATTCTGTTGTCTTTCTTCTGCCTGCCTTACCAATTCCCTGGTGTCGATTCACTTTGATGATTTCAACTCTCACTTGAACAATGTTGACTTTGAGAAACCTGTCTCCAGACCCATCCTCGATACTGAGATCTAGTCAGGAGTATGGAAATGTTGAACTCCTCACCTAAGATATGCTTCTTGTACTTTGGATTCAATGCATGGAAAGTGACCTCTTTCTCCTTTGTATGGCCCAAATACCCTTTCTTTCCCAAAATGCCTTTTTATGTTAGTGGAACCAAAAGACTGGCTTAAACTTGGAAGTTACATCAGTGTCCTCCCATCTACCCCAGCCTTACTTGCATAAATCCAACTTTACATTCCTACTGACACCATGCTAGCTCAGGCTTGGTTAACTTGCTCCAGGATTATTGTATTAGCTTTTTAGCTGTCCTTCCTCTGAGGCCTTCCCACCTCCAGTTCATCTTACACTCTGCTGTAGGTGAATTATCCTACAACACAGTTCAGACCAGGTCATGTCCAAGTTCAAACCACAGTTCCCTACTGTCTGCTAAGTAAGAGTTCATGCTCTACTGAAATTGAAGGGCCTTCCAAATGTGGTTCCAAACCACTATTGCTACCTAACCATTGCCTGTGTCCAGCCTATGTAGAAAAAAACCTACATAGACAAAACCAATATGGAAAAGAACAGCTCCCAGCAGCCTACTAAGTAAAATCTATGTTCTATTAAGATTAAAAAGACCTCCCAAGTTTGGTTTCAAACCAATCTCAATCAATTTCAATGATTCACTGTCCTCCAAAACTTCAGTATTTTCCATGCCCCTTCCCTCTGCTCAGTTCTGGTATCAGGCATATACTTGTCTCCATCTCAGCCTGCTAAAAAAGCACCAAACTTCGAGCTTCTGATTAGGTTCAAAGATGTTTTCTTCTGTAAAAGAAAATGAAAAATCCGTTAAATGAATTGAGCCACACAACCCCCATTTTCTCCCTGCACCGCCCCCATTTAAAAATAACCATACCCAAACCCAGAAAATGGCAGGGCTTTTGCCCCAGGTCACACAACTAGTAACAGAGAAAATATTAGAATTCAGATCTGAATTCGCAACAAATTGTTTCCTTCCTGCTGTTTTCTGCCCTTCGCTTAAAAGAATATTTTTTCTTGTTGATAAAACTTTCCTCAGTAAAGCAATTTTATTCTCGTACATTATTATTTAAGCTTAAAGCATTTGTGCCACATTCCTGGTCCCATATATAATTTTAGCAAAATTATACTTTTTTTTTTTTTTTTTAAAACCAAAGGACCAAACAGAGACATCAGAGAAACATCTGGTCTGATTCATCAGGGTAGCAGCAACATTTCTATTTATACATGAGTTCAGCCCTATCTTTGTAGCTCTCAGCTGTTCCTCATTGCTCAGTATGTCCCTCTCTTCAATCTTGTCTGTCCCTCATCAGTAGAGCATCCTGTATCCTGAGTCTTCAGCAAAATGAAATGCAATAAAAGGAAATATATCCCCTACTCCCTACAAGAGGTCTGTATTCAAAAGGCACGATTTCTCTACTTTCTTAGTCTCTTTGTGAAGAGCCTGGGCTCAAAAGCCTCAAGTGGCTGGGTGGCTGCCAATCATTCCAGGACATTCTAGTTAGAAGTTGGACACAGTCCAAAGCTGTGACAGAAGCCAAGTTTGGAAGCAGGTCAGGTAGAAAGGAAGAGCAGATTCTATGGGGAAACTGAGGTTGATGTAGAGAACTAGGAGTCCCCAACTCCTCATGGGAACTTTTGATAGTGATTATAGATCAGAAATTGTTTGCTCTTGAGCTTTTAATTGGTACCAAGAAAGGTTTAGGAATCTTCTGAGTTTTTGTGAGTGCTTTTCTATACCTGGCCTGTGTCTCCTAGGAGAAAGCCACTGTCTGTACCAATGAATGACATACTGCTTGGGAACGAAAGGAAACAGACCTCTATGAAGCATTTCTTCTGGACAAAATTTCTTCAAAATAATGACCTCACCTCAGCCTTCAACGACAGGAATGTGAAAATAATAAAAACATTCAGACGGAGACACAAGGGCTCCTGACATCAGGGGCTAATTAAAGCCTTTAGAGGTCCTAAGAATTGAAAATAACAAGGTGCCCCACCTCACCCCATGTCATTAAACATTTTTTTTGCCCAGTATTAGAAAAAACAACAAAATTTTGATTGTTTTCAAGTAGTGACCATTTTTTAACTTGTTTTAGAAATAGCAGATAGCAAACTCAATATTTGTGTGTGGGGGGGCTTAAATTTTTTTTTATTTAAAAAACAGCTAAATGAATAT
Source organism: Solenodon paradoxus (assembly GCA_004363575.1). Classification (NCBI taxonomy): domain Eukaryota; kingdom Metazoa; phylum Chordata; class Mammalia; order Eulipotyphla; family Solenodontidae; genus Solenodon; species Solenodon paradoxus. The sequence goes on along the minus strand of RJWH01000233.1, from coordinate 433,853 downwards.
GGATTAAAAATATAATATACAAACATGAAATGAAGTCTTTTGTTCTCAGCCCGTTTTCCCAGTCTCCCAGCACCCTTCCAGCAGAAATTGTTGCCAATTATTTGCATATTTTTTCCAGATATATTCAATGCATATTCAAGAATATCTACCTCTTTTAAGTAGGTTTTCTTTTTTAGAGCAGTTGTAAGTTCACAGCAAAATGGAATAGATGGTAGAGAGGGTTCCCATATAAACTTAGCGATATATAACCTTCCCCTTTTATCAATATCCCCTACCAGAGTATTGACACATCAATTGACACATCATCCAAAGACCGTATTTACATTATGGCTTTGGAGAAATACAAACTGAATAGTTTCACTGCCCTGAAAATTATCTGCTTGTTCACACCTCTCTCCTCCCTAACCTCTGGCAACTACTGAACTTTTTACTACCTCCAAGCTTTACCTATTCCAGAAAGTCATGTCATTGGGATCATGTGGCTTTTTCAGATTGGCTTCTTTCGCATAGTCAATATTCATTTACATTTTCTTCGTCTCTTTTCCTAACTCAAGTTTTCACAGCTGAATACTTTTTCATTGTCTCAATATATTGTAGTTTGGAGACAGTTTGGCAATTTCTTAGAAAACTAAGCATACCCTTGCCAAAAACTGGACACAACCATGATATCCTTTAGTAGGTGAGGGGATGTGTAAAAAGTATGGTACATTCAGACAAGTTCTTAAAACTTCTGCCTGTGTTTTTCAGTGTTTCTTTTTTGGCCAGTGCTCTAAATACCATATCCTTGCAGTGAACCAGTTCTACTGTACGCAGTAATAACGATCTACTAACTAACATAATCTATGAAGAGAGTAATAACTAGCAAATTAATATCTGTGTTTTTCTAGTGCTATAGAAACATCATTACTTTGCCCTGGTCAAAGAAAATGATTACTTCCTGTGCTTTAGGTTTCTATTGAGCCCTTGAAAGATGCAGTAAAAAATGTAGTGGTTAAGTCAGCCACTTCCAAAGGAGTGCAATCCACATACATCCCAAGGATCCAGTTTTGCATCCAGGGTCCAGAGGAAACAGTGGATGTGAACAACTAAATAAAAATAAAAAATAAAATTCTTTATCTTCCTCTTCCTGCCTGCTTGCCTGTACCTTCCCTTAAAAAGCCAAAGCAATACCCTTAAGTCAACAACCAATCTTCTACTCTTTTTGAAAGAGCAGACTATACTCACCATCTTCACTATCTCCTTACCTCCCAGTCATGGTATTTCCTTCAGATCTTTAAGAAGGCGATAAAATGTAAATATAGGTAAAGTCCCCCTTATACTCCATTTACTCCCTTTCTTTCTCAACTACCAAGATGTCGTGACTATTCTAATGTCGATACACAAAACTTTCTCACCACACATGTATGAATACAAATTCTTTAATATTTTCCTATTGAATTTTGTTTTGCATCTTTATAAAAGTTGCATGTATAATGTATCCTGGAATTTCCCTTTGCAATCAGTATTATGTTAGCAAGATTTATTTATCTTGATTCTTATGGACCTAGTCCATTCATTTTAGCTGCTTATAGTTTTATATCCTATAAATAATCCATTATTAATTTTCATATTCCATTATTAGTAGGTCTCTATTTTTACTATTTCAAACAATAAAGCCATGATCATCCAAAAGGTAGTTCTCCTTGTGCATATGTATAAGTGTTTCTCTAGACATATGCCCAGAAATCAAACTACTATGTCTTAGATATACACTATTCCACTCTACAAAGTATTGGCAAATTGTTTTCCACAGTGATTGTCCCAATTTACTTTCCCATCAGCAAAATAAGAGTATTTATTATTTTCACATGCTTGCCAATACTTAGTATTATCAGATTTTTTAAATGCCAATTTCATGTATATGAAAAACAATCCAATTTAATGTTTTGCAGTCTTCTCTTTACTAGAAAGATTAAGAATCTTTTCATATGTTCTTGACAATTTAGGTTTCACTTCTCTAAATTGCCTATCAACATTTTTTGACAATTTTTTTCTATTGTATTTTGTCTTCTTATTGACTGGTAAAATTCTATCTATCTATCTATCTATCTATCTATGCTGTGACCTAATCTTTTGTCAGTTATTTGAATTTTAAATATTTTCTGTTGGTCTTGTCTTTGAACATTGTTTATGTTATCTTTTCTCAAATGGGGATTGTAAATTATAATCTTCTTTGTTTCTAGTTTAAGTTTTTCATGGCTTAAACAACCAATTGTCCCTATACTGAAATTAGGAATATATCTTTCTCTTTTATTGTCTGGTAGCTTTATTATCATACCTTTCACACTGAAGTCTTTAGTCCACCTGATTTTTTTGTAGATAGTAAGGAGGATTTCATTTTCCCCAATGTGGATAGCTAATTGACCCAGCACCATTTATTGAATAGTCCAGTTTTTTCCTCATTCCTTTGTATTCTCACATCTATCATATACCAACTTCTCATATCGCAGCTCTCTATCCAGTTCTATTGGTCCATTTACCTAGTTATACCTCAGTGCCAGACTATTGACTTCTTCCTCTTCTTATTTTTCTTTTCCAAAATTGTTTTGTCTCATCTTAACCCTGAAGTTTTCCATGTATATTTTAGAATCAACTTGATAAATTGCACAAATCGCTTTTGGGATTCTGACTATAATGTGGTAATTTACACATTATGGAAAATTGTCTCTCTACAATATTGAGTGTCCCTGCAAGAATATGATCTATTCTCTTATATCCATCAATAAGGTTTTATAATTTTTCTACTAAGTCTTAGATATTTTTGTTAGATTTATTTCTGAGTACTCAATGGCTTTTTCTATGACAATTTAGGTACAATTATTATTATATTTTCTAATATTATTGATGATGCATAGAAATAACTATTTGTTTTTAAATATTGATTTGTGTCTATCCACCTTGAAGAACTCACTTAGAAGTATCGATTGCATATCAGAAACTTGTCTTGAATGTTCTGTTCAAGTATCATATTATTTTCATGTATTTATTATTTTATTTCTTCCTTTCCAAATTGTTTTGAACCTTTAGGACAATGTGAAATGGATACAATGCTATATCTTATTCCTAACTTTAAAAGCAATGTTTCCACTATTTCATTTGCTATAGGTTTTTGATATTCAAAACTGTCTAATCTTGCTCTAATTTTCTAAGAAGAATATTTCAAAATCCTGAAGGGAGTGTATCATTCTTTTAGTGTTCCTTTTTGTATTTATTGAAGTAGTCATTTAGTTTTCTCCCTTAATCAGGTAAGAAAGTTAATTATATTTAATAGATTTTAAAAAATAAAGCATCATTCCGTTTCTGGAATTAAGCTCTCTTCAATTATATTGTATTTTCAAGGAACTGTAAACATTTTAGTTTTTATATGTCTATAGTTATATATGAAACTAGACAATAGTTTTCCCTTCTGGTGCAGCCCAGATCTAGTTTAACTATCCTTCCTGGATATTTAAGCGAATTGACTCCCTATTCAATCTACTACTACTCTATGCCAACAGCTGTCAGAATGACATCTAAGTAGATGAACTTAACATGCTTTCCTCAAGACTTATTGCAATGTCTCTGTCACAGATAACACAACTGATTGCTTTCTTCTTAAAATAGACGCTTTATTTTAATGACACCACACTCGCCTCATTCTCCCATGTGTCTCTGAGTATCCCTCCTCTACCTTCTCTGTGGGTCCATCTTCTTCCTAGAATCTCCCTTGACCATCCCTCTTCCCTAAGTGATCTGACCACCCTCCATGTTCCAATTACCCACTGTCCAGACATGCATTCTGGTGCTGTACTTTCAGCTCAGATCCCTGTTCTCAGTTCTAGCTTACTTTGTATCACTCTGTTATAGAGACGTGGGATTTCACATGACTAGAAGGGAGCTCTTCATCTTCTCCATTAAACTGGTTTCTTTTCCTGCAGACACAATGGTAGCTCCTGACCCCAATTTCTATATTTGCCCTCCAGGAGAGAATTCTTTGATAGTTCCTTCCCTTCACTTCTCAAATCCAATCATTTACCATGCTCTGGTGACTTCCTAAACAGATTGATCTGTTCATCCTTCCTAAATCCTCACATGCACTCTTCTTCTTCATTCTCCATCACTCAAATAGGGCCCTTTTCAGCTTTTACCTGGATTTGCTAACAAATATTCTTTGTTTGGTCTACCTCAAATATAGATACAACTACAAACCTAACTGCTCTCTTTAACATTCACTAAAATCATTTATTTAAAATTCTAAACTTGTCACTTTCCCATCTTAAAATCCTTTATGTTTTTCCATTGCTAAGGATATCTACACTTTTTAACATGACATTCAGAGCCCATCATTATCTAACCCTAACCTTTTTCCCAACTTCATTTATATCTTCATTTTGCCTCCAGAAATTAAAAACTGCTCCTAGTTCCCTATGAGGTCTATGCAGGTTTTTCCTTCCATGTCTTTGCCTAGTTTGTCCTTTCTAGAAGGCACATTTCCACTTCCATTCACATCTCCTACCTGCAACCTAAATTTAATTTTCTTCCCCATCTCTGCCTACGTCTTAACATCCTTTCAGATCCAACTCATCAAACAGCTCATTTAAAAAGCTGTCCCAAATCTGAACCCCTGTCCCCTTTGTAGACTTCACTAAGTGACTTTCTTCAATAATTTCCTAAGTGTTATAATTATTACTAATTTTACATTTACCATTTTGTAGGGTAGTTATTTGTTTATGTACCCTCACTGGACTGTGAACTCAAGAATGCCATTGGGTCTTATTCATATTTAAGTTCAAGAATCTAGTAGAGTATATGACAAATAAATATTTGTTGAGTTCAACGATTAAATGATTTAGTTGAATATGCTCTTTGCAGAAGCTGTTGTTTTTTCTGTATATTATTGCTTAAAATTTGGTTTTCACTAAACAACTCTCACTCTATAAACTTCATACATTTATTTTTTTGCCCTAACCAACTTTAAGAATAATAAAAAGCAGTGTTATGAGATGGCTAATATGGTCTAGATGGGAGTATGGAACCACAGTTGAAAGTAGAAACATAGCAGGATAGGATGACGAAAGGGGAGGATCTAACTTGGAACACACACTACCTATCAATCCGAGCTAGAGTTTTCATGAATACTATTGTGAGGAATGATTAATATTTATCAACATAATCACAGTCAGTGGCTCCTGGATTATTTGTGAAGTCAAACATCACCTTGAGGTTTACATAAACTCAGCAGGAAATTCTACCCCATGTCTTCTGAGAAATCCAATGCTGTCCCAAAAATCCTTGAATTTTTTTGGGCCCCTCATTCTCATGGTAACCTCAGAATTTGATTTTTGGCTTCTGCTGAATTCCCATTCTTTACTCTATCTTGCAGCTGTTCCTTTATCATCCTCTGGCGCTGAACCTAGGGTGAGTTATCACTCCTCCTCTTAGACTTCCCAACCCAAATTCATGAGAGGCAGCTGTGTGCTTCCTCTCGAGGAAGGATATGAAGATAATGTTTGCCATGCAGGTTTGCTACATGGCAAAATGCAGGCTCTTCAGCAGCTGACTTCAAGTTGGAAACATGATTTCCTTGCTCTATTTCCACATCCCATAGTTAAGCTTCCTGACATTTTGCTTAGCCTTTTAGGCTACTTTTCCTCCTCACATACTTCTTTTCTCTCTTTCCCATGTTTCTAATTTCTTTTGCAGATTTTGATCCTTTTGTTGTTTCTTTCCAACCCATTCAGAGTTTCTTTTCCATTCCTTGGGCATCTCTCAAGATATTATCTTTAAACAAGGATAATAGCTTACCTAAAAAGAATTCTTATGCCAGTTTTCAAAATAACATTCTCTCATTCCTCAACTAGATTTCTTTTTAAAGTATATATCTATATATGTATATATGTTTATGTATGTCTATGAATCAGGTAATTAAAAATTTAGTATTTCTCACTCTAATGTATGTGATTATCTCTTCTCAACTAAGTCCTTTTGTAAAATCTTATGTAAAATAACAACTTCAGTCAGGTGATACCAATCAATACATAAGATCATGATGCTTATGTTCAGGTTGGGACAAACCAAGAAGTAATGCTTATAAAGTAATGTCTGAGCTAGTCTTAAAATATTATCAATTTAACGCCTTTTAACATTCTTCATATTTAATACATGTAGGTGACCAATCTGAATGGGATGTTTCTAAGCAACAGCCAGTACTGGTGATTCCTGAACTTCTGGGATCCCAAAAAGATTTTCTCTTTTGTGAAAAGTTAAATTCATTTTTTACAGCAAATATTTGTCAAGAGTCTACTATGGGTCAGATACTGTAATAACCCCTGGGGAGTGACCACAGAAGTAAGGAGGTGAACTCTCTGCTCCTTTGGAGTTTGTATTCTAACCAGGAGTACAGTCAATAGGAAGGAAATAGATTCCACACTGTGGAAGTTCTGTGATGAAAGTCAACACAGTGAGATGATTGAGACCAAGAGACTCCTAATGAAATTGTTTGGGAAGTCTTCTTTGAGCCTTAAACTGTTATCTGAGAGCTAAGTGATATGAAGAAGCCAATCAAGAAACCAGTCAAGAAGGAGGTCAGTTAAGATGCCACAGCAGTGGTCCTCATAAGGCATGATGGTGGCTTAACATGACACAGTGTGGCAGGGAAGAAAGAAGACATAGTTCAAATATGTTTTGAGATAGAGCCATGGTATTATTTGCTGATTGGTACACACACATAGAGTGATATATTTAAAAACTCAGGGATAACTTTTATGTTGTGGCTTGGGAACTATATAGTTCATTTTGACTCTAATAGAGAAAAGACCAGATAAGGAATAGATTTGGGTCAGAAAATCTAGGGTTCTACTTTACAACTATACATTTGAGATATATTTTGCATATTTCAATGGGGACACTGGGCTAATGAATCTGGAATTCTGGGTAAGGTTAGGGTTGGAAATATATAATTGCAATAATCAGCTCACAGATATTATTTTGAGTCACGGAATTGAGAAAGCTCTCCTAGGAAAAGAGTTATTCTTAGAGAAGAGGGCCTGAAACCAAGCACTGAAGCACTCCAACACTTAGAGGTCAGATAGAAAAATGGGAAACAGAAAAGAACTGAGAAAGACTGGCCAGTGAGTCAGGACAAGAGTGCTGTACCTCAAAAGTTAAGGAAAAAGTGGAATAGTTAACTCAAGGATAGAGCAATGCCCACTGTTAATTGCATACCAAGGGCAGGACTCTGCCTAATCCATAAACTTCCTTAATCTGAAGATACTGGTCAAGAAGGTTCCTAACATCAACTGAAGTGCATGTGTAAAGAGACTTTTGCATGTGTTATGGTTCTACCAAACTTGTGACAAAGCACATAGTGGCAGGTGGGGAACCACAACTCCAAGCTGCCTTCATGTTGGCATAAATGTGCTGACTGATTCTGGGTGGATAGTTCCAAAAGAGCTTTGTGATGAGAACACAGTGTAAAGGCGTGATTACAAAATTAGGGTGGGAGTTTTGCAACTTCCATGGCAAAGGTAGGATTAGTTTTGTAAATATGTGCCTTATTCCTTTTTGTAGACAGTTTTAGTCATTAGGAGTAAAGAATCGTGCCTCGTGGCCATCCAGTTCCTTGTGCTGAGGTGCAGCTTCCAATGGAAAGTGAGCACATCAATGGAAAGAAGCACTTCTCTTATAAAGAGTACTGACATTCTAGAAATTATTCCTTTGATGGAGAGTCCTGTGCCACTGTAGAATACAAGCATTTTGATACAGGCTGTTTTGTGATAGTCAAATTTGTTGACACCAGTTTTGACACAGTCATTTTGATGCCAGGAACATCTTGATGTGGCAGCCTTGAAGTGGCTGCTTTGATATGGGAACATTTTGACTTTGCATAAAAAAAAACCAAAAAAACAATAAACCTTTCACTTTAAAACAATGATTACTAAGATCTCTTTATCCACTTCTTAGATCTCAACTCATCTCCTACCCTCTAAATAGAAACCAGACTGTAGAGGTGGAGAAGAGGATCCTGAAGAGGGACGTAATCACCATGAAAAAGACAGAAGACAGGGACAGTGGACCCAACAGAGCCACACAACCTGGAGGAAGAGAAGGTACTGCTGTTTTGTTTTTCTTTTTTTAAGGTGCAGGTAGGAATGAAAGCAAGCAGAGACAAGCAGGAAGAGAGAGAAAGAAGAGGTGCTTTTTAAAATATTATTTAATTGTTGATCTTCGTTGTTTTCACTGGCCCTGACATATGAACCTGGGACCTTGGGATGTATGTGAACTGTGTCCAACTACTACTACACCAGGGTGTGCCAAGGTGATTCTGCTCTTGAACCCATCCTTCCTCAGCCCCTTAAAGAAGTCGGTGTATTTACACACATTGGATGGTGCACAGGACTTAACTGTAACAGTAATCCTGTCCCCTTCAAAGAGCTTGAAAGAGCTAAGTATGACCAGGCATTTCTTTGACAGGACCTGTACTACTGAATGCAGGATAGTACAGGGAGATTACAGAGAACGCAGGCTGCACACCCAGACAAAAGGTAATAACCCCAGTCTACTGAGTGACAGAGTTGGGCACCAAGGAATCAGATGGATGAACTAATGCAGAAATGACATTTTGCCAGTCAGGTATTACCAGGTAATAGGAAAAGGAAAGTCAAATGTCTTGGGCTCATTCCACTATATTATTATCATGGATCTATTACCCAATGTCCTATCAGTCCAATGAACACTATGAACTATCTTCCTCTAAAAGCAAGGTGTTTTTCTCTCTAAGGATTCTCTCGTTAAGCAACAATAGAACTGAAACACTTACTCTGGGAACCCAGTTCAATCATTAAAATGATTAATAGTATCATTTCTCCAGTACTAGGTGTTCATATCATTTAAGCTCATGAAATAAAATATTGAACATTTTCTAAAAGATGAATCTATTTCTGTCACCATTATCTCTTAAAATATTTGAAGTGTTTTTTAATTGGATTTGAAGATGTTCACAGAGAGTATTGAATAAGTAATATGAAAATCTATACAATATACATGATTTGTTTCTTGAAACATATATTTCCTCTCTCCCATTGACTTCGCCTTTCACTGCAAGCAGTTTCTATTTTACTTTGGTTTCAATCCTTTGCAAACACTGATTTCAATTTAGGTCAGCAGATACATATTAAGTGTTATGGTATGCCATAACTTTGCTAGGCACTACAGCGATAAAAAATGTAAATATAAATAAGAAATAGCCTCTGTCCTCAGAGACTATCTTGGGAGAGATTAAACTTCAATAAACAAATACAAAAACAAATAGAGATATCTATAGGTACTCTTTTCTTTTGAATATCATCTGACAAATTTCAGATGCCATAACTGGCATAATCAAATGATCTGGGACCACAATGACTGGAACAATTAAACTCTACTGGAAGAAAGGGAAAGCGACATCTAACTATGATCATCCTACTCTGTGACAAGCACTGTGCTAAGTGGTTTGCATATCTTATCTCATTTAATCCTCCCAACAGTTCTATTTTACACTGCAGTTCAGCAACGTAAGTACATTGCCCAAGATCAGATTGCTCAGCTTTATTGTCAGTCCAAATTCAGAGTGCAAAATCTATTCTCGTTTCATTCTCCAAGGAAGGCAGCAGCGTGGACTACCAGTGAGTCAAGCGAAGAACTGGCATTTCTTGACACTCATGTTTGAAAGAATGACTTCAGTTTACTAAAACTGTAAAAAGAAAGTAAAATAAATAATAGTCATAGCCCGTCTAGATCCAGCAATGAGCAATTTAGCTGTTGGATTGATCAAAATGACTCTTTGGTCAACATAACTTTTTATAAACTTTGTTGAGTTGTCAATGAGAGTAACCAAAAATGAGTAATTAAAAAAATTACCTTTTAAAATAATGGCACTAGATTCTTGAATCTAGAAAGTTATCTTTTCCTCCAATGAGAAAGATTAACAATAATAACCAACAGTTACCAAATACTTACTAAAGCTGAGCTCTGTATGAAATACATGTACTCCATCTAAATATGGGTTAAGAGCATGGATTTAGAAACAATTTGAGAGGATTCACATCTTGGTTTCACTGCCATTAGTTATTGCCTTCACCTCACCTCTTTGGGCCTTAATTTTCTTACCTGAAAGGAAAATCTACTTCACATTGTTTAATAAATAAATATCTAGTAAAATTAGATAGTATTATGAAGTTGGAATAGGTTTAACTGCTATCCCAGATAGTAAGGAAGTTTCCTGAGTACATTAGCCCATGGATAAATTCAGGTCTTCTTTTGGGCTCATTACCAGATATGAGGAGCATATGTATGTACATCAGGTAAGCAGGACCAGCAAAGTCTCAGTATGGTGTCCATCACACCTGCTGGAAGGCCCTGTGTGATGAGGGGAGATCTTTTGTAAAACAGAAGTCCTCGCGTGATACCAGAGGGAAGCTGACTTTACAGAGCCATGGAAGCTAAACAAAATTCCAGGGAAGTCTAGTGGTCTTCTCCCACTCATGCCTGTCTGTTCCAACAATGCCCCTACAGTGTCTCTGAAATAACGCCCCCCCCACCCCCATGATTCCCCATCTCCTAGTAGCTGTCTGTGCTCTTGCATAATCTTTGTCCACACTATGACCAATCAGGTTGATCTGTATAATTCAGCAGAAGTGATGGTGTGACATTGTGATAGAAGGTGATAAAAGGTGCTGTGGCTTCTGTCTCAGTCTCCCTTTCAGATCACTGACTCTAGGAGAAGCCAGTTGGCACATGTTGAGGATCCCTATGGAGAGGCCCACGCAGTGAGGAACTGAGGCCTCATGCTGACAGCCACTGTGTAAGTGGGTTCCAAAGCAGATTCTCCAGCTCTGATCAAGCCTTCAGCTGATGGCAGACCAGCCATTGCTTCACTGCAATCTCATGAGAGAGCCTGAGTTAAAATCACCTAGATTCCTGACTCTTAGAAATGATGAAATAATTATTATTTGCTGAATAAGTGACTGCTAAGTTTTGGGTAAATTGCTATAGAATAATAGGTAGCTAGTAGAGTGTCTTCTTTACTGAAGTTAACACAAACATACACACACATATCCTTCTCTTTCAGCTTTTTTTCTTTTCTTTTTTTTTTTTTTTTTTTTAAGGAAAGGTACAGGCAGGAATGAAGTCGAAAAGGCAGGCAGGCAGGAAGAGAGAGGAAGAAGAAAAGCTTAATTTTTATATAGTTCGTCTTTGTTGTTTCCCCCAGCACAAGGATTCGAACTTGGGTCTTTGGAATGTATGTGGACTGTGCTCTTTAATGGAGGCAACAGACCTAACTGCTACTCCAGCAGGGATGCCATCTTAGCTTCTTTTCTCTCTCTCCAGGAAGGAGAGAATCTTTTCAGAGAATCACTTCAAAGGAAATCTGTTGCCCAGAGACAACCCTTATCTTCTTATTGGTTTCAGATGTATTGCCTGGAATAATCTTCTTAATGGGTTTAGGAGATCTCGAAATAGGAAGATACCCCTTTTTTCCTTTTTCTTACTCCACTTCAAACAATAGACCACAAGGGACAGTTCCATCAAGGAAAAATTTTTAATAACCTAAAATGTAATATATCAAAAATACTATTACACCAAATACATTATCTCATTTAATAATCATATGAGAGTAAATGTTTTGGTCATCTGCATTTCACAAACAAGATATTCTTTTGCTTTAGATCACATGACTGATAAGGAGGCTAATAGACTGAACCACAAGTTTGACTGATTCCAGAACCTGTGCCTTTAACTATCAGAAAGTACAGCCTCCCTATAGATTATTCCGATATTATGTTATCAGAATCTAAAAAAGGATGTGACGTGTGGAATTTGTATATCCACTATAAACACATCATTTTCAATGAATAATGAGCTGGATATTAACTCTACAGAATGTTTATTCATTCTATGTCCAGTCAAGTAGTTTGCATGAATGTTTCAAACTTTATTTGTGGAGTAAGATAAAGTACTTTCCCAGGCAAGCTCCTGGGTCTCAGACAAAGCAGAGAATTTGGCTAAAAAGCATATTTCGCAGTAGGGGAGTTCTCTAACTTTACTCCAGACCCAGCTGAAACTCTCATTCTCATCCCTTCTCCAAAGCAGCTCTATCACATCTTCAACCAGCCCTCCCACCCACACATTACTTCCCCTTCACTCTCAACAAATGATTCAATACCCACTGATGAGGAAAGTACAATCCACCAAATAACTTTTACTTCCCACCACCAATCCAGGAGCCCGGCCTCCCATCAGACCTGGGTCCTCCTCCAGGGCTGCTGGAAGTGCTCTTCCTCCTCTCTGCAGCAGAAGCCCCTGCTGGGCTTATGGATCTCAACTCCTCTCCCTGCACCCCTTTCTCAGGAATCTCGCTCTATTGATTTCTCCCTGTCTTCCTTGTCTATCTTTCCCATCAACACCTCTCCCAATTTGCATCATCATGGATACCAATAAACTCTCTTATTGCAAAATTCTGGGGACACTGACCACTCCATTTACTTCTTCTCTTAGTGCTTGACATTGCAGTGCACTATAGGCAAGGTACGTGCAGGAATGAAGGTGAGCAGCATCTATTCTCTTTTATTTAGTTGTTCACACTGGTTGTTTCCCCTCCAGACCTGGGACTCTGAACCCAGGAGTATGTGGCCTGAGCTCCTTCAGTGATTGACCTAACCACTGCTCCACCAGGGTGTGTCCTGTGCACTTTATCTAGAACTGCTCTCTGTATTTGGCTGAATTTTCTCTCTACTTCTCCATCTATATTTTCTTTTTCTTCTTTTTTAAACTCTTCTTCTACTGGCCATTCTTTTCCCTTGGGATTCTGTCCTGGGGCCTTTGTTTCTCAATCTACACACTTTCCTGGGGTGGCCCCAGTTACTGCTTTGGCTTTAGTTACTCTCTGTTTTTCTGTGACTCCCAAATCCAGAATTCTGGTCTAGATCTCTAGTCTGAGATTTATACCTAAATGTATATATTGACTTGTTTCCTGAACATTTGTACAAACATTTGTACTTAGATGTCCCATAGGCTCCTCAGACTGAATTCAGCTACTCCAAACTCACCTACTTTTCCCTTCTACTCTGCTCTTCCAGCTGCGTTCCCTGAATGAATGATTCCACCATTCAACTAGCTGTCTAAACTGGAAATGTGGGTGTTATTTCTTCTCCCTCATCTATATCCTATTTCTAATCAAGTCTGATGATTATGACTTTTAAATATCTCTGGAATCCAGTCATTACTACCACTTCTGCTATGCCTGACTCCCACCTGCTCTAACCAGAATAGCTGCATACATCTTCCAAGTATCTTGACCTTTAATCTTATTCTTCTCTAACCTATGCTTTGTTCTAGAGTTTGAGTTATCACTCTTAAAATTCTTATAAGAAAAAGGCCCTAAGTTCTTGGCATGATATGTTCAAATATCATCTGAGATCAGGCCATCTGTCAACCAAACTCTGTTTTGCCCATATTCCTTCACACAGTCTCCTGTTTGGACTTGATGAACTGATATTAGATTCTCTGTTTAAAAATTGTTTTTAGTTTCAATCTAACTAACTGAGATATCTCTTCTCTTTCATCAATCTGCCTTTGTGTCTGTATTGTTCCCTACCTATTATGGATTAAGTTGAAGTTATTTCCTAAGCACTTGAGTCTCGTACAAAGCAGGGAATTTGACTAAAAGTGTATGTCATGAGATAGGCAGCTTGGATCTTTTTTTTTTTTTTTTTTTTTTTTAAAGAAAAGATGCAGGCAGGAATGAAGGTGAGTAGGTTGGCCGGCAGGCAGGCTGGCAGAGGGAGGACAAAGAATCACTTTGTTTATTTTATTTAATTGTTCATCTTGTTTTCACTTGCTCAGGGTCTTGAACTAGGGACCTTGGGATATATGTGGATGGCACTATAATGGACTAAACTACTAGACCACTAAGAGCATACCAATGTATCTCTTAAATACTCTCTGGTATCTTACATTTCCTTTCATTGTGGTCATTTGTCTGCTTTCTCAGACACAAGACATTTGTGTGAGAGACCATGTCAATCAAATACAGTGGTTAAAAATTCGAGTACTTGAGCTCAATTGCCTGGATTCAAAATCAGACTCTGAAATACCTAATTCTCAACATTTAGACAACTAATGTGTCAGTTTTGCTTTGTTTTTGAGGAAGGTGGAAGAAGCATTTGGAAGGAAGAAAGAAAGGGAGGGAGGGAGCGAGGGAGGAGAAGAGAGGAGGAAGCACTTTTATGTGTTTATTTATCTGTGGTTGCCGCCCCCCCCCTCCCGCTGCCCCATCAGCCCTGGGTTGCAAATCTGGGTCCTTATCTTTTATATAGTCCAGGTCCTAGTCAGCCGCTTAGGGAGCAGCTTGCCTCAGTTTTTCCATCTGCAAAATGGAGATCCTAACAGTACCTCCTTATAAAGTTGTGAAGATTAAAAGAAAAAAACTAAATAAAGCATTTCAAATGGTGCTGACACAGAGCAAGCACCCAGCTCATTATTATGTTTGAAGGTAGATACTGCATCGTCTATCTCCATAGATTTATTTACTCACTAAACTTTATGAAATGGATAAATGTTTATATCTAAACTTGTCATTAAAATGTTTAATCTTGGTGCACCTGATGGCCCAGTACATAGGTCTCTCGTGATATAGTCCACTTATATCCTAAAGACCCAGGTTCAAGACCTGGAGCTGGGGAGAACAATCAAGAAAATGAACAACTAAATAAAATAAAGTGCTTCTTCCTCTTCTTCCTGCCTGCCTGTCTAGTCACCTTCATTCCTGCCTGTACTTTTCCTAAAAAAAAAAAAAAGTCTTAATCTTAACCCAAAAGTGAATATTAAACATATTGCAGTATGCCCAATGCACAAAATTACATCAGTATGGTCACTGGTCTGTGGGAGCTTTTTGGAAATGAGGTCATTCTATTTCTGCCCAAGCATTCAGGGAATTACCCTCCCTTGAGGAGGGAGGTCTGAGTCAAACAGGACACCTCAAGGTTCCTGAAGGCATCATGACCAGCTCTGAGGTAATGTCTTCTTTATGTAAATGTTACTGTTAAAAGCAAAGAGACACTCAGGCAACTGTTTTAACTTGTTTTCAGTAATTTGAGACCCCTGGGCCCTCCATTCTCCCAGTGTCATGGACACCTGTACTCTCACCTTTCCTGCCCTAGGACAGGGCTGTGTCCTGTGGGTGCTGCCCTTGTAGCCAGCAAAGCCTGACTTCAGTTCAAGCTTCAGAAATTGTGTGATTTGAAAGTCAGTTTTCAGTAATGAAAGTAGTGCTTTTGCATGCTTAATGGGGCCAGGGGAGAGAGAGAAGCAGAATAAATTGTTTAACAGAGGTGGGTTTGTTTCCAAAGCAACAGTCTGAAAGAGAACCTAGGTGAAGGGTAGTGAAGGTAAGTCTCAGAGCAGGACCAGGTGCCTGCAGGACACCAGGCTGTACATCAGTAAACATACGTCCCGTTGCTCTTACCACCTGCCTTTCTTACTGGGCTCCCACCTCTTCTTGGGATAGACAGACACTGACACCACGCTATTTCTGTCTTCACAGAGAAAAGCTGGCATCTAGGGAAATGACCTTGATAGGCTGAACTAGAAATACAATATTAATCAGAGCAATTTACTCTTGAATTGTGCCCCCTTTCCCAATATCCCGAAGCAACTCTAGGCAAAAGGCACAAAAGCACAATCACTCACTAAACATTCAAAGAGTGTGCAAGTAATGGCCAAATATTCCAACATAGTGGGAAAATAACCTGCCTCCAGATAAAGCAATTTTCCAAGAAAGATCAACTAAATCCCCCCAAATCCCCGAACCCCCCAACCCCTGGTAATGCCCCTGTGCCCAGTGGGCTGTCTTGATGCCACAGAGCAAGTACCAAGGAAGACAAGGTTGGGGGTTTAATCCACATATCATTGGTCCCCTTTGTTCTCTGCAAGAGTGACTCAGGATTCTTACACCTTTCTCCAGAATGTTTGGGGTGGAAGAAGGTGAAATGTGAGAACCAGCTCATTGTCAGTGATGAGGCAGAAACAGAAAATTAAGTAGAAACTTGCCATTACAGATTTTTGGCAATAAGAATAACACATTACAGTGGCAAATCTCCACAATGGAAGACCACTCAGCTGTTTAAAAAGATGAAATCCTCCCATTTGTGACAATGTGGATGGAAGTAAAGGGGATTATGCTAAGTGAGGTAAATCAGAAGAAGAAAGACAAGAATCAGATGATCTCACTCATAGGTGGAATATAAAGAAACAAAGCAAATGAACAGACAAAAACAAAACAAAACTGAACCCTTGGACACTGACAACAGAACTGAAGTGACAGAGGGGAGGGGCAGGGGGTGGAAGAAAGGAAAGTGAGTCCAGTGGGCATTTGGGGAGATCATTAAAAATGCGGTGGGTGCGGTGTGTTATGTATTTGATGAAGAGCACACTGGAGCACCTAAAAACATATATTGTTTTATAGATCAAAGTTACTTTAACCAAAAAAAAAAAAAAAAAAAAAAAAAAAAAAAGAAGAAGAAGAAGAATAGCATTTCACATCCTTTTGTTCTGTGCTCGCCTGGACATGAGCATTTAATTTTTCAGGTCAAATGAATGCTTGATTTTCCAAGATTGGTTCTCCAAATGTCCCCAAATGCCATCAAATGGACATTCCACCCAGCGAAAAGAATGTGTTCAGCATAAAGGTTGAACACAGAATGGGGAGCCCCTGGTTCCTCCTTGCCTAAGAGCTTCTGCAGCCAAGTTAGCTGCTGTTTTACAAGTCAAAGCTGATCTTTTCATTTCAGCGCTGGTCCCTCCAAGAGAGACTAGAAAATTGAACTGCTCCCTCTCCGCCTTTAGTGTCCTGCTGAGTAAAAAAGCTTTGTGCAGTGGCTTTGTTTCTTTCCCTTTTTGTTCTGAAATCAGAACTAAGCTGACAGTCTTCATGGCGATGGGGAGGGCAAGGGCAAGTTAAAATCCACCTCCAGCTCCTCAGGGAATGAAGATGCAGAGGCTCATTGGTGTCAGCAGGTGTGAGTCAGACACCCAGGGAGCCCCAAAATTGAGTAAGAAGGTGCCATTTTGTTGACAGCATTCTCACCACCACTGCACAGAAATAGTTTGAGAAAACGATCCAGGATAAAAGAAGGATCCTATTCAATGGGAAGTGAATTGAAGTTTCCCACTGAATGCTGCTTCATTATGCAACTTGTCCTTTCATTGAGAGATTCCAACTCTTGGTGGAACCAATTGTGATGAGGAAGTGCTGACAGCCCTGGGAACCAGCAGAGCTGGCCTTTGATTCCTGACTTTGAAGCCCAGTCCTATCAGTGGATTGCTTAGTTGGGTATAAGTAAACTTGGGCTTCTTGAATCTCAGTGTTTAAACCTGGGAACTGGGATGGGTCACCTTTACCAATAGATTCATGTTTACAGCTAGTGCCTAAGTTGGAGACACTCTCATGTCACTTGTATACTCCAAAGGTCCGTGGAGTTCTGGTTATTTATTTATTTTTCTTAAGGAAAGGTGCAGGCAGGAATAAAGGTGAACAGGTGGGCAGGCAGAAGAGAGGAGGAAGAAGCATTTTATTTATTTTACTTAGTTGTCTATCTGGGTTGAACGGATCAAGATTTCTTGCTCCCTCTGGCCTCAGGACACGAACCCTGGTCGTTGGGATGTATGTGAACTGTGCCTGCTAGAGCTACCGACCCAACCACTAAACCACAGTGTGCGCCAGGAGGTACTTTTCTTAGCCTCCTGTGTATTTTACACTGAAGTTTTGCCTGTTCATCACTTTTCTTCTGGTCACTGCTGGAAGGACAATGATTGGTTTGATGTCCATAGCCCATACTAGGTGACCATTAAAGGAGTCGAAATGTACTTAGAATTGTTTTATGACCAATTTTCTAGAGATTGGAATTTAACCTTATTGTTTCATTCTATATCATTTTTTTTTTTTTTTCTGAAGAGAGGAAGGAAGGTAGGGATGGAAAGAGGAAGAGCATTTGGAAGGAGGGTGGGGAGGAGAGGAGGCACTTTGATTTATTTGTTTATTTATTTTTGGTTGTTCCCTCAGGCCCTGGATCTCAAAACCAGGTCCTTGAGCTTTACATGGTCTACACCCCAGCTGCTGGCTTAGTGCCTGTGCCACCAGGATGCACCTTATGTATCTTTTTTATATCCTTAAGCTTTAAGTATTCAGTAAGTGTTATGTAGTTCATTTAGAATATATTTTGCAAGGAAGATCTACATGCCTAGTTCATTCCAAAGAGTGGGAGAATTATGTATCAATCTTTCACTTGCTTCTTTGTAAAGTCCACAGTTTTAAACAAAACACCATCAAATGTTATTTTACAATTCTGTGCCTCTCAACATCAGACATATATTTGGCAGCCCTACAGCAGACCTCCTAAAATAGAATCTCTGATGTTTGCCCACGTGTGATAGGCAAAGGTGCCCTACCCAGCACTGTGATCCCTATGCCAGCACTTGGAGCAGAGCCTCAGATCAAGGTACTCAGATCCAGTGACCTCCTAGGGACCCTGGGGCAGTCTTCCCTTTCTCAGTTGTTGCTGCTTTCCTCCTTCCAGGTGCTCAGGTAAAAAACCTTGGAGCTGTCTGTGTCTTAACTCTCATTCTCACACCCCACATTCAATCTATCAGCAAAGTTTGTCTTGTCTAACTACTTTCAAAATATATATCTAGGAGAAACAAATATGTTCCTATACCTAGGATTCAGCACTTTTACTGGCAGTCTAGGGCAGTCTTTTTTCTACAGAGCAGCTATGATGATTCTGGTCAAAACACTTTTTCTTATTTAAATTTTAAAGAAAAGGTGTAGATAGGAGTGAAGGCCAGGCGGCAAGCAGAAGAGAAGGGAGGAAGCAGCACTTTATTTTATTTGGTGGTTCGTCTTGGTTGTTCCCTTGGTCCCTGGACACAAACCCAGATCCTTGGGATGTAAGTGGATTGGGCCCCACTGGAGGGGCCAGACGCCACCAGTCAACTGGCACACTGATTCAGGCAAACTTACTTTGATCATTTCATCCCTTTGCTCAGAAGCCCACGCTTTCACTCAGAGTAAAAGGTAAAGTTCTTATCATGGATCAGGCTCTGCTGGCCTGGAGCCTGTCACCCGTCTGCCCTCACTTCCTGTACTTGCTAGTCTGCCCACAGTCACCTCCTTGATGTCTTAGGCACATTCTCATCTCAGGTCCTTTGCACTGACTCTTCTTTCTTTCAGAAAAGATGATCTTCATAGATAGCCACCTCCATCAAGTCACTGCTCAATATCACCTCAATGATCTATCTGTGACTGCCTTGATCTCCCCATTCCAACTGCCCCCACCTCCCTCACCCCAATTCTTCCAATGACTCTTTTTCTTTTTTCTCAAAGTTTTTATCACCTTTTAATCTATTATATAATCAAGTCATAGTGTTTTGATTATTGCTTCTCTTTCCTAGTTAGACTGTAAGACCCACATAGGCAGGAATCTGCTTTGTTCCCTAATAGATCCCAGGACCCAGAATGCTAAGTAGCAGATAGCAAGTGTTCAGTAAATACCTGTAGGATTTAATAAATGAAGATACTCAAATCCAGAGATAATAAACCAGGTAGGTGATATACCTTGATGAAGCTGCCTCAATCAAGTGTGCCCCTAATTGATTTTCCCAGAATGGAGACAACCCCAATTTATTTTCTGATGTTTTCAGATCTTTGTGGGACTGTATCCAACAAATGCCATAAAATATGCTGTTCCTATTTTTCAGATAAAAATACAGTCTCTAGCTGGGCACTGTTAAACTGCTTCAACACTGGCAACCAATAACTAAATCACAATGCCTTCCCCATTCACTTTAACTGTTCCCCTGAGTATCATTACACAGGAAATGGGGTGAAGCTGGGTAGGCCTTTAATCCTGGAACCTCCATCCCCTACCAGGAGGGTAGGGTCAAAACCAGTCTGCTGGAGGGTCCTTCTCTGAAATCATGTAGGAAGATAAACTCATTTCATTGCAGGGAAAATGTTGGAGAGAGAGAGAGAGAAAGCTATTTCACTTCACACACCCATTTTTATTTTATAGATCTTTATCACAATCTTCCCCTGCTCCCCCCAAGTGGTCAGCCCAGCAGGGGCAGAGAGCACAGGAACATCGCCACCAGGATCAGAGGCAGCTGCCCTCACCCCTGGTGGAAAGGCAGCCTCTGAAAAGCTCCCCTCTCCCAGGACAATGCTCTTAATTAGCTGCACTGTATTTCTCAGAGAACAAAAGCTTCCCACCCCTCACAGGAAAAGCTTTTCCAAGAGATATCTCTTTGGGGAAGCGCCAGGCACACAACAGGGAGAGGAGAACATACACGCTGTTCCCAGCTCTGCAAAGAGACAAACTACGCATCCTCTAGGGAGTGAAGAGGTTAGCCCGGCACATTCTTCTCCACGCGAGGAGCGTGCGCACAGACCCCGAGGTGACCATCTTCTGAGGCCCCTTCCTCCTCCCTCACCCTCTAGCTGGGGGTTGGAAGCTCGGGGGTGGCTGAGCAAGCTGGAAGGATCTTCAGAACTGAGCATCTGGGGAGCTGTGGGAAAGGAATGAGGAGTTTATTTCAGGTGACAGACACAGAGCAGGCCCCTATTTTTTCCTGAGACTATAATAATATTTCTGGAATAGGGATGCTTGAATCATTCATCTCTTCATATCACTGTGTGGGAAGTCTCAGTGACGAGTCCAACAATTGAAGAGATGAGGGGGTTGTTGAGGACTTGATGGGGGACCCTGGAAGCCTGCTGGGCATGGGGGTGGGGGTAGGGGTAGGGGTGCCAACCATAAAGGATCTTAAGAAGAAAGATCACCTGAGCCTGATGGAGCCGAAAATTCTTTTCTCAGTAAGAGTTTTGATCTCCCCTTCCCCCCATGATGTGTGCTTTAAAAGGAAAAAAAAATGTGTTTAAGGGCCTCTTCCTGAGTCAGTTCACTGTCAGGAAAGGAAAATCCAAACGCACAAATATTCTATTTTTGTGCCCACGGGCTCCAGGCCCTGAGCAGACTCTTCCTTACTCTGGAGGAGAGGAAACCTGGCTTGAGGCCTCCTCGTCCCAGAGGCCGGAATCGAGGAACCTGCATGGCTCTGGGACCTATTTGCCACAGTCTCCATTTTAGGAAAAGGAAGAGTGGAGGCTGCTTTGGGGCTGAGGGTGAAGTTGGTCAAATATAAAAAAATTAAAGAGGGCTTTTCATTGACGATTCTTCAGGCCAACAACCATGGAACCCAGCTTTAATAGTTTAAAGGGCATCGATAGTGTTGTGCTGCTTCTGGTCACTGGGGTTTATGGCCATCACCTGCCTCCCACTAACACACAGATAAGGATGAGAGGCCTGATTAAGAGCTGTACTTTTGATGTGTGGGCCAAGGAAAGTCATAAGTCAGTAATAAGAGTAATAAAACCGCAGTTATGCAGATAGATAAGGCCTCTTGGTGTGCATTTTGCTTCTATTTTTTGTACCAGTCCACGAGTTTGTTGTATTGCCTTAATAGTTCAGTGGTGATGCTGAGGGCATCCAGCCTAGGAAGTGGGGTTCAGCTCACTCCCTTCTCACTCCAGTGGGGTCCTGCCTTCCCCTTCACTTTGCCAGAGATCAACTTTTGTGAGCATCACAGGGTAGCCTAGAAGGGCAGTCCAGGTCGTAAAAGTCAAATCTTTTAGGCTGTTTGACCTTCTCTGCCATCTGGCATGTGAAGCAGACCTTAAAGAGACACTTCTCTTTGTAAAGGGTTTCCTGGGAAGTGGGTGTTTGAAGATGGAGGTAGGAAATCAGAAAGTTCCGATTAAAGGGAGAGACTGGTCCCTCGGCCTTTGGCTTATTAATATACCAAGGAAGCAATGACCGTGGCTCCATATATCCTCCTAAAATGCAGATCTGATCATGGCACTACCCCTGCTCATACACCGTTAATGGCTCCCTAGTGCCCTTAAGAGAAAGTCCAGATATCTCCATTAGGATTTATGAAACTACTACTGGTACTTGCTTGCACTGCACCACGCACGCACACACGCACACGCACACGCACACGCACGCACACCCCTTTACCAGCGCTACTGAATTTGTCCCAGTTCCTCAGATATTTTCAGCTTTCTCTCTCTTTCAGCTTTCAAACACATCTTTCCTTGCTGCTCCTAACTCATTCCACTGAACGTTTCATTCGAGAGAAGCCTACCTTCACCTGACCCTGGGTCAAGTTTCTCCCCTCTGAGCTCCCACAAACCCCTTACTGTGCTGATTATCCGACACACTGCCTTGTCTGTCTGTCCTCCAGGACTGTCAACGCCTGCAGCAGCACTAAGGTGTCTGTCTGGCCCACCATTGTCTGTCTCTCCAGTACCTGGCCCATAGTGTCGAAGGAAGGGATACTCTGCCAATGATCCCTCAACAAACAAAAGCCCCTTGAGGCTCCCTCTAAGTTTGCATTCGCTGTGTTAGCTTTAATTAAGTGCCTGCCAAGACAGGGAGGGGCCCTGAATTAGAGGGTGTGTTGTCCTGGCCCTGACCTCCCTCCTTCTGTCCATCTCCCACTCCCCTTTCTAAGAAGTCTCCCAGGGACCTAGTGTGAAGTCAGCTGGGGACCCTCAGGGGCGGGTCCTCCTGTTTCTGTACCTACTAGTGGCCACCTGTGTACGGTTTAGTCATTCTAGTGTTTAATTAATTTGAATATCAAAGTGCTCTTAATTATAACTATTTTCAAATGATTTCATATTTAGACCTTATCTTGCTCACGTTTTTTCTTGCAAGGAGGAAGATTGTCTCTGGTCGTCTCTTAACACCTAATGTCATCTTGGTGTACAAGCTGTGAGTCCACATAGGATGACTTTAGAGTTTGTTTATTTTTTGACATTGAATTGTTACAGCACCAATGTGGGAACACATGCTAGATATGTCTGGTGATGTGGCAATGGGGCGAAGTGTCTTAAAGGAAACTGTAGCCCAGAACTGTGGTTGGTTGGCAGCCGCAGGCACAGCATGAGAAAAATGTTGTTCCAGGCTGCCCTCTAGTGAGTGAAGACTCCGCGAGGTCACCAGCCAGGACAGAGGCTCCCGAGCAGCAGGAAGCAGTCATTGAAAGGGCCTGATAAAACTGTCCTGCGAGGATGGCAAGTCAGCTGGGAGACCACTCCTGTCATCAGCATCTTCAAGTGTCTGATGCATGGCACTCAGATCACGTTTTGTGAAATACTGACCAGGTGACATGCATCAGAGAATATTTTCCAGACATAAAGTCTGAGACATCCCAGCTCATTCTTCGGTTCCCAGGGATGGCTCACTGACTCCTTATTGGCCATTCAAGTGCGCACTTGAGTGAGAAAGACAGAGACACAGAGGTGGCCTAGACCTCTGCTATGAAGTAGTATCCAGGACACACCAGAGCAGCCAGTGTCATTTTTTGCTGGACCTCTGAGTAAATTTTGTAGGGAGGATGGTCTCACCTTTCCTGAATGTTTTCTCTTCAGTTGAATGAAGGTCAGCCCTCTCCTCCTTTTGTGCCCTTTTAGACAATGGACACTCTTGAGTACATGCTCCATGGCCCGCACCATGTCAGATTTCCCATCTGCCTCCTCTGAAAGTCCCTGCAATTGTTACAAGTGAGGCACTGATGCCTTACTAGTGGAGGGAAGAACTGCCGAAACATTGGTTCAAGCACAGGTGACATCTAAAATAGGCTTTTGTGCCTCTATACTTAGGTTCTGTTAAGCAAACTCAATAGCGAGACAAATGATGCAACAACCACATTCTTTTCTTTATTGTAAAAAGTTAATTCAAGCTCCAAGTCCAAAAGACAATGTGCATCAGTGACAAAAAAAATTGCATCTCTGAATTCCCACCATTACGTTTCTCCCTCCCTCTTAAAAATTTCTACTGAAAGCTGCTGCTTTAATTAGGAACTTTATCACCTTAAAAATGTGTCTTGAATTTTGCAAGGTGATAAATCACTCTGATGTCCAGTCTAGCATTCGGGTTTAATTCTTGATCACATACCAAGAGCAGGTTAAATGCAGTTAAACGGTAAAACCACAGTTGAGTGGCTCTCATATATCTGGACACTGCAATATAAAGGACTAGGTAAGGGTGAAGGCCTACCCCACAGAGCTTAAAGAGGGGACATGATCTCTGACACAATGTGGTGAGGACCTTGCCGGAAATATGAACCCAGGGCTAGGAGAGTACCAGCCAGTTACTTCTCCCAGGAACTGGTTGAATATGGAAATACTATCACAGATCCACTCTAATCTTCAAATAATAGATGGATATTACTAGAATTTTCATGAAGAGTTCATTTTTACATTGTCTTGGACAAATGAGTTAGCAAATCTGCCTTCACAAATAACAATGCTTTCTTTTAGGCCCTCCTGCCCACCATCATCATATCTTTAAAACCAGCATGAAGTGCTGGCCTGATTTGAGTCCTTATTTGCTGGTCTGGAAAACTTGTAAGCATAGGCTCACAGAGCACTTAACAAGAAAGCTCATTAGAAGGTCATCTGGAATGGGGAAACAAATCACATGCACAACACAGCCCACTCTTCCTCTTCACTTCTTTATCCCTCTCCCAGCTGGCAGTATTAGGAATGACAAGACCAAGTGAGTCAAAAACAACAAGAAAAAAACACCAACAAAACTCCCAAAATAAAAAAAAAACAGCCACCACCAAATGGTTATGTCTTTACCTCCCTGCTCTGATGACATTTGTCTAGCTTCACTGCAGCACTAAAATGCTACCCACACAGCAGGAGGGTCCTGTGCATGTAATAATGGCCTTGGTGAAGCCTTTGATTGTGTGTATTTGGGTGGAACTTGAGCCTGTAATTGGCAATGCACTCATTGTCTGGTTTCAGAGCCTCTCCCTAGAAAGTCTTTTTATTCCTGGTTTCACAGGTGAAATCCTTCCTTCCAGGTGTATCTGTGACCACCTTATGAAGATTTCCTCAGGAGTAGTACTTCAGGATGGCACTTAGTCAGGGTTGGTCCAGCTACAAAGTGTCTTATGAAGTCACTTTCTGCCCTCTTTTAAGTACGGAGTTTCTTGAGCTCGGAGAGACTTCCTGCCTCCTGCTCAAAAGGAAGTGATGCTGGTCATTGTCCACTAGCAGGAAGAGATGGGAGGTGGGTTTGATTTTTTTCTTATCCTGGAGTTTGCAAAAGGAAGGCTCCAAATACCAAACAATCCTTCCACACCTGGTAGCCAGGGCAATGCTTGTGGGGAAAAGGAAATCCTTCTCCCCATCTCAATTTATATAATCATCTAGTGGTGAGGCCCTTACAATGAAATACCTACAGCATGAATCCTCTTTGCTGTGGGGAGATACTACTTCCTTTAAAGTCAGAAGACCAGGCTTTAGGGTGTGCCTTTCTCATTGGCCAGCTGTTTGAGTCTAGATCTCAGTGTCCACCACATGTGAGGCCCTGTGCCAGGTGAAAATGGAGAAGTCACTGTCTCCACACTGAAGTTTTCCATAATCTGCTGGGGAAGATAGATGTGTAAACAGTCACAGCACAGTGTGTCACGTGCTTTATGAAGCAATGGAAGAGTTGCCATGAAAGTGGGAGGAAGGGGATTGTGTTTTTGAGGTGGGGAGGGGAGTGAGGAGGTGAGATGTGGTGAGAGATGGGTGGAGGTGGTTAGGAAAGACTTCACAGATAGAGAGCTTGAGATCTTAAGATAAAAAGAGAGAGGGAGAGGTGATTGAAACAACTTTGGATAACAGAGAAAAAAAAAACCTTAAGGATAAAACAAGAGTGGACTGAGAAGCAGGAGGAAAACCATTCAAGAATGGCTTCCACTGATATGAGAGGTCAGCTGTGGATGATGGGGATGGACAGCCACTGGATACAGCAAATGGGAAATCCCTGGTGACTTTAGCAAGAACAGTTTCAGTGGCCTTTAGAGGACGATCACAGTGGAAAGTGAAGAGAAGGAGACAGAGCTATGGAGCATATTCTTTTAAAAAAAATTGAGGTAAATATGATTTATGAAACTAAGTTTTAAATGTGCAGGTTTACTCTTCCTCAAATATATAGCACCCCATCCCCACCACCCCATTCTAATAGTTTCCACCCCTGACAATTGGACATTTTGCTCCTACCCACCACCTTCTCCTCTGATAGCTTCAGCTCTGTTGTCTGAATCCAGTGGTTGGTTTTTGTTTTGTCTACTTGCTTTGTTTCTTTATATTCTACAAAGGAGTGAGATCATTGGTATTTGTCTTTCTAAGGAGAATATTTTTTTTCTTTTAATTGAAGACACTTATAATATTGATTTTTCTCTTTCTTCTTTTTTGAGGAAAAGTGCAGTCATGAATGAATGAGACTAGGCAAGTAGGCAGGAAGAGAGAGGAGAAAGAAGCATCTTTATTTTATTTTTAATAAGTTGTTCACACTGGTTGCTTGCCATCCCAGATCCAGGACTTGAACTCAGGGATAGGTGTTCTGCTCCTTTGGAGGCAAATGCATGCCAGGAGCATATTCTTAGTGTTCAGTGGACTTGGTTTTGAAAAGATGAATAAGGTGTTGGTTAGAGAGCGATGAAGGAAGATATTTGTTGTTTTTGTTTATAACTGATTGAAACTTGGGCATGGTTTATATACCCCAGGGAAGGAAGCAGTGGAGAGGAAGGAGTTAATTCGAAGAAGAGAGGGGGGATTATGTGGGGTTAATTCCTACCTTGTAGGTCCTTCTGAGGATTAAATGAGATCCCCTAGGTGAAACTCTTTTGGTAAACAGATATACAGGTGTGAAGTGTGATTATCAGGCTGTTGAAATCAAACCTCTATGCAGCACAAGGCATTTGAGCTCTGCTATCACTTGGCTGATGAGATAGGCAAATCTCCTGTGCAAAGGCTTTTTGTTGTTTTCCTATTTCCTCTTGCTACCACTTTAGATGCTAGAGTCCAGGAATGAACTGAGCCCTCCTTGACATTTCTTCCTGCCCAACAGAACTCTCCAGTCCCCAGGATCACAACAGGAAGCTAGGGGTTGATAAGTGAGAAGCAGTTAAGGGAGGAGACAAGAGCCTCCTCATTGTTCTTGGGACATGGGACTCACACTAAGACCTCTCAGAACCTGGCTTTGTCATTTTATTAGCTTCTCATCAGACAATTCTGGAGCCCATGGGCTAGGAAGTAGACTGTTCTCTCAAGACACTGGTGGCTCCCTTTTCCATCTCAATTAATGAGCTACAAGTCCCACTAGGACAGAGATTACTGTCTGATTTGTTCACCGCTGGATCCCCAGCAACTATAACTGTGTCTGGTTTCTAGTAAATACGTGTTAAATGAGTGAATTCAACCATTCACTCATTCTTCCATTGATGCAATCAAAATGAGTGTAAACTATGGGTCAACCATCAAGCTCATCCAGATAATCAGAGATAAGCAATATTTGCTATCATTTAAACATTTACGAATTGCATATTCTGTACCCGGCATTTGACACTCATTAGTTTGTGCAGTCACAATCATTATACAAGTTGGGAAACAGACTAAGAAAGATCTCACTTGGTTGAGGACACACAGGTGGAAAGCGGTGAACTGGAATTCTCAGCTGTCAAACTGTAAGCTTCTACTCCTATACCACCTGCTTCTCGAGTCTCATTTCTCACATTCCCAGGCTTGAACCGTAACCTGAGTTATAACCTCAGCTATGACCACTTACTTTATTTTTTTAACTTTTAATGACTGAAACAAAACAAATCTAACATCACAACTCTAGGAAAAATCTTTTTTCTCGCCGGTTTTATACATCTCCTTGACCTTGACCTCTTGTCTAGTCTTTCTCATTTAAGGATAGGCTCTCTGAAAACATCCTTGTTGAAGCAGTTTTTTCTGAGGCGATATTCCTAGAGTACCTTGTGGACTTGAGATGATTGTAGTCATGAACTTTCACGGAGGACTTGATTTTTTTTTTTTTTAAGAGGAAGGAAGATAGGCTGGTGTGAAGGCAAGTAGGCAGTAGGCAGGAAGAGACAGAGAGGAGGAAGAAGCATTTTATTATTTATTTATGTATTGGTTCATTTCAGTTGTTCCGCCAGCCCTGGGCCACAAACCTGGGTCCTTGGACTGTATGTGGACTGCACCCAAGATGCGAGCTTAACCCCTCAGCCACCAGGGCATGCCAAAGGACATGGCCTTTGATTGCATGGTGATTTTCTTCTTACCCCTGGCTGCTGTCACTTTGCAGGGATCAATTCCAGCACCAGAGCAAGGCTGTAGGGGCAGTCTGGAGTGGCCTCATCCATGTCCTTCACAATGACCACTCTGCATCCTGGGTTTCATAAACTTGCCCATTTCGACAGCAAGCACTCCAGCCTACCCGCTCACAATCTCTTGGACCTGCCACATTCTCCCCGGTGTACTCCCTTCCCTGGGATGCCCTTTGCTGTGCCCTCTGGCTATTCATCCTCATCCTTCCTTGGGAGGCTTTCCTGCATGATGCTCTCCAATGAAGGAGGTAATTGTCCTCTGCTCCACAGTCTCCTTTGCAGCCCTGTGTCGTTGGCATTTCTGATGCCTATTGGGTGCCATATGCTTCGCTCCAATGGAGGGTGGAAGGCTCAAGGGTAGGCACTGTCTTTATAGTAAGAGCTGCCATGTGTTGTATGGCCTTGTTTAGTTTGAATGAACTCTCTTATCCTTGCTTAATTCTCACAGTCACTCCCTGAGTTGGTTATTATTATCCCTGCTTTCCAGAGGAGGAAGTAGAGGCTCCCAGAGGTTAAATAACTTTCCTCAGGTCGCAGTGACTAAGCAGCTGAGTCAGGAATCAGACATCCGATTCCAAGGCACAAAGTTGCTCTCATTTTGCTCTCACCAGAACCATCCACAAAGCTTTGTTGCTGGGATAGACAAGCAAACACATACCACCTGGATGAGGAGATCTGCCAGTGAATACAGGTTAACACAAAGTTGCTTGGGAGGGGAAGAATCTGTTCTCAGAAGGGGGCGTGGGGTGGGACGTGAGGTTGGAAAGGCTTCTAAAATTTGCCAGAATGCTAGGGAAATTGGCCCCACAAGGATGTTTTAAGGTGTAAAACAGTCTCTGCATTAAATAGCAGTGGGTGGTTTAGGGGACAGTCATTGCCCTGGTCACCACTGCTTCCATTAGTCCCACGGGGTGCTGGGAACTGTGCCCAGTGCCTGCTGCCAGTGACTGAACCGATGGCCCGTGTCCCAGCAGCTCAGTTGGCTCTCTGTTCATTGAAATCACAGGTGTGGGCACACCCTGGTGGAGCAGAGGTTTAGCCAATAGCCTCTGAAGGAGCGCAAGGCTACATACCCCTGGATTCAAGCCCTGGGTCTGTGGGGGAAAACATCCAGTGTGAAGAGCTCCATGAACATAAAATAAAGATATTTTTCCTCCTCTCTCAGCCTGCCTGCCTGCCTACTCGCCTTCATTCCTGTCCTGCACATTTCCTTAAAAAAAAACAAAAAAACAAAAAACCAAACATGTGTGTGTGTGTGTGTGTGTGTGTGTGTGTGTGTGTGTATGAAAACAACTTTACACAATTGCAGCTTTACTCTTACACAATATAGTTTACCTTTAAATGAATCGACACAGCTGTCTGGAGTAGGGCATGAATCCTAACTCGTCTTCCTGCTCTTGTCTGTGAACTGCTGGCACCTCTGGAGCTTGCTTTCTCTATATTCTCCTCTTCAGGGAATTTATCCATTTTCTAGGTTTACAGAAGAGTAACTACAAAACTGCTGTCAAATTCCTATAAAAGTAAACTTAAAACTACAAGCAAAGCATGGCTTTAGAAAGTGCCCAACAATACCTCCTTTGTCTGCTCTGAGGGGGTTCACAGAAGAGTGGGGGGACACAGTGGGCGGTAGAGACCATTGTCAGGGCTCTGGCCTCAGGCAATTAGGAGGCTTCTAACTGGCTCCATTTTCTCTCTGTGTGGCCTTAGGCAAGTTACTTAACCTCCTTCAGCCTACATTCCTGATCTATAAAAAAGTGACAACAGTAGTCTCCTAGCAATAGGACTATTTTGAGAACTAAGGAAATAAAGCAGAAGCACTTAGCTTTGTTATGTTATCAATCAGTGCTAGCTGTAATGATCATTAATACTGCTCTGATGATTTGTTTTGGGTGATGGTGATTTGAAACCTGTAACTGCTATGCAAATGGGAATTCTTCTTATTGTGTTTACTGTGTATACTGTTGAGGTGTGACGTCCAAAGTCTCTGTAAACAGGAGATCAGGAAAACCAGATGCCAGTGTTGCTCCTGCCATTGGCTGGAAGTGTGATCAGGCCAGTCTCTCCCTAGCCTCCCTACCTCACTTGTAAATAAAGCACTTAGATTAGATTATCTTGGAGATCCATTCCAGCTCTGAAATTCTATGATTCCACAATTGTTGAGCAAATAAGTTAGGACGCAAATCTGGCAAGGCTCTTGGAATGGAGTGGAAGGTGAGTATGTACTACATACATCATTGCGGCTGAAGAGAGCATTTTTTTTTGAATTTTATTTAAAAAGTTTTTTTTATGAAAGGAACATGGCATCATAACATTATACAGGTTTCAGGGGTGCATCTTTATAAATCAGCATATGTATATAATGCATTGTTTGCCACCAACAATCCAGTTCTATCCTTGACCATATAATTGACCCCTCTTATCTGATTTGCCCACCGCCTCTTCCTCTTCCCTTTTGGTAACCATTAATTTGAATGAACTGAAAGTCTATTTTTGTTTGATTTACTTCATTTGTTTGGTTTCACAAGCAAGTGAAATCATACATTGTCTTTCTCTGACTTATGTCAGTAAGCATAATTCCTTCTAGGTCCATCCAAGTTGTTGCAAATGGCAAGATTTTATCTTTTTTCTTTCATATCTGAGTATTCCACAGGAAGATAGTAACATATCTATAATGGCAATAGTGAACAAGTCAGATAACAGATCAAATTGTGTCCAACAACTGCATACTGAGAGAGGCAAGTGGGTACAAGAACCCTTAACATTTCTGAATTTGTGGCTTTGGATACAGCTGGCAGGACTTCTTGTTTCCTGCATTTCCAGTGTCCTGAGTACCTGCTGTGTGCTAGGTGTGGTAGTAAACTGGGCCCATGAGACACAGCCACATTTTAACTGGAGGGATGCTTTTACATTTCAGCATTGAGCTGTATGGTGTTTCGGTTGTTTATATATTGCTTGTCTCTTCTTCTGTGTAAACATAGCTGTTTGTGTATTCAGCTCAGGCTTGCTTCTCCACCCTCAGCCCTGTAGCAGCTTCTGGATGTTAAATATTATCTCTTCATGTGAGTTGTACCAGAAGGAAGAGTCGTCCGTTACTCTTTCACTTCCTAATAAGTCCTCAAACTGTTTTGCAGGGCAGCCCTGGATTCTCTTTTTCCCACCCCCCAGAGGACTATCCGTTCAGATTTAGCTGCTTGGTCTTATTATCACCCCAGAGCTCAATTTTGTTCTTCTGGTCCATGTTTCCACCTTACCCTCTCCCCACCTCCCTTACCTCTGGTCCCATAAAACAAAACAACCAAAAATGATAACCAAAGTTAGGCAGTATGGTGTGGTGGCAGCACTTTGATGGGCAGGCTAAATATTTCTTTTGCTACTATAGCAACCACTATTAAATGCCTAGTCACTTACCTTTGAAGCTCTTAGGAAATGTGAAAGTTATTTTGCATATAACTGTTTAAAATCACTTAAATTACCTAAGATTCTTTCATCTCCCTCCAGGATTCTTCTTAAAGAGATTTTTACTATTTTCTTCAGATATTGGTATAAATGTAGAATGCAGTATTGATAAATTTCTCCCAACTCACTGATTTTCATAGTCCCTGTGAATGACAAGGCTATTATGAAAACCATAATAGAAAAAATTTCCATAAAAATGCCTAATTAAAAATAAAAGGCTGGATGCTTCACCATGCTTCCAGTTATCTGGAAAATTGATGCTAGATAATAGTGCTCGTACAACAACTCATTAGATAAACATTTATTAAAAGCCCAAAGTATTAAATATTTTGCATTGTGCAAAGTATTACAAATACAAAAGAAATTAAGAAGTGGTTGCTGCAGTCAAGGAGCTCAAAAATTTGCTTGCTTTAAATCTTATATAAATATCTAATATTTTATAAAACATTTTCCATATGTAACAACTCATTTCATCCTCACCATAATCAACGCTGGTTTCACATTTCACAACTTGAGATTTCTTGTTGCTCAATGCTATTTAGAAGCCAGATGTTCATTTTGATGAGGATAATGCTAGAATTTCTTCATTATTCCTGGCTTGATTTTTATGTGCTTAATGACTTAAGAGCTTACAACGAAGCTTGCTTGAGAGCTTCAATGGAAATAATTGTTTTTTCATCTTCTCGCCTTGTTCCTCTTAAGTTAAAACAACTTTTTAAATTCCTTCTGAGTGCTCTTAAGATAACAATAACCTCTACTCCATACCTGTGTGGGGATCTGAATTTCTTTCCCACCAAATCCTTTAGGCCATTGAATTCACCACCATCTCAGAAGTTCATGCCTATTTATTTTTTGCTATCTATGTTCCCTTTATTCCATACCTGACCATTCTTTCCAGGTCGTTTGGTATTTTGGACTATGGTTTCAAAAATAGAAACAGAATTTAGATCTTGAGATTTTCCTGACCAATGACTTCACTTTATGGAGGAAACTGAGGCCCACAGCCATCAGGTATTAACACCAAAGCCAAGTAAGTGCTGAAGCTGGGCATGGACCTAAGAAGCTGTAGTCCAGAACAGGCTATCTTTAAAAGCTACCTGTCAAGTGAGGCATTCTTCTTTGGAAAACCACATACGTTCCTCTTATGTTGATAGTATATAAAAAGTTGGTTACAACTTAATAGAGGTCTGCCCAATTTTGTAATATTTCACAGATTATATTGCCATTTTCAGTTTTCTCAGAGCAGACCTATTCATTTATGAATTATGTGGTCACTGAATCAGTTATTGAACATCTACTATATGCCAGACACGACACAGGCATGGGGAACATGGAAACCACCAGGTTTTGACCTGACTTTAATTGGAAGTATTCTTTGGATTTGTGTAGACTTGAACTCCAGGGAGGTGTGGCATGCTGACGTTGAAGCCTTTAAGCATTTAGGTCACACATACAGAGTACCCAAGCATCGCTATTTCAGTGTCTCTAAGTGGGGTTTGAAAGGTCTTCCAACTTTGCTATCACCATGCCAACATCTAGGGTGATCGATTTCCTTTTATTCATTTTTCCGCTCCATTCCAGAGGGCTCCACATCCAGGGAGGCCTGGGGAGGAAGGGGCTCTCTCGCGCCGGGGTGGGTGCCGCTCGCTCCGCTCAGGGCTCCGAGGAAGCGCCGCGCCCTGCGAGTGGAGCAGGCGCGAGGCGCGGTGCCGAGAGCTGGCGCCGGGGCGGGGCGCGTCCCGGGACCCAAGGCTCCTTCCGCTCCCGGCTGGACCGGGGCGGGGCGCGTGCTGTGTGGCTCTTCCTGCGGTGCGCGGACCCCTCCCTCCCGCGACACAGGGCGCGGGGCCATGGCGACGCGGCTTTGGGGACGCTGCTTCCCTCGAGCGTGGCGTTGCAGGTGTGATCCCAACTCATCCCTGGGCTCCAAAAGGCAGCCCCAGGGCCCCCGAGTTAGCGGAGTCTTATTTGTCTTGCAGGCCAGCCAGACGGGGCTGCGGCCGCCACTACCGCGCCGCGCTCTGCGCCCACCTGAAACAGCCCCTGACCATCGAGGAGGTCGCCCCCCGCCCTGTCCGGCCGCACGAGGTAGGGTGACCGGCCTGACAGCCTTAACACCCCTTCACTTTTCCCTGGGCCACTACACCCTTGCTGGCCTCCATCCGGAGTCGAGTTCCTCAGTGCTCAGCTAGGGGGCGCCCGAGAGACCGGCCAGCTACCTCGACTTGGGCTGGGAGGGCCCTTTCAGGGTTCACCCAAAGGCCACAAGTGCTAAAGAAAGAGGGTTCTCTCAACACTAAAATGGAGACTTCGTTTGGAAGGCCCCAGAACCGTTGCCTTAGAAACAGAGTCCTGATTTGCACACGACTGTGCATAACCACCTGCAGGTTATTGATTTAACACAGATAAGTGGACCCCATCCAATGCTTCCTCCTAGTGGTTTCAGAATCTGATTATCCGCCCACCCTCCTCTCCTAGCCTGGCAATGCCCAGTGTTTCCATATGCACACGTGCCTGTGCCCCACGCCGGTGTACTGACTGCTGTGATTTGGAGTTGGGGAGCGTTTAGGGTTGTGGGCTTTTCCACTGAAATGTGGAAGTTACTTCTGCCTTGCCTGGTGACACCCTCCCACGCCCCATGACACATGTCCTCTGGATTGGAGAATGAGAACCTCTGACAGGGGAAGCAGACAGTGGGCCTCAGGAGTGGGGGGTGCTGAGGAGAGACAGGAAGGTTGGCTGGGCCCTGAAGTGTCACAAACATTGACATAGTGGCTCAAATGGGAGGTTTAAATGAACACATGATGTCCGCTAGTCTGCTTCCTGGGATTCACCTGCTGAAGGATCTTCATCCTTGAATTCTCCTTGAATCAAGGTGGAGTGGCTTGAGGATATATGTGTGCTTTGCCTGTTAACAAGATTATGTGATCACACAACAGCACAGGCTGAAAGCTGGGCTCTTTTGTCCTGTTATGGGCTCAGTCACTGCCTGGTAAGGAGTTAGTGAATGAGTATGTGAGTTTACTCACCATTAAATTCCCCTAATCTGGAGCAGTTCCTGGCATGTAGCACAGGCTTAAAACGTTGAAGGAGAGCATTTTGTTGATAATGTCTTTTTACCCATCTGGTTACTGCTGTATGAAACTGGAAGTTTAAACAAAACAAATTGCTAAATGTCATCAATTCTCCTCCCCACACATCCCCATCCCTGTCTTCTTTTCATCCTGCAATTCCAAGCCCTGTTAAAGTAAGTGGGTCTGGCACACCCTGGTGGAGTAGTGGATTGGTTTGCCTCCTTCCACCAGCTCTGCCTACGTGTATACTAAGGATTCCAGTTTGCGTCTTGGATGGGGAGGAACAACAAAGATGTACAACTGAAGACAAGAAATAAAAGTGCTTCTTCCTCCTCTTCCTGCTTGCCTATCTCTACTTACCTTCATTCCTCCCTGAACATTTCCTTTAAAAATTATTTACAAAGATGGGTCTAAGACAGTGTGGTTCTCTAACTTCAGCTTGCATTAGATCACCTGTGCCTTAAAACAAATTGCCAGGCTTTGTCCTGAGTTCTGATTCTGTAGGTTGTAGTGGGCCCTGAGAATTTGAGTTTCTATGCAGCTGGAAAAAAAAAAGTGAAATCTTCTCCTTTGTGACAACGTGCATGGAGTGGGAGGGGATCATGTTAGATGAAATAAGCTGGAAAGAAAAAGAGAAATACAGGATGGTTTCATTTATATGTGGACTAGAAAGCAAATGAACAGACAAACCCCAACAACATTCACAGGACACAAGATAGAGGCTATCGGGAGGGTGGGAGGGGGAGGAAGGTGGTGACAAGGTGGCGGTAATAGACACTGGACTCTGGTGAAGGGTGTTTGTGAGACACAAACAGATAGGTGTGATTTCAATAACATAAAATGCATATAACAAAAGAAATAATAACATTTTATTAAAAAGAAGAGTTTGAATTTCTAGCAAATCCCAGTGACACTGACACTGTGGGTCTGGGACCCACGCTTTGAGAACCACTGGCTGACGAGGTCTAAGAGGAACGGCTGGCTGCACTGGTGCAGGCCTGTCTGCTCTCGTACTGTAGGAAGCACAGAAGCTGGGGGTCTAGGACTAGCGTCAAGGATTCCTGATTCTCCAAATTCTTTATCATGTGACCTGTCCGCTTAAAGTCCTGTGATGGTGTCTTGTTCCTACTATGAGGAACAAGATCCTCCATAAAACCAACAAAACCTTGGAGGGTGTGGACCCTCTAGCGCTCTCTTTCTCCTCTTGGGGCGCTAGGCTCACTGGTTTTTCTTGTGGTCTCACTGCAGGTCCTTTGCACATGCTAGTGCTTTGTCCATGTCACACTTTCCGCCCTTATTTTGAATACTTAACTCTTAGCTGTTCTTAGTTCAAGTTTCACTTTTTCAAGAATGTCTCCTCTTTTCTCTAACCATCAAATCCCTCCATGATGTGCTTTCATAGCACCCTAGGTTTCTGTCTTTGGCATTTTATATAGGAGTTTTAATTTAACATGTGAAATTCATAAATTTTTTGGTTAATAATCTGTCTATGCTTAGCTCCAGGAAGTCAGGAACCTTGTCCATATGGCCTCTGGTTTGTGCATTCGTTCTTTTGTTGCTATCATTTAAAACTTTAGTATTTAGAAGTGATTATATAGAGTGTTTTATTTACTTTGATTTACAAAACAACGTAAGTACTGTGTGCAGGTTCACTCTTCAACAAATATATAACACCATACCTACCACCACCTTTCTTTCTTTTTTTTTTTTAAAGGAAAGGTACGGACAAGAATGAAGGTGAGTAGGCAGGTGAGCAAGAAGAGAGAGGAGGAAGAAACATCTTTATTTATTTATTTTTATTTAGTTGTTCACACTGGTTGCTCCCCCACACTGGGTCCGGGACTCAAAGCCAGTGGTATGTGGCTTGCTCCTTTGAAGGAGACTCATCTAACTGCTGCTTCACCAGGGCTTGCCCAAACACCACATTTCCAACAGTTTTCCACCACTGTCCATTCAACTCTGTTACTCTTTCTTCCACTCTCTTCCCCTCTTGGTAACCTCAGTTCTGTTGTCAATGATTAAGGGTTAATTTTTGTTTTGTTCTGTCCATTTGCTTTGTTTCTTTGTCTTCTGCACATGAGTGAAATCATTCAGTATTTGTTTTTCTCCTTCTGACTTATTTTGATGAATATAACCCCCTCTCATTTCATCTGTGTTGCCACAAATGGCAGTATTTCATTTTTTATAGCTGTGTTGTATTCCATTATATAGAGAGTCACATCTTCTTTATCCACTCGTCTGTTGATGGGCATTTAGGTTGTTTCCATATCTTGGCTATTCTGAATAGTGCCGCAGTGAACATGGCGGGTGGTGCATATATTTTTTCAAATTGATGTTTTCATATTGTTTGGATGCATATCTAGATGTGAATTTACTGGATCATGCAGTAGTTGTTTGTTTTTGTTATTTATTTATTTTTTTTAACATTTTTAGGAAGCTACATACTGTTTTCCAAAGTGGCTGCCCCAGTCACATCTGCACCAGCAGTGTTCACCCTGGTTCCTAGTCCAGGGCCTGCCATAGAGCAGGCCCACAGTTAATACTTCAGTATAACTGAGTGATCTGTGTCTCCATAACTGTACTTCTCTGCTTTGTTGCTATTTCCTTTGCAGGTCAGAGTTGATGTTCATTTCTGTGGAGTTAACTTTGCTGATATTTTGGTCTGCCGTGGTCAGTATCAGGAAAGGCCCCAACTTCCCTTCATACCTGGTGAGTCTGAAGGGGCCAGAAAAAAAGATACAGATTGTTTTCAGAGTGAGGCACCTGCACTGATGAAGTTTTCTGCCACCCGAAATCACAGATATGTCAGCCGCAGCACTAATTTGAATCCCTGATCCCTAGACTGTGAACATTTTAGGGGAAGGCTATGACTTTTCCATCATATCCTCAGTTTAGTGTTGTATCTGGCTCCTTAGAGATGCTCAATAAATACTTTAAAAATGAATGAACAGCTAAATTTGCACATATCACTTTGTTCACCTGAATTCTGCTTATCATAATCATCATTGGCTCTAATCTCTTTCAATTTCGTGTTTTCACTGAAGGATCATGAACATCTGTTTGCAGCTAAATTATAGGTCCTCACAAGTACATTTCCAAGGAAACCTAATACTAAAGGATTGCAAAGAAGAAATAGAGTTTATAAATGTCTTAGGAGCCCACTGTCTGATTTTCATTCTACCCTATCTGATTATGTTTAGATGCTGACTGTGTGAACAGCTGATTGGTTTTTGCGTTTGACATTTATTTAAAGGACTATAAGATAGGTTAGTGGGTATGTAGCACATGTATATTTTATACAGATATTCTATTATGGATACAGTGATGGCAATAGTTTCTGTGTTTTGGCTTTAGGGTGTTCGTTGTGTCTCAACCATTGGAATAATTTCCCTCAGTTTGTATTTACTGAAATGCTAGGTAGTGCAGGGAAGGTGTCACACTCAACTGAGCTATTCCTTTAGCAGCTCAAGTTGGAAATGTATAATCATTAAATTCAGAAATTTTGGAGGTAGAAAAATTTCAGAAAGAGCAGTTCATCTCTTGAGCCATGTACTGTATGAATAAATATAGTTCATGTCCCTGAAGACCTGATAGCCTGAAAGAGGAGACATGGACACAGGTAACTATAACACAATGAACAGAGTGATTGGGGTGCCGCAGGGCCCTGGTTCCTAGTAATGATGGTCAGATGTACTTGTGTACCTGTGTCTGTGCTTTGCCCCATTATTGAAATTTTCCTTTGTGTCACAGAATGACAGCTCTAGCTTTTCAGCTGATCATGACATCTTAAGTCCCTCTTCCCTGACTGGGGGAACACTTGCCCCTCTCGGCTTCAGAAAACAGATAGGACATCTATTGATTAGAGTTTCTTATCTTAGTGCTGGACTTTACAGATAACCTAATCTTTAAACAATTTGTTCTAGGGATGGAGTTTTCGGGGACAGTCTTGGAGACAGGCACAGATGTCAGCACAGTGAAAGAGGTAAATTCATTGAAATTGAGGGAATTCTGTGTGAGTGGCTATGAGGAATGTGCTAACTGCCTTTGTAGCCTAAGTGTCTGGCTTCTTCTACCAAAGGGAAATGAGGGGAAAGGGAAGAAACTATTCTGAATCGGGGGAAGGAAGCTAGTCAAAATTCCTGGCTTCACTCAACTTTTTATTGCTAATAGAAGGTTGCTTCTTGGTCTTTAGTTACTGAGAGGATAGAGAATTCTTAAGTTTCAGACTTCAGCAAAAGAAATGAACATTGCCTTTCTAATTCATCTCAATCTTTTCCTTTCTCTATTCTGCCAATGTCCAAAATGTGTTCAATTGGCTGAGTTGTCAGCTGGAGGGAGGCATTGAAAATGGCTGAATTCTTTACTAAACATTAATTCTGAATAGCTAATTAAGGCAAACCTGTGTCTTATGAGGGCAGAAAGATTTTCTTTCTTTTTTTCATTAATTCAGGCCATGTATTTGGACTTAACCTTAATGATATTTTCCCTTCAGGGAGATCGAGTTATTGGCGTGAGTGGCTTTAATGGTATGGCTGAAGAATGCATCACCGACCAGAAGGTATCCCTGCCTCTCCGTATTAATGCCTGGAGACTGTTTCGCCTCCTGTCTCTTTCTTTAATTTGCACCTATCCTTCATTCCTCATGTTCTTTTCTCCCCTTTTCTTTGTAGAAGTTTGACTGCATCTTGTTTCTCTGCCAGACACTTCTTTCATTAAAATGTTAAATCCTTTTCTATATTGGTATGACAGTCCTCGCACAGAACTTTTATTGTGTGGAGTGGCTTAACGAAGAGGGGCATTTTGTTTTGAGTCCAGGAGTAATTGGCTGGCCAGTTGGATCATAGTCCGGTAGTTTCGATACAAAAACTGGTTTGGGGCATTGAGCTAGATGTAATGGGTTTCTCCCCTACAGGAAGGAAGCCTGTGAAAGAGATAGCCTTGGGAATGGAGCCAGACCTGGAGGCCCATGTGGTGGGCCTGGGCGTGAATGGCACCCCCTAGTGGTAATTGGCATACACCATTCACTACTTTATTGAGGTAAAATTGACACTCCTCAGCATAATTCACAGAGTACAGTGATCTTTATTCAGTTCTCTGCAAACCGATTCCTTCCTGAGCCAGACGCTAGCTTTAGGATTTTTGAAGTCTCATGCACCCAAGTCTTGAACTTGGCCACAGCCTGCTTGGTCTTGACGTTTACTGGGCTTGTTAAAAATCCTGATGTGTTTTCCTTTGCAAAATCAGTCACTCAATAAAATCATGTTTATTAAAAAGCCTTTATAATCAGCTATAGGTCCTTAATCTCTAAGTTACTATTACCTCTTTTTGTAGACACTGTGGCAGGTTCCAGAAAGGGTCCCCCTCCAAGAAGCTGCTACCCTGCCTGTCTCTTACGGTACCGCCATTTTGGCCTTGGAGCATCGGGCGCGTACCCAGCCTGGGTAAGAACTGTGTAGACCACAGGGGGCTTAATGGGACTCTACCCTGACATCAGAAGAGCCCACCAAGATCCTATCCCTTCTCTGTCCTTTAGCACATATCCAGTCTGCCTGAGGAAAGACTAAAGGAAGATTGTAATCCAAGACTGGGGTGTAGTGATGGTGGGGATGTCTTTTTGTCTGTGAGGGAATGGTAGATAGTAAGCTTGGCAACATGAATTTGGGGAAATATGAATTTTGGAGCATACCTTCTGCCTCTTGCTCTTTTCAGGGAGCCTCACGCAGAATTGGTCTAGAGAGGTACATTTAGTTGAGCAGTGGCCATTGCATGATCCCTGCCTTCTAGAATTCTTCATGGTTTAGTATGGGAATGATATGGGGATAGAATTTTTGAAGTAGTCATTGGTGTGGTACCACTGGAAGTGTCCCCACTGGCATGAGGACAAACCTGCCTAGAGAGATGAAGGGAGGTTTTCCTACGAAGTCTTCAAAACTGGACCAAATTAGCACTGATCTAGCATCACAGCTGTTACCCAGCCCTAAAAGCCACGGAACGGATGGACTTGATGGGTTGGATGAAATGACCTCTAAGCTCTCTTCTTGCTTTAAAGTGCTCTAGTTCTGAAATGCTCATGACGTGGCATTTCTGGATGAGTTTGGAAGGTTTCTGAAGTAACTCTCATTTCTCTGGCATAGAGAAACTGTTTTAGTGACAGCAGCAGCTGGAGCCACAGGCCTTGCGGTGATAGATGTGGCAACAAATGTTCTTCAGGCCAAGGTATTTACATGTTGAATTCTCCATTAAAAATCCATACTTCTAGTTTTCTATGTTATTCACTCATATATTAAAAATCATGTGCTTGGCCTTGGGGCGGGGGCCGGTATAAGATGACTTAGAGTAGGATCTTGTCATTTATTTGCTTGCAGAGTAGGGAGGGAACCCAGAACCAGGCCAAGTCTGACTTGTTTCACGACTTCTGCAGATTCAATTCACTCTGCCTGTAATGGTCTGAACTATTTCTTCCTGCACTCAAATTTATACACAGATTTCACTTTTTCAGGGAACTGTTCTGTGTCTCTTAGGCAGTGTTAATTCCCTTCCTTCTGCTGCGTGTTCTTCAAGCATCCTAAGTTCTTTTTCTTAGTAGAATCTCAGTGTGTGGGCAATCCTTGCCTTTTGCCATTATTGGATTAATGTCTCCCTCCTGCTAGATTGTATTCCCCATAAAGGCAGGGACAGTGTCTGTTTGGTTCATTGTTTTAGTCTCAGCACTTAGGATGGTGCCCAGAAAATAGTAGGCACTCAGTAACTATTTTTAAGTTTTTATTTATTATTATTATTTTAATGGAGATGTTAATAACTGTTTTCTTGAATGAATGGACAAATGAAAGATCCACGTCTTACAGGAGCATCTTTCTGAAACTGTGGGTACCAGAGAAGGAAGATTTCTTGGAGAAGGTGGACATTTTTTTCTTTTTAAAGGAAAGGTGCAGGCAGGAATGAAGGTGAGCAGGCAGGCAGACAAGAAGACGCACTTTATTTTTATTTAGTTGTTCACATTGATTGTTCCCCCTGGCCCAGGGTCTTGAACTTGGGACCTTGGGATGTATGTGCATTGCATCCAGGGTACACTAGACCGCTAGGCCACCAGGGTACACCTGACGAGGTAGACATTTAAGCTGGCTTTGGAAGGACTGGTAGCAGTTGAATAGGAAGAAGGGTAGTGAAAGACATTTTAGTGATAGGAGGACGTATTAGAAGATAGAGAAAGTGGAACTAACATGATACATCCAGGGAATTGCAAGTGGCATCTGCGGAGCAAAGGACTTATGCAGGGGAGTGGTGGAAGATGACTAGAGAGATGGGCAGAAATAAGATCATGAGGTGCTGAGGAATTTGAACCTTTCTCATAAGCTATGAAGCACTATTAAGGATTTTAAATAAGGAGGAGACGTGATCGTTTTGCATTTTGCAAAATTTGCTCTGGTAGCCATGGGGAGGGGCAGGCTGGGGGGAGATGAAGGCATAGGGCAGACTCTTGCCCTATGGTGATGAGGCTGTGGAGGCAATAAACTGAGATGTATCAGAGTGGGAGAAAAGAGAGAATTTGCTGACCGGAGACTATAGGATGAGTCTCTCCAAAAGTGTTTGATAGACTTTTTCCGAGGTTTCCAGAGCAGGTGTTTCCCCATATATGTTACTTGGGTGTTTGCAGCTAAAGGTCACTCGAGATCCCATGGGTCTGCAGAAAAATTGCTGCCATTACCTAAAGAATAAAGATGACCTAGATATAGGATCATCTCCAGAATTATTTTATCAGAGACACCTATTTAAGGTAGGGTAAACGTCTAGAAGCCAGGTTCTATCATATGAAGTCATCCCCTCATGCGAGACCTTCCCTCTTTTTTTTCTTAATGCCCAGTCCTCTTTCCCAGACCTTAACTCAGGATGTAAGTGCTCAGTCTGTCTCAGGTATTTTAGAATTAATGGTCACGTAAATTCTCCCCATGTACATCATTAAATCA
This sequence comes from Solenodon paradoxus, assembly GCA_004363575.1. NCBI lineage: Eukaryota > Metazoa > Chordata > Mammalia > Eulipotyphla > Solenodontidae > Solenodon > Solenodon paradoxus. Next base: position 391,072 of record RJWH01000233.1, on the reverse strand, counting down.
AGTCTTTTTTCTCCTGTTTGTTTGTCTAATGTTAATTTGTTTGCTGGACCCATCCGTGAAGAACCTCAGAGAGATAGGCAAATTTTCTCCATGACCCTAATAATTTTCCTAAAACTCTCCCCATGCCCCGTGCATCCTAATATAGTTACAGTAACAAGGATTTTGAAGTTAGTCAGACCTTGGTTCAAATTCCAGCTCTGCCCTGAGTTTAATAGCTTCAATTTTCTCCTTTGTAAAATAAGGCTCTCCCCATGAGGTTGTTTTGGGAATATGTGCATTGTGCCTTTGGAGGGCATGGCATGTTGGTAGGAATCTCTTAAAAAAAGGATCCTGTTATTATTAGACATCCAGTGGGAAGAAGTAAACTAGGTGAACTTGTGGATTTGTCATTTATTGAGATCAGAACACACAGAGAAATGGAGTGTTCAGTTTTGGATGTGTTGAGTGAGCTTCCTATGGAGCATGCAATTGGGATTTCCAGAAGGCAGCAAAATATACAGGTTTGGAGATAATTAGATTGGTCTCGCATTTCTTCAGGTGGAATCTCTCCTTTCTCACATTAACTCCCATCTGGGAAGGACCTGTGAGTTCTGAAAGCAGTCCTAGAAGTCATCAGGCTCCTCACAGCATATTAACACATTTCGTGCTAAAAGGAAGGGCTTTTAGCACTTCTTAGTTGGGGGACAAAATTAGTCTAATTATCTAGAACCATGAACTAATTATCTAGAACCGTGAACTATTTAATATTCTAGGGAGAAAAAACTGCACCATTTATTTTTAAAGAGAAGTAGGGAGAAAAATTCACTTCTGATATTAAAATGAACCCAGTCTGTACTTTAGCAGCAGTGATGGGTCTAAGCAAAAGCAAACAAAAAATAAAAATAAAAAATACTGTCATCATCATGCCACCTACTTGGAACGGGGGTGGGGTGGGGTGGGGTGGGATTCACATATTGCTTTCAAAGTGCCTCCACAGCAATTATCATACCCTGCAGCCTCCCAGGACCCCTGAGAGATGGGTATCCTAAGTGTTTATTGTCCCTATTTCACAGATAAAGAAAGTGAGTTACCAAGAGAGAAAATGATGTGTAGCCGGTCTCCCCGGGCCCAGGGAGAATCCTGGGATTGGAATCAGGTGTCTGACCCTAGTCTGGTGTCTGCCTATGGGGGCACTGGGTGCTAATAGTCCCCAGTGAACTGCAGCTGTTCGAGGGCCCACTAGGAAGTGTTTGAAGATGACTTTCAGGTTCAAATAGTTATGGCAAAGTCTGAACCCTCTGAAGGGCACTGATGTTCTTTGGATGTATGGATATAAGTTCATCTTGGAGCCAAAGTATTTGGACAAATGGGTTCTGCCAATGATAAGACACGTCTGGGCAAGGCTTGAATATTTGAGGTGTTTTGGAGATTTACAAACCCTGGCATCTTCACAGTATGGCCCTCAGCCCCTCTGTGATCTGGCTAGTCCTTAGGGGTGGTTTTCTCCTAGAGGGATGAGGGGAAAGAACGGGTTGACATCAAGATGTACTGGATTTGAACGGTTGCTGGGCCACCTCCTCCCTGGAAAATACTGGGTGATTTCTTAACCTCTCCCAACTCTGTATAGAATGGGAGTAATTATACCTCTCCCATAATGTTCTGATGTGATTTACATAGAAGAAATGAGTGTATATGTGTAACAGTAGATTCAATGTATCTAATGCCTGGTTTCCCAGATGCTTTCTATACAGTATTCCATTTAAAATGTTTTTATTTAAGGAAAGGAGCAGGCAGAGTAAAGGCAAGTAGGCAGACAGGCAGGAAGGGAGGAGGAAGAAGCATTTTGTTCATGTAATTTAGTTGTTCATCTTGGCTCTTCCTACCAGCCCCAGAACATGAACCGAGGACCTTGGAATGTATGTGGCCTGCACTCCGCTGCTGCTCCATCAAGGCAGGCCTGCATTTAATTTTTAAAGTGAAGCTTAGTTTACAGATAAGATAACTGAAGCTTAGAGAAGCTGGCAGGCAGTAGAAAGGTTAAAGGCATGAACTTTGGAGACAGAATACCTGGGTCTGGATGGATCCCACTTCCACCCGGATTGCCGTGTGACTCTCGGCAAATTTCTTCTTTTGCCTGCATTTCTTCCTCTTTAGAGTGGAGATAATAATCTTTTTTTTTTTTTTTTTTTCTTAGAAGGAATGGTGCAGGCAGGAATGAAGGTGAATAGGCAGGCAGGAAGAGAGAAGAGGAAGAAGCACTTTATTTAGTTGTTCGTCTCGTTTGCCCCTCACCCCCTGCCCCCATACCCAGGACCCTGTGTCCCTTGTGTCCTTGGATGTCTGTGCTTTGTGTCAGATGGAAGCAGTGGACCTGCCCACTACAACATTGGGATGTGCTTGGAGCTAATAATCTTTAATATTCATTGGGCTATTATGATGAAAGGGGTTATTCGTGTATGTAAAGCATTTAGGAGAGTGCCTAGTCATGCAAGCCATAGGTCAGTGTTAGTTCTTGCTAAGACGTTTGCTAAGGTAGCTGTTAGTAAGGGCAGAGCCAGGATTTGAACTCAGGTCTGTGCAGCTTCAAGAACTTTGATTGAATCGTGTTTTACCCCGTGGGAAGCCCGTCCTGACCTTCTCCAGCTAGGCTTTTCTTCACTTCTGGAACTCTGTATGCTTCTCCTATCACACTGCTGTCACTCACCTTCGTGACTCTAGGTTTGGTATTTAACTATATCTTTACATGTATCCTTAGTAGGCACTCAGTAGATGGTGGTTTTACTCCATTTGGAAAGACTTCATGAGTGTCCCCTGAGCAATCTCCCAGTTAGACCCACGGGGATCCAGACTGGAAGTGTGGACCCCATGCCCAGTGGGTCATGGAGGGACACGGGGACAGTGCTGAGTGTTGGGTCTGATGTGTGTGTGGGCAAGACAGAGGGCAGGGTGACAGGATCATGTAGGTTTTCTTGCTTCATCCCCTATCGCTGGGCAGGGGGCACATGGCCAGAACCAGTAGAAGCTGTGTGTTCTTGACACAGGTCATAGCGGCCGCCGGAAGTGACGAGAAGTGCAAGCTGGCCATGCAGAGGGGCGCCCAGTGCAGCGTGAACTACAGCCAGGGCAGCCTGAAGGAGGCAGTGCGCACGCTGGTGGGCAGCGGCGGGGTGGACGTGGCCATTGACACCGTGGGAGGAGATGTCTTCCTGGAGTCACTGCGCAGGTGCCTGACCTGGTCTTCCTAGGGTAGGCTGGGCCTGGGCCCTTCCTGAGACCTTTCCAGACACCGGGCTTCTTGTGGCCTTGCTTCTCTTTCCGCTTTGCTCACTTCTGGAGGCTTCCACCAGAATGGCCGAGTGGGCGGGTGAGAGGGAATAGAAGCAGAGGGAAAATCAGGAAATGCTTAAATATAGCAAAAACCAAAATATCCAACTGGAAAATGTCCAAAAAATGACTGTAGACTAACTAGCTGGCAATGTCAGATGCTTTAGAAATGAGTTAAACTCAGAGACAACAGCCCCCATGAACCACTTAATATACACGGTGGGGGTAATCCTGGGACCTTGTTCATGTGTTAGAATTACTGGGTGACCGGTTCCCCAGTCCACCCCGCACCGAGTATAGACTCTTTACCTCTTGCTGGCTTCTGAAGCACCCAGCAGGGTTGCTGTCTCCTTGATTTGTTTTATTAGAAAAATAACTATTGGAGAGTTAGTGGGAGTGCTGTATCCAAACTGGTTCCCCTTCTGATTTTAACCAGTGTCTCTGGTTGAAGTACTAGTATCAATAATACTATATACCAACATGAAATATAGTGATATTGGTTTCATTAACTCATGTCATCCTGGCAAGCATGGTTTTTGGTGGCTCACCTCAGGTTAAAGTAGAAGGAAGAGAAGTGGGCACGCTCTGGTGGAGCGGCAGTTTAATCTGTGGTGCAAGCCATGGGCACCCCAAGGACCTGGGGCTGCATCCAGGGGTTGGGGGAGCAACCAAGATAAACAACTAAATGACATATATAAAATGCTTCTCCCTCCTCTCTCTCCCTACCTGCTCCTTTCCTTAAAATAACAAAAGAGAGAAAACAGAAACAGACTGAGCAGTGTCCCTACTGAAGGATCCAGTTGATTCCATAGCCTTTGAGCCACACTGCACTGTTCCCAGTGCTCTGCTTGGAGAAGAAGCAAAAGGAGCGAGCTGACTGTGTGAGCCGCCGAGCAGAGAGAGCTGGAAATCCCCTTCTCTTGCCTTTGGTTAAGACTGTTTAGACAACAACTTCTCTCCCTTCTAACTAAGAAAAGCAAAGAGCAAAAGCCAAACAAACATATACATTTTATACCCAAGATGTTTACACCATTTATTTTTTAAAGCTACTTAGCAGGCATGGTGTGGTACTTCTCACGATGGGTTGCAGAAAACTCGGGAATTTTTGTAGATTTATTCAAAATAACTTGCAGGGGTCCTAAAGTAAGTCTGTGTAAAGCAGAGGATGCTTCATTAAAGTGTCTTGTCTTTTTACTCCTGCTTCCTAAGTTAAAAATCTGCATGTTGAGTTGCCTGAAGTACAGCATATGGACATTTGTTTACACCCAGTTTCCTTTCCCAAAGGAGTTGAGACAGTGAAATAACAGCCACGAATCTCAAGTGGATCCCTTGATCACACAGGCTATTTCTTCTGTCCCGCGTTACTATGGAGTCTTCTGCTTGATGCACATAAAGCTCACACTATAGCACTGGGTTTTTGGGAAAAGATGGGTTTATTTTAAGGCTGGCTGACAAGAAGACAGGTGGGCTTTGGGATGAGGGAGTACACGTAGGGTATTTGGTCACTGACTGCCTCTGAAGAGAGGTTCGAGCTTGTTAGAGGTTCAGGCCACATCAACTAGGGCATCTGCTACTTTTTATTAGATTTTTCTGGTACTGATCTTTGGGGTCACCAGGAGGAAAAATTTCTGTCTTCAGCACCTTAATGCTGGAGAATTAAGGTGCATGACTTGTGTATGACTGTCTAGTGCTCTCCCAAATCAGCTTTACCAGATTTTGGTCTAACAGATACGCTTGAAAAGGGATTAACCTTCTAGACTTCAGGAACAGACAGTCCTTAGCCACAGCATTACCCCCATTATCTTGCTTGTGGCTTACTTTTGTATTTTCACTGTGAACCCAAAATAGTGGTGGATGATATAGCCCTGCCTGTTTGTCAGGTCAAGAGGAGTTCCCCAACTGTAAGGTGCAGGCAGGAAATGAGGAAAAGTAGGCAGGCAGTCAGGAAGGGAGAAGAGGAAGAAGCATTTTGTTTTATTTTTATTTAGTTCATCTTGGTGGTTCTCTTGGACCTGGAACATGAACCCTGGACCTTAGGATGTATGGGTATGTGCACTCTGCCCAGCTGCTACCCCACAGGGCACGCTGCCATACCCTTTTAATTTTGCACATCTGGAATTCTCTACCCATTAAACAGCTCCTCTTTCTCTCTCTCCCAAGCCCCTGGTAACCACCATTCCACTGTTTGCATGAATTTGACTCCTTTAGATACCTCATATAAGTAAAATCATGCAGGACTTAGCTTTTTGTGACTGTTATATTTTACTTTGGATAATGTCCTTTAAATGTATTCATGTCACAGCTTGTGACAAGATTTCCTTCCTTTTTAAGGCTGGGTAATATTTCATTGAATTTATAGGCCGCAAACACATTGTCAGTGGATGGACATTTGATTGCTTGGTGATTATAAATAGTGCTGCTATGAACATTTTTCAAGACCATGTTTTCAATTCTTTTGAGTTATACCCAGAAGTAGAATTGCTGGAACATAGAGTATTTGGATTTTCGTATTTTGAGAGAGCTCCATACAGTATTCCAGAGCAGTTGCATCATTTCACATTTCCACTAACAGGGGTTTCTCTTAATACCAATTTCTCTATATCCTTGTCAACACTTGTTACTTTCTGTGTGTGTGTGTGTGTGTGTGTCTGTGTCTGTGTGTGTATTTGATAGTAGCTGTCCTCATGGGTACGAGTGCACATTGCTTTTTTAATCATTTCTCTCCTTCTCTTCTTTCCCTGCAGCCTGGCATGGGAAGGCAGGATTGTGGTGGTGGGTTTTGCTGGAGGAACCATTATTTCTTTGCCGACTAACCTTCTGCTCCTGAAGAATGTCTCTGCCATGGGGCTGTACTGGGGCCGGTACAAAGCCCAGAACTTTCCCGTCTTCTCCAGGAGCCTGTCCTCAGCTCTTCAGTATTGCCAGCAAGGGCGCATCCAGCCACAGGTCGGAGCAGTTTTTAAACTGGAAGAGGTGAGATGGTCTTAAGGGATGGGATGGGGAGAAAGCCTGGAAACAACCTGTGTCAAGCTACTCATGGGTTCTCGTGGGTTCCTGTAAACCCTCCTTTCATGGAATAAGATGTGAAAATGCAGTGAAAGTAAGGGGTCTCACAGGCTGCTGGGGCACAATTGCACCAGTCTTCTGACTGTATGTTTGTAGACGCCACCACTTGGAAACTGTCAAAGCTATGGAGAACTGCACTTTGAGGGGTCTCACTACATCAGTCATGTCTCAGAGGGAAGTGATGGTACGTTAGAAAATAATTTACATGTGTTGATATGAACCCTGAACTTCACAACAGACAAGCCTAAGAAGGAAGCACTTAACTTGACCTTTGCATTTTAAAACACAAACACTTTCAAGTACAACCAGATGATCTAAGCTGTGGTTCTGTGAACGAAACACTAAATCAGCCTGGCATCATCAGACTCTAATTCATCCATTAGTCACTGTAGTTAATTTCATTGGCTATTCACTCCCTTCTTCATTCCCCCACAGGCTCACTAATGTGGTTTAAAGTCCTCCGAAGTGTAATTGTGTGCATGCATATGCAATGTAGTTGTGAATGCGGACCTGTCAGACATGCTGGTGAAGTTGCTATTTTTGGAAAATTTTAATGTTCAAAATCTGTTTGGTAACTGCAGTCAGCCATCAGTGGTGGCGGGATTTCGTTCAAATGCAGATTACTGGAGCCTAGGCTGTTCGCATCAGACTGCTTTGCTCACCAGCTTTCCATTTTGGCATTTTTTTCCTGTGATGGGGCACATTCTCAAACAGGTTTCCTTCTTTCTTCACTTTCTCTGTCAGTCAGGAGTTGGTGACCCTACTGGTCACCAGAAACCTGGCTGGATACCAGCTCCCGCCTTGCCCCAGCCTTACCTCCCCTGTTGCAACTTGGTGCAAATCCCCTCACCTTCTGACCTTCAGTTTCCATGTTTCAAAACTGAGGGCCCTGGTGGAGCACCCAGTGGGTCCCAGCCTCCAGCCAAGACTAGTCCCATGCATCCCAGGGACCCAGGTACACGTCCTGGGGCTGGGGGAACAACCAAGATGAACAACTAAATAAAATTAGTAAATGCTGCTTCTTCCTCTCTCTTCCTGCCTGCCTCATTCCTATCTGCATCTCTCCTTAAAAAAAGCAAACAAAACAAAAATGAGGGGTAGGACAATATTAGTGGCATTTTTTTCTGTGCTCTAAGAGGTACAGTAGGATGTAGGTGGGCAGGTATGGACTTGGGATGTGGGGTGGACTGATGTGAACATGGGATGTTGGGGTGGGTAGGGCTACACTGCACCCCCTGGGCTCTGGGACCCCATTCTGCTGGGGCCTGGGTAGCTAAAAATTTTTACATTTTTTTGTTCACACTTTTAAGTAAAGGTTTTATGACTCAAAAACTTGAAACCCACCACTTCAGAGCATCTTGGAGTCTCTCCCAGTTGTGGCTTTTATCGTGTGACTTGTAGACTGGGTTTGCTTATCTGAGGCTCAGGTTCCCTATTGATAGAAGATGAGGACGTAGACTGTACAGGAGTGGGCACATGCTTGTTGACTATCTCTTCTCTCCTGTTGCCTATTCCAGTGCTGGTCGGGCATGAGAGACAGACTCCAGAAGTGGGTTGTTGTTTTTGATTACTCAATGTTGAAGTTCTTTCTCCTCTTGACTTGAATTAACTATTGAAATTACTCACCTTATCTCAGCTTCCCTTTGCCCTCTTTTCTAGTGAGGGCTCTGTCCCTGGACTTTTTGGGTTCTTCCCTTCCTGTTATCAACATGCTTCCTGAGGATTTTGAATGTCTCATCCACACCTCATCATTTACTCTTTTGTTTCAGTTCTTTCAACAGGCAAACTATTTAGAGGAATAGCAGTAATGGCAGCTCACACACACTGAGGTGTACTCTGGATCAAGAGCTGTGATGAGCATTTCATGTGCAGTTTAATTTAATCTTTGCAACAACCCTTTCAGGAATGAACCATTCTTTTTTTGTTTTTTAAAGGAAAGGTGGAGGCGGGAATGAAAGCAAGTACGCATGCAGATAGGAAAAGAGAGGAGAAAGAAACATTTTATTTTATTTTTATTTAGTTGTTCATATTGATTGCAACCCCCAGACCCGGAACATGAATCTGGTTCCCTTGGTATGCACGTGGACTGCGCTCCTTTGGAGGTGGTGGACCTAACTGATACTCCACTAGGGTGCGCCAGGTATAAGCCATTTTTCTCACACTTTACAGATGAAAAAAATCAAGACTTGTAGAGGCTAGGAAACTTGCCCAATAATAGGCAGTAAGTGACAGACCTAGCATCCAGTCCAGCTTAGTCTGACACCAAAATCTAGGCTCCTTATGACAGTAAAGATTGTTCCTCAAACTAACCAGGAACTTACTTCTTAAAATCTCCTTTTTAATTTATCTATTAGAGAATTATCTTTATGAAAAAATCATCTTATAGTTCAATGAGGAATCTTGAATTCTCCTGAGTGAGAGTAGAATTGATATACTTAGTTCTTCTAAAATGAAGATAATTAAATGAATATACAATTGATTTCACTTAGCTTTAAAATCTGGGTCATGTAAATTAGTTAGCATATTGGAAATGTTATTTATTAGAACCTGTTTGGAAAAGGATCACCCAGGTCCTTGGTGTTGCTTAAGGCTGACTTAATTTTGAAAATATATTTATTTTTGTTTTTAAAAATACATGGCTTGGCTTTTTAAAAATTCCTCCTGATGAGTAAATTAAAAATTCCAGCAGCAGAACCTGAAAGAAAAGCACTACCATCACACTGCCCCAAATTTTAGGTTGCCTGTCTCTAGAGACACATTTTTTCATTTCTTCATTTACTTACTTATTAATTTATTATTTCAAACACATATTTTACCACAATATGTTAGATATGTTTTCTCTGTATCTTCTGTTTTATGACTTTCTTTGGTTGCATATTATTTTATTTAATGAAGCCTCACAATTACAGTATTTTTTGATTTTAGTCTCTTCCTTTCAAGCATTTTTTTCCTTACACTTATTTTTAAAGTTAATTTTTTGAAGGAATATTGCATCATAGCATTCTGTAGGTGCATCACTTTAAATCAACATCTGTAGATAATATGTTAAGTTCACCAGTAGTCCAATTCTTCCTTTACCATATAATTTATCCCTTCTACCCAAGTTTCCCCCTCCTCCCCTGCAACCACTAATTTGACTTTATAGACTTAAAGTCTATTTTTGGTTGATTTATTTAATTTTAAACTTGGTTTATCTACATACTACCTGTGAGTGATTAAAATAACATCTCTATTTCTCCTTCTCAACTATTTCATTAAGCATAATTCCTCTAGGGACATCCGTGTTGTCACAAATGTCAGGCATTCATATTTTTGATTACTGAGTTATATTCTGTTATCTATCAGTCTGCCTATCACACCTTTATGCACTCTTCTATCAGTAGACACTTAGGTTGTTTCCAGCTCTTGACTATTGTAAATAACTCTCCTGAACACTGGTGTGCATATGTCTCCAGAATTGAATTATGGTGTCACACTCTGCAAAACAGAGAACTAAGGATCTAGGAACAGCCTGTGCATCTGTCCAGGTGCCAGTACTGAGCAGTCTCTCTGACACAGCCTGTAGAATTCAGAAGGAGGAAGTATCCCTAGCCATCTGGATTAATCATTGAAAAGACTTTGGTCTAAAGTTGTGAACTTGACTTGTTAGTCCCTCATTCAGCCTATTGCTCCTATTAAACACCCAGTCCCTATCATTGCTGGTGACTTTTTCCAGTCCACATAGAAACCACTAGGCAGAAAGGGACAGAGTTGGGTTATTTTTAGAAGTAACTATAATCACAGCAGAAGTGGTAACTGGACATGGAGAGAAGTAACAGGATATCTGACACACAAGTTAAAATCATGAATGTTCAGGTTGTGTCTTTGTTGCTCAGGTGGCTGAGATGACTGGGGTGTAGACCATATGCCCCAAATCCCAGATTCGATACCTGGGCTTGGAGGTAGAGGTAGAGGAACCAAAGTAAACGAAACAAAAATATTTAGTTTTCCTATCCTTCCACCCCTCGTACCATCCCTCCCTCCCTTCCTCTCAAAAAAAAAAATGGATGTTCAATATTGTAAGATTCCTAAGTCATGGGTCAAAATACTTATGCCTCCCTTTTCCATATTTATTTTAAAGAAGTCTGGTAAATGGTGCTACATTTTGTAGACTTATATATGCATAATAGTTAAGAATAAGTTCTAGTATTTGAAGGGACAACTTTCTTTTTATGTTAATATTTGTGTGGAGAGTCTTCATTTCTCTAAGACGGCAGGTTAAAAAGTATCACTCTCTTGAAGTATGCTTGTTTTCCCCAGTATTTCCTATAGTCGAACTGCGGCAGATCTCTAGGAATAAGCCACTTCTACCGACAGGGACAGTGTTGCAGCTGTGGGTCACTTGGAGCCCTATCTATTCGTGATTCACAGGGTGGGCGTAAGCCTCTCAATTACCCGTCTTAGACCACTTCCCCCAAATCTGAACTAGGCTAAATGTGCTTAGATTGAAAAGGTCTCTGTGAGGCACAAAGACCTAAGGCAGAATTTTTGAAACCAGGCGATTACATGCAGAGAAATTGCCATAATTGCTTTGTTTTTCTGCTTATTCTTTTTTATTTTTCTTATGGACCATGCAAGACCTATCTTTTGCTTTTATACCCACCTATTTATGGCAGTCTCTATTTGCTTATTCCCTTTTTCTCTCATATCTTCTACCATTCCCTGATCTTTTCCTTTCTGGGATCCAGTGTTGACAATGTGCTTGATACATAGCTTGAGGTTTGTAATTCCTTGTTAAACACAGAATTAGTCAGTGTGCTAATTTATATTTAGGCTATATAAATGATGCCGTGGTCTTCTTAATTTCCCACCCAGTGTTGTCTTTGTTGAGATCCATCTGTATTGCTGGTCCTGTGTGCATTTCACAGAACGCCGTCACCTCACGCCGCTGTGTGTGGAAGCCACTTTCCAGATTCTTTCCCAACTGATCAGTTCCAAGGTTGGCTTGATTTCCTGCACTCTAGTCAGCACTATGACTGTCTTGTAAACAAGTGCAGGGGTTTGTGCAAATGTTGCTTTGCGATTATTTTCCCAGGAGAGGGATCCTGGGTCATAGGACACATGCATACCTAACTTGACTGTCACTTCTCTCTAGAATGACTTGACTAGTTTATGCCCCTACCAACAATGCATGAAAATTCCTGATTATTCATGCTGTCTCAATAGGTAGCATTGTCTAACTTTCTAATTTTTGCCAAACTGATATGCCCAAGACAGCAACTTACTATTTTAATTTGAATTCCTCTGACTTTCAATTCATGTGAGCATCTTTTTATATATTTGCTGGCCATTCTGGTGTCCAACTCTTTGATTTCCAGTTTTAATCACTTACAGTTTTCTGTTGGGCTTCCTGTCTCCTCCTCACGAATCTGCAAAATTTCTTTATGTATCTGTTGTTTTCTTCAACTCTACTGTGCATATGAATTTCCTGAGGATCTTGTTAAAATGCAAATTATCATCAGTGAAGTGGGGTATGGCTCAAGATTGTACATTTCTAATAAATGACAGATGTTGCAGACGCCTTTAGTTTGAACCACCCTGTGAATAGCAAGGTCTTAGATGTTAGAGATTTTGCAAAAATCTGTCCTTTAAAATTGTTCACACCTCTGTCATGTTTGTCTACATTTTTTTAAAGAGGAAAGAAGGAAGAAAGGGAGGGAGGGAAGGAGGGAGGGAATAAGAGCGTGAGGGAGGGATAGTATTTTTGTCTGTTTATTTAGGTTTTGCTCCTGGCCCCAGGTCTCGAGCCCAGGTTCTTGGCCTTTATGTGGTCCACAATCCAGCAGTTTCAGCTACCTGAGCTATAAGGGTGCCCCATGTCTAGATGAAATATATCAATCAGTATTTGACCTATGGTTAATGACATGGAGCTTGTTTAATAAGTTCTTTGACATCCTTGAGTCACAGATTTTCTTCTCTATTTATAACTTATTTCACATGTAAGAATTTCATGTATCTAAAGTTATCTTGGTAGTAAGTATATATTAGATAACCTATTTTTATCTATTATAGCGAGCTGGTTTTCCCAGCTTAAGTGGTTTGTTGTTTCTCCTCAGATTTTTGATCTTCATCTTATTTCAGGTTCCCAGATACATATGTCACTCTCTGCTTTCTTTCTATTCCCCTATTTTATACATCTCATCCTGCAATTGTACCATCTTGTTTTTATGTTTAGAATTTTCAAGTATGTTTTAATATCTGGAAGGTAATATTTATAGAGTAATATCTGTAGATAGTTTCTAGTGGTAACTGTGGAAGGGTAATAACTTTGTTTTTTTCCCTCCAGATTTAACTTAGCTGTTTGTGAGTCTTTATCTTTTAAGATAATTTTGGAGTAAACTTACTTAGTTCCTCAAAATTTTGGTTGAAATTTTGAATGGAATGGCTTATTTAAAGATTGGGGGAGTATTAATATTTTCACAATGTTCTCTCATTTGTGATCTCAGGTATATTGCCATTTATTCAAAATTTTCATGTCTTTTAACAGAGTTTAAAGTTTTCTCCATAAAGTTTCATGGATTATTATTAGTTAATGATAAGTACTATTTTTGTTGCCTTTGAGAATAATATTTCTGTTAACTAGTTGGTTATTTCTGATATAGAGGAATGTCAGTAATTTTTATAAGCTGATCTTGTATCTCAGAATCTTGCTAATCTTTTTACTTCTCTGGTGTTTTGATTAGTTTTTCTATGTATATTATTACATTGTCTATAAATAATGACATTTTGGACTATTTCATTTTTCATTAAATTTTGGCTAAAATCCTAGAACCGATAGCACCAAATGTGGACAAAGATGTGGACCCACAGGAACTCTCACTCACTGCTGGCACGAAAGCAAAATGGTACATATGCTTTGGAAGACAGTTTGGCAGCTTCTTACAAGGCTGAATCTGATCTTTCCATACAATCCGCAATCATGTTCTTAGGTATTTATCCAAATGAGTTGAAAATGTATATACATAAAAACCGAGACATGAATGTTTACAGCAGTTTCATTCATACATGCCAGAACTTGGGTGCAACCAAGGTCTCCCTCAATAGGTGAATGGATTAACTGGTACATCCAGACAATGGAATATGTTGTCAGCATTTGGTGGTGTCAGTTTTAGGATTTTAGTCTTCTGCTCAGTGTACAATAATACCTCATTGGTATTTTAATTTGCAGTTCCCTAGAGGCATATGATATTGAGCATCTTTTCATATGCTTATTTGCATCTCGTAGATCTTTTTGATGAGATATCTGTTCAGATTTTTGAGTCTTTTAATTGGGTTGTTTGTTTTCTTATTGTTGAGTTTAAGACTTTTTATATAGTTTAGATAAAAATTATTTCTTTTGAAAATATATTTCTCCTAGGCTGTGGCTTGTCTTTTTATTTTTTTTTTAAGTATCTTTCTCAGAGCAGAAGTTTTCAATTTCAGTGATGTCCATTTTAACCCAATTTCATGATCATGATTTGGGGTTGTCTCTAAGAACTCATTGCTAAGCCCAAAGTGACTTAAATTTTTTCCTGTGCTTTCTTCTGGAAGTTTTATGGATTTTTTTCTTTTACCTTTAGGTGTCGGGTCCATTTTGAGTTAATTTTTGTGAAAGATGTAAGGACAGTGATTTGATTCATCTTGTGCATGGGGATGTCCAGTTATTCAGGACCACTTCTTGAAAAGACTATCTTTACTCCATTGAGCTGCCTTTACTCTTTTGTCAAAGATCAGTTGACTCTATTTGTGTGGGTCTATTTTGGGGCTCTCTGATCCTGTCCTATTGATCTGTTTGTCTGTTCTTTCACTAACAGCATACTGTCTTGATCACTGTGAATGCTTTTACATTTATGCTTTATAACCTTGTATTTCTAAATTAAGATTTGGGATAGGTTGCAATTTTAGCCACACTGGAAATAGGACAATTTTAATAAAAAGATAAACATTGTAAAAAATACTGATTCTTCTGATAGTGGCTTCATTCTTTCCAAATCTAGAACACACAGAAATATTAGAGTAGAGCATGGTCAGGGCTGGGGACTTTTATCACTGTCATTTAACTGACAGCACTGAAAATCATAGTTTGGGCAGAAAATTCTGAGGTTGGGTTATTCTTAAATATTATTATCTTCTCCTTGAGTTTGTGGTGATTAACTAGTATTGCATAGTTACCTATGTACGATTTATTGGAAACATATCATAACACCTTAACTATTTTAAGAATTGAATTAGCAACACATGTTTGCTGAAATATGCATATATGCAAATCTAACCACACTTTCTGGATTATTTTTTAGGTCAATGATGCCTTCCTTCATGTGATACAGCGCAAATCCACGGGGAAGGTGCTTATCTCTCTTAAACAGATCCTCACCTAAGCAGTGAACTCAGCATGTCCAAATCCAAATTCATCATCTTTCCAAAAAGTTGCTCTCCCTTCTGTGTTTCTGAAGGTGGTTGCACTGTTTATTAATGCAAACTTAGATTTAGAGCTAGTTACTTTTGATTCTGTTTTCTTATTGCTCATCATTAATGTCATCGGGCACTCAATAAACTTAGAACTGTTTGAGGGTGAGATATGTTATTAGTAAAGACACCAGGACAATACATGTCCCAGGCATGATGGAATGTACGGTCCCCCTATTATAATGCATCAACTGCCAATTTCTGTTATCCCCGCTCTAAGATATCTTTTACCTCCATATCCTTTCCTCTTCTGATTCCTCTGTTATTTCTAATGACCTCATAAATGTTTTCCCTACTTTTAAACTACCTCACCTTGTTCATGCTTGGTGACTTTCCCAAAGCACGGCTACAACTATGTCTCATCTTAGAAAATGCAAATGGTGGAGGGCAGATGACTTGAGCTAGCATTTGTTGCAACTGTGACTTTGTCCCTCTCTGCCTTCTAGCCTTATGTTCCACGTAATAGGGAGCATCATGTCTAGTGGAATGAATACAGGATCCTGAATCCAAGATGTGGGTTTGAATCCCAGGC
Organism: Solenodon paradoxus; assembly: GCA_004363575.1. Classification (NCBI taxonomy): domain Eukaryota; kingdom Metazoa; phylum Chordata; class Mammalia; order Eulipotyphla; family Solenodontidae; genus Solenodon; species Solenodon paradoxus. The sequence continues at coordinate 375,687 of RJWH01000233.1, read as the reverse complement.
TCACCATTTTGGAGGTCATTATTGAGGTCACTGAGCAGTTGTTTTTTCACTGTAAAGTAGATATTTCAATACCTACCTCATCACAAGTTTGTCATGAGCAGAATGTGCTGTGTTTGGGTAATCTGTCTGTACACTGTAAGCGATAAAAAATGCTAGTTACTCTTGCTTCTCTGTCTCCTCCTTTTTCAAACGTGGCATCGTTTTCTTGAGAGCAGGTACCGCATCTGATTCACCTCCCATAATTCTTGGCACAGTGAGTTACCCTTGGTAAATTATAAACTGAATTGAACTAGAAAGTCTTAAATTGTGGGATTAAGTTAAGCATATGTTACTCTGGGAACAATTCAAATGTCCTTTGATAGATGATTGGATAAACAAAAAGTATTCTAAACGTAAATTGGAATATTATTCAGTCTTAAATGAAATTCTTTCATGTGCTACAAGAATGAATGTTGAAGACATTATACTGAACATCAAACACAAAAGGATGAGTACTATGTGGTCCTACTAATATGAGGTGCTTAGAGTAGTCAAATTCATAGAGACAGAAAGAATTGTGGTTGCCAGGAACTGGGAGGAGGAAGAATGGGAAGTGGCCATTTAATGGGCACAGAGTTTCAGTCTGAGAAGATGAAAAAATGGTGGAGAAAGACAGTGGAGATGATTGCACACAATTCAAATGCATTTACTGGAACTGTGCACTTAAAAATGGTTAAAATGGGCATGCTCTGGTGGCTAAGTGATTACAGTCCATGGCCTCTACCCAGCATCGTCCACATACATTCCAAAGACCCAGGCTTGTGACCTGGGCCAGGGGGAACAACCAAGATGAACAACTAAATAAAAAATATATAAATACTTCTGTCTTCTGCCTGCCTGTTTGCCTTCATTCCTGTCTTCATTCCTTACCTGTACTTTAAAAAAAAAAGGTCAAAATGATCAGTTTCGTGTTATGTATACTTTACCACAATAAAAAATGAAAAAAAGTACATTCCCCTCACATTTAAGTGAATCTGCTCAAGAAGAGAGTGAGTTGACTGCCTAGCTTAGACTAAAGAAATCTCCAGTCTTTGCCTGAGTCCTAGCTGTGGGGAGAGTCTCTACCTTTGCCAGGTGCTACAGTTTCTTGATTCCTCCTATTGCATGACACAGAATTCTCAAAGAGGAGGGTTGAGTGAGGATAAAACAGATACCTGATACCTGATACCACAGTGATGAGGTGTTTCTACTCTTCTTGCCAAGGGTCTGTTCCAATAATGTGGTGAGAGACTTTGTTTTCTGATAACAATCTCGGGTCACTTAAAAACATCTCTCTTCTCAGGGCTTCCAGAGAAGCTTTTGGAAAACTAAATTGTGAAATGTAGTGAAGAGTTGAGGAAAGAATTTGAAACTAAAAGTAGTAGGAAGAAGGGTGAGGGGGAGTATCTGCTGTGGGCCCATGTGCCCACAGGAAGGTCATTCCCATAGAAATCAGAGCACTTGCCATGGTGTCCTTACCCACTTGTCACCCCTCAGCCTTCCTGGAGCCACATGCCCTGTAATTCCATTTAATGACATGCATCCTCTCCTCTGCTCACCCCTGCCCTCGCTTCTTCCTAATGTGAGCTATTTTTGTATATAAATGAAAGTTCTTTTTCAAAAATATCAAGACACAAGCTTGAGGCTAATTTTAGTATTTCTTGACACACTTTAGGTCAATTGAAGCCTTGCTGGATAGACCACAGCAGAGAAGGGAGACAAAGTCAGGGTTAGAATTAGGACACTGCCAGCAGGAGCTACCTTTCCCACTGTCCAGAGCTGGTCAGTAGGTATCACCAGTAGTAAAGATGGATTGCCCCCAAATTACCGATGTCAAAATAACTGGATCCAAAGAGGCACTCATTAAGGAGAGTGAGCTTCCTCTGGTTTATGGAGTATTAGCTGGAGCCCTAATGACCTGTTCTCTGTTTGCCTGTGTTCCTTCTCCATTGGAATGATTTAATTTGAAAGCATTTGACTCATATTTTAGTCACAGCTTGGTTATTCCACCATCTGAAAAAAGAATCACTGCAGTTCCAAGTGACAGCATTTCTTCTAAATTCACAGACATTTCCCAGCTCTCCTTGTAGGCTGGCTGCTGGAAAATTCACTCCCACACACCTGCCTCTCCTTTTGCAGTAACTGGGCCTGTCCACCTGCACACACTTCTTTTAACAGCTGTCAGGTTCTGTGCTGTTAGCTGTGGAATAATCCTGTCTCCACGTGCCTATCTATTTGTCCCTGCTCTGTCTGTAATCTTTGTGACTCTAGAAAGTGATCTTTTCTATTGAGCGATGGCAAAGAAAACACAAGGTTTGTTATTTGGCAAGATGGGAAATAAAGGTGTCTTTACATAATCACTTTTATTTAATAACAAAACTTAAGCAAACAAAGAAAGCTCCATGCTACTATTTCTTTTATTTTCCTTCTAAGATAGTATAAGTGAGTCAAAGAGCAATGATTTTTCAATTTATTTATACAAGTCAAGTGAGTGGACGATCTAATAAAAGAAACGAATGTTGGCCTATCTCTTGTATTTTGATTCTTCAGTGTAGCTTATTGCTAGACTGGAGATCTAAATTGGAAGTATGCTGGTTTGGGGATCTTTATCATTATTGAGACATCATATACAAAGTGTTGTTTCTTCTTTTTTTGTTGTTGCTGCAGTTATAGTCAGTGCCTGAACTTTAGTGAAATGCATTGTCATTTTAACAGCGGTATGGTTAAAATAATTACAGTAATACTGCATGGTTATTGAAAAAAGTAAAACCACCAAGAGATTTGAGAGTAGACATTGTCCTGTTTTGTTCTGTCCTATATGATTCCCGTTCTCCAGGGAGACCATTGTAGGCAGTTTGATGTTAGTCTTACAGATCTCTGCAAACACAAACACACAAGCTCTTTTATTTATTTATGTTTTTCATTCTGGTTGTTGCCCCAACCTCAGCAGCAAACCCCAATTCCATGGCCTGCACCACCAGCTTAGCACCTGAGCCACCAGGGCATGCCTCATCTGGAATTACTTTTTTTTTTTTTTCACAAGACTTTTGTTTTTATTAAAGACATGGAAAGTTTACATATAATTGTGAATTACATCAGGGCACTAACTATAAAGGGGTTGAGTACGCTAAAATATAACCTGGGAATGAGAGTTGAGTATCGAAGGAAGGAACGTGTTGAAAAGATAGAACCTCCTCTTAAGGTTGGGATTCTTGTCATCTGGAGAAGGTGTAGTTGTTGACTGGTGGCGAAGAAAGTCACTGTGTTGTCTTAGGTCAGGACTACTTGGGAAAATACACAGAAGCTGGCAGGCGTGAAAGGGACACTTCCACTGGTTTGTTGATGAGATATACTGATGAACAAGGACTAGAAGCAAGAAATTATACTGGAGGTTTTAATTTGATCAAGGCTGGCAGACGACACCCACTATGGTGTATTTGCTGTCTTATTGTTTTCCTGTGTGGTTTCTTTATGCTGTACGGAGCGTCCTTTAACACTTTTTGCAAAGCTGGTTTTGTGGTAATGTACTCCTTTAACTTTTACTTGTCAGAAAAAGTTTTTATCATTCCTTCAGTTCTGAACGATATTCTTGCTGGATAGTATCCTAGGTTGAAACTCCTTTTCTTTCAGCACTTTGAATATATTATGCCGTTCCTTTCTGGCCTGTAGTTTCATTTGAGAAGTCTTCTGACAATCTTATGGGGGTTCCTCTGTATGTGACATATTTTTCTCTGACTGCTTTTAATAGTCTTTCTTTATTTTGCATTGTTGACATTTTTATGACGCTGTGTCTAGGTGTATTTATGTTTGGGTTTCTTTTGTTAGGAACTCTTTGAGCTGGATCTGGAGGTTTGCTTCATTCTTCAAATTAGGGAAGTTCTCATCTATTATTTCTTCAAATAGGGTTTCTGTCCCCCTTTCTCTCTCTTCCTCTGGGACCCCTGAGATGCAAAAGTTGTTCCTTTTGATGTTATTCCAGAGATTTTTATATATACATTTTTTATCTCTTTGCTGGTTTGTTTGATTGAGTTCCTCTGTCTGATCTTCCCGCTCACTCATTCTATTAGAAGCTTCATCCATCCTATTGTTGAGTGCCTCTATTTAATTCAGCCATCATGTCTGTTATCTGTTTGATGTCTTGTTTTAATTCTTCTCTTTGCTGCCTGACATTCTCATTTACTGCCTCTACTGATTTCTGGATTCCCATGAGTATGTTAATCACTGTTACCTAAATCCCTCTTCAGATAATTTACATACATCTGCTGTATTCAGATTTTCCCCTGGGTTTTTTTTTTTATTGTAGCCATCATTTCACATATATTTCTCTGTGCCTTTTCTGTATTCTATATACTGTTCATATTTCTGAGGGTTGGGTTTCCCTGGTGTTGCGTAGGTTTGACTTGCCCAGGATTGGCAATCAGGCTGCAGTTTCACTTCTACCCACAAGGTGGTGCTAGTGGGTAGCATTGAGGTTTGGGGCTGCCTTCTCACAGTATTCCAGGATGTGGGGTATCCAATGGGCGGGATTTTTGCTCAGTGAATCACAGGCTCTGGTGTGAAATGGTTATGGGAGGGGTTTGATTTGGCTAAATTCTGGTTATGGCTACACCCAGCACAATTTCACCGTGCAGGCTCAGCTCAGCTCCAGCAGGCTCTCCTTTTACCACCTCCCAAGTTGGCCCTCTGTGGCTCTGCGTCTCAGTCCCACTGGGAAGGCCTCTCGCTGTCTCTGTAGCTCTGTAGCCGGTCTGGAATTCCCTATCCTCCACCCCACCATGTGTCTGGAGACTCCAGAGCTCCATCTCAAATCCAAATCTGTGGCTTAGCTCAGAACCATGCTGGGTATCCTCAGCCACCATTAGTTGTCAGCTGTTATATCTCCAGATGAAGTGCAGTCATTTCTTGGTGTTTGACTCAGGAAAATAGGTGATTTTTCTTTCGGTGTCTGTGGGAAGCGACCCAAAAGTGTGTCCTATCGAGTCACCATCCGAAAGTCAATCCACACAGGCTCTTTGTTTAATAAAAGGGTTTAAGAATAGCTGATCATACTGATAGCTGCATACTGATGTGTAGTGTATTGTTTTTGATCAGTGTCATAGACATCAATCCATATTAGTAAATATAGAGTTATTTCATTTTTGACAGCTGCTTAGTATTCCAGAATGGACATTTATATCACACATAACCATTTTCTTATTAGTGGGTTTATTCATTTATTAAAACAAAATTTGTTGCTTGCTTCTATGTGCCAAGCTTAGCATAGCATAGGGAATATGTTGGTGAGTGAAGGTTTACAAATCTAGTGGGGGAAGGCATATTAATGAAATGTACAAAACCTTGTCAAACCAGTGCCATGTCAAGTATAAGGGGAATTTAACTCAGTGAGTTCAGGTTTCCCTGAGGAAAGACCCACGAGTCTCTCTGAAGACTGAAGCTTCTAGGAATGTAATTGGGTAGGGGATAAAGGGAAGATTATTCTAGAACACTGTGGTCAATGAAAGCATGGCAGGTAAAAGGGGCTGAGAGAAGACCAGTGAGACTGAAGCTTGAAAAATGAAGGCATATATTGTGAGATGAGGCTGGAGGAGGAGGCCAGATTAGATGGGCACTAGGACCAGTGATGACAGTCCTGCCTACCTGAGAAGCACTGGGGATGCCACTGATGTTTTCCAAGCTGGGGTGAGGGAGGGGTGGCATGACCCGAATGACATTTTGGAAGACTCTCTCCAGTTATAGTGGGAAGAAAGGTTTAGAGAGAAATAGACTAGTTAGGAATCTGTGAAAATCCAATCAGAGAGGATGGCAGCAGGGACTAAAGTGGTGATGATGGGGACAGAGAGAAATGAACTGAAGGAAGAGCCTGGAGATAAAAGCTTCAGACTTGTTATTAGCTTGGATAGAAGGTTGTTTTGGAGGGAGAGGGACGTGTCAAGAAGACTCCTCTGGATAGAATTCAGGAGAAGGAACATCGAAAGGGAATTGGACTTTGGTGTGAAGTGGACTGTGACGGGGACAGAACATGTTTAGTACATATCAAGGCGTCCAAAAGACGTCAAGTAGGTGCATTTAGATGTCTGTTTGGTGCTCAGAAGAGAGATGTGGAGTAGTGATCCAAACCTGGGCACTATTTGTACTGAGGTGATTTTGCTGCCCGTGATATGACTGATGTTGCCCATGGACAGGATGTGGAGAGCAAATGAGAGGGTCTAGATCAACCTGAACATCTTTCCTTGCACCAGAACTACAGATATTTATGACTGGGTGTGAACCACTGAGAAAGAATTAGAGGGGTAATTTGGTGATTTAAAATGAATCATAAGGGTGCACCCTGGTGGCCTACTGGTGTAGTACATGCTGCGAGCGGTCCCACACACATCTCAAGGTCCTGGGTCTTGAAAGATCAATGTGAACAACTAAATGAAAAATACTAAGTGCTTCTTCTGCCTCACTCTTCTTACCTGCCTGCCTACTCACCTTTATTCCTGCCTGCACTTCTCCTTTAATAAAAAAGAATCACAAATGATTCCGGGGAAAGTTTGCTCGGGACAGTAGTTAAAGCACCGTTCCTTCGACTGAGGGCCAGGGACTGCAACTCTAATTCTTTGCTTTTGATCTTGGGCTAGATTCAATTGTTTTACTTTTCTCACGTGAAAAATGAGGCTAATAATATGTGTTTTGTACCTTGTGAGGTTCATGTGAGGGTCAAATAAGATAATGTATGTGACGAATTATCGTTTTTATGATAGATGCGAGGTTGCCTGGTACCAGTGTGTTCAAATTCATTTCAGAGTTGAAACAAAAACATGTATTTTTTAGCATATGCTGGGTTGACGAAAGAAGTGTTTGATTTTTAAATCAAATATTTTTGCATTTTATTTCAGCTGTTATTGTACCCTTTTATGCAAAATAATAGGCAGAGTGATGGGACCTGATGATCTGATACACCTGAAAGACAAACAGAGCCAGACAAGGTCTAGAGAAGGACCCAGAGGGCACTGAGAGTTCTTGGTGAAGGATGATAAAAGAATTAGGGCTCTTCGCACTGGAGAAACATAAGCTGAGAGGGGAACATGAGTGAAATTTACACAATAATGAAAATCATAGGATAAAAATATGAACTTATTAAATCCCGGAGCACAAAAACTAGGGATATCATTTTAAAGGAGTAGTTTTAGGACAAAGTAAAAATAGCATGAGAGAGTCAGCATATACTGCTCTCAAGTTGGCGAGTACCAAAAACAAGTAAGAGAAAGACTTCTATTGGAGGAGAATAGATTCTGAGATTATAAAGTGAAAGCAAAATGTGTATTTAAGCAAATCTTTCTGATCTTGGAGGATGGCACTGTAGGGAGTGACGTTAAATTTCCCTCTCTGACACATCCTTCCTGAAAGGATGTGCTGGTGAGGACTGAACACAGATGTGGTTCTTAGGTTCTGGCTGCATAGGTTCTCTCTGCCCATAGTAACTTAGTTTCCTCATTTGTCAAAATAAAAAAAATTAAAAAGGGATAAAGTATTATCAACATGAATGCCTGCTTAACTGTTGTGAGAAATTCTAGTGAAGACATGTTTCTAGACGTTCTTTGTTTTGAGAAACAGACCTTTTTAGACTAAGCGTAAGAATTTCCACTTTAATCACAGTACTGCCAGCTCTGTGTCGTCCAGGCGGGTAGACCTGCATCTTGTCCTTCCTGGTCCTGGCCTCATTCAGGAGCAGTGTCTGTGAACTGGGAGTGAAGGGGAGGACTCAGGGCAGGGGCAACCGCTGGTCCTCTAGGGAGGGGGAGACAGGGCGGACACCTCCCTGCAGAGGCCTAGTGTCTCACCAGAGGGAAGGGGACCTTTGCAAACTCTCCCTTCTTCTCCTTGGGTTGCTTCATCTCTGTGTGACTCTGAGGGTTCTCTTGACTCTTAGAAAAACTCAACCAAGTCAGTTCAGAGGCCTGGTGAGAAAAAACATGGGGACTGGCTTCTCATGACTTTTTCTTTTAAAAGAAAGATGCAGGCAGGAATGAAGGCCAGAAGAGGTAGGCAGGCAAGAAGAGTGGAGGAAGAAGCATTTTATTTTATTTTATTGTACATCTTGGTTATTCTTCTGGCCCTGGAACATGACTGGGTTCCTTGGGATGTGTACGGACGGTGCTCTTCTTGACCAGAGGCAGCAGACTTAACTGTGACTTCACCAGGGAGTATCTCTCATGACTTTTTATAGGTTTATGATTTAAGGGAGAGAGAACAGTGTAGCTCTGAAGTTTCCTTTCCAGTTGTCACGGTGGCTCACTCTGGCAGGAGGGCGGGCAGAGACTGGGGGTGGCAAGGGGGAAAGGTGTCTCGTCTGGAGGCTCCTCTGAATTCGTGGAATCTGATTTCTGCAAAAGGGGTTCAGCAGCAGCGGGAACAGAGAACTGCATACAAAGCATTCCGTCTCTCCCCCATAGCAAGTACAGCGTCCCCTGACTTCTAACCCTTCACCTACAACCTTATATGACCTTATTTCCCAGAGGGCGAAGTAGAGAGAATGGCCCAGGAGCCAGGCAGCCTTGGGTTTGCCCTTTGACTTTGCCACTAACTGACTGTATGGGCTCAGTTTACAGCCCATTAAATGGTGGTAATAGTAACTCCCTTAACCTGAACTGCAGTAAAGGTCAGTAGCAGTGAACAACAGGGGGAGTTAGGGCTGCCTGTTCCCATGTAGTAGAACAATCTCACAGAGGCACAGTGGGCGCTCAGGTGTTGTCTGTGCTTCAGCGCAGTCTGTGAAAAGCCCAAGGGCCTGACTGCTTGGCCTGGGGTCGAAGGGAACAACTAGCACAAACAAATCATCGGTGCTTCCTCCTCTCTGCCTGCCTGCTGGCTTACTTGCCTTCATTCCTGCCTTTTTTCAAAAAAGTAAGTAAAATGATTTTTTAAAATCCTGTATCTTTTTTGACTCCCCTGAACTGCAGTACTAACAGCCTGGTATTGACAGGAAGTCTTACCCATCACACACTTGAACGCATTTTGCTTAGGACATGTTACATACTGTGTTCTTACAATGAAGTAAGCCAGGGAAAAGAAAAGGTTAATAAGAACATCATATGGGCGAGGAAACACATTTTCAGTACCACACCTATCCAGACCCTACTCACTCTTCAGCTCATCGTAGAAAAGCCGTGACTCCAGGATAAAAGACTTTATGGCCACCACACACTGACGTCTGTTTATAAGAAACTCCTCATACAAGTGGACCCTTGAGGCTCACACTTACCTTATTCAAGGGTCAGATGTCTGTTCTGTAGCACTGAGCATCCTCCGGGCTCGTCACTGGCTCTAAGTTCATGTCTGCTTTGGTGATGAGGGCTCAGCACTCTCCCCTCTAAGGAGACAGTAGCTGGACTCTACTGGACAGGCAGGATGTCTGGCTCGGTGCTGGCGGTGGTGCACGCACGGCCTCTGAAGGAGCAAGTCTCTGTCGTCATTCCCTTTCCAGGGAACTGTCGACCCTGAGTCCTCATGAAGCCACCGTGTGCTGCCCGCCTCGGAATTCCCAGAGCTCAAAGATCAGCCCTCTGATCGCTAGGGGTTTGCGTGCCGTCCTGCTGCGGCCGGTGTGAGTTCGCCTTTCTCTGCGGTTCCACACAGTGAGCTATGATCCGGGCCCTGGGTCAGAGATGCCACCAGGGAGTCAGTTCCTTAGACCCAAGACCCGTCTCCGATACTGTTTCTGGCGTGGGACCCACTGCCTCTACCCTGAGGGACACCTTTTCTTTGTGCTGCTTTTGACCCATGACACATGGGGTGTTTTGCAGGGACCTCTCACTTTGAGGTGTTGGGAAATGTATTTCCTGGCAAGCAAGACCTCCTCATATTGGTATCTGAGTGGATGGGAAAGCGGTGAGAGAGTATTATTAGTTCTAGCTCAACATAAAGTCGCACTCAGGATATCTTCTCTGTATGGCTCTTTTTAAGGAAAGGTGCAGGCAGGAATGAAGATGAGTAGGCAGACCAGAAGAGAAAGGAGGAAGAAGCATTTAATTAATTTTATTTTAATTTAGTTGTAACGTCTTGGTTGTTTTCCCCAGCCTGGGATGGGAACCTGGGTCCTTGGGATGTATGTGGACTGTGCTTTGGCTGCAGCCAGTGACCAAACCACTACTCCACCAGGGCGTGCCACCAGATGAATGTTCTTAATAACATTTTCTTTTCTCTGGCTTATCTTATTATAAAAATACAGTAGATGGGTGCCACTTTTTTGGAATATACAGCGATGACTTAAAGGTTTCCTTTTTGATTTTGGTTTTTCTGAAAATTTCAGAAGCCCACAGTAGAAGCTGGAACGGGTGGGATGAATTTCTTCCAGAGAAGGAAGGGTGAGGGGCAGTGTCTTTTGCAGGCAGGTTTGAGAAAGTGATATTGGCACCTGTGTTTCGCCAGCCTTCAGCTTCCGCTCCTGCCTCAGGTCCACATTTTGATGTGGATTCCAGACCATCTCAGTTCCGATGGAGCCAGGAACCATGGTGACCCACCAGGAAGCCTCCCTGCAGATTCTAAATCAGGGTCAAAATCCCAGCTGTTCTATTGAACACTCTCTTTTGACTTCAGCTTGTCAAATTCCTGGTATTTTTCATTTTTATCCTCTTCTTTTCTTTAGAGGTTATTTTTTTAAGTTAAAAATAACCACAAGGAGACCTTGTGATCCTCTTCTCACTGACTTAGATATTTTAAGAGCTGGAGGGTTGACAGCAGTGTCTCATCTGGGGATACAGGGCGCCTCTCAGGAGCCGATTAGCTAAATGTCATAATAAAATATTAATCCTATTTCCCATCTATAAAATGCTTTCCTTTTTTTTTTTTTTTAACCTATCCAAACCCTACTCACCCTTTGATGCTGTGTAGAAAAAGCCATGGGCTTCAGAGTCAAAGACTTGGGTGCAATTCCTGACTTGGAAATTTATAAACTTTCTGAGCTTGGACAAGATACTTTTTTGTCTGTGCACCTGTGTCTGTACCTGTAAAACAGAGAGATTGATAATATCACCGAGTGAAGGTTGAAGATCTGAGGTCCAGCCCAGTGGCTGGAATACACAGAAAAGACTCCAGAGAAACACTTAGCAAACTCTACAAAGCCTGATTTGAGTAATCCCCAAGTCATTAATCTCCCCTATTTTGAGATTTCTGTATCATCACGCCTATCTACACCACGACATAACAATGAGCTCTACCTTATCTTTAATGTGGCTCTAGGGCTTTCACATCCCCTCTGGTGGATAAAAGTTCATTGCAGGATGATTCTATGCATTTTAGTTTTCTTGTGTCAATGTTGCAATAATAGGCACTTAATCCTTGATCATGGATTGATGGAGTACATTACCCATTTATCGAGATTTGGGTTCTGTAGCACGACACAGGTTATTTTCTTTGTCTTTATCTCTCCAGTTTCTCTGCTTGCTGTTAATGGCAAGATAGCAGGAAATCATTTAGCCTTTCATTATCTTGTCAATTTGTAGCTTCTCATCAAATAAATGCTCTATGTGTATTCAAAGATGCTGCTGACCTGCTGTGAATACGAAGTTTGTTGGAATTGTTTCTCCACGATTTTCCCTGAATCAGCCTTGTTTTTGCATTTGGGCAGGCTTGAGGACAGCCCACTGAGATGTCCTGGCCGCTGAGGTCTTTGAAGGAGGCTCTCAGTGGACTTAATAGCAATCCCAACAGCCGGGGGGTGGTGGGGGTGGGGGGGTGGGGGGCGGTAAGAACTTCATTTCTGAATGTCACATCACTCCATGAAATGCTTATTGTCGATTGAATCTAGCCTTCCAAGCCTGTGGATGTGGCCCTATTTGGAAAGAGGGTCTTTGTGGATGAAATTAACTTAGGATGAGGTCCTCTTGGGGTAAGGTGGCTCTAACCCAATGGCTTATAAGTAGAGAAAGACTTTGTTAGCAAATCTCTGTTTCTTGTGCAGTAGGGTTGAATGAAAGTGAAACACAAGACTTAGAAGAAGGGAAAGAGTCAATTTCTTTCCTTCCTTTTTTTTTTTTTAATTTAAAGAAAATGTACAGGCAGAAATGAAGGCAAGTAGGCAGGATGAGAGAGGAGGAGAAAGCATTCTTTATTTCCATTTTTAGTTGTTTGCACTGTTTTTTTTCTCTTCCCTTGAACCAGGATTCGATCCCACAAGTATATGGCTTTGCGTCCTTTGGAGGTGATTGAACTAATCGCTGCTCCACCAGGGAGCTCCTCCATTTATCTTCTGCAGAAAATGTAGACAAGGGAGACTTAAGTTTCAAACATTAATCTCTCTGAGTGAAAGCAAGCAGGAATTTTAAAGGGGGGTCTGAGCTTGGTTGCTGCATGATAAGGGAACGGCCCTCGGTCATCTCCAGCATAACTCAGGACCCAGATCAAAGGGATGCTGACATGCAGTATATGAGGGGTCACCAGTCGGTCTTTGGTTTCTCCAGATTTGAGACTCGTGTGTGCCATACATCCGATCTATAAGCTGTTTTTGAGACTCAGTCAGACTCGGCAAGAGGAAACAGAAAGCAGAACATTAACCCATAACCGGAGGGAGAAAGAGACAAAAAAAATGCTCAATAGTTAGACTCTTAATGGGCTACAAAAGTTTTGTTAGTCTTATTAGGGACTGTGGCTTTAACTTGGACACACACAGGGAAAGTTCGCTGGATGGATGCAATTACAAGCCAAAGATTGCTGGGAGCCCCTAGAAGCTGGAAGAGGAAAGGAAAGACCCCCTTGAAGCCTTCGAAGGGAGCATGACCCTAACAACCTCTTGATTTCAGATTTCCAGTCTCCAAAAGTAAGAGAAAATAAATCCCTGCTGTGTTAAGTCACAGTTTGTGATCATTTGTCATGGCAGTTGTAGGCACTGAACACACTGCCTAAGAGGTTAAATACAATACAAAAGGGAGACTGACAGGAAGCGATTGCCCATCTTCCCCTGGAAGGCCTGATGCTCATCCTACAATGCTTTTCCTATGATAACCTCAGTCCAAGACTCCCAGGCCCTTCGCCCCACATGGCTCTGTACAGACCCTATTTGATTTTATCTTCCTTCTTCTGGACCCCCCACAGCCTCTCCTATGTCCTCAACTTTTCTAGGAATGTCCACCTCGCCTTTTGCCCCTACCCCTCAAACAGATTGGTAAGTGTCTTCTTGGCTCCTGGTTACTCCCAGGCTTTTGTTTTTCCTGGCCCCTCCCCACCAGGTTTGAAGGATAGACTATTATCTCCCATCACCTCCTGCTGTCTCTGTCCTCACTAGGGCCTTGGACCTGCAGGCCATTCCTCCTCCAGTTAAACTTGCCTCCCTTCGGTCCCTCATCACCATTGCTGCCCTTCTTCTGGGTGTTGGGTCCCACTAACTACCCATAGTCCCAACCCTAGCTGCACTTGAACAGTGTTTGGAAAGCTTTTAAACAAACCCAATCACTATCTACTCCCTCCCTGCAACCTGTGAGCCCAAATCCTTGGAGGTTCGAGGCCTGTGTTTTTTTTTGTTTTCCTTTTTTAATGTTTCACTAGTTTACAGAGAACTTTCAGAACAGACTGGCACCTCCATCACTGTGTATCACATCACACCCTCCACCAGAGCTCTATGCTGTCACCTCTCTCATTCTGAGTCCCTCCACCCCAGGTCCCCCCAACCCATCTTGTTTTCAGAGTCCTTAAGTTCATTTTGTTTATATTCTACATGAGTAAAATCATTTGGTGTTTTTCTTCTACTCTCTAACTTACTTTGCTTAGCATAGTCACCTCAAGTTCCATCCAGGTTGCTGCAAAAGGCAACCTGTTTTTATAGCTGACTAGAATTCTGTGGAGTATATAGGTCACACCTTCTCCTTCCAGTCATCTGCCGATGGATGTTTAGGTTTTTCCATGCACTGGTTTTTGTGAATTGTGCTGTTATGAACATAGGGATGCAAATACCTTTTCTGATTAGTGTTTTCATATTCTTTGGAGATCAGCCTAGGAATAGAGTTGCTGGATTAAATGGTAGTTTCATTTTCGTTTTCTTTCTTTCTTTCATTTTTTTTAAAGAGGCCTGCACCTATTTTCAAGAACTCCCAGGTGCTTCAAGTATGTGACCAGGTTTGAGATGCTCAAGTGTAGGTGATCCAAGTAATGTTCAAATTCTTAACTGCCTTCCTTTTAATAGCCCTTTCTCCCACCCCCATCACCCACTTTTAATTTCGATGATTTTTTAAAAATTGAGGTAACATTGATTTATACTGCATAAGTTTTAGATGTTTTATCTAAAAAGCTTCATTTTTCACCCCTAATATGTAATCATTGACTCTCTTTTATTTCATTTTTTTAACACCTCAGATTCAAGGCAGGAATGAAGGCGAACAGACGGGTAGGAAGGGAAAGGAGGAAGAAGCATTTGTTTATTTCATTTAGTTGTTCATCTTGGTTATTCCCCCAGCCCCAGGATATGAACCAGGGTCCTTGGATGCACGTGGACTGCTCTGGTTGGAGCTGGCGGATCTATTAGACCACCAGGGCCTGTCTAATCGCCTGCTCTTACAGTGATACTCTGGTGTTTGTCATCACTAGCAGTCACCATAAATAAAAAAAATGCTTATTTTGGCATCCCATTCTGACCTCCTTTCAGTGCTGCTGTTTCCCTAGTTAATTTGCTTTATTTCTCTTTGAGAGGCTCTTTTACCCCTTCTCTCTCCACATAGCTCCTTTTGTCTCTTTGGCCTCCTCCTCCTCCAATAGGTCGAGACTGTTCCTGCCTCAGGACATTTACACTCACAGATCAGTCTGCCTTCCACTCTCTCCCATCTTGCTATGGGACATACCTGGATGGATTCATCATACCTTCTCAGGGAAGTACTCCTGGACAACTTTACCTAAAGTAGACTCCCACCCAATCCAGGCACTAATCTCTGACGCTTCCTTTTTTCTTTTTTTTAGGAAGGAAGAGGAGGAAGAAGTATCTTTATTTATTTAGTTGCTTATTTTGTCCCCCACCTCTCCTGCTCCAGGTTGCAAACCCAAGTCCCAGGGTTTTACATGGCCCACACCTGAGCTGTCTCAGTACAGGACATGACCTCTCCCTTCCTTTCTTGATGGCGTTTACCACTGTCTGCTATTATGTGTTGAATGAATTTATTTTTGTTGCTAGCCTGTTAGCATGCAAGTCTGCCCAGTTCATGCCAGATCCCAGCACTAGCTGCAGTGCCCACACACAGTGGGCTTTCAGTGAATGAATGACTAAAGCAATGAGTGAATGAATGAATGAAAAAAGGAATGAATCTATTTTTTGTATGTTTGAGCTGCCGACTTGGGAAGCAGAATAAACAATGATTACATATTCAAGCTTCTTGCTCCATACCAGCGCTGGATTCAAAGTCTGCTTCTATTGTTGATAGCTGTGGACTTTGAGTAGATGACTCACACTCTGAGCCTTAGTTTTCTCATTTGTGAAGAAAAGGGATAGAGAGCAGGAGCTGCTCTATGGGACTCTGTGTGGATTACATAAAATTATATCTAAAAACACTTAGCACAAGGCCTAGCACGTTATAAGCACTTAACAGATATTTAATAATAATATAATAAGAATGTAAACTATTCTGTAGTATTGATGTGATTATATAACAATTAATAACTATAAGTGATAATAATTCGGCATCTATAATTGTATTATTATTTGATCATATTGTAAAATAATATATATTTAATAATAAATTATTCATAATAATGATAAATAATAGCAATTAGGTGAATATATAGCTATATTGTGTTATTTGTATTACTATTATAAACAATATCATGTAATTAATAATTATAGAGAATAATAATAGTCATTATTAGACTATAGCTATAAACCATAGACTGTAAGCAGTTTTCCTTTTTAAAACTGATTTTATTGAAGGAATATTGCATTTTGACATTAACTTGTTTTGAGTTATGCATAATAGCAAATTTACATCTGTATATGGTATATAGCACAATAGGTTTACCACTATTTTCCTTTCACTATACAATTACCCCTCTACCCTTCTTCCCCTCCCCATCTCTTCTATACCCTTTGATTTGCCTATTTTTATCCAGCACTAAGAGCCTATTGTTGTTTGGATTAATTCTCTTTCTTTTTTTAAAGTCTAGTTTTGTTTAACTTACATCATTCCTTTGTGTTCTATCTCGAAATACATATTATTAGTGACATCATATGATGTCTGACTTTCTTCTTCTGGTTTATCTCACTAAACATAATTCTCTCCAAGTCCATCCATGTTTCTGTACATGGCAGGATTTCTCCCTTTTGATGGTCAAATAGTATTCCATTGTGTATATATACGTTTATTTATTCACTCATCTGTTGATGGACATCAAGGTATTTTCCAGCTCTTGGCTATTGTGAATAATGCTGCAATGAACATGGTGGTGCATATATCTCTGCAAATAAGTGTTGTGTTTTTAGGGTAAATACCCAAAAGAGGAATCACTGGATCATATGGGATTTCCATTCTCAATTCTTTGAGGATGCTCCCTACTACTTTCCAGAGTGGTTACACCTTTTACATTCCCACCAACAGTGAATAAGAGTTCCCTTTTCTCCATATCCTTTCAGCATTTGTTATTTCTTTTTCTTTCTTTCTTTTTTTTTTTTTTTTTTGGCATGATAGCCATTCTTACCCTAGTGATAAGGGAAATAGCACATCTTTTCATGAACCTGCTGGCCATTTGTATGTCATCTTTGGAGAGGTGTCTATTAAGGTCTTAAGCACATTTTTTGATAGGATTGCTTTTTTTGTTGTCCAATTGTATGAGTTCTTCATGTATTTTGGATATTAACCCCTTGTCAGAGGTGTTATGGGCATATGTCTTTTCCCATTTAGTTGCCTTTTCATTTTGATGTGAGTTTCTTTGGCTGTGTAGAAGCTTGTTAGTTTGATGTTGTCCCATTTGTTTATTTTGAGTTTGCCTTGTGATTGGAATTGAGTTCCCAAAGATATCTTTTAGGTCTATGTCCAATATGGGTTTCTATTATTTTATAAATCAAAACCCAGCCCACAGCGTGACCTCAGTGCCCACATACACACGCAAGTAATGTATCCACTGTGACCTCTGCTCAAAACAGTCTTTCCCGCTTTGCATGACTTCTCCTGGAGAAGTCAAGGTGTTTTCCCAGCACTGCGTCAGTCTCATGCAAGATACACATGAAGTTTTGGAGTATAAGTAACTCAGTTTGAGGTATGGTGCTGAACACTATTTCCAGAAGAAACATTTGTGCTTGTTCTGTCATGGGTTTTGGTTCTGAGCCTTCAGAGCAAATACCCGCAATCTGCTGATGAATTTGGAAAGTATGAGCCTACAGATCTAGAGGGTATGTATTTGGGAGCAGAGCAGTTACTGTGCTTTTCACTTTTTATTCTGTTGATTTTATATACACAACTCTAGTAACTTCCTTGAGTTACAGATGATGTCTGTGCCAAACAAAATGCATGTTTACCAATACCTTATGTATGATATTTGCACATTTTCCAAATGTGTCTCATTTTAAATAAGGTAAATGCATGAAAAAAAATGAGACTGCTAGATTGTTTTCACAATCTCATGTATACTAAGGCCCCAAATCATGGTAGTAGACTGAACAGTCTTCTTATATGTAATACCTCAATATTTTGAATATTCTCTCCCATCCCTTTTTGTATTGATTTCTTTTTCTTATTATAATTTAAAAATTTATTAAAATAATATTGCATCATAACATTGCATCATATTTAAGGTGTGAATCATCATATATCAACATCTGTATATAGCATATGAAGTTCAGCACCAACAGTCCAGTTCAGTCCTTCCACATTTAACCCCTTTGTGCATTGATTTCTTTTCTCACCACCTAGGAGCTACCGTAGTTCCTCGCCCTCTCCTGGTCTCTTGTAGCACTTGCTGCTGACATCAGACATTTGGCATTTATTTGTATTCTGCTTTTTATGGAGGTTCATTTATGTCCTTCATTTCATCTAGTTGAGGGATTATTAATAAGATAAAGAAGAGATGAATCATGAGCAAATGGCAAATGCAGGTCACAGTTATCTATTTTTTGCATAAATCTAAGGGGTGATCTTTGCATGCAAAGCGGGAATATGATAATCCTGAGTATTTGCTCTAGTTCTGACAAGTCAGTGAGGCAGGATATATCCTTAATAGTTTTGGGTAGATATCTGAAAGCTAGAAGCCCCTTCTATTGTGTAACATTGGGCAAGTTATTCAGCCTCTCTGAATCTCTATTTTTTTCTTTCCTTTAAAAAATATTTATTTATTTAGAGGAAGGAAGGAGACAGGAAGTAAAGGTAAGTAGGCAGGCAGGTAGG
Organism: Solenodon paradoxus; assembly: GCA_004363575.1. NCBI lineage: Eukaryota > Metazoa > Chordata > Mammalia > Eulipotyphla > Solenodontidae > Solenodon > Solenodon paradoxus. The sequence goes on along the minus strand of RJWH01000233.1, from coordinate 357,337 downwards.
CAAACAGGAAGAGAGGAGAAAGATGCATTTATCTATCCATTTAGTTATTCACATTAGTTGTTCCCTTTTGTCTTGGAGCTTGAACTCAGATCCTTGGACTTTATGTGGACTATGCTATGCCATCTGGAGCTGCAGCTGTAATGGCTGAGTCATCAGAATTCACTTGAGTCTCTATTTCTATCTAAACTGATGGGCTGAATTAAAGATCCCTTTAATATCAAAAACTGTAATCTATTTTGGATTATTTTTGTTATTGAAGTAAAAGGACACTTTTTTTTTGTAGCTACAGTTATTAACTGCATTTTATTTATTTATTCCTTTTTTGATATTTATTAAGGTAACTTTGATTTATAAAATAATAGAAACCCATATGTGAAGGCTCATCATTTATCAAATATATGATGACACACCACACCCACCACCAGATTACCATAAACCCTTCCTCACTGTCCCACTGGACTCCCACCACTTGCTCCCACCCCGTCCCTAACCCCACCCCTAGAGCCACCCCATTCCCCAGTGGTAACCTCAGTTCTAACCAACATTTATTTTTAAAAACAGCTCTATAATTCAGAAATGTTTACCTAAATCAGGTCTTTGCTCATTTAAGCTTAAAACCAAGAACACCCCCAATTCGAGGGTAATGGATAAACATAATATGTGCCTTTTGATTCACACATGTCTACTTGATACACAGCCCTTGTGGTGATGGGACATCTTGAATTTTCTGTTTGACTCAATTTAAAAAAACTGTGTTGTTGTCTATATCATTAGATAATGTCCAACTACACTCCTACACATCACTTTGCTTTAATTCAGAAAGTGTACTCAGTAAATACATGGTGGTTTACCCTGTGTCCTAATTATGTTAAATGTGTTGGTTAGTTGACCATCGATCAATAAGAGTTTATTTCCCAATTTCTTACTCTGCTCCTGAAAGGCACAGAGTGGTTGCTCAATTCCAACTCCCTTCTTTTTTCCCCTCGATTGGCATTTTCTCTAATGTTTTGAGTCACCCTTCGAGGCATTATTGGAGACAGTTTGTGTTGAAGAGGACTATCAGGGACATCCTCGGTGGTGTGTCCGTGTCTCTGTAGGCACACGGCGAAAAGGCATGAATTTGTGCGCCACCTCTGACTCCATTTCAAAGGAGAAATGGGCAGTGTGAGGCTGTGCTAGTGTTTTACAGCTCTCTTTGCCATGGCTGGTCTGTTCCAGATAAGCACAAGAGCATCTTTAGAATCTTGAGTGTGTTTGGAATACAGAGAGGAAGAACCTAAATCTCTTTATGATTCAGCAGAGAGACTCAGAGTACATGACATTTAAGCAAGCTTCTTCTTGTCAATACTTTTTACGTAATAGAAACAGCTGTGTTTGCATTTTTTCCTTAACCAAAAATTGAAAGCTATGCAAAATTATCAAGAAAAAAAGCCAAGTGGGATCGCATCACCTGAAAATTTCCAATTCATACTTTTGTACTTTACATAAAATTCCCTTTAAGCACACACTCCATTCACATATAAACATTTTTACTGGAATGGATAAAATGTATGTGCTTCATTGTGAAATCTTTAAAAAGTTGCTTCCAGTTCACTCGCCCTCTGTCTAAAAGCAAATATTAACTTAATTCATGTATTTATGTACTTTTACTCATGTACAGTCAAATATATATGCATGCAAAATAGCATTTGGGGTAATTTTGTGCCTTTTCTTTCAATACTATGTCACAGAAACCCCAAAAGGGATAATATTATATTTTTTGGATCAATACTATGTCATCGAAACCACTCCAAGTGAACTGATACTGTTTTAATTTCTTTTTGTTATTAGATATCCTAGTATTCCCTGACATAAAGATCTCATCATCTATTCAGTCATTTCCGCATTCACGAATACTCAAGTTTTTAGGTTTTTGCCACTTCGAATTGGTAATTCTGTAATGAATGCTAGTAAGAGTCTCATTTCTACTTTTTCTGCTTCTATCTTGATTTTTATTCTGTCAGTTTTTAAGTTGCTATACTGATTATTTAGAAAGTTAATATAATATTTAAGTTCTCCTTGGAATTCTTATTTAGACACATTAAGGGTTTTGTGTGGTTTCCTTCTGTAATTTAATGTAGTGGCATTTTTTACTAGACCTTCTCAACATGGTGGTCAGATCATGTTTCCAGCCTCAGGATCTGCACACAAAGTCCTTCCGTGGGGAAACTGTTATTGAAGCAGAAAGGTTCTGGTTGGCTGACGTGGCATCACAGTTCACTGTATCTGCCAGCTGTGAGTAACAGCAGGCTGTCATGATGGGATAAAGCAGCAGCAGCAACAGCAACTCCTGATTTAGGGGCAAAAGATGTAAGTACTTATTTCTACCATTAACCAATGACCCCAAACCAAACCCAAACTGAAGAATGCTTACAGGGAATACCATTCCTACTGAAGACCCTTCTAGCAGATTCATTTGAGAAGAAATTGGTCTTAACTAGAGTAGAAAGGCATCAAGCCTACACATGGTTTTCAGCAAAACGAAGAACCTCACAGGGTCTTATCTGAAAAATTAACTTCAACTTTGTCTAACGCCACTTTCAAAGGAACTCCTTGACATGTTTGCATACTTTGGTTGCAGTGACTCCCCGGGGGATGCAACGCATTGCTAATGCGCAGAAGGCCAGGGATTTCAACTAACAGAAAACTTAGGCAGGCTTGATTAGAGGAAGAGGAAAGGAGGCTTAGTATTTGCAGTGTCTGGGGGAGAAGAGTGAGCCTGTTAAATATTTTGAGGCAGATGCAGTTTGGCTAAAGCTAACTTAGAGGTAATGTGGAAACCTCTGCTCTCAGACTCTATAGATGATGAGGGGCCTGGTGCCTGCCACCCCAGGACAAAGGAGTCCCTGCTGCAGATTCTTTAGCAAGATGTGGCTCTCTAGTCATTCCTCCCAAGATTCCGTCCTAGAAGTCTTGTTTAGGATTTCTGATATTTTCAGTTTGCAAACCATGGGTTTGTGGGTTAGTGGTAGATTTATTTTTTCTGTTGAGAACTTTTATTCTGATATTCAGCTCACAAATGACCAAGATGGATCTACCCTGAGTGTACTTCACTTACTAAGAGATATTTTTGATTTTTACCTCTGCTGGGGAAGCCTCAGTGAGAGAGATGGAAGAGGGCGTTGGCCCTGTTGAATTTGCTGTCCAGCAGGAGAAAAAAGATGGATTGAGAGGAGGAATGATCAGTGGGTAGGGGGCTAGGAGACCTGGATTTGGCTCCTGTCCTTGATCCCCATTACTCATATGCCACTCTGGACTGCAGTTTATGAGCCTTAAAATGAATGAGTTGGAAAGGATAACATCTTCAGTAACTGATGCCTCACCCAGTATGAGTTTTCCCTGATGTACAGCTTTTCACACGGCATTGAATTTGCTGCACATCCAGCTTGGGAAGAAGTACTGTATATATGAGAAGGAGCTCACATGTCATCCACCAGACTTTATCAGATTGTGATTTTTCTGTGACAGACGCTTGAAGCACCTGCCTGGGTGGGTCTACTTACAATATAATATTGGTAGGAGGAAAGGTTGCTTCTGAGAAAGATGTCATAAAGGTAATGATGCCACAGATTCATCTTACATAGCTGAGTTTCTATTTTCAAATGGTTATTGATTGAACAAGTGCTTTTCCAACTGCTGTTGATTTTTGAGGGATGAAGACACCAAATCCTGACACTAAAGAAAAGGAATTGCTTGAAATAGGTAGGACCCACAGGCTACCCCTTGAAAGAAATTAAATGGATCAAAAGTAAGACTATAGTTTCAAATAGAAAATACCCATCATTGCTAGCACTGCAGTGTGTCCTTAGCTTCCCAAAGTGTATCATCACCATCAACTCCGTCATTTTTGACTTTAGAAATTCGAGGGTTTCTTGAATATGTTTTAGTGGAATGATGGGTAAAATTATATTCTTTAACATAATTATTGTGTGGACCTTTTTCCACCAGACTTGCCAAGCCTAGCTCACAAAATTTCCACATGGACATTCAAATATCTCTCTCTGGCTCCCTCCATTTCTTAATGTTAGAAGTAGACTTCTGACCCCTGAGTAACCCTTTCTCTTGGACTCTGAGATCCATCTCCATTAGTCTTTTGAAGGACCACCACATCCAGCACTAGTTTCCTTTCTCCTCCACCTCTCCAGTGTCTACACTGGCTTTCCACCAGAGGTAAACATGTCCCAGTGTCTCCCATTTTATATCAACTAAGCAGCCAATGAACAAACACTCAGGGTTCCTCCTTATTGTCCTACCTCCTTTCTTGACCATTCCACCAAGCCTATGGTATCCAGTTGGTACTTCAAGTTTTATATAACTTAATTTCTTACTGTACTTATTTCCTTTCCTCTCTTTTTCCTTGATGCTGTTCCTTCTCAGTCTTCACGGACTTTTCTTTCTCTGCTTTGTACCTTCAACTATTATTTTATTTTGAAGTCTGTGCTCTTTCTTGATAATCTCGTTCATATTCCTGATTTTAATGATGACTTGTATACTGACAACACCCCTATCAAAGCACAGACAAATCTTCAGGAAAGATCTGTACAAACAAATGAATATCACCTGCCACACAGGTGAGTCTCTGCAGACTTCCATGGGTGGCTCCTGACTCTTATTCACAACCCAAGTCACCCTTCCACAGAACAACTTAACATACTGTGGCCCAACCTGAACTTACCTTTCCGCACACAACCTATTTCTTTTGGCAAATGCATGTCAGTCTTGATCAGAAATATCACCTTCTAGTTACCAGCTCAGAGCTGTAAAAATTCAATTAACCTTCAAGTTCCATTTGTCCTGCTTCCTTTTGAATTTGATGCCGCCCCTCCGCCACCCTCCAGTGCTTTAATTTGGCTCAAACTGACTTTTTAACAACATAAACAAATTTTATTCTATTTTTAAAATTGATTTTATTGCAGGAACTTTGCATCATAACATTGTACAGGTTTAAGGTATTCATCACAGCAAATCAATGACTGTATATAATCCAGCGGATTGACTTTAAAAAGGAGGGTGGTGCAATTCCTTGAAGGCTCACCCTGCTTGCAGCTGGGTACACCCCAAACTCTGCATTGTGACCTGTGTGATTTTTCTAAAAGGCAACTTGATGGTGTCACCTGCTTGCTTTGACTCTTTCAAAAGTCCCTCATCTGTAGCAAGAATCCATGGTCTCTATAAGTCAGTCCAGTTTGGTCATCTGGTCTCTTTCTCAACTCCCTGAATGAATATGGTCTTCTAGTCTGATTGAATATGATGTGACATCAGAGCTAACACAGCTTACCCCTCTACCCACCCCCCCCCCAGGCCTTTATACCTGCTCCATCCTCTGCTGGAGCTTCCACCATATCCCAATTCTCCTCCCAGGTCCAGGTTATCCAACAAAGTTCACTGAGTGCTTTCTCCTCCAGGAAGCCCTCTCTGAGTTGGCTGTCTTTCCTCAATCATATAATAATCTATGTCACATTTATTATCTTTTCTTAAAATGGTTAATTTACTATCCTTTCCAGGTGATGGTGAAAACCTAGTAACAGAATTATGTCATATTTCTGTATCCCTGATGCCTACAACAACATGAGGCATATAATAGCTATTTAGGAAACTCTTGATGAATGGTGGGCAGATGGCTGATATTCTATCATGTCAGTTAACTCGAAGGGAGAGCACACTTCTTTCCCAGTAGTGTGAGCTCTGGGCATGTGCTTCTTGGACTAGTCCCTGGACATGTGCTAACTACTGAATTGATCCCTGTGGTCAGGGAGCTGCAAGGGTCTCAAATGTCCAGGTATGAATTTTGTACTCATCATCATAGCAAGGGCCAGGGTCAGTTCCATAATACCACATAAACGGAAGCGGCTGGGACGTCCCTGAAAGGAGACTTGGTGGTTCATCACCAGAGGTCAGAATGGCATGAAGGACAGGTAGGAAGAGCGCATGCGCACCACAGTGTATCCGCCGTCTAGGTGTTGGGTGGAGCTGGGCCCACCTCTGTTCCACCTGGCTGCGTGAGGCAGTGAGCGCAGTCTCTCCTAGCCCAGCTCTCATCAATTCTGTCTTTGTCTGTCTGAGCTGCTGTAATGAACACGGTGGACTGGCTGGATTGCGCGCAGTTTCTGGTGGGGACTCACTTCCTGGTGTATGGACACCATCTTCTCTTAGTCTTCATGTCACCGGGGGTCAAGGAAGCTCCCTGGGCTCTCTCTCTCTCTCTCTCTTTTTTGCAGTTTTATGCTTTTATGAACACAATACCACATGCACACAAACTGTCTCCTCGTTGTCCTCGCTGTGCGGCCTGGCGTTGGGGTGGGTGGCCCTGGTGGCCTTCTGGGAGCTCTTCCCGCAATCGTTGGCGGTGCCCGGCGGAGGCGCTGTGGGCAGGCTCAGCGCCCGGAGACTGTCGCACGTCAGCCGCGCCGCCAGCTCCTGGACGCCGTGGACCAGGAGCCCCAGAAGCCAAGGGGCCCCGCCTGCCTCGTTTCCTCGTGGTTCCCAGGGCCGGGCATCGCCATCCAGCCCTGGAGTCCTCTGCGCATCCTGTCGTCAGTGCCTCTGCCAGTTACGCCTACTTCTGACACATCTGTCTGACAGGTGCTGGATGAACTTCTTGGGCCTCTTTTTGACAATCTCGGGCTTCACGAGGGAAGGAGTAGGAAATGGCTGCTGCTTCATAGGCAGCACCAGGAAGAGCTGGGGTTTCTTTTATAAGAACACTGATACCATTCGCGATTTCTTCTCTATCACTTTCTGAGGGCCCCACCTCTGAATACCCTCACAATGACAATTAGGTTTCAACGTGTGATTTTGGAGGGACACAAACTTTGAATCTTTGACAATTTCTTTTTGCATTGTAGGCTCCACCACGTTCAACGTCAAACCTACTGATGATGTACTGAATAAGAGGCCCTCCTGCACCCTGAGCCCTTGTATTCATCCTTCTGCTCGGAATGCATCCTCTTACCCTCCTTCCAGGTTAGCACATGCGCATCCTTCCCGCATCAGCTGAGAACATTTTTTCTGTTGGAAGGTCTTCTCCGACTGCATTTGGCACCTTTGCTGTGTGGTCATTTGTTTCTTAATTAAAAAGATTTTTTTTTTTAGAGGAAGCAAATAGGCAGGAATTAAGGCAGGCAGGGAGCAGGCAGGAAGGAAGATAGAGGCAGAAGAAGCATTTTGTATTTAAGTATTCATTTTAGTTGTTTAGCAGGTCCTGAGCTGCAAACCCATGTCCTTGGATTGAACATGGACTGTGCCCCAGGTATGGGCTTAACACCTGAGCCACCAGAGGGTACCTTTATCTGCTTCTTAACTACTACCCTCTCCCATCTTTGTTGGAATGGCCTGTTACCTTGTCTTGTCTCCCATAGGCACTAAACCTCAAGAGGGTATGGGACAAGCTCACCTTCCTCTCCAAGTGTGGCCTGCTCTCTGAAGTGATGCAGACTGCATAGAGCAGTCTCTCAATAAATAGTTGATGAATGAAGTACTCAGCTTCTCACCTGGTTCTTGGTTACTAGATAGATAGATACATAGACAGATAGATAGTTTGGGCTCCCTCTGCAAAGTATCGGGATGTTGTAGCCTAATTAAAAGAGCTTTAAATTAATATTTGTCTAAGAATGATTGTTAAGTAAAGGAGATTATTGTATTTTTCTTTGTCCCAAGTATGAGGTTTTTTTTTTATCCCAATCAGTTTCAGTGACATTGTGCATGGGATAAATGACATTTGGGTCAGCACTAGGAAATGGCGTCACAGTGTCATACTGTCAGGGGGCATTCAAAGTATTACATCCTTAGTTATAAAGGAGATATTCTTAGGATGAATGGATCACATCACAGAAATATGTCAGGAGAGGGAGTAAGCATTTGCTCTGCACATGGAGAACCTATAATGTTCATTTATGAGATGCTCCCAGAAAGCCTTGAACTTTGGCCATCTCCCTTGGGATGACTGCAGACTTTTATGCTCAGAAAAGAAACTTCTCCATTATCTTGTCGTGCCCTTCAACATCCTCCAGAAACTGGAGTTTGAATTCTGTCTTTGGCCTCAGAAGTGCTGAATTCAGTATTAGAACAGTGCTCCTGGGGACCTGTGTTTGATCTGTAGTCACTTACTCCATCCTGAGAGAGCAAGGATGTCTGTGGACTGAAGTGTGTGTGAGCATGCAAATGTATGCACACAGGGCTTGTATCTGTTGGGTAGAGAAGACCCACCCAAGTGGTATGTGCGCCTTTTTAACCAATATGTGGGACAAGGAGGGAAGACACAATGAATCTTTGGTTCTTGTTTTTATGATTATAACGATCTCTGTCTCTCTAGACCTCTCTGTCAAGGTGAATGGACCTATTTACATAGGCTGGTAACTTAAAGAGTACTTTATTCACATGGACTAGGGTTTTCAATAACCATATGTTTTGCATTAATATATTCCATGGTTATTATTAACCAGTATACTTTTCTGAATAAAGCTTTAACTAGAACTCTGTGTTTGACATCTTTCACTTGGACACTGATACTGACACTGTGTGAGTTTGGTGAGATCTCTTACCCTTTATGGTCTCACTTTTATTGTGTCTCAGAGGAATAAGCATTTTTTTTAAGGAAGGCAGGCAGGCAGCAAACAGGAAGGAAGTGGGAAGAGGAAAAAGCATTTTATTTAGTTAGTTATTTCCCCCTACCCTGGTCCCAGGCCAGGAACCTGGTTCCTTGGGCTCTATGTGGACCGCACCCCAGACACACAGGCTTAACACCTGAGTCACCAGGATGAACCTCAGAGGGATACATTCATTAGTGATGCCACTGGTAATGAAAATAATGAAACTAGGAAGGGGCATTTGGAGGGGAGACAGGCTACGGATGTGATGGATTATTATGATGAGGGAGAGGGCAAAATAAAAATTAAAATCAACAATCTCATTTCGATTCTAAACCAATAATGAAGAACAGCTGAGATAAAAATTATATAGAAACTGCTATGATAAAAGCTCAATAAGAGCACCTACCCTAAGCAGCCTAGAAAGTACCTCTTCTGCTAAGCTTTTTAAAACAACAACCTGGCAACCATTTGTTGAATACTTGTGATGTGCAGACACTGTGCTAAGTGCTTTTCCTAGACAATGCATTCATTTACTCATCAAATATTAATCAGGCACCCACTACATGCCACAAACAACATTAACTCATATTCTACAACAACCTTGTGAGGGTATCTTCTTGTTTTTAGGCAAAGGTACAGAGAGGAATGAAGGTGATTAGGCTTGCAGGAAGAGAGAGGAAGAGGAAGCGCCTTGTTAGTGTTTATTCAGTTTCACACTGGTGTTGCCCCGGCTCCGGTTCTTGAACCCAGGACGTTGGGATGTATGTGGGACTGCTCCCAGGTGTACTAGACCTCTAGGCCACCAGGGTATCTGCACACCTATGAGGGTATCTTCTAAAAAAATATTGAAGGAACATTGCATTACAACATTCTGTAGGTTTAAAGTGTAAGCTTACCCCGGTGGAGCAGTGGTTGGATCAGTTGCCTATGAAGGAGCAATTCACATACCCCTGGGTTCGAGTCCTGGGCCTGGGGTGAAACCACCAGTGTGAACAACTAAATAAAAATAAAATAAAGTCATTCTTCCTTCTCTCTCTTCCTGCCTGCCTGCCTACTCGCCTTCATTTCTATCTGCACCTTTCTTTGAAAAAAAAAAAAAGTGTACATCATTTATAAATAACATCTGTATATCTTATGTTAAGTTTACCACCAACAGTCCAATTCTGTCCTTCACTTTATAATTCATCTGTTTTACCCAATTTTCCCACCCCTCTCCCCTTTTCCTTCTGGTATTCACTAACTTGGTTCCATAGATAAAAGCCTATCTTTGTTTGATTGGGTTCATTTGTTTGTTAAATCGTATGAGTGAGATCCAACGATACATGTCTTTGTCTGATTTTTCTCACTAAATATCATTCTCTCCAGGTTCATCCATGTTGTCACAAGGACAGGATTTCATTCTTTTAAATAAATAGCTGAGTAGTATTTTTATACACTTATTTAATAAACAAGGACTCAGCCTGAGATTCTACTTAACTTCTCAAATCCCTCCAGCTGGTCCGTGGAGAAACGGGGTTCGAGTCCAGGTCTGACCACCCTCATTGGCTCTGTGTACAGTGTGGCTTGTCACCTTTTCACAGAACATAAGACTCTGGAGAGGAAAGGCAACGCTTTATTGAAAACCCTCTCTTGTATTTAGCAGGCACTTTGGTGTTTTTCATTATCACTCATTTCCTCTCTATCACAGTCCGGGGAAGGCTTTTTAAGTCTTCATTTTAAAGATGTGGAAAGTGGGAATCATAGAGACTGAGTAGTGTTTTCCCCAAAGGCACATGGCTGGAAAATGCCACAGTCAAAATTAAACACAGGTTTCAATTCCTGTTTCTTTCCCCTTGGGCCATTGCTGATCTCCAAGATGACTGTGGAAAGGGCATTTTATAATGAAATATAAACAGGATTGGGACAGTGTAACCCAGAGAGAAAACTGCTGAGTGGCATTATGGTTCTTTTTCCTGATTCCAAGAGTTCAAACGTGAGTCTGAGTCACACTCATGTGTCAGATGCTGGGAAGAGTATCCTGACTGAAATGTTGGGGTGCGTTTCTATAAGGAGCCTGAGGACCTACCTGGGTAACAGATACTTTCTGCCCCCAGGTACACAGAGTGAGCCTCCTGGGCACCCTGAGAGCGTGAAGTAACAGAGAAATTTTACCCGCAGTAGGCAGCTTGGAAAGTCTGGGCTCTGAGTGAAAGCTGATGTGAGCAAGGACGATGCGCTGGCTTAGACACTGCTTCACCTGCAGTGATGGATTCTTCCTAGAGATTTATTCCGGCTCAGCGGCTGTGTGTCTGAATGTCTGCTCTTGTTCAGAATGTGTCTCTCACATGTTTCCAGCAAATGAAAGGAAATGACTTCTGGGGATTGCATGGTGTGGGTATGTGATTGCATGTGCGTGTTTGTATGTGTGTGTTTGCACATCTGCAAGTATGAAATTATTTTTATTGAGATAACTTTATTTACAAAAACAATATGTTTAGAAGAGCAGGTACACTATTCATCTGATGACAATATGCATCTGATAACACTATTCATATGGGAGCACACCATACCTGCCACTGTTAGTTCTCCACCACTGTCCGTTGGACCATTACCTGCTCCCCCACTTGCCCCTCTGGTAACCTCTGTTCTGCTGTCAGTGTACAAGCGTTCAGTTTTTGTTTTGTGGTTTTTTTTTTTTTTTAATACATATGAGTGAGATCATCTGGTATTTGTCTTTCTCCGTCTGACTTATTTCACTGAGCATAATACTCTTTAGCTCCATCTATGTTGTCATAAATGTCAAGATTTCATCTTTTCTTACAGTGGAGTAGTGTTCCATAGATCCCGTCTTCTTTATCCACTCCTCTGTCAATGGGCACTTCAGTTGTTTCCACTTCTTGGCTATTGTAAATAATGCTGCATAAACATACATTTGTCTTTTTGAATTAATGCTTTTGTTTTGGGGGTAAAAGTAAGACAACAGGATCATATGGAGTTTCCATTCTCAATTTTTTTTAGGAGTCTCCCTACTGCTTTATTATAAAAATTAATGCCAATTAGACTTTTATTCCATAATATTCAATGATAACATATCTGTTTTTAAAGTACTAGTAATGATTGTTATGCAAAAAAAAAAATGAGTACATATCTTGTGGTGTCAGCATTGTCCCCACAGCTACAAGTGCTCCAGTGCAAGAAGCTCTGGACTGCACTTTCCCGAAGTTTCTAGTTCTGATGTTCTTATCTTAACCCTTTCCTTCATTCCCGTTTGTCATTTCTCCCTTCTCCCTGATCTCCTGGCTCAGTGGGGGCACCGGATTGTCAAGGAGGAGTGTGAATTTCACCACAGTCAGGGGGCTTGACTCCCTTTTGATGATTTGTGCAGAAAACTTGCTAGGCATTCCACAGCATTTCCAGAGAAATGGTAATGGCTAGAATTTGAACATTAACTCTATGCCAAGTACTTTATGGTTTTTTAGTTTAATTGTCACATTAAACCAACTCTGTGAAGCAGTTTGTATCATTATTCCTATCTCAAGATGAAGAAAAGGCGACACACTGGATAACTTGCTCAAGTTCACACAGCTAGCAGACAGCATATTTAAGAGTCACACCCAGGCTGCCTTATTCCAGGGCCACCAATCTCTACTGCCTCTTGGGGGAATTTCCATCCCATTGGCCCTGGGAACTTGGAGAGCACTCCAGGCCGATGGGAACCCTTTATTTATTTGCCAGGTGTGTGAGTCGTGAATGTCTGTATGAGTTGGACATGGGATGAGAAGACACAGCAGTATCCAACTGCCACCCTCCTTCTCTTGCCCTTGGGGCATCCATGCAGTGGGAGGTCTGGAGGGAGGCAGAGGAAAGGGCAGCCACCTCTGCCTGCCCAGGGCTGTTGAGGAGGAATGGAGTTACACATCTAAACTGGTAGATGGCATCTAAACTCATGGCAACAAAGGTGTTCAGGGAGCCAAGCCTGCAGGCAGCCAACTGGTGGCATTTATTTATTTATATATGAAATTAATTTTTAAAGGAAAGGTGCAAGCAGGAATGAAGACGGGAGGATAGCAGGCAGGAAGAGAGAGGAGGATGAAGTAATTTTATTTATTTAATTTATTTGTGAGATTCACAAAGAATTTCTTTAAATAAAGCTTTGCTTTGTTTGCAGATTATTGATTTCCTAATTTGGGAGAAGAGTATCACAAAAAACAATGGATACATAAACTAATACTAACTATATGCAATTTAAAACAAACATTTAAAATGTTATTTAGTATTTTATAACAGTAATTTTGTTTTACAAATTAAAATAAACTCATATGTGTAGGTTCCCCATATGTGTAGGTTCCCCATTCCTCAGATACAGGTCAACATACACTGTCCTGCACTAAATTACCAAGTATTCTTCCCCATTGTCCAGTAGGCTCTGCCACTGCTCCTCTCTTCCCCTGTCCCATTCCCTATTGGTAACCTCAGTTCTGTTGCAAGTGTCTAAGGACTGGTTATATTTCCTCTGTTCCTTTTTCTATTCAAATTCACCTATGAGTGAGGTCATCTGGTGTCTATCTTGCTATTTCATTTAGCATCAGCCTCTCTAGATCCATCCCTGTTGATTCGAGTGACAGGATGTTATCTTTTCTAAGGACTGTGTAGTATTCCATTCTGTATATGCACAACATCTTTCTCCATTTATCTGACGTTGGGCACTTAGGTAGTTTCCAGTTTTAGCTATTGTGAATAGGGCTGCAATAAATGTGGGGGTGCATAAATCTCTGCACATTAGTGTTATTGTATCTTTTGGATAAAAAACCAGAAGTAGGATGGGAGAATAATATTGAATTTTCACATTCAACTTTTTGAGGAATCTTCATACTGTTTTCCATGGTGGTTGTACCCATTTGCACTCCACCAACAGTGTAAAAATCTTCCCTTTTCGCCATATGCTTGCCAACATTTGCTATTTCCAGACTTATAGATAATAGCCAATTTCTCAGCTGTAAGGTGTTATCTCATTGTTTAGATTTGCATTTCCCTGATAGCCAGAGAGTAGAAACATTTTTCATGTGCCTGTTGGCCATCCGTACAGCCTCTTCGTAAAAATGTCTAATTCCTCTTCCAATTTTTTGATAGGATTGCCTGTTTTTCTATTATTGACTTTTATGAGTTCTTTTAATATTTTGACTATTAAGCCCTTGTCAAAAATATGCAACGCAAATATCTTCACCCAATTAGTTGGTTTTCTTTTTGTTTTGGTGATATTTTCTTTCTCTGTGAAAAAACTCTTTAATTTGATGTAGTCCCAATTGTTCATTTTTGTTTTTATCCTATGCTATCTTCCAAGAATTTTATGGTTTCTGATCTTGTGTCCAGGTCTAGTCCAGTTTGAGTTAGTGTTTGTGAATGGTATTAGCTACATTTTATTGCATGTGACTGTCCAGTTATACCAACACAATTATTGAAGAGACTTGTTTCTCCATCGTATGCTTTGACTCCTTTGTCACAGTTAACTGACAGTATGTGAGTGAATCAGTTTCTGGTGATTGAGTTGTATTTCACTGATGCAAACCTCTATTACTATTCCAGTGCCATATCTTTTTGATCACTATTGCTTTGTAGTATAACTCAATGTCTGGGAGTGTAATCCCTCTGGATTCATTCTTTTTTTTCTCATAATAACTTTTGATATTCAGGGTCATTTGTGGTTCCATACAAATTTTAAGATTTGTTGTTCTATTTCCTTAAAATAAACTTGTGAGATTTTAATGGAGATTGCATTAAACTTGTATATATTAAACTTGCTTTAGGTAAGATAATCATTTTGGTGATGCTGATTCTTCCTAACCATGAACACAGGTTGTCTTTCCATCTTTATATCCTCCTCTATTTCTTTTAAGAAGGACTTGTGGTTTTCATTGTACAGGTCCTTTGCCTCTAATCTTAAGTATATTCCAAAATATTTGATTCTTTTTACTTCTATTTTAAATGGTGTGATTTTCTTGATTTGTCATCTTCTAAAGTGTTGTTTATGTACAAAAATGCAATGAATTTTTGTGCATTGCTTTTGTAGCCTGATGCTTTACTGTATTCATTGATTAGTTGTAGTAGTTTTTTGAGAGAGAATTTTCAGGGTTTTCAATATTTACGCTCATGTCATTAGCAAATAATGATAGTTTTACTTCCTCCTTTCCAATTTGGATTCCTTTTATTTCCTTATTCCTCTAGCTAAGACCTCCAGTAAAATGTTAAATAGCAATGGTGAGAGTGAACAGTCTTTCCTTATTCCTGGCGTTAGAGGAAATGCTTTCAATTTTTCACCATTGACTATGATCTTGGCCGTGGATTTGTCATTTATGGCTTTTATTATGTTGAAGTACATATCTATTCCCATTTTATGCAGGGTTTTGTTAATCATAAATGGGCGTTGGATCTTGTCAAAATCTTTCTCTGCATCTATTGATGCGATCATGTGGTTTTTCTTCTTGCTCCTGTTGATATGGTACATTACATTAATAGGTTTATGTATGTTGAACCATCCTTGCATATCAAGATAAATTCCACTTGATCATCAGGAATGATCCTTTGGATGCATTATTGGATTTGGTTTGTAAATATTTTGTTGAGAAATATTTACATCTATGCTCATTAGAGATACTGGTCTGTAATTTTCTTTCTTGGTGATGTCTCTATTAGCTTTTGGTATTAGCGTGATGCTAGCCTCATAGAACGTATTTGAGAGTGTTCCCTGTTCTTCAATAGTTTGGAAGAGTTTGAGAAGAATTGGTATTAATTATTCTTTGAAGTTTTGGTAAAATTTGTTAGAAGAGCCACCTGGTCCTGGGTTTTATTTTTGGGGAGATTTTTGATTACCTCTTCTATTTCTTTGTTCACGATAGTCCTGTTCAGGTTTTCCAATTCTTCCAGGTTCAGTCTTGGTAGACTGTAATTTTCTAGAAATCTGTCCATGTCCTCAAGGTTGTCCACTTTGTGGGCAAAGAGCTATTCATAGTAGTTGCCTTTATTCTGTATTTCTGGGGTAGCTGCTGTAACCTTTCCCCTTTCATTTTTTATTCTAGTTATCAGAGTTTTCTCTCTTTCTTTTCTTTTGAGTCTAGGCAATAGTTTGTCAATTTTGTTTATTTTTGCAAAGAACAGCTTTTGGTTACTTTGATCTTCTGAATCGTCTTTTTGTTTTCTATTTCATTTAATTCTCCTCAATTTTGATTATTTCTTTTCTCTACTGCTTTTTGGCTTTAATAGTCCTTCTTTCCCTAGCTTTTTAAGTGTAGCATTAGATTGTTTAGTTGTGATTTTTCCTGTTTCTTGCGGTAGACCTGGTTTGCAATTAACTTCCCTTTTAGTACTGCTCTTGTTGCATCCCATAGATTCTAGCAGTGCATGTGTTCATTCTTATTTGTCTCTAAATATTTTTTAAGTTCCTCTTTTACTCAAGAGTCATTCAGATGCATATTGATTAGTCTCCAATAAATTTGGAATCTTCCAGCTTTCATTTGGTGGTTGATTTCTTGTTTTAAGCCATTGTGGCTTAAAGAAGAGAAGATGCTTGGTATGATTTTAATTTTTGTAAATTTGCTGAGACATGTTTTGTGTCCCAACATATGACTTATCCTTGAGAATATTTCATGTACAATTGAGGAGAAAGTGAAATACGTAGTCATTGGATGAAGAGTTTGGTATTTGTCTATTAGACCTAACTGTTCCAAGTGATCATTTAAAGGTGCTGTTTCCCTGTCAATTTTCTGCCTGGTTGATCTGTCCACTGTTGTAAGTGGAGTGTTGAAGTCCCCCACTATTATTGTGTTGCTGTCAGTGTCTCTTATCAGTTCTAATAATATGTGCTTAATATGTTTTGGCACTCCTTCATTTGGTTCATATATGTTAATAAGTACTATAAAGACTTGCTGACCCCTTAATCATTGTATAATGTCCACTTCTCTCTTTTGTTATGCTTTTTAGTTGGAAGTGTGTTTTATCTGATATAAGTATGGCCATTCCTGTTTTTAAAATTTTTTTATTGCCATTTGACTATATGATTGTGTTTGAACTACTGACTTTGAGCCTTTGTTTATCTTTTGAGAAACAGTGAGTTTCCTTAATGAAGCAGATGTTAGGTTATGCTTTTTTATCCATTTAGCTGTTTTGTGTGGTTTTGTTAGTGAGTTCCATCCCTTAACCTTAGTATGATTATTGATATGTAGCTGTTTATTGCCATTTTGCAATTTGTCTTCTGTGTGTTGTTACAGACAGTGCCTTTGCTCTTCTTTTTCTCTTTTTAGGTTAGCTGGGTATAGTAATTTTGATGGGTTTCTCATTTTGTTTTCTTCTCTACTTTTTCCCTAGAGATGTATTTTGGGGTTGCCCTGAGGTTAGCATTAAGAATTCTATGTTTATTACCTATTTTTGTTTGAAAGCAGATTAGTGTTGTAAACAATCATGTTTTTATTCTCCTCTCCTCCTTCCCACTTTTTATTATTTGCTGTCTTACTGTTTTTAAGTGAGATTTGATTACACTTTACAGAGTATCCTTTAGTATTTTTTGTGGAGTTGATTTTGTGGTGATGAATTCCTTTAACTTTTATTTATTGGAAACGCTTTTTGTCATTACTTCAGTTCTGAATGCTAATCTCGCAGGGTAGACTATCCTCGTTTGAAAATCCTTTTCTTTCAGCACTTTGAATATATAATGCCATTCCCTTCTAGCCTGTAGAGTTGAAGTTGAGAAATCTGCTGGCAATCTTGTGGGACCTCCTTTGTATGTGACTAATTTTTCTCTAGCTGCTTTTAAGATTCTTTCTTTGAAAATCTTGTACTTTTTATATTTTGATGACGATGTTTCTAGGTTTATGTCTGTTTGGGTTTCTTGTATTTGGAACTCTTTTAGCTTCCTGTGTTTGGAGGTTTGCTTCATTCCTCAGGTTAGAGAACTTTTCAGCTATTATTTCTTCAAATACAGTTTCTGCCCCATTTTCTCTCTCCTTTTCTTCTTGGACTTCTATAATGCGAATGTTGTTCCTTTTGACATTATCCCATGGGTCTGGAAGGCTTTCTTCATTTCTTTGAACTCTTTTGTCTCTTTGCTTGTTTGCTCCTCTGCCCTATCTACTAGCTCCTGATTCTTTTGGAGGCTTCATTCATTCTTTTTTTTGGGTCTCTCTACTGAGTTTTTTTGTTCAGCTATTGTATTCTTTAGTTCTTTGGCATCTTGCTTCATTTCTTCTCTATCTTTTTAGTTATTTTCTTTTACTTCATTTATTGTTTTCTTGTTTTCCATGAGTATGTTTATCACTGTTGTGATAAATTCATCCTCAGGTAGTTTTCAGATGTCTGCTGTATTCAGATTTTCCCTTATGGTTTTAATTGGATTCATCACTTCACATACATTTCTCTGTGACTTTGCTCTGTTTGGCCTTCTGTTTATATTACTGTGGGTTGGATTTCCCTGCAGCGATGGCATTGTTTAAGATATTGACTTGCTGCAGGGGTGCCGGTACCTTGGTCTGAACACTGGAAATTCTTGATTTTTGTGGCATCGCCACTACTTGGATTTGTTGGCATTTTTTGGTGGACCCTGTGTTGTGGCCTGAGAGTTCAGCTTATGGATTTGGAGTTTGTGTGGGGGATGCAGAGCCTTCCTCTGTTTTCCCAGCTTTGAACAATAACAACCACCTTGTCATTGGTCCACAATCAGCAATTAGACTTCAGTTCAGCCTCCACTTATAGGGTGGTGCTAGTGGGTAGCCTTGATGGTTTCTCCCCTCTAGGAAACTCTCTTCCTTTACTTGGGGGCAGGATTTCCACTGGTTATGTCCTGTGGTAATATGATGGGATGGGGTGGAGGTGGGTGACTCCACTAGCTGCCTTTGGTTATGGTAGCACTCAGTGTGGTTTCCCCACTAGGATGCCTAATTTTTTCCACCAGGGTACTGGTCCTCTTTCTGCCCTGTGCCAAGAACTTCTGCATTGGCTCTGTGTCCTAGTCCTGTTGGGTGGGCTCTCTGATGCTTTTGTGACTCCTGGGAGGCCCAGTTTTTCTTGAGGCTCCATTCCTTTTGCTGTGGCCTGAATCCCAAATCTGCAGTACAGTTCTGAACTCTGACATTTTTGCCTACCCTTTGTGGTTCCAATTGCTACTGCATCTCTATAGCCTCTGTGCCTGCTTTTCCTCAGTATTGATTTCTCAAGAATAGATGAATTCCTGGTTGTTCTGTGAGGAGGATATGAGTTTTGCTCCTACCAGGTCATCATCTTGACTTCTCTCCTAGGAGCATTTTCAAGGAAGGAAGAGAAAGAGGGAACATTTTTAGATATTTGTTTATTTATTTTGGTTATTCCCCTTTGCTCTTGTCTTCAACCTGGGTCCTTGGACTTTATATGGTTCACACCCCAGTCACTGACTTAGGGACTGAGCCACCAGAACACCCCGGATTTATTGTTTCTTTCACTGTCCCTCTGGAGTGCATTTCTTAGGTAGGGACTTCAGTTTAACAAGGCATGCAGATAATTTGTGTTTCTCTCTTGCTTATGTCCTTCATAGCCTCCCTTTAACCACTCTCTCATGTCAGTTCCCTTAATTCACTGCCTCCATATTGTCTGGCTTTCTCTAGAAATTCCTTATTAATGTTTAATTCTTTTTTGCCCCTCTGGCCAAGGGTCAAAGTCTAACTCTATCCTCAGACTGAAAATAACTGGATAGAATCGTACCTGTAGGCTGCTGCTGCTATAAATTGAAGGCATCCATTTATTTATAAATACAATCTTTATTGAGCTCCTGTGATACAACAGCACTATCCTAGACGCTGTGGATACAGTAAGGGATAAGGTACAACCAGTCACTGTCCCTGGGGAGCCTCATGTCTCTACAGAGAATTCTTGGTATGTGTCTCATTCTGCACAAACCTGCTTCCATCTGTGCCCATCTTCATCTTCTTATCCCTTTCTCAGAGGAAGATATGTCCTTCCTCTTCACAAGGCTTGACTCTGCATCCACGTGACCAACCCCTTTGTGTGGTTTGCACACTCAGTACTTGGGTTTCTTTTCTCTCTCTCCAGTTTTCCAACGAGTCAGCAAATAACTCTTCTGGACCAATTCTTCAAACCTGAGGGCCTTAGAGTAGCCCAGCTATTGTCTTCTTTCCTCTACATCCAAACTTCTAAAAGAGCAATTTGACTTGCAGTCTCCCTTTCCCTATTTGTGTTCAACACATACATGATATCAGGGTCTCATTCCTCGTTCTCCTTGACTGCAATGCCACAGACATTTCTCATGTTGTGATCATCAAACCTCCTCGTTGTTAAATCTAGTGATGCAGAACACTCTGATTTTCTTTTAATTGTAGGTTTTTTGTTTTTTTTTTAAGGAAAGACACAAGCAGGAGTGAAGGCAAGTAGGCAAGCAGGAAGAGGTATTTTTATCTCTTTTATATAGTTGTTCATCTTGGTTGTTTCCTGGTCCTGGGTCTTGAACTGGGGACCTTGGGATTTATGTGGACTATGCCTCCAGTGAACTAACCCACCAGGCCAGCAGGGCATGCTGCAGAAAACTTTTACTTGTTGCCTTTCTTGAGGTTTGTCCTGTATTTGGCGTTGTTGACCTCTTCCCAGTTTAGGAGGCTCCCACTCCCCTAGTCCTCTCCTGCCCACATTTCTGGACCCTCTCCTTATCTTCCCTCCCCCTTATCTTTCATAGACTTCTCTTTCTTTGTCCAACTTTTAAATGCTGGCTTTCTTTGGACTAGTCTTCTAATACTAAGCTTGGTCAATACTACCCAGGTATGTAGCTTTAATTGCCACTTCTCTCCCCTTAGACTTTTCTCTTGAGCTCTAGCTCTTTCTAGCCAACTACTTACTGAACACACTTTTGAATTTTTCTTTAAAGGAAAGGTACAGGTAGGAATGAAGGTGAGCAGGCAGGCAGGAAAAGAGAGGAGGAAGAAACATTCAATTTTTGTTCTAAATTTTATTTTAGCTATTCATCTTGGTTGTGTTCCCCTGGCCCTGGGTCTTGAACTGGGGGGCTGGGATGCACATGAACTGTTTTGCAGTGGACCAAAACACTAGGCCACCAGGGTGCACCATTACTGACCACACTTAACCTCTGTCTACAGGCTCCTCACAATTTGCATGTCTCAAACTGAAGGCATTCTCCTCCTCACCGAATTGCCTACTCTTCCAAGATTAGTAGAAAAAAACAAAAAGTCAGCCTAATTGCTTTTCTGCAGTCTGAAAACTTGAATTTGTCTTTCTCTCTACTTTTCCTTCATTTCCTATATCCAACAGAATATCAGTTCATGTTGATTCTATTTTATAAACACACACACACACACACACACACACACACACACTTATCTGCCCCTTCTAAAACCTCTCTGTAGCTGCGCTAGTTCAGATATTTATCAATCTTGCTTGGTTTGTGGAATAACCTTGAACAGCACACCTCCCTGTTTCTAGTCCTATGTCCTCCATTGTGCCTTCCCTGGAAATCAGGTGCACCCTGGTGGAGTAGTATTTGATCTTCTACCTCCAGTTGAGCACAGTCCTCATACATCCCAAGTACCCAGGTTTGTATTCCATGGTTGTGGGGAACAACTAAGATGAAAATTAAGTAAGAATGCTTTTTCCCTCTCTTGTTCTGTCTGCTTGCCTACTCACCTTCATTCGTGCTTACACCTTTACTTAGAAAGAAATCAGTGTTACAGTCATTAGAATAATGATTGCGTTGCATTCTCATTGCATATTTCAATGTCAACTGCTCTACTGGACTGAAAGCTCTTTTAGTGTAGAGGTTATATGTTATTTATCTTTGTATTCCCAAGGCATATAACATGCTGGACATACATTGGGTATTCAGTAGACATTTATTTAGTGAATTAATGATTTCCAGAATCTTCTTTCTAGAGCATACTGAGCATAGTTAACCAATATTGGCTTCTTTGGGGAGCAACTGCCCCATTTTAGCAACTTGGGTGCATAATTAAAGATGCATTAACAATACATTGGGATATAGTGTTGATAAAAATAATGTTAGTGGTTTTTATCTTTTAAAATTATATGTATTTATTATATAAAATTTAGAAAATATGAACAAATGAGAACAATAAAATCATCCACACTAACATTACCCAGACTGAAATAATTTCTGTTAACCTGCTGACATAGAGCATCTCAGTGTTTTTCCTAAATTTTTACTTTCAGAAAAGGGATGGGTCAGGCCTGGAAGATGTGCCAGTCGCTGAACTGTCCCTTGCAAGAGTGACCAGTCACAGTGCTCAGGGATCCATGCAAACCTGACCTAGATATGGTTGGGTCTTTGCATCCAGGTGCTCACCTGGTGGGGAGAGATCAGCAGCGTTGTTTGCAGTGATGATACTTTTGTTTGATGTCAAACTTGGGTGGTTACTCTAGTTTGAAGCAAGGTCCTTTGGAAAGGAGAACAGGTTCTGGGAAAGAAAATTCATGTAAACTGGTGAGTGAGCAGAGCAGAATTGGGCTGGAGGACAGGACATCCGGGGAGGGAGAATGTGAAGACTGAGCTGCTCCCACATGAGGGAGCCTACCGCATGATGTGAGGGCACTGCACACAGGATTTGGGGTGCCCCTAGTGAAGAGAAACTGCTAATGTATTGTCAAGCTGGTTATTGTCATTTGTTTAGAAACCAGGAGGACTTGGACAGCCAGGTTGAAAAGATTTAGTAAATGTGGATGTGGGGCTGCAGAAGCAGGGACTGAAAAGTCCTAAATCTTTCAGAATGTAGAGATCCCATCACGATCTATTTCATTCCATGACCCATGTAACTGTTGTATGCTGCATGTTTATGTAAAATAATGAAAGCTAATTAAGGTTAATTTTGGTTGGTGAGTGTTTGAAGAGTTTCATAATAACTCTTGAGATAATTAGAGGAAATTTGGGATGTAACAAAAGGAGCATCTGAAATGACGGGGGTAAGAAAACATTAACCACAGTCAGAGAACTCTATGTTCAGCAAGGATCCCAGAGTCATTTGGGGGCCTGAAACACAATCTTATAGTTTCAGGTGCATTATCTTATCTGACCATGAGACCAACTGTGGCAGTCTTCCTAGACTAGGAACATGACAGGTTGATTTGCTCTAAGTTTTGTGAAGGCAAGGACTTTGTCTTTCATTTTTATTTGTGTCAAATTCTGGTGTCTAATGAGGATTCAGTAAGTGTTTGCTGAAGAAAAAATAGACTATTTGAATCTTTTTAGATCAAAATCTGAATTGTCTTCCTTGAACTTAATTGAGATAAAACAGACTCATGATATTGTGTAAGTTTAGAGTGTCTAACATGATAATTTGCTGAATTTTAAGATATTCAAAAGTAGGCATGAGCTTCTCTGTGTTTACCTTAATAATACTGAAGAAGTATATATTTTAAATGTGAGAAACTGCTTTCTTGTAATAGAAAAATTTTCAGTGATTTCCATTCAATATTGGGTGTGTAAATGTCCCTTTCATGTGTAAAGCACAACTGATAAACAACCCCATGGAGAAAAACCCAGGTACTACCGACCCACCATTGAGTACTCAATTAATGAAATTGACTCATCTCTTTTGAAGGAAAAGATAATACCGATTCATAGAGTATACTTATTTATATGCTATTTGCCAATTTACCAACATTAAATGTCACAGCGACCCTCATAAGTTAGGTATTTAGTTTCCCTTTTAGGAAGAGGAAAAGGAGATATTAAGTAGTAGAGCCACAAGCCAGCGTGCCAAGATGGCTCCCTTCCATAAGGCCAGGCTGCCTCAGGGCTTCCTGGATTTCCTGTTCCTGGTTCCTCCCTTCCTTATTTGTTTGGGGGTTTGGAGGCTGTCTCATGAGCAAACCTGGCTCAGCCCATGACGAGGCAAACGGAAGCACCAGTTTCTCCAGAGTCTAAGCAAACAGGCCAAGTCAGATCTGTCCCAGGCTGAGGTCTAGGCTGGACTTTGTTCCAGTGAATCAGCTCCATGGAGGCCAGGCAGTTGCAAAGGTAACTGACTGGTTGTGTTTTCAGAGCTGGTCTTTGTAGATGTGGCACCTGGACTTTGACAGTCATTCAGAGGAGAAAAGACTCTCCTAGCCAGGTTCCTGGAGCTGCAGAGGGAAGGTGGCAAGGTGTCCAAGCAGGGGTGTGGGAGCACTAGCTCTCTTGTTTGCTTTGCTTTTGCTGTGCTGCCTGTGCTGCCGGATCAGGAAAGGTATTCTCTCCTCTACCGGGCCAGGGAAGGTCATGTATGTGAGGGAGCCTGAGTGCTGGGAGAGTCTTAGTTGGTGTCCTTAAGAATAATCTAACTCTAAACTACTGGAGTCGATATTGCTTGGCAACAGAATGATGGGATTTTGGTGAGCGGATCGGGCCTTTGCAGTTGGGGAGGTTGCTGTCTACTGAAAATATCCAAGGACAAACTGGAAGAGGTGTTTTTTGTTGCGTGTACTTATGTCCAAATGGTGTTGAGTTCCACAGCCTTCAGGAAAGGCCCAGAGACTCTTTCACTGTGTCTGGGGCATTTGGCCTTAACTGGGATTTCTGGAAAAGACTTTCATTGCACATGGCTTTTTCAAGAAGTGAGCTGAAGTAGAAAGGAGGGTGCATGTCTCCCTGATCCATGATTGATCTTGAGGGGGAAAGCCCTGCACCTTGCTCTTCCTATAGGTTCTGTTTATAGCCCTCAGCATGCTGTGAACCCAGCTCCATGACCTGGGAGCCGAGTGCTGTCTTGATTTCAACACATAACCTTTGCCTGTGTGTTCTGATAGGAATCTTTATGTCAGGCTGGGAGTTTCAGGAGTGGGAGCAAGTTAACTGAATCCCATTAGCCTTGCAACCTAAAACAATTCCTGAGAAGGAGCTACATGATGTCCGAATTGGCTGAGCTCAGTTCCTTCCCAAGTGAGAATTCCTGGGCTTTCTCTTGGAGCGGTGTACAGGTGTCTCTCTGATATGGGCAGAGGGACTGGGAGATAATTGTTCTCTGGAGATATTTCTCATTTTACAGACTAGGGGAGGTAAATTTGTTCAATCCAGCTAGGAAGAGTGATGCTACTTGAATATGCCAGCTTTTCACGTGGGCAGTCCCCAACTTGGCACTTCTGGCTCCCCTGGAGGAGGGGCAGTTCTGAATCTCTGGTTTCTAGTTCTTCAAAGAGGTTTAATTTAAGTACTCAGAAAAGGTATTTATTATTATTTTCATCGAGATAACTTTGATTTACAATTCAACGTACACTTTAGTTGTACAAGTTTACTTTTCATCAAATATCTGATAGCACATCACACCCACCATGACACTTTCAAGTTTCCTGAGTTACCTCTGTCCATTGGACCCCACCACTACTTGTTCCCACTCTCTTACCCTTTGCAACCTCAGTTCTGTTGTCAGTGTCCAAGTGTTAGTTTTTGTTTTGTTTGTTCCTTTTCTTTATTTCTTTACATTCTACATATGAGTGAGATCACCTGGTATTTGTCTTTCTCTTTCTGATTTATTTCACTGGGCATAATCCCCTCTAGTTCCATTCATGTTGATGCAAATGACAGGATTTCATCTTTGAAAATTGCTTATAACTGAGTAGTATTCCTTTGTGTTTATATACCATATAAGAAAAAATGTTTCTTGAGGTCCATTTAAGCTTCTTTGTGTTTGGAAAATGTCTTCAGCTCCTCATATTCCCCCAATTTCTCTCTCTGACAGCACTAACTAGTATTTATTGAACATTACTAGATGCCAGGAAGTGTGTTAGGCACTTTCCATATGTCATCTCTAGTTTGGACAATAACTAGTCATTATTGATAGACTAGTTATGAGGGTTCCCGTTTTATGGATAAGACAATTGAGGCTTGAAAAACTTCATTAGCTAGTCAGTGTCAGAGTTAGGACTTGAACTCTGATCTAGCTCTGTTGGAGAGGCCTCTCTGTTTCTCTGATAGCCTAGGGCCTACATAGTAAAGGGAAAAGACATATTTGCTGATAAGATACATGAACTATTTACTTGGAATATCTATTGGAATAACTTGGAATATCTATTTACTTGGAATACTTGGATAGAGTTTTAGAGTCTCATCTATTACTATTCTATGTCTTCCAAGTCTCCCATGTTTATTGTGGCTCCAAATATACTTTTTAATTTTTAAGCAATATCACTATAAATGTCTAGTTTGTTATCTGTTTCATGTATCTGATTGAGATGTTTTTTCACATGTCCCTTCACCAGCACCCATGTGTTTTGCTCTAGATAGATGGTTTTGGGGATCATAGGTGCTTTTTTCCCCCACAAAATCTTATCAAGCATCATGTTTGGATGCAGGACTAAAATGGTAATTTTCTCTTGTCTTTCTGCTTTGTCTGCAGAGAGATAATCACACAACTGACTCAGAACAAGAGGAATTCAGAGGACCAACGATGGAACCTTGGGTTCCCCAATGGCCTCCTTATTCGCAGGGGAGGCCCTCAGCTCCTTCCAAGGGTGTAGACCGAGGCCTTTGGAGAGATGGATATCATCGTCCTGTCCCTCAATCTTGGCACAATGGAGAGAGGCTCCATCAAAGGCAAGATATCCGTGGGAGCCCCCAGACACAACAGGACCCCCAGGCAGACCACCAACAGGCTCATTATGCATCCAGGCCAGGGGAATGGCCTCTGCCTGCATCTGGGGTTGATTATTACGAAGGTGGCTATCCCAGTCAGTTATATTCAAGGTAAGGTTGTAGAACTTGTGGTGGATTCAAATCTCCTAAATGTTTATGAACAGATTGCTCTTTTCCTTCTCCCTTTCCCTTTTCCATCTCATGACACTGACTTAGCTAAATCCTTTCCTCTCCCCAACTGAATTTTGGTGACTGAAAATAGTACTCAGCTCTTTATCCCCTATTAGAGCATTTAAAGAAGCCATCACAAAGTGATTGAGTGTTGGGCTTGGGGAGAAGGTAGGAAGAATGGTGACATTTAAGACAGCAGTTGGGATTCTCTTGCTCTGGAATCTCAAAAGGCCATGTATGTAGACTATGGAAAAGCTTTTCCTAGAGATTCCTATAAAATTTCCTCATTATCTTTGGTCCACTCTGACGTATGGTTAGCATAATATTGTCAGCACCAGGAAGAGTCCTTGTGGCTAGAATAGGACCTAGAGCGTGATAGGCATACAGAAATGTATTGAATAAATGAATGGAAAGTTTTTAGAAAAAAAAATCTATCACAGAGAAAGCAAACAAATTTCCAGCCTCCAAGTTTGGAATGTGAGGTATCATTGGGGCAATTCTAGGAGAATCTGGGGTTCCTTTTCCTGAGTTCTGATTGATGGTCCTGAACTTAATATTTGGTAGAATATTGGAAGTCCTATATCTTGTCCTTTAGTTTTTCTAGGTAGGGTGCTATTAACTTGCCTGTAGATTTAGGGCTGACAGTTATTTTAAAGGATTTCGTCTCTGTGATATATGAAAGTTTATTAGTTGATAAAGATACTAACAACAGGACATTTCTCTTCCCACTCTTCCTGTTCTGTGTTGTTAAATTCCCCCGAAAGTTGAATTAAGGACAGGAGAAATTAAAAAATTAGATTTAAGATAATCCAGCTTAATTCTTTTCATCTTATTTCCATTTGTAATAAAGTTGGGCACTGTAATGGCATATTGAGTACTTCCATGGTCATCTCAAGAATGGATTTTCTGAGATAATGTCAGGTCAGGGTAGCATCTTGTTTTGTTAGGTGTGTGTATTTGAGGAGTAAGAGGAATAATGGGAATGAGACTCTTGACTACGGTCCTGCTATAAAAATCCTAGCTGTTTCTACTCCTGCTCTGATTTGAGATTTTGTGTTGATAGAATTTAGAACAAACTTACTTTTCTTTTTTGTAAAGAAAGGGAGAGGAGGAAGCATTTTTATTTATTTGTTTATTTTTATTTTTGGTTGTTACCTCAGGCCCCATATCATGAATCTGGGTCCTTGGGCTTTACATGGTCTGTGCCCCAGCTGCCTACTGCATGCCAGAGCCACCAGGGGGCACCCTAGCTGGCTTTGAAGCAGATTCTAGACTAAGATCACCATTCTTTCCTCCCAGTGTGGGTAGTTTGTCATTCCTTGATCAGTTTCTCTCTTTAGCACACTTATCCTTGAATGACTGGCATTTGTGATATTATAGACCAGGCATTGACAACCCGTATCAGAGCTTCCCGTCTCCAGCCCTCAGGGAAGAATACGCCTATGGAAGTTATTACTATGATGGACACCCGCAGCTAAGAGACGAAAGAGGTATGGAATAATCTCCGAGAAGCCTTTGGGGGTGGTACAACTGGTCTGATAGACAGGGCAGAAGTCTCTGGAGTCAGGCCTAGAGCCTTACCTCAGGCCCACAGCCACTTCTTTCTGGGCCAGAGGAGACCACAGTGAAGATAGAAAGGGGTCATTTTTCTTTGTATGTGTAGAAAATGGTACTGAAAATATCACCATATCTCTGTTATTATGGATAGTTTTCTTCTGCTTCTCATTATAGACAAGAGTATAGTCTCTGATCAAGGGACAGTGAAGTTGGTTTCTCACAGTGAAGTCAAGTGTGTGGGTGGGCCGGGAGAGGAGTCTGTTTTTCATTCATCCTGAGCATGTCAGAAATGCACCTTGAGGAGTTTACACCTATACCAATAGTAAGGCTTTGGTATAGGGTATAAACATTAACAAAAATCAATTTCCTGCTGGAATTTAATTATGCTAAGAGATATGTGCTGAAGGCAGCCTCTGCTCTGCTAGCAAAGAGAAATTGGTTTCACCATTGAAAACACGCACAAACGCACCCACGCCCTACTGTGTATAATTGTGTAGTTATGCTAACTGGTTCAGCGCCCTGAGTGGCATTGTACAGACTTTCATCATCATTCTCATCCTTGAGTTTTTTTTTTTTTTTAATATGTATTGGGGTAGCTTTGATTTACAAAGAAATATAAGCTCCTATGTGCAGGTTCACCATTCCTCAAATATATGCGAACTCACCATACTCACTCCAAGTTAACCAAAAGTCTTCCCTCAATGTCCACTGGACCACACCACCCCTTGCTCCATCCCCACCCCCTGCACCGCTGGTAACTTCAGTTTTTTTTTCAGAATCCAAGAATTGGTTTTTGTTTTGTTTGGTCTGCGCATTTATTTTGTTTCGTTATAGTCCACCTATGACTGAGATAATCTGGTATTTGTCTTTCTCCTTCTGATTTACTTCAATAAGCATAATCCTCTCTAGTTCCATCCATGTTGTCACAAATAGCAGGACTTCATCTTTTTAAGGGCTGTGTAGTATTCCATTATATATATATATGTATATATCTCACATCTTCTTTCTCCATTCATCTGATAGGTACTTAGATAATTTCCAGTTCTTGGCTATTGTAAATAATGTTGCAGTAAACATGGGAGTGCATATATCTCGGATTAGTATTTTTGTGTTTTTTGTCACTTGAGTTTTATTCCATTTGGTGAATAAGTTTTTACGGCTGTGCTCCAGTAACAGCCTCACAGCTGGCTGCTTTCTTCCCGAACTTTTCAGAACAGCAAGTGACCTTTCTTCATTTTGTTTTCTCTGAGGGTGCAGTGCCGAGGCGAGGGAGTCCCTATGTTTGGCATGAAGGTTATCGAGATCACAAGTACCCCACTGAGCAGCATCATGAAGACCCGAACAGTTCTTTTGGAAGGAGCGATGAGACCCAGTTTCAGTAAGTGTGGAAGGAGAGGCCAGTTCAACCCACTCAGCTGAGCTCCTAGGCAAATAAATCTATGGCGTGCGGTACTCACCCCTCATCTTGGGGAAACTGCCTGCTTGTTCTGGCCACAGGGATGTAGGAGTAGTTCAGGATAGCTTGGGTAAGCTTTTCTCAGGGACCCCAGAAGGAGGATTATAAAGTCTAAGATGGGTTTTCATTCCGTGTGGGCCTCAGAACAGTGTTACCTTGCAGGAGTTCTCATGATTGGGGTCCTTCTGTGTTGAGAATGGGGCATCCTCCTGGGACCAGGCAGCACAGTGACAAACCTATTTACCTGTCCCGGTGCCCTTTGGCCTGGGGACCATGCCCAAACTCATCCGTGCAATTGTTGGACTTGAGTCTCTGCAGCAAGCCAGAGCCCCACCTTCTTTGCTGGGTCTGGGCCATTGTGGGAACAGCCATGAGAAGCCCAGAGCTTTTGTTTCTCTGGTATCACAGGTTGGGGTGATCAATGGGGGGCAATTCTTCCCTTGGTCGCCAAAGGTCCACTTGCTACCTGTCTGCACTTGGAAAGCAGACCAGCCTCCAGCAGAGAGCAGTTCAGCCTTGCTTTGTTGTCCTGGTCCCTCTCACCTGCTCCTGTCATTTTGCTGCAGATCTAAAAGCTGGAATCCTTCTAAAGACAGTCCTGCTACTATCTCTGGCCAGGACAGGCCCAGGGACCTGCTTCCAGAGAGTCTGCAGACTGGGGCCCAGAAGAAGAAGGTAGCCTCAAGTGACATGGGGACTGCTGCCCCATGATGGTGTGTCACAACTGAATTGTTGGTAGTGGGAGGACAGGGCTGGGGGTGGGGTCTTCAATGACTGCAGCTGGAGGGGTCCTCATATCCTCTCTACTCACACCTCTTCCTGCCCCTGCCTTCCTCCTTCAGTTGAAGGGGAATGGGACCCTGATCTGGCCCTTTTGCATTTTGGTCAAATTGACCAGATCAGATGTCACCCAGGTGGCTCTGAGGTCCTGGGAGAGAGCTAAAGCTGCTACCTTCCCAGGATATGGGACTGTGATAGACTTTAAATTCAGGTCTAAAATGCAGAGCTCGGGACCCATCTTGATTCTTACACCTCTCTCTTCTAAAATCTTACTGTGCAGGCCACATAAAGCCCAAGGACTAGGATTTGAGACCTGGGGCTGGGGAAGGGAAAAAAAATTAAATAAATCTTTTATTTTGGAGTATCTGTAGATTTGTTGCAAAGATACTGAGACAAGTACTCAATTTTTGGACAGCATTGTATTCATTTTATTTCTCTGATTAGGTTTGTATGACTTTTGAGACCAGTTGCTTCTCTCTACCTGATGCTACCAAGGCAGGGCCCATATTATTACAACTAACAGGGACAACACAGTCACAGCGGTCACACTCATGGGCAGCACTTTAGAGTACATTTGTATCCGTTCTGTCCTTTGTATCCTCCCAGGATGTTAAGTTCTGTGAATTGTACACAGTACCTGGAACATAGTAGGTTCTCACTGAGTACTTGGTGAGTGAATCACTGCATGTGTAAGTACTTGAACTACATGGGCAGATCGGATGATCTAGGTTTCAGAAGAGGGTTCTGCGCTCAGAGAGCCCAAGTCAGCTGTCCAAGGTCGCAGGTACTAGGCTATAATGCATCCTTTGGCAAACACGTGCCTATAGAATGATTTCTTCTTTTCTTTTCAGTGCATCCACATTCATTGTATTTATTTACAGAAAGTTGGGTTTTGTTGCATTGAAGGAACAGTTGGAAGGACCAAGTCTTAGAAACTGCTTCTGATTCTTCCCATGTGTTTGCGTTGTCTCTGACTTTCAGCTGTCGCTGACCAGTGAGTCCAGCCTTGTCCGGCAGCAAGCGTCTGGCCTCAGCTCCAGCAGCTATGAGCTCAGTCAGTACATGGCGGAGGCCTTGGAGCCATATGAGCCCCTGGCATCAGCAGCATGGAGTCCTGTCCAGGCTGGTGGGTACTGAGATGATGGAAGGAGTTGGTTAAGTCTGATGACAAGAAGGCTGGAGGGCAAGTCTCTTGGAAGTCACCCTTATCCTGTGTTTCCAAGAGCCTTCTCTTTCTGCCTCCTTAGCTGAGGTCAGTCACCTGGGCAGAGAGGCCAACATAGATGGATCTGTCTCTTCTCTGTAATGGGATTGCATCACTGCTGGTTCTTGGAAGGGAAAGTGCCCCTAGCCATCATCATGCTGGGAGAGGAGGCACTCACCATGGGCCTCTCCCCATCACTGAGTCGTGACCTGGGGCATTGTCATTTGGCCAAACCATCAAATTCCTGCATTATATTCTGACATAGTCTCAGCGGCCTGCCCAGACCCCTTTCTGGGTCCCAGGTGAAACTTGGGCAGTAATGTGTCTCGGGCACACTTTTAAAGTAAAGAAAGGCAGTAATGCTCACAGTGTCCATCTGTGTCTTTTGGTCAGAGGGTGACTTGGCAGCTGGGCCCAAGACACCCATGAAGTTCTACATTCCTCATGTGCCTGTGAGTTTTGGACCAGGAGGTCAGCTGGTGTGTGTGGCACCCAGCTCCCCCAGCGAGGGACAGGCAGCCCTGGTTGAACTACATAGCACGGAGGTAAGAAAGGGCTTGGGGTCCCTTTGCCTGGGAACCTCCAAGAAGGGAGCGCTCTTGTGGGGAACTGGAACATGCACCCTGTGGGTTGGGGTGTGTGTGCGGGAGTGGATAGGGATCCCTGAAGGAAGTTATCTTTTTTTCTTAGATGCTACTGGCTTATTTTCAGCAATTGGAGAACCCTCTCTTGTCCTGATTTTTTCATGAGTCGCTGAGCCACATCCTGAGACCATGGTCCCGGATTCTGCTACTGGATTGACTTTGCAGAAAGGGGTATTGAGTGGACATCATCTTGAAGACCAAATCTGATTTATTTTTCTTCTAGGTTCTTCTTAATGATACTGAGGAACAAGGAGAGATGAGGGTTTTCTCAGGACCCCTGATCAGGTAAATTACCATAATAGCTGCTGAGAAAAGGCTTTTGAAATCCAGAAAATCTTCCTGCCCAGATCAGCATTTTGAGGATTTGCTCTTGGCTTCCTTGAAAGAAAATGCTGATTCCTCTTAGAATTTTTATGTTACAAGATAGAGCCAACATGGCCGGAGTCATTTTGACAAGCAATTCTATTGTTGAAAGGCAGAAAGAAAAATTAAAGGTTTAAAAATCCCCAAACAGTTCTATTTTGCAGAGGTCATGGTGACAGGAGGGAGTTCCATGTGCTTAATAAATATCAGGGTAAAAATAGAGACTTATAGACAAGCGAGTCAGAGTGGAAACAATTCTTGCTGTGGATAAAAAACGTTAACTTGGTCGTTTTGAGTCACTGAACAGTGTGCAAGTCTGCCCCCTGCAGGATTGAACTAGAACTGTGTTTCCATTACTAGTCCTGATTCTGATAATTATTCAGGTCCCTCTGTTGTGGAGTTCTGGCTGGTGCAGGAGGATCTGGGTCCCAGGCCCCGGCTTCCTACTAACTAGAGGACTGTTAGCCCTCTTTGAGACTTACTTTTCCTTTTAAGATACGGTGTAACCCAACTGTGCCTTGTGTACATCACACAGATGTTTGCTTTGAGTCTCAGGTGAGATCATTCACAGGGAAGCTCGTTAAATATCCTCACTGCTATATAAATGTACTCTTGATACATTTATGAATCTCCCCTTCCAAGAACATCTCCATATACTGTTTTAAAGTGTTGCCTCTATTTTTTATGCACAGGTATACAGAGATGAGGTGGGCACTGTGTTGGGTATTTGGACACTGGGATACTGGTCCCACCATGACTCTGATTTTATTGAATGATTGAGCAAATCATAATGCCTGTTTATTGAATACTTAATAATGCTGCCCAATTTGTGAATTCCTTTTGATACAGAGGTGGATTTTTTATTTTTAAAAGAAAAGGTGCAGGCAGGAATGAAGGCTAACAGGCAGGCAGAAAGAGAGAAGAGAAAGAAGCACCCCCATTTATTTTATTTAGTTGTTCATCTTGGTTGTTCCCTCAGGCCTCAGGTCCACCTTGGGATATATGTGAGCTATGCCTAGTGTACTAAACATGTAGGCCACCAGGGAGGTGGATTTTTAAATTATCTCTCTCAGGGGGAAAAGCAGAGGTTCAAAGAAGATAAAGTAGTAGAAAAAGCTGAGAAGTGGCTGATAAGATTTAAAGCAGGAGTGCTCGACATTAAGGGCTGGGTGCTTACCTGTGACCTTCTGCAGTCATCCTCATCTCTGGGACTCAGCTTCTTCACCTGTGAAGTGAAGCGGGTGCATGAGAAAATCTCTGTCCTCATGTCCTACAGACAGACCCCTTAGCTGGCAGGGTGTCAGGCGTCTGTCCAAGTTTCTCAGGACCTAGGAGGCGTCCCTTGTCCTCTACTGGGCGGAGTGACCACTCGCCGGCTTCCTGGACTCTCTGCAGGGAAGATGTGCACAAGGTGGATATCATCACATTCTGCCAACAGAAAGCAGCCCAGAGCCTCAAATCGGAGACACCCCGGAGCAGAGACTCGGCTTTGCTGTGGCAACTGTTGGTTCCCCTTTGCCGGCAGAATGGGGTAAGTGCTCTGAGGGTGGGCAGGTGTGGGCTGGACTGGAACGCAAGTCTTTCCAGTTGACATAGGATTTGGCTTATGGCGCGGTTATGAAAGGTCACATTAAATCAGCAACCGATGGCCCAATGGAAATGTTGCTGAGCTATCACCTCACTGAATTATGGGAAACTTTTCCAGGCCTGGGGTTTCCACATAGTCCTGCAGCAGCCAGTTCACCCGCCCGTGCATATTTCTGGTGGCTTCTGAAACAGGAGATAACCATGAGAGAGAAGCTGAATTTGTAATTCGTCACTGTAAGAGGGAACGTGCCTGCCTGCCTGGGCTCCTCGTGAAGAAGCCTCTGGTACCTTCCTTCTGCAGTCTGGGGAGGAACAGAACACCCCCTCAGGATGGCCCTCCTTGCCTTCTAGTCCATGGTGGGGTCTGACATGGCCGAACTGCTAATGCAAGACTGCAAGAAGCTGGGGAAATATGAAAGGCAGCCCCCCGTGGCCAACCTCATCAGCCTGACAGACGAAGACTGGCCCGTGCTGAGCTCAGGGACCCCCAACCTGCTCACTGGGGAGGTTCCCCCCAGCGTGGAGACCCCTGCGCAGATTATAGAGAAATTTACGAAACTGCTCTACTTCGGAAGGAAGAAGGCAAGTGCGCCCCCTTCAGGCTTGATTTAAAGATGTAACCACTATCTCTAGTCTTGCCCTGATTATACGAGCAACTAAGACTCATTTTTAGAGCGCTTAAGTTCTGAAAGGTATAGAGAAGGAAAAATAACCCTCATTTTCTACCTCTACATAGAGCACCTTGTAACATTTTGATGTATTTACTTCTTGCATTTTTCTATGCCTATATATTAAAAATAAAATTAAATTACATATACCATTATTTCTCTTTACTTAAGATTATATGGTGAAATGCTCCTATGGAATTAAGATGCATCATTAAAAATCAGACAATATTCCATCATATGAGTGTACCATATTTTATTTAACCAATCCAATATTATTTAATATATAGATATAGAATGACTTATCACACATAAACAATCTGAGCATATTGTTATATAAATCTTTGATTGGTCTTTTCATTTTTTAAGGATAAGTTTCTAGAAGTGGAATTACTAGGTTCAAGTCTGTGCACTTTGAAAAGTTTCTTCACCTGTACACTAAATTAGCTTCTAGAACCCTCTCTAGCTAATGGATCTCTACCAGTATTGAATACTTTAATTCAACAGATCAAAGTGATACCCTGTTTAATTTTTTGACATGTAGATAATTTTTCTTTATTAAAATATTTATTAAAAATTAAAATGAAGGTATATTTGACAACTAAATTGGCAGGATATTTAAAGTGTACAAAGTGATGAGATGATATACCTACGCCTTGTGAGAGCAATCCCCCATCAAGTTCATTAACACATCAACTCTTTCACTTATTAACCTATTCTTTATGCCTTGTTGAATTTTGAAGTTGAACCCATATTTTACAGAAGGCTTAAACTGGAATATGTGAATATATTAGTGAAATCAACTTGAATCTATGTGATTTAAAAATCACCATTCCCTTTCAAGTTCATGCATCTTCCTGGGAGCTCAGTCTCTCCTGTTCCCCTTCCTCTAACATGTGCTAAGACTGTGCTCAGGTCTGGGGCCACCAGGAAGGTCCATGAATGTGAGAAGGAATGGGGGGGGGGGGTGCGGGCACTTTCACTGGCATGGATTTCTAAGTTGTCCCTTCTCCCACATTCTCTTTGTCAAAATCTCAGGCCTATTTAATCTCCCTGATGCACAGAGGGAGGCTCATTATGCTACCTCACTATTCCCTCCAAAGAGTTTCCTGTTAGCCTTATCTGTTTAGCAAAAGTTGCATAGTTTTTTTTTATGAACCTAAGCACCAGATGTGAGAGGATTGAGTCTCAAATTACAAAGCACCAGATGGTATTCATGTAGGCATGTAGAAGAATTTTTTTTAACATACTTTTAAACACACCCACATTGTGAGTGAATATACACCATATATGACACCTACATGTGTATATGTTTATATATGTGTATATACTGTATAGTAGACTTGCAATTTCACCAGTGATTCTTTTACTCAATAAACATTTAGTAAGTCCTCCTACTTCTAAGGGGAAGATGGTGATGTTGAATGTGATGCTTTTGTTCTCAGGAAGCCTTGGAGTGGGCCATGAAGAACCATCTGTGGGGCCATGCACTCTTCTTATCCAGTAAGATGGACCCAAGGACCTACAACTGGGTTATGAGTGGGTAAGTTGGGGGCTTCCAAAGGAGACCGAAGATGATGACATTTCCTGACTGAAGGTGGGGGATAAGGGTGGGGAGAAATGCAAGAGACACTGAGAAGCCCCACATTCCAAGCATCTTTTCACTTTCTCTTTTCTGAGCTGGACACAACATATCTCTTCTCCAGAGTCTTACCAAGTAGACACAGATACATGCTTTCTACCTGTCGCATTGAATAAAACATTTTAGTAAAGTTTCCCAGGGTCAGGGTTTCCAGAAATTATGCAGATTTCTACATGTCAGTAGCCTCTCTCTTTGGGAGGGGCTATTCTAGAAAGTTCCACCAGCGAGGGTGCATAGGATTGAGTATGAGTAATGGTTTTTGTCTTGCAGTGGGAATGAGGATGCAGAGAATTGCTAGAGACAGTGGGTAGCAGGCTATGGGTTGTGGGAAAAGGGGTTCAAAGGACTGGGAATCAGTTCAGAAGACTTATTCAGGTCAATGGCAGATGTCAAGACTGAAGGGAGGTGTCTAGTCAGAAATCATGCCCATATACCAAGACCCAGGTGCCAGGGTGGATGAGGAAGAATGCCCACACTGGGAGGAGACAGGAATGGGGTTGTGAATCTGAAATAAGGAGGAGTGAATTTGAAACAGCAGAAGAGAATGAGAATTGGGTGGGGTGGTGGATGTAAAGGTGCTGGAGAAGGATTTCTGATTGAGTCCTTCAGTCTCCTTTAGTCTCCATGGGTTGGCAGGGGCATATATGTCACAAGGATGGGAGCATGGGGAGACGTTCCTCTAAGAAGACTTGGGTCAACCAGTGAGAAGGATATTATCAAAAAATGTTTATCTTCTAGTGTTGGTTCAATCTATGATGCTACCCTCTCAGCTCAACTTATAATATTTGACTTGGTCATACAGCCTATTGGGCAAAGTTGACTAAGATTATGGGAACTCCACTTTAAGTTTTCTGGGGCTAATGGGGTCACATGCCCGCTGGAGCCCATTCTTCCAAATGGGCTCCATTGCCTATAACAGACACTCAGTCTTCTCAGGGACTAGTAACTCCACTGTACTCTTCATGGTGTTCAGAGGCTGGATGGTGAGCAGCACTGGAGCTTTATTTCCAAGGCAAGAGTGCTATTAAGTAAAAGATGATGTTCTGAGGACTGGCTTCCCTTTGGGTTTTGGAAACAAACGTCCCCACAACCACACATGGTATATACATTTCTGCTACAGATTTTTGCCTTGGGCCATTGATTTTTGATGGGGCCAGTGAATTGTGAAAAATCTCTCCTATTAAATGTACTTAAATCTCAACTCAGTGATAGAGCTGATTATGTCCTTGTTAAGCATATCCCACGGTTTGTCACCGGTAGGATGGCTTCTGGTCCCTGTTCTATGTCTCTTCGGTTACTGGAAATGGCTATTTAGTGCTTGTGAGTATAAGCACAGCAACCAGACTAGAGATAACCTGCAAACCCAGAGCTAGAGTTTGTGGGCTCCCTGGGGGGCTGCATCCAGGAAAGAGTTGGGGGGCTTGGAAAGGGCCTACAGAGAAGAGGTTTGGGGTAGCTGTTGGGGAGCTCAGGGGGTCTTTGAGATGTTGGTGGGTTATTCTAGGGATGAAAGAAGGCCTACAGAAATGGTTACTCAGGAAAAGGGAGTGGCACACCCTTGTGACCTAGTGGTTTAGTCCAGTGGGCGCAGTCCACATACACCCCAAGTTTCCCAGTTCAAGACCTGGGGCCCAGGGAAACAATCAAGATGAACAACTAAATAAAATAAAGTGCTTCTTCCTCCTCTCTCTTCCTGCCTGTCTTCCCATTCCTGCCTGCACATTTCCTAAAGAAAAAAAAAAGAGGGAGTCCAGGCCAACATGCAGAAAATCAGAAAATACTCCCCAACAATGAGGTCTCTTGGAGGATGAATCGCCGATTCTGTAATCTCTCCCCCGCCCTCCCCATGCAGGAAAGTAGGATGTAGCAGAGGCATAAGAGAAAAGCAGAGAAGCTCACTTTCTAAAGAAGCTGCTGAAATGTAGGACAAATGACGAGGCCTGTGTCTCCTGTCTCTCGGGCAGTGGGTAAAGCATCTGTTGACTTGTCCCCACTGCCAGTCACTTCTCTCCACAGGTTCACCAGCACGCTGGCGCTCAACGACCCGCTGCAGACCCTCTTCCAGCTCATGTCGGAGAGGCTCCCACAGGCAGCCACGGTACAGGACTCCTTCCACACCCGTGTGCTAGGGGCCTGGGGGTGGGGACTGTTTAGGAACAAGGCGATAACTTAAAGATGAAAAGCAGATAAGAATGGCTTGTTAACCAGCCACCCTGTGCAGGGCCCTGAACTAATGCACGCTAGCTACTTCATTTAACTTACAGAGACAGGGATGATCGCTCCTGCTTTGCAGACATGGAAACGGAGGTACAAAGGTGTGAAGTGACAAAAGATCACAGCGCTAGTGAGTGGTGGAGGCAGGCCTGGCCCAGGTGTGTCTGACCCAGAGACCTGGCCCTTTCCACAACACTGAGGCTGAGAGCCCAACACCTGTGATTGTTCCTAGGAGAAATGCCTAGCACAGGAGCTAGCTAGTTCAAGGTCAGAGTGCAAAGAAGGAAAACTACTCTTATTATTATAATTTATTATCAGCATCCTCCTCATTCGCACTGGGGTGCCTAGATAAACAAAGAGTAACTGTAAAGGAGTTGGATGAGCTTCTTTTGTTTCTTGGGATAATTATAAAGACCAAATAATTGTGAGTTGTCCTCCAGATCTTAGCTATTACTGTCATTTCCACCTCTCACCATTGGGGTAACAAACTGGAAGGTAGATTTATCTGTTAATCCCTTCTTTCTTCTGCTATTTCCTCTGTGTGTGTGTGTGTGTGTGTGTGTGTGTGTGTGTGTGTGTGTGTGTGTGTAGTTACTCCTACATGTAATTTATAAAGTGCAAGCCAAGTGTAAAGCACTATGTAGTTTATTTTACATCACTACCTTATTTTGCTATCAGTAACAGCCCTGTTAGGTAGAAATTAGGACCTGTGTTTTAGAGATGAGGAAACAAATGTTCAGAGACATTAAAAAAAAAAAAACTGAGTGAAGGTCACACAGCTGGTAGGAGGCAGCTGAATCCAATGATTCCGTGACATGCTGTTGTTTCTATGTTGATATCTCCTATCCTGAAGTCCTCCTTTATTTAGGAGAAGGGTGGACCTGGGGCCAGATGGGAGGGAAAGCGCCACTGCCCCCTCTACTGCTCCCTGGTGGCGCTCTGCTGTCCCTGCATTGCACTGGATAGGGTTCCCCAACCCTCACCCCAGCAGGGAGCAAGGTGATGAGATTGAGTGCTGGCCTGGCCACTCAGGTGGGTTTCTCTTCCCTCAAGTGACAACAGAAATTCGACTTCATGAGGTTGTTTTGAAGGTCAAATTAGGCACTTTGTGGGTAAGGTATTTGTAAAAACAGAACACCAATGACCCTATCAAATGAGCCGCTTGGTCAGGTCTTAAGGAAGCCAGTGGCCTCTTGGCTTTGACAGGCTAATGTGGACTCTTCTCCTGGTGAGCAAAGGATGTTTGATGGTCTTTCTCCCACTGAAAAAAATCATTTTTGTAAAAAACATTGTCCTAGCTGTTGGGATTAGAGGTAGCAGGAAGAAATTTAGAAATTAGCAAATGACTAATAGTGTCACTTTATTAATCTGTCTCTCAATATCTCTACGTATGCATGCCTATGTATTTATCTCTGCTTATCCAACCTTCCAGAAGTTTAAAAAAATTTTTTAAATTTATTTTAGTGTTTCTTTTTCTTATATTGCTATATTATTTTCAGAATGCTGAACTTGTATTCAATCCTTTTTTTTTTCTTTTTTTTTTAAGGGAAGTTAGGCAGGCAGGCAGGTAGGAAGAAAGAGGAGGAAGAAGCATTTTAATTTATTTGTCCATCTTGGTCGTTCCTCCTCCACCTCCTGGGCCCCTGGTTGTAAACTCAGCTTCATGGACTTTATGTGGTCCATGACCCCAACTGCAGATTAAGTGCCTGAGCACACTACATTTTTTTTTTTTTAATTATTTACATAAAAAAATTTTTTTTTTAAAAGGAAAGGTGCAGACAGGAATGAAGGTGAGCAGAGGCAGGAAGAGAGAGGAAAAAGAAGCATTTTATTTATTTTATTTAGTTGTTCATCTTGGTTGGTCTCCTGTCCTTGGGACATGAACTTGGGACCTTGAGATTAATGTGGACTGCGCTCGACCAGAGGCAGCCAGACCTAACCTCTACTCCACCTTGGTGCACCCCATTTTGCTTTTTTAAAAGGAGAGCTCAAGATCAATGAAGGGTGGCCTTGCAGGCATGTAAGGGGTATCCCCTGAACTCATGCCCTAAGCCAGGAACAGACAATGACCTTGTCTGCCTTTGGCTGATGCTATGTTACTTGGTAAATCTTCCATTTCTCCTGCTGCTTTTCAGTGTTGTGGGGACAAGCAGTGGGGAGACTGGAGGCCTCACTTGTCCGTGATCCTGTCGAATCAGGGCAGGGACCTGGAGCTGCACCAGCGGGCGATCGTCTCCATGGGAGACACCCTGGGTAAGTCCAACTGGGTCCTCTCTCTCTTCTCGGCACTTATTGCGGCAGTGGTCAAACAAACTTTGCTTAGATTCTTGGGTAGAGCCAGACTCTATGCTTCAGGCCTTCCTTTGACCCAGGAAACTCAGTGTTTTGGGGACAAAAACTTCCAGAAAGGAAATGTCCTTTTATTTCCCAGAAATCCTGCTGTAGCCAGTGCAGACTCTGGGGCCCGGCGGTGGGGGAGGCTCCTCGCAGCGGTTGGCTTTCTATCCCCATGTCAGAATCCCCTGAAGAGGGACTTGGCACACCAGGCTCCTGACCTCCGGTTGCTGATAGCCTCACAGGCCCCGCTCCGTTAGATAGGAAATCCTATGTTCTCTGGCACCGTCCTTTGTCATCTCTGTGAATGTGGCTTTATAAACTCAGAGGCTGTCGAATGTTCCGGATCAGTGATTCTCAAAATTGGTCAAAGGGCAGAACATCCAGAGATCACGGTGTGCTGTGTGGTGCTCCATGGAATGTTGTGAAACTCGAAACAGCTATGTGTAAGGGGGTGCAGAGTCAGACTGCAGGTCCTTAGCACCGGGTA
This sequence comes from Solenodon paradoxus, assembly GCA_004363575.1. Lineage (NCBI taxonomy): Eukaryota > Metazoa > Chordata > Mammalia > Eulipotyphla > Solenodontidae > Solenodon > Solenodon paradoxus. The sequence continues at coordinate 316,022 of RJWH01000233.1, read as the reverse complement.
GAGAGGAAGCAGAGCCTCTCCTTGACTCTCCTGGGTGTCTGGGGATGTGCTCCAGACTTTGTTGGCTTGAATGAATTCAATTTTGAGGTAATGGAAAATGGATGGGAGAACATTTTAAAATTGGAAGCAATTTGGCACTTAATGTGGTTTTTGTGAATGGGGTGGAGGGATGTCTATTGTTGACTGTAGCAAGGGGTGATGAGTGCCCAAGGAGCCCAGTTTAAAAACTGCAGGCCTGATAGGCCGCTGTTCTTGGGTGTAGGCATCTCAACTCCCTCCTTGCCCAGGAAGGGCTAATGTGCTTAGAACGTTCCTAATCGAAAATCCATTAGGGGGAACGTGAAATAGTGCCTTATTCTGGCTGGAGGAAAGATGGAATATCAGAGGTCACAAATTCCACAAGGAGGGGGTCTGGAGTTTGGGAAGAGGGAGTGAGGTTTGGGGAGACAGTATGGGGTTTGCGGAGAGGTGGGACTTGGAGTTTGTACCTCATGAATGAGCAGCTCATTTCCTTATTCCCACAATCTTCCCCACTCTGCCCCCAAGCCCACTCCTCCCCCTCCCGTCCCGCTTCCATGACCTGCTCCCGCCCCTGCCCCGCCCCCACGGTCGGCCTTGTTCTCTTACAGCTGGGAAGGGACTGGTGGAGGCTGCTCACTTCTGCTACCTCATGGCGCAGGTGCCCTTCGGCCACTACCCGGTGAAGATGGATCGCCTGGTCTTGCTGGGCAGTAGCCACAGGTACTTCTCGGGGAGGGCTGGGTGAGTCATTTACCAGACGGTTTTAACCCTGCTGAGTTTCATCGCGCCATTTTCCATGTTTCTGTGTGAGTTCCACTCACGGATGGCCCTCTGCTGATATTGCTTTCTGCACAGGTCAGGACAAGGAGATGCCCAGTGGGGACCACATGGCACCTGCAAGGCGCCTCAGCCCAGGTCCTGAGCTCAGAAGCTGCGGCTGATGCCTTTGGGGTGTATTGTGCCCATGTGGCCACTGGGTGGCGCACAGGCTCCACTCTGGAGACGGCTCACTTCTGGCTCCTGTGAGCTGGGCTCCGTGTAGGTAGCCGGGTTCACCTGGAAAGTGGAAGCCCCTCTCCACAGTGACGGGGTGCACATGCCACTCCAAGTCCTGCTTGTCCCTGGGTCTCTGTTGGCCATGACATTAGACTTCTTACAAAGAAGACCACTAATGTGTTCTCAGACATGACAAAAAAAAAGACTCTTCCCTAATGGACTTGTGTTCTGGAAGAATTAAGGTTTCCTAAGCTCTCACCAGCTGTGGCAAACGCAGCACAGCTGATGCGGGGTCACCTTGGACTTGGGATCTGGATGTGACAAAGTGCTTGCTTGAACTTGCACCAAAATGCCCACTGCTGTGCAAAGGTCTGGTACAGAGGCCTGTCCCCCAAGGCCCTGGTGTCTGATGGCCGTCTGTACCCACAGGGACAATAGTGTGTGGGGGCTGGGATGTCCCCTCCTATGCTCGAGTTGTACCAGGGCGTTTCTGGAGACACAGGGCTCACCCTGCAGGCTGCGACTTCAAACACCTCACAGCTGCACAGTATTGAGGGGATTAGGGCCACATGGGCACTCTGGTGGCCCCTTGGGTCACATTCACCCCGACTGCTTTCTGCTTGGCGGAACTAATGTCTAACACAGGATAGTCATTGATTTGAGACTCAGCCGTCAGTCCTCCCTGTTCCCTGCTGCGCCCTTTCAGTGATGGGAGTGGCACGTCCCCCTCGGACATTATGACATTATTACAGGCCTGTCCCAGGAGCACCTTCTAGACTTTTGAGCACAGAGTTTAGTTCTCCGTGTGTTTCAGGGCAGCCTGAGTGCTGGGGTGGAGGGCAGCTTGTTTTCAGTTACCCTCCAGCCAAGACAGTGGGGGCTCCCTCCCTGCCTTCTCTGCCCTCAGCACCCTGGTTCTTTCCAGAAGTGGGAGGGGGACTTCCACTTCAGAGGCTCAGAAGCTCTTTCCAGGGCTCAGTCCTGACAGGAACTCTGTCCTGGATGGTGCTGCCCCATATGACCTCTGCTGGGATTTCAGTCCCCTACCCACCCCAGGTCCCTCCCAAACTCAATCTCTTTTGCTGTGTTCCCTGGCTCCAGTCAAGCGTTTTTGAGATTTGCTACAACTGAGGCCATTCAGAGGACAGAGATCTTCGAGTATTGTCAGATGCTGGGCCGCCCCAAGTCCTTCATCCCCTCTTTCCAGGTAACTGAGCCCAGAGATCCCACCCGGGTGGTTTCCATTTCCTCACTTAACACCTGGTACCTGGGCTCTTCCTATCGGCTGGAGCAGGGGAAGGTGAGGATTTCTCTCTAGTCCTTAAAGGCACCAGAGACCTCTCTGCTAGGGCTCAGGTCTCACTTCTGACTCCAGAAAGTCAGCCTCTGCCAGCGCCCCCTGCTGGCTCCTCTCCAAACAGCCCCACATCCCTGCTCTGTTGTGAAAGCCCCAACCATGAACTCCTCACCCCTTCCACCCCCGTGTTCTCTGACCCTGCTGTTCCTCCAGCTCTGTCTGCTGTGATACTGCAGGTTCTTAGCTCCCTTCTCAGCTTCTCTGCCTGAGGCCGAATGGTCACCTCAGTTCCTGAGGACTCCAGGAGTGACTTTAGCAGCACCCATACACACATCCCGTGGCACGAATTACAAAGCAGAAAGTGAGGCACGACTATATTTAAGGAAGTGCCCCCATTAGTATTCAGCTTCTCCAGCAAAGCCTGGTCTGAGCAGCGCCTGGTGCAGTTTGGTCTCTCCCTCTGCTTTGTTCGTGGCCCTTCTTGTCTTTGGGCTGAGAGTAACGACACGAGTTTCAGTTCTGATGCCACCTGCAGGGTACTGTGTCTCATGCCCTGAGGGGGCATGGCTGCCCTCTTTTACAAAAGAGAAACTGAGTTCAGAGGAGTCCCTCAGAGTTCACACATGTTGGTACCATTTGTTCTCAGTACTTTGCCTAAAAGTTCTCATTTACTCTTTCCACCAGCCGAGGGGGAGGTAGCATTACTAGCCCCATATCATAGTAAGAACATGGAGGTGATAGGTCCAACGCTGCGCACCCAGATGGAGGGAGGATTTGCACTTGGGTCTGTGACCGCCCACCCCTCTCACCCTGTCACTCCTGCTCCAGTGCAGTCTTACCTGTGCTTGTGACTGCTGTCCGTGGTCTTTCTCAGCTCTTTGATCCAGAGCCTATTTTTGCTGCTTTTCTGTGTCCCCCTGCTGTTGGTCTGGGCCTTTCCAGAGACGCGGGTGCCTGGTAAGGAGGTGGTGCATTGTCCTGGGGGCCAGGGAGACGGAACTGGGGTGCCTCCCACCCCTTTCTCTGTAACACAGGCCCTGCAGGCTGGTTTGGAATTGTGCCCGGGCAAGGATGAAATGCCCCAAGGACAGAGTTGGATGCCAGAGTTAGCGGAAGCTGGCAGTTAGCTGACTTCCAAGAAGTCTTATCTGCATTTCTCTGTCTTTTTCTCCTGCCCGATGGGTACTCACTGGCCTTGTTCCTCTTCACAGGTGTACAAGCTCCTTTATGCTTCCCGACTGGCAGATTACGGCCTCCCGTCTCAAGCCTTGCATTACTGTGAAGCCATTGCCATGGCCCTGCTTAGCCAGGGAGAAAGTGAGCACCCTGTGCTTTTAGGGGAGCTCATCAAGGTGAGTGCACAAAGGGCTCCCTGCAGGTGCTTATCTCCAGTGTTCAGAGGATGCGGCTGTAAAGCGGCTTGGACTCCACGTCCCATCTCCCTTGAACATGCTGTCTTTGACCATGTATGCGTGCCCAGATGTGATAAGCACAAGGAGGGATGACATAGGTGGGGCGGTTGTGGGGCCAGGCACGTGCTGCTTGGGAAATCCGTTCTGTGTCCTCCTTTCTGGTATAGTAAGACTGCATGTCACGGTGAGCTGGTCTAATGATAAAAGCTGGGCTTTGCCATTCTATTTTAGTGGTTGAAATAGGAAATGATCCTATTAAATGCTTTCAATGCCTGCAATATTTGATCACATGTGGGAGACATTTTATCTTTGTGAAGAGAAAGATAGAAAGAAGGGTAGGGGAAATGTTTGTATTTGTTTTAATAATTTTATTGTTTAGGATTTTGAACTTGCACCTTAGTCTGTGTGCATCACATACCACCCTCCACCAGGGCTCCAGCTCCCTCCTCTTGTTCCCTTCTCCTTTCCCTCCACTCACCCCCCACCCCGTCAGCCAGTTTTGTGTCCTGTGACTTTGTTTCATTATTTTCCACACATGGGTGAAAGCATCCTATATTTCTCTTTTTCTTTCTGACTTATTTTGCTTAGCATGATCCCTCCAGTTCATCCAGGTTGTTGCAAAGGGAACGACTTCATCTTTTTTTCAGCTGCATAGAATTCCATGGAGCACACAGACCACAGCTTCTTTAGTGGGATACATTTTAAAATGAAAAAGAACTTATACTGACCATTGGTTCCTGGGGAAGAGAACAATCTGGCAAATGGTTGTTCCAATTAATTGAAGAAAAAGTAATTAGCTGGAGAGGAAAAAGGCAGCTGACCATCAATTTTTGTTTTGCTTCTGATAAAACCCAAGTGTTGGATTCTGTAACCAGTAAAACCTGTACTGCTGACTTCCCTCACCCCAAGATTTCTGCCAATAGGACAATGATGGCCCCCGCAGGGAAGAGCAGTACAGTCTGAGGACTTAACTGGTGGAATGGGACCTTGCAATAAAAAGTTGTCCTTGACCAGCTTGGGGTCACATCTCAGGCCCCACCCGGGTCTCCAATGAGAATTAGCATTTTAACAAGGTCCCAGGTGGCTCTCTTGGGCCCAGCAGCAGGTTGGCCAAGAGATGCAACCAAGTAACAGTTTCCTCTCATCTTTTATTTAGGATCTGACACCAGGATGGGTTAATTGTTTATGTTGCAATTTGAGAACTGAGCTGCTGAATGTGCTACCTCTCTGTTATTCTTTATAATCTAATTTACAAGGTTGTTGAATTAAGGTTCTCTCTGTTTCCCCCATGGCCTGTCCATTTCTCTCACTCCTCTCTCCCCTCTCCCCTCTGACTGTCTGCCTCTGACCCACTTGGAAACCTGGCACAGCTAGCAGAGAAACTGAAGCTGTCAGATCCTCTGCTTTTAGACGGACGCCGTGGGGATAGGGACCAGGAGCCGGACTGGCTGGGGCAACTTCGGAGCCGGCAGGTGGCGCTGGAGGTGAGTGGGCCAGAAGGAGTGGGCCTTCTGCTGACTGAGACCTGGTGTGAGTGCTGCTCAGACCTAGCACCTCCCCGGGCCAGGCTGTTTGTGCCTCTCTCCTGGGTAGCCGGTTCTGTGCTCACTTGCTCCTGAGATGGTGGGGCCCTCCTCCAAATCTGCCACCCTTCTCTGCAGCTCCAGAAAAGACGTTTTATGGCCATCAAAACTCTGTCTCTCAGTTTGGAACAATGGATCACAGAGGACTATGTCACTTTCATGTGTAATGTAGGGCAATTGCTTAAAAGAATTCTGGGCTTTTCCTTTTAGTTCTGACAATTCAAGAGCTGCCGGGAGGAATTGCACAGTAATTGGATAGGGCCTCCGCCATCTCTGTGCCCCTTCTCTGAACAAAGGACGGGTAGATTTTTCATGGTGTTCGTGGCCCTTGCTCTTTCCATGCATTGCACACTCTGGGGCCTACAGGATCCCCTCCCACCCTGGTTTTATTGAGACAAAGTTGACATACATTGTATGAGTAGAAGGGGTAAGCATCAGACTGGACTTAAATCTACTGTGAAATGATTACCATAGTGAGTTTATTTAACATCCCTCAGTTCATACAAAAAAGAAGAAAAATGGTTTTTCTTATGATGAGAGCTCTTAGGATATGTACTCTTAACATGTTTCCTAGATACCATACGGCAGTGTTAACTGTACTCAGCGTGAGTAATGATCACTCGTACTCATATCTTATAATTGGAAGTTTGTGTCTTTTGACCACCTTTGTTTTCTTCCTCTTACCTGCGCTTCCACCAATCTGATCTCTTTTTCTGAGTTTTCTTTTTCACTTAAAAAAAAAAAAATTCACATATAAGTGAGGTTGACAGTATTTGTCTTTCTCTGACTGACTTACCTCACTTAGCACAACGCCTGCAGGATCCATCCGTGTTATCCCAAATGGCAGAATATCCTTTTCATGGCTGCATACTATTCCCTTGTAGACACACCATATCGATTTTATCTACTTAGCTGGCTATTGTAAATAATGATGCCATGCACATGAGGGCACAGATATCTTTCACATCAGTGATTTCATTTCCTTTGTATGTATTCCCAGAGTGAAATTGCTGAAACACATGATAGTTCTATTTTTAATATTTTGAGAATTATTCATAGTGTTTTCCATAGTGACTGTACCAATTTACAATCCCACCAACAGCACACAAGGGTGTTCTTTTCTCCACAACTTCACCAACACTTAGCTATTGTCTTTTTATAACTCCATTCTCATAGGTGTGAGGTGATGTCTCATGGTGGTTTTGATTTGCCTTGCCCTGATGATTAGTGATGATGAGCATCTTTTCATGGACCTGGGTTTAGTTCCTTCCACTTGGCCCTTCCTCTGGGAAGTGATGAATGACCCTGGTCTCTTGGGTCCCTCCTGCTCTGAGCAGAGCTGAGAACTGGGAAGGGCTGAAGCCCCTCCTGCCCACCTGCAACTGCTCCTAGCTCGCCCTGAGGTTCCCTTACCTTGTCACTTCCACTGAAGTTTCTTTTTAACTTAATTTTTAAATAATTGCTCCCTGTTTTATTTTTTTTCTGTGTTGCTTATAAGGATTTCACTTTTTTTTTTAAACAGCAAAAAGTGGCAGGAAATCTTGGGGATCCTCCTCCTGCTCACTCAGACATTTCAGGAGCCAGAGGAACACCAGGTACTCATAACTTTGACCTTGAACAGGTTGGACAAGATGACCAAATTCACAGTCCCGCCCTTCCCTTCCCTGTTGCCTTCCTTGCCTGTGTCAGTGTGTCCCTGGTTGCCGGCACCATTGTCACACAGCCCTGCCTGCCACAGGCCTCCTGACACTTCTAAATTTCCACATTATTAGAGTTTCTGCTTCACGGTCGGGGTTCCATACTTGTTGCCTCATGTTGTTGTCTCATTGTCTTGCCCATGTGAACACCTCAATCGCGGTTATGTTCATTTCTCGAGGCCAGAAATGCCTCTATATTTCATGATGGCTCATCTCCTTTTCATGTTAGTGCTGGGGATATAAGAAACACTCAAGATTTTTGAGGTGCCTTTTGCCACATACATGTGAACTATGTTTCAGAGTGTTTTCAATGCATGCCCTCCTTTTCCCTCAGGATGTCTCTGGGTGCTGATTTGGGCAGACGTTACCCCCAAGGATTCCACACTCTTTCCCCAAATTACACCTCATGGTGGTGGCAGGACGTTGCCTCACCACTGAACTTCAGTCATTTCCTTCAGAGATGAATGTGGGGAAGGCCAGGAGGGGTGGCCTTGGTCTTTGCTGCTCAGTTTTGCTGCTGTCAGACTGATAGTGAGGGGATGGAGGAGAGCTAGGCTGGGTGTCCGCCTGGCAGCTATGTCTCCTGTTACCCAACTGAGCAGGTGGGTCAGCCTCACGCACAGTCCTGTGACCTTGGGTCCATCATCACACACATACCTTAGGCCACGCCCCACCTATCAGCAATGTGGTGACGCTAGCCATCATGTCTCTGTTCTGATTTTTTTAAACATTGAGGTATAATTGACATAGAGCATTAACTTAGTTTCAGATGTGTGATCTTGGTTTTAACTGGGAACTTTCCAAGTTTAAATACCCAAGTCCATGAGGAAATCCTTCAAGAGTAGTCTGACCGTATTTCCTTGAGACAAGATCAGGACATTGTGATGGCAAACAGGACAGGCTTATGCAGGGGAGGAGGTAGAGCAATCCGAGCAGGAGCAGAGCTGCCAGGCAGCAAAAGTAAGTACAATGTCAGTGCCGGTAAGGACCATCTTTAACATGGGGTAAAGCGCGTAGCTGCTTTTGGGCCCCCTCCTCAGATTGGACCTGGGGAACTCAACTACCTCCTTGGTACTGCATTAAAGAGGCTGTGGTTTAGTAAAAACAGGACAAAATTGACACCTGTACTAAAACAACAGGATGGTTGGGAAATATGGAAAAAAGGTACTGTCCTGTTTACAACGGTATGTATGATCAGCCTGTTCAAGGAGCAAGAGTTGACCCCCACGTTAAGAACTGTAGTGTTAGATTCGATGTAATTTCTGCCTTCCTAGCCCACCCTGACTGAGGCTCAGAGACCATGCGGGAGTGAGGAGATCGTTCTGTAAACTGCAGCTGCAGCTTCGAGGGGTGTTGTGCTTGTCATGACATTCATGCCATCACATCACGTAGCCTTTCCCCTGCTTTCCCCAAAGGACACAGCAGAATTAGTTCCTGGTGTGGTTAATCTATGAAATGGCCTCACCTTTTCCTCTTTGTCTGATTCCTTAGAAAACACTTTCTATCAGGACCTTTCGGGACATCATGCTGAGTCCGAAGCTCTTGAGGACTTCTCAGCCCCGTGGCCCAGACCGGAGCAGACGGGCCTGGCTGGGCCGACCCTGCAGCAGCCCAGCCTGGCTGGAGGAGGTGCAGGGAAAATGGGAGTCCCAGTGCCACTTTACCCAGTACCTCAGACTCATCTGCCGGGAACCAGAGTCAGCATGGCTGTGACAGGCGCCTCCGGAGGAAGGGCCTGGGAGGAAACCCAGCAGATGTCCCTGCCCCAGGGTAAGGCCAGTAGCTAGGGCTACCTTGAGGGAGGTGCTTTTTGGGGAAGCAGGTTGGGGGAGGCGTCTCAACAAAGGGGTCAGAGCAGGTATCAATGCACGTGGGAGTGCTCGAGGGGTCCTGTGTGTCAGTGGTTCTGTTTCTCGGCACACATCCAAGGAGACTGTCCCCCGCCATTCCAGTCTCCCTCTGGACTGGGACTAGCAGAGCATGGCTGATGGCAGCCTCTCCTGCCCAGCCCTTCGTCAGTCAGTTCATCTTTGGAATTCTGGGAGAGGCTGCAGGTGCAAAGGTGAAGGGGCAACCACCTGCACCCCGACCTGTAGAGCAACCAAGTCAAGTTCTGAAGTCACCTGAGTCAGAGAGCTTGAGCTCAGGGGTTGTCCTGGCCCCTACGTTGTTCAGGCACCTTGGATTCTGAGTGTGGCCAGCAATGCTGGGTGAGACTTGGAGGTGCTGGAAGCAGAGAGAGGGCTAGATCTTAGACCTTCTCAGAGAAGGCCCAGTCCAAGATGGGAGACTCTACGGGGTGATGGCCCCATGGAGTCTGTGATTGGCTCTGATTCCCAGGGATCAAGGGAGAGGTGGGTATGGACTTCACCCTCACTGTCACCTGACTGGGGTCGTGGGCTTGGCACCTAGCCGTTCTGTCAGGACAGCCCCTGTGTCCCTGATGCTCTTCAGGATGAGTGAAAAAAGTAAAGGCCAGTCATGATTTTCGTTTGTGCTTCGTGCCACAGGAGAGAACACAGTGTCCCAAGAAACCTTTCAGCCTCCTGATGGTTCCACAGTCATTCTCCAATCACAGGTGAGAGGACAGAGCAGAACTGAGACCCACGACCCCTGGAAGCTCTGGATTTCCCCTAGTTGCCCTGGTTTCTTTGCCACATGCAAATCTGCTCCTCAGCCACCGTCTGCACATTGTACCCAATCCGAGAGGGGGAGGGTCTGTGCTCCTGTCCGTGGTCAGTCTGCCCACCTGTGTCTGTGCAGGAGGGAGCTGTAGGACTGGGCTCTGTGCTCGCCTCAGATCTCCCTCTCATGCTGCTTCTTACTCTCGAACTTAAACTCTTGCCTAGTCCCATCATGCCGAGGGAGACTTTTGACCTTCCCCACTCCTCTTATTCTGCTATTTACTACCTATGTGACCTTCAGTAGGTTGCTTAACCTTTAGATTTTTCATATGTATGGCGATCATACATCCAGGTTGAACTGAGATTGTCTTGGTTTAGCATTGCTGTCCCTGCATCCCACCCGGTTTGACATTCTGTCCAGGTTTCAATCACAGTTTACTTAAAGTTAATTTGGGCAAATACATGCCCAATAAACTAGCTCCAAATTGCCCGACAGGGGTGCAGGTTTCCCTAGTGGGGCTGTGATGCAGCTACTTATTAGCCCCTCGCCTGAACACACACATACACACACACACACACACACACACATACACACAAACATACACACAATCAAGCCTGTTGATACTCCAGTTGGCTCCAGTTGCAACTTTTAAAAATTATGGTTAAATCTACTCATATGTAAAATGGGGCAAAAATAATGGGACATGTAAGGATTCGATGAATCGTCCTATAAAAGCACTTAGAGTGTAGTGTTCAGTATGCAGTAAATCTATATGCATTAGAATAAAAAATGAAAAGGTTTTTTTTCTACATTTGTCAAAGTATTTTCCAAAAGTTGTACCAAATCTGCTTTTTTGAGAGTGCAAAATGTCACTATTCCACAAAAGGACACACATCATGTGATTTCACTTATATGGGTGCTTAGAGAAGACAAATTCATGGAGACAAAAATTGTAGAGGTTGCCCGAGTTTGGAGGAGGGGACAAAAGGAATTAGTTTTAATGGGTACAGAGATTCTGCAGGGGAAGATGAAAAGTTCAGGAGAGGGATGCCGGCAGTGGCTGTGCCACATCATGAATGCTCTTGAACTGTACTCTTAAACATGGTAACATTGGTAAGTTTTGTTTTGTTTATTTTGCCACAATACAAAGATGTCACTACAAAGGGCCATGGGTGTAGTCTGCTCACTCTGGCATGTTCGCTCACGGCTGATCTGGAGCACACCTGGAAGGAAGTGCATTCTAAGACCAGCTGGTCTGGGGTGTCACATTCTCTGTCCTTTGGTAGGAGGACTGTTTCCTGGCTGTCTTCACCTCCAGAGGTCCATGCCCATGCCCTGGGCCTTGGCATAGTTCTGGAAAGCTGTTATTTGCTTGTGCAGCAGCCCAGGCTCCAGAGAATTAGGGGTGACGTGAGGTTGGGGCTTGGGCGCTGTCCTTGTCCTGAGCCCTGAGCCTGTCACCTGATGACTAAGTCCCATCAGTCAAACAGGAACAACTGGTTACTGAATGGGTCACGCTTTCCTCTGTGTTTTTCTTAATTCCAGACACCACCAATTCCCAGAGCCCGAAATACTTCCGAGAGCTCTACCGTTTCAGCCAAGGAGGATGAAGGGGAGTCCTCCGATGAGGCGGATAGGAAGGCGTTCCCAAATACTGCGCGGAAGGGCAGGAGAGGCGACGTGGGGGCTGCAAAGGTGGGGCTGGTTCTCCTTTACACGCCCTTCCCTGATGCAGGAGCACAGTGGTGTCCCTGAGTCCCTGTGTCCCTAGGTCACCTTGGGTCCCTGTCTTCATGCCATCATCCTGGGTCCCTATCTCCCCACCATCACCCTGGATTCCTGCCTCCCCATCATCACCCTGGGCTGGGCTATCAGAGTGGGGAGAGACAAACCTGCAGCCCTCTCCTGCAGAGCTCAGGCTTTGGCTGGTTCGGTTGGTTCCGCTCCAAGCCCAGTGGTACTGCATCCCCTTCTGGAGATGAAGACACGTCAGACAGTTCTGACTCTGAGGTACGGGGAAGGTGGATACCCCTCCTGTGGGCCCTTCAGGGGGAGTGTCCACAGCTCCTGGGTCCAGAGCTGCCCCTGACTCTCTGTCCTGAGGAAAAGAGGCTGGGGTGGGAAAGAAGCAGGTCCTAGGAAGGCAAAGTCCCAGAAGGCCCCCAGCCAGGAGAGGGGTCAGCCCCAGGGAGCAGATCTGGGTCTCCAACAGAGGGTGGGCCTCAGAAAGAGGAGTGGGAGAGCTGTCCAGAAGCCAACTATGGGTGAGACTGCTGTGTGGTTGCTGTAGGAATGCCAGTAGGCTGATGTGGAGTTGCCGGCCACCAGTGTCACCAAAGCTGCCATTGTCCTTCATGTACCTTTCCTTCTCAACTCACAGGAGACCCCCAGAGTGCCGTCTGCCCTCCAGGCTGGACCGGGCCTCTCACTGACTCCCCCATCAGAGCCTCTGTCTCTGCTGGGCACCAGCACCTTTTCCAGGGGCACAGGTATGCCCGCCTCACGACCGGGGTGCATCTGGGAGTGGGAGCTCCTCTGTGCTGAGCTATGAAACCAGTTAGTTCATTGCTTTCTAGGTGAGGGTGACGTCCAAGGACCAGCATCCAGAGGTGCAGCAGCCGAGAGCGCTGGGAGTGGAGGCCTGTCTGGGCCGGAGGTGAGTTACCTGCATAGTAGAGACTGGGGTCCCCAGAAAGCTGCATATGCGAGGACAGGACTTCAACAGGCTGGAGACGCCCCTGAGGCTGATTCTTGGAGACGATGGAGGAAGCATTGGGTCTATAGCAAGTGTCGTGGACCAATGGCTTCTACATTGTTTCCTGGTGTGGCAGGCCCCTCTCTCCCATGTGTAGATGGATGTACCCCCCCATAGACATGGTCTCCCCTCTGTGCGTTTATGTCCAGATCTCTTCTTGGGCAGATGTCAAGGATCAGGACCTAACCCAATAGCTTCGTTTCGCCTGAATTGCTTCTTTTAAGACTGTTCCAAATACATTCTGAAGTTTTGGGGCTAGGATTTCAACATTATTTTTTGGGGTACAGTGTGACACAGCTTCCTTAGGTCCCAGTAGGAGCCAGGGTCCTTGGCAAGTGCTGGAGTAAAGTCTTGATGACTTGTCCACACTGGTCCACACATGGGTTTCATGTCAACTGCTAGGAAGACATTTTCATTTCTTGCAGCCGGGTAGAACGTTCTGCTAGAATTTTAGGTCTTTCAAAGAAGATGATAATACCATGATGTGGCAAGTGCAATTTATTGTGACTTCATCTTTTTATTAAATTTTTTTTGCATTTCTTTTTTAAAATTGAGAACTTCAGTTTACAGCCTAAGATACATTTTAGGTGTGCAGGCTTGCTCTTCATCAGATATGTGACTCCACACCATGCCTGCCACCACATTTCTCAGTCTCCCCTCGTTGTCCATGGGACTCCACTGTCCTTTGCTCCCACATTCTACCCGCTTTCTCTCTGGTAGCCTCCATTATGCATTTTTTTGTCTTGTCTTGTCTGTTCATTTGCTTTGTTTCTTTATATTCCACACATGTGTGCGGTCATCTGGTAGTGTTTGTCTGTCTCCTTCTGGCTTATTTCACTTAGCATAATCCCCTTTATGTCCATCCATGTTGTCACAGATGGCAAGATCTTATCTTTAACATCTTTTTTTTTAATGAAGGTGAACAGGCAGACAGGAAAGAGAGAGGAGGAAGGAGCACATTCATTCATTTTAGCTAGTTGATCCGGATTGTTCCTTGTCTAGACTGACCCCAGGTCTCCAACCTGGTACCCTGATGTAAGCAGACCATGCCCAGTAGACTTAGTTGCTAAGCCACCAGGCTGTGCCAGGATTTCATCTTTTTTTAAATAGCTGATCAGCAGTCTGCTGGTTATATCTATCAGTGGGCACTTAGGTTGTCTCCATATTTGGGGACTATAACAGTGTTGCATGAACACGCAAGTGTATGTATGCGCACACATGGATGTGGGCATGAATGCATGCATGCATGTTAGTCCTTGACCCCCGCCTCAGTCACAAGGGTACACTCCAGTATATTTTTGAATTAGTGTTTCATATTCTTCTGATAGATAACCTAGAACTGAGATTGGTGGACCATATGGTAGTTCTATTTTTAACTTTTTGAGGCACTGCCATAGAGTTTTCCAAAGCGGCTATGCCATTTACATTCCCTGTTATGGCTTTCCCTTGCCTGCCTCAGGTACGGGGGAGTACCTGAGCCTCTGTTCTGCCCCCAGACCTGGGGGTTGCTCTGCCTGCCCAAGCTATGCTCATTTGCTTGAGAGTCCCCGAGTCCTACAAGTTCTACCGTCCCCACCTGCAGCTCTGGATTGGGGTTGACGCTCAAGGAGAGTCCTTGGTGTTCTGGAATCTGGGAACAGCGACTGATGGGGTTTCCTCTGACTTTTCATCGCAGGCTGTCTCCTCTGAGATGCACTTCCACCCTGGCGCTCTGCTTCCTCCACCCTCCTTGGAAGGGGCTGTCCCTCTCTACAACCCATCTCAGGTCCCTCAGGTAAGGGAGACAGAGGGAGCAGGGTTAGGAGCACAGGTCTGGAATAAGGGGACCCAGTTTATAATCCCAGTTTACCATTTGCTGTGTGTGCCTTCTTGAGCAGTGATTTAACCTCTCTGTCTTGGTTTCTGCATCTGGAAAATGGGGTTAGTAGGAGTCACCTCACATGGTAGTTCTAAGGACTAAATGGAGCCTGTCTGGAGGGCCACACTCAGAGGATGCTCTGTTGATGTCCCTGTTATTAATCTTACTCTTAGTCTTTCTTAACTCTGGAGACTTGAGAGACACAATTGGTGTTGGCATCAGTGAAGGGTGACAGCGTCCCTCCATCCAGGCTAAGAGGACCGTGGCAAACTTGGAGAAAAACTAAAGTCCTTGGGCAGCTTATTGCTCAGATGTATTGTTTGGCCTCCCCTTTTTATAAAACTGATTATATTTGCCCTGTTTAAGAGAAGATGTTGAGTGAAAATGAAAGCTTAGTACCTGCCCTGGGAGGACAAATGCCACTGCGGTGTTAATACCTGGATGCTCTACCCAGCCGCCCACCAGGCCTGCGCGCGTCAGGCTCGGGGCTATGCTGGAGCGGTGTCTCTTCTTTTTCAGCTCACCATGCCTGCTAGCCTCAATCGGCCAAATCGCCTGGCCCAGCGCCGCTATCCAACCCAGCCATGATGAGGACTGCCCATCCCAGGCTTGTCTTCCTGGGGCACAGCTTTTATGTCATTCTCCTTTCTTAATGTCCCTGCCCGGCTGCTCATTTGGGCCTCCTGAGGGCTGTGAAAGCTTGCTGCCTCCACAGAACACTCAGACAGCCAGGGGACAGGGTCTCCCGCGTCACAGCTTGCTCTGGTCTCTTAAGATCAATTCAGAGCAATACAAATTCCTCACCAGATGGAAAAACTGGGTCTCAACAACTGGACATGAGTAGAAAATCAGGCACATAGGTTGGTGACTTCAGATCCTCTGCAACGCCAGGGTCGAAGTATGCACTGCTTGACTCAGCATGGACACCACTGGATTCCACAGCAGGGAACAACTGAGCAGGGGGCCCTCAGAACCATGATAGGGCCGAACTTTGACTCTTCGTCTTCATTAAAGACCAATTCACAACTAGGGAACAACTGAGCAGGGGGCCCTCAGAACCATGATAGGGCCGAACTTTGACTCTTCGTCTTCATTAAAGACCAATTCACAACTCTAGTTAGCAAAGTTATTCTACTGAAACTTGATGATTGTTTCCTGTCATAATTCCCTCTTCTGTGACATTTCAGCGGTTTCCCTCTTGGTCCTAGTGTGGTGTTCATTTAAAAAATGTGGTTCAGATTAATTATATTGCTCTCACTTTCTTAGCCAGTCGTATTTTTTCACATTCTGGCATCTGGCTATCAAGTTAGATTGCTGTAGGCATCATATTGTCATGGTAACGACTCAACCTAATGATGCAGACGAATGGAACATCAGCGTACTAAATGATGGAAAACATTTCCTAAAATTTCACCCCTTCCAGAAGAGAGGAGGAACACATGCCATCAGCTTGTTAATACCTCCCTTCCCACCTCAGGCCTTTGCAAATGGATGCTCGGAGGGTCACTGGAGCCACAAGGAGGAGGGTGGAACATCTTGGAAATTTCCATTTCTCCTTTCAATCTCCAAATAGGAATGATTTTTGATGTTTGTCAGATTTGCTGAAAATTGCTTTTCACAAAGAAAATTTTTTTTGTGTCTGTAATTGTACATATAGGTTTTGTACTCTAATGTACTTTGGTTCTGATGTTGACAGCCATTAAACCAGATAATTTTATAGCCAATGCTGGGCTCTGGCTGATTTTTGCAGAGGGAGAAAGCTCTCTGAGTGGTCTCTCCCCTGAGGTCTCTCTAATAGCGAATTTGTTGTGTGTTAAGGTATGAATAGCTGGAAAGAGCCCTTTTTTAATAGCATATCTAAGGACTGATCCTCTTCCAAGTCTACGCTGATATTATCTTTCAATTTAAAAATACAGACAAAGGCACCTTTGATTCAAATTAGTCACTTTATTAATGATTGTGCATATTCTGTTCTTGAAAAAGTTTATTCATCTCTCAGCTTAATTAGGAAATGTGTACCTAAGTGTTTTTTGTACCTCAAGGCCCCTGAGTAAGTCCCGTTCCCTTTTCTGCCTGTGAGAACTTTTATTCCTTCTGTTTGGTGTGCTGACACCCAGTGGTGGTCGCTGGCAGTCGTGTTTGAGTTTACAGGGAGCCAGACTGCTTGCACTGGAGTCCCAACTCACCAGCACTTCACCTTTGCACCTTGGCAAGCTTACCCAAGTGCCCTGTGCTTTAGTTTCCTCATCTGCAAGATGAGCAGAAAATTACAATAGTATCCAAGTCACAGGGACACTGCGAGAGTGGTAGGCAGCTCTGTGAAGAGTACCTGGGAGCTGCTAACTACCACGTAAGGCTAGTGTATAATCTAGCAAGTAAAACTTGCATACTTTAAAAAGATTTCAGGATGTGTCCTTATTACTAAGGCAGTTTCTCTTTCCGTATGTCACTGCCACCTATGCTAAGCCATGCTGCTTCACTGAGGTGAAGTCCTTCCTACTCAATAGAAAGAAGCGCCATAGAGGAGGCGTGTGAGGACCAGAGAGGAAGGCAAAGAGTGAGGTGCCTGTGTCTTCCTCCTGTTGGGATTATTCTTGGAAAACCAGTGATGGAAACAGAGTCAAGGAAAGCAAGCATTGACCTTCGTTCCTTCCCAGGCAAAGGAATGTGCAGCGGTGAACAAATTATCTGAGAGGAAAGTCAGGGGCTTATGCACTAGGGAGGGAGGCGGTGTTTGTGCTGGTTGGTGAATGCACCCATTAATCTGTGTGAAGTTGACCAAAATAAGTCCTCGTGTCCATATGGCAGGAAAGAGCCTTCTGTTGGGTTTATAAAGGGTCTGATCACCCTGGGTCACTCAGAGTTCTTAGTTTATCAGCTTTTATTTTAGTGGTGGTGCGATTGCTAAAGGTCATGACCCTTTGCAGCTTTCACTTATCAAAACCAGTTGGGAAACAAAGCCAGTGCAGCTGTGAAAGGAAGATGTTTGATTCTTTTACTCAGCGGAAGCTTGGGGAGCAGAGCAGATTGTGGCAAAATGTGCTGCTGGGGACAGGAACCCGCGAGCACAGGGCTGGTGGCTCTTTGTCTGTGCAAGTGTGGGCGGGGTACTTGTCCAACATAGTGGAGCCATTGCGGCTCAGCCTTGGGGATGGCCATGGTCCGTTTGGAGGTTGAGCCCTGGCTCTCTGCTGCAGGTTCCTGCTGTACAGCCCTTTGTCTGGGAAGGAGCTCAGGCCAGTGGGAAAAAAGAAACAATCCACCCTACCCCCTTTCTCTTTGAAAAATCAAATAACCAAAAACACATTGCTTAGAAGAGACTGAGATTATTAATTGGTAGTTTGCACCCTGCCCCCTTAATGGGGTGTCAGGTTGGAAGAAAGATCCCTGTTAGGAAATAAAGAAGCTACATTTTCCTTTCAAAACCAAGTGGGAATGCACGAATGTGTGATCCTGCTAGCTACCTATAATATTTATATGAAAACATTTAAACTTAACACTCAATAATTTGGAAAAGAACAAACCATTAAATTCTATTTAGTGTCTATCACATCTCACAACTCCAGCCTCTGTCTAATCCCATTATATGGTGACAACACTACCAACAAGCCTTGATTCCTCAGTCACCTAGACACTCTCCCCTTTCAGCATCAACTCAGGCTTCAGGTTGCTCAGGATCAAAGCTTCTGGCAGCTTACTCTGCACCCCCCAAATCATCTTTCTCCTCTGAGCAACCAAGAAGAACAAGAGACTGCATCCATCTCTTCAGAAAAATCAGAAAATTTTCTTCCCAAGAGGAAATATGCAAAACACTGTTCTGTTTGAAAAGGCATAGCCAGTCTCTCCACGCTCAGTACCCAGTCCCCCTTCTGTTCTGGACACGGCACGTGTTTGACCTGCACTCAGTAGCGTGTGTGGTGGGCCTTGGCTACGAACACGGTCTCCAGCGCTGCCTGCCTTCATGAACTGCACACACCATGCACCCGTCCCTCAGATCTTTCAGAAATGCTTTCTTAATGAGATTTAAAGTGATTTTGAATGAGGATTAACAACACATTCAGATGTTTTCAAAACAATCTCACTAAGTAGAGGAATCTGCTTCCCACACTTTCTTCCCTTTTGTCCTGGTGTCCAGGTGATCGTACTTCTCTGGAAATAGGTCAACCACAGTGTGACTCAAACTTGACTGACCTGTGTTAACGGCTCATCAGGTCCCGGTGCAATGCCTGCCTGTCTTTATCCATCTCAGAGTTGACCAAGTATCCAACTTTTCAAGAATCTCAAGACAGGGGGATTCCGTGGTGTCCTGGGAGGCTTCGCACCCTTACACGGCAGGAAGCTGTTCTTAATACTTTATACCCAAATCACTCATGTGGCTCCTTAAGACACTCAGCTGGTCCTCAATGGAGATGGCAAACAGCTGCTCACCACCACCTGGGCCCGGAACAATTTCACACTCTGGAAGGTCATTAAATCCTGCTTCCACTTTTGAAATTCAGTCTTACAAATTGGAGTTTTCTTGACTAGAATTGGGGAGTAAATGAGCTAAATGCCTGGGGTCTTTTGGTTGCTGCCATAGCCAGACGATGAATTTCAACAGTAATATTTGTGTCGGGCACTGTGGTATAACTTTCTAGGAGGCACATGGTATCATTATTTCAACATGTTACAGATGGGAATGTGGAAACTCCAGAGAGAGTAGGCAGTTTGTTCAAAGTCACACAGTTACTAAGATGGTGCTGGGGTTGGAATCCAGGTACTATTTAAAAAAAAAACTTATTTCTTTTGTTCATGATGCCACATTCATTTTAGGATATTGAAGTGTGTATCAGTTTATATTTCACAGCACACCCACCGCAGAGATCCAGTGTCCCTTACAGCCACCTTTTCTCTTCTACCCCCTCTGATACCACCCACCATCATAACCACATCCTGTGTCCTGCTATTTTTGTTGGGATGTGTATAATCATTTGTTTCATTTCATTATATTCCATATATATTCCTGTATTTCCTTTTCTTTCAGGTTTATTTCACTTCACTTGATGTTCTCCAGTTCCATCCAGATTGTTGTAAAGAGCACAATTTCACCTTTTTAAATTGCGGCATAGAATTCCATTGAGCATATGTACCATGGCTTCTTTATCTAGTCATCTGTTGATGAACATTTAGGTTGTTTCCACGTCTTGGCTACTGTGAACTGTGCTGCTATGAACATTAGGGTGCAGATGTTTTTTCTGACTAGAGATTTTGTATTCTCTGGGTATATGCCCAAGAGTGGGATTGCTGGATCGATTGGTAGATTCATTTTTATTTGTTTAAGGAATCTCTATACTCTTTTCCAAAGAAGTTGCACCAATTTACATTCCCATCAAAAGCATAGGAGGGTTCCTTTTTCTCCACACTCCCTCCAACATCTTCTATTTCCAGTCTTTTTTGATATAGGCCGTTCTCACAGGTGTGGGGTGGTATCTCACCATAGTTTTTATTTGCATTTCTCTGATGATGAGTGATGTACAACATTTTTTAAGGTGTCTGTAGGCCATCTGTGTCTTCTTTAGTTATGTGTCTATTTAGTTCTTCTGCTGATTTTTCTAGGAGGTCATTTGCTTTTTTATTGTTGAGACGTATGAGGTCTTTGTACAGTTTAGAGATTAAGCTCTAATCTTATGTATGTCGTATGAACATCTTCTCCATTTCCCTGTGTTGTCTTTTTGTTTTAGCAGTAGTTTCTTTTGCTGTGCAGAAGTTTTCAGTTTGATGTAGTCCCAATTGTTTAGTTTTGCTTGGGTTTCCCTTGTGGTCACTGTTCTTTCCCCAAAGACATCTTTAAGGATGAGGTCAGAGTGTTTTTCCCACATTTTCTTCTAAATATTTTATGGCTTCAGGTCTAATGTCCAGGTCTTTGATTCATTTTGTGCTAATTTTTGTGTATGGCGCTAATGAGTAATCTATTTTCTTTCTTTCCAGTTTTCCCAACACTGTTCGTTGAACAGACTTTCCTTCCTCCATTGTTTGCACTTCGCACCTTTGTCATAGATTAACTGTCCATGCAGATATGGTTTTATATCTGGGCTCTTGATTATGTTCCACTGATGGGTGTGTCTGGTTTTTTCCCCCCAGTACCATATTGTCTTGATGATGATTGCTTTGTAGTATAGTTTAAAGTCAGGGAAGGTGATTCTTCTGCATTTCTTTTCTTTCTTTCTTTTTTTGGTCTTAAGGTAGTTTTGGCTATTTGAGGCTTTTTATCATTCCATACAAACTTCAGTATTGTACTGAATGCTCGATTTCCTTGAACAACATCCCTGGGATTTTGAACAGATATTACATTAAACCTACATATTGTTTTGGGTAGAATGGTCATTTTTACTAAGTTGATTTTTCCAATCCATGAACATGGAATATTTTTCCATCTCTTTGTGTATTCTTCAATTTCTTTTTATTAATGTCTTGTAAATTTCATTGTAGAGGTCTTTCACTTCCTTGGTTAAGTTTATTCCCAGGTATATGATTTTTCTTGGTGCTATTGTGAGTAGGAGTTCTTTCTTAATTTCTTTTTCCTCTGCTTCATTCTTTACATATAGGAATGTTATTGATTTTTGTGTTGATTTTATAATATCCTGCCACTTTGCTTTATTTGTCTATTATTTTTAGCAGACTTTTTGTGGAGTCTAGGATTTTTTAGGTATAATATCATGTCATTTGCAAGTAACAATAGCTTTATTTCATTTTTTCCAATTTGAATTTGTTTAATGTCCTTTTCCTGTCTTATTGTTCTAGTCAAGACTTCCTGAACTATGCTGAATAGTAGTGGAGATAGTGGGCAACCTTATCTAGTTCCGGATCTGAGGGGATAGGCTCTCAGTTTTTCACTTTCGATTATGATGTTGGCTGTAAGTTTGTCATATATTGCTTTTTATTATGTTGAAGTAAGTACCTTTTATTCCTATTTTGGTGAGGTTTATTTGTTATCAAGAATGGGTGTTGACTCTTGTCAAATCACATGGTTTTTTATTTTCTCTTTGTTGATGTGGTATATAACACTGATGGATTTGCGTATGTTGAACCAATCTTGCATCTCTGGGATATAACCCACTTGACTATGGTGTATAATGTTTTTTGATGTGCTGTTGAATTTTATTCACCAGAATTTTGTTGAGGATTTTTGCATCTATGTTCATTAGTGATGTTGGTCTGTAGTTTTCGTTTTTGGTGTTGTCTTTATCTTATTTTGGAATCAGGATAATATTGGTCTCATATCTGGGATTCCCCTCCGCCCCTTTTCAACTTTGTGGAAAAGTTTAAGGAGAATGGGAATAGCTGTTCTTGGAATGTTTGATAGAATTCATTCGTTAAGACCTGGGCCCTTGTTTTTGGAGAGATGCACTTGTTAAATTTATCAGTTACAACAGGGTGTGATGGTATCAAATGATGGGACGATAAATTATCTACTCAGTACAATATCTGGTTTAGGAAGAGGAGAGTGAGAAGCTTAGGAATTTGGACATAAAACCAGAGAGTAGGAACAACAACAATAATAACCAATAATTAGAATACATAATATTAAAAAATTAATGTGACAATACTATAATGAACAAAATATTAAAAATAAAGACAGGATCTGACAATATTAAGCTATGTTGATCCTGAGGCAAAAATGTAACTCATGACTTCTTTAAGCAAGTTTTCTGCTTTTCTTTGCAGACAACCATCATGAACCAAGCCCCAAGCCCCAAGCCCTAACATGCCCTGGTTCACACCTTGAGTTGGCACTCAACTTTGTACTTATTTTGTGCAGCTGTTATAAATATGACAAATTGCAGACCCATTACTATTTGCTAAATCAACTTAGTTTTTAAATACACTGGAGTGACTTGCAATGTAAAGATAATTGATGTTAAGCCACTAAAAAATTACTTGCAAAAAGAATAATCACTCCCAAATTATTACCCCATAGAGGCTGACTTTATCATCTTGAGGAAGATACTGGATTTGAGAATAAGACTTTCAGTTCTATGATCACAACTACCACTAGAAAAACTCGATTTAAGTAAGTTCACTGAATTTCCCAGTGTCCTTAAACTTCTCAGTTACAAACGTGTTCAGCATTTATTTAGGATCTCCCGTGGGGTAGATTGGAGAATGTAACCTACTAGATTCCAAAGAGCCCACAGATGCCTGGGGAGACTTGGAGAGCAGGTACATCCTAAGGTAGTTGTTATCTAGGTGCTATTGATGTATCTCTGAGGTCCCTGATCCTGACTTCCAGGGAAGAAGGGGATGGGGAAGTTACCTCTGCAAGAGGTAACTTTATTGATGAGAAAACCTGGAGAGGTTATAATCAATTTCCTAAGTCCCCTTAATTAAAGTTCTGATTTCCTGGCTGATGGTCTTTTTCTTTGCATATGAGAATTTAAAGTACTATAAACGGTTTTTAAATTATTACATTGAGAGTGTATTTACAGGAATAAAAGCATCAATAATAATAATTAAGATTTTATGTTAGGTCTTGTTATGAGTTTACATGTGTTTACTCATTCAGTTTTCTTAATGACACAATGAAGTAGGTGTTTTGAGGAAATTAAGCCACAGAGTTTAAATAACTTTCAGAACATTACGCAGTTGATAAAGCTACACAGCATCCTGTCAGGTGCTTCCTACATGCTTTCTTCTTTAATCTTTAAAACAACTCGAGAGGTGGCTTGACTCGACTCGCTTTAAAGATGAGGAAAAGAAAAAGCAGAGAAGTGAAGCAACTTCCTCAAAACACAGAAAGTGGAGGTACTGGGATTTGAACCTCTGCAGTCTGGCCCCTGAGCAGAGACTCTTATCTCTTGTTTACTTAGTTCAATGTTGTACCAAGCTGGACCACTGAACCTGATTCCCACTCTTAACACTGCTAACCTCAGAGGGTGATTCTCTGTTCTCCTGTTTTCCCACCTGAAACTGAGGGATGCTGCTTATTTTCTTAAATGTCTGTGCATATATCCATTTCTTCCATTAGATGTGTGACTTCTCAGGGACAAGGTGATACAGTAACGTACTCATTATTTTACTTGTAGCAGTGCCTTTGCCCAATAAGGGCTCAAAATTCAAGAGACCTGGATGAATAATTTTCTGTCATGAACACTATTTGCAAGAAATAATTTCTGACTTAGTCCTGGCTGAGACCCCCCCCACCCCAGGGAAGCGGTCTTCCTGGCAGTTAATGGAAGAGAGATGCCCCTTGGAGGTCAACACCAGTGATGTCCTGCATTTAACGATGCCTCATTTGACCGCCAGGGGTACTTTTTCCTGGCAAAAGTATTTCTTGGTTTTAAAAGGTACTTCACCCCTTTACAGCCCGTGTAATTGCTATTGGAATGCCTTGCCCTGGCAGTGCCTTAATTAGGTCAAATTTTATACCCAGGGCTTTCACTTAATGCTGCCTTTGCAATTCTAAGTCTCCCACTCTTAGCACTGACAGCACACACTCACTTTTTCTAGACATGGGGACACCCTGATCCAGAGCCCAGGGTGGGGCAGGATGGAACCCAGGAGCGCGAGGCCAAAGGAGACGCGTGTGCCAGAAGAAAAATCATCTAAATTCTTCTAGAAAGAAAATCCTATTTCTTGTTACCCAGCTCCTGAATTGCTTGGATAATTGCAGGCTGCGAAGCTGTTCACGTTGAGTTAAATGATATAGTTTTGCAATCTATTAAAAAAAAACTACAAAAAACAAACCTACCCACTTTTTGATAATCTGTCTTTTATCCAACAGGCCACGCTCTAGAGTTACAGCCTCCGCTCCGCACCATACCACTCCAATAATGAGAAGTAAGCCATCTGCCAAGAAAACAAACTTAATAGAAAAAAATCACACAAATACAGAATCCCCACCCAGAATGAAAGGAGTAGCTGCTACTGGTAGCAGACAGAAAGCAGCTTAATATTTATGCAGAAGAGAGGGTCCGCCCCTCCCACCTCTGCCCTATCCCAGGTGGCCAGCCTCTGTGGGACAGGGGAAGTTCAGTGATGAAAATCACCTCTGCGTCTGGCCTAAATGGGGACACAGGGGAAATCAATTCAGCCAGCACCGTGTTGCTGTCCCCTGTCACAGGCGCAGGCAGGAGGCACCAGA
Organism: Solenodon paradoxus; assembly: GCA_004363575.1. NCBI lineage: Eukaryota > Metazoa > Chordata > Mammalia > Eulipotyphla > Solenodontidae > Solenodon > Solenodon paradoxus. The sequence continues at coordinate 291,658 of RJWH01000233.1, read as the reverse complement.
GGAGCCATCAATCTGTCACCAGAGAGGGGAGAGGTACAGGGAGGAAGGAGGTGATTGGAACTGAGCCTCACTGGAACTTTCCCTCCAGTGGGAAGTATGCTAGAGAATCTGGAGCGGAACTGTCCCCAAGGACGGCCCTGGCCATGGGGGCTGCTCTGGCTAGAGGATTTCAGTGTCTCTCTCCTCTGATTCCTGGCCAGGTCCTGGATGGGAATAAAATTTTACTTCCCTTGCTAAGTGAAATAAGTCAGGAGGAGAAAGACAAATACCAGGTGATTGCTTTCATTGTGGAATATGGAAACAAGGCAAATGACTGGACAAAACCAAACAAAAATGAACCCTTGGACTCTGACAACAGAACTGTGGTTGCCAGAGGATCAGGGTTAGAAACTGGGAGGACAGGTCAGTGGGGTCCAATGGACAGTGGGGAAGACCATTAGAAATATGGCGGTGGGTGTGGTGTGTTATATATTTGATGAAGAGTGAGCCTGCACATCTAAAACTTATATTGTGTTGTCAATCAAACTTACTTCCTCAATTAAAAAGTCTTTTTTTTAATCCCCTTGCCCGAGAAGTGCACTTTCCATGGCCTTGGCTGACTCAGACCTTGCACTGATTTATATATAACTTGAATCTAATTCCTTAATCAAATGCTCTTCGAGAGAATAGAAATTCAGTTATTAGAAATTGTGTGTTGCATGGAAGCTAGTCAATCTTCCGTTTTATTGATAAATTGGAATGTTCAAACAACTCTGCCAGTCGACCTGACAGTTCTTTCTAAGAAGAGGCAGCTCACGGGGCTGTGTAAAATCAGGGGTGTCCTTAAACTGTGGCTGGGGAGACATGATACGGCACCGCGTCTACCCATAAAGTGGAGTATTACAGCAAATTACCCGTTTATACATGCAGACAAAGCTTCGTTTCTCATGCCATGTTTGAGAGCCAATAAAGCTTGCAAATGTGATGGGAGCCACTATTTCTGCCTCTGTGCAGCTGTTTATCGGGGCCTTTGAACACATTTTCACATATTAATGAGGTGGCATAGCAGCTCCCAAATTAGAACAGTGGGATGCATCATTGTCTGCCTTATCTGAAGCTGTATCTGCTGTCAGCACTGTTCTTAGGGGGTGCGCATTGGAGGGGGAAATTTTGGTGACGGCAGCCCCCTTAACTCTGTACTCCAGTTTCCTTCCTCATCTTCTGACTGACTCTGGGTGACCAGGAGCTTGCTATTTGCAGGTCTAGCTGCATTTTGCAACTTTGTCTCTGTTTCATGCTTTCCTTGTCAGAGGGGTTTGAAAATTCTTTTTTGTTTCTCTCTTTTCTAAAATTGCCCCTGGTGTGTAGTCCCAGTCCATGCTGATGAATGAAGGGTAGGTGGATGGATCAACGTGTGTGTGTCCTTAGAGATTGTTCTTGCAATGATAATCTACCTGTCACTGTGGCTTTAAGGAAGAAAATAACTAAGTGGCAGTTTTTTAAAATTTGCATACAAATGGTAATCTCTAAAGTAAAAGCTTAACAGAGACCTTAAGGGTCATCTAACTCAGGGATTTCCAAATACAGATTTACAGGAGGGGCTGGAGCTATGCAAAGTTTTTGCCAGTCTGTAAACAGATGAAAGAAACAAGGACAAGAGGGTGAGTTTTCAGAGTTAAAGGAATTTTGTCATTAGTTATTTCTACTTTACTTGATGTCAAAATGCTCTTTCATAAAATGATGGTAAGAGTAGATGATCATGTAAAAAAAATGCCTTTATTTGACAAAATGAAAGTTCCCAAGTCCCCTATTTTGTGGGGAGGGTGATGGAGAGGGGAAGTTTTATTGGTTTAACTCATCTCTGTCCTTCTGGAAAAAATTCACTTGAAATCACCTTTTGATCTCAAGTGAGACACTGTTCTGTTAAAAAAGAATGAGCTCATTTCAACAAATGATAAGATGTGTCAGGTCCTACCAGTACCTGTCTGTCTTGTCTCTTCAGAGGAAGGATGCAGGCTGAGTGCCCTGCGTCTTGTAGTGATGCCTTCACTGAGCCTTAAATTCCTAAATACAGCCAGTTTCCACCCCGGAGGAGGGGCGTAGGGCCCCAGCGTACCAGTGTCCACAGCATGCCTTCTGCTTTGAGCATACTTGCGTTTTGTCTGCAGGAAAGACACAGGTGTGTTTGGGCTGTGTAAGTATGGAGTGCTCCTTGGAGAATACAGTTGGTATAAATTGTGGAGGGAAAAGACTCCCACCTAGGCTTACACTCTGGTCTCCTTTCTTTGAATTCCTTCATTTCTTACCATCTGTGCCACACAGCATAGCTCTTCTGTGCTCTGTTTAGTAGTTATAGGTCTTTGCTCCCCTCCAGAATGGGGGACACACTGGGTCCTGTTATTCTTTGATAAACTTTCTTGGTAAACACAATCTTTCTTAGAGACTGTTGACCACTCCTGGTTCTACATATGTCAGAAGGATCTGAGATTCTGTCAACCTGGTTTCCAGTCCCAGCTCTGTGATTGATATATGACAAGAGTCTGAGTAATACTGGCTCCCTGTCATTACGGGAATGACGGCCCTGCTTTGCCTCTCTGAGAGATGTGTCATAGGCATTCAGAGCTCATGATGTTAATGCTCCTTGAGAATATAAACGTGGATCATTATCATTATGGTTAATACTAGTCTTTGGTTTAAAAAAATTCTTTTCCTCAAAGAGGAGAGGCAGACAAATTATTGAAAGAAATGGAGACTAGAATGCTACAGTTTGTTCTTAATTCATGACTGGCTTTGATCAGCATGGCATAGCAGTGGGAATGAGGTCTTGAAGTCCTGAAGGTAATTATTTCTACTTCAGGGCATGCAGTCTTCTCTTTCTCCTTCTCCCATTGGGGAAAAAAGAAAAAGCTAGAATTACTAATGCGCTTAAAAATGAAGATGATTTCTAAATGTCAGGTCTTGAAACTGTGTTTCCCAAAGCCACTGCTACAAAAGAGGACGATCTGAGTGAGGTTTGAGGATCTGGCATGGGGTCAGTCTCAGCCTCTAAAATCTTGCCATGGAAGGTGCTAGAAGCAGGAGAGGCTGTACTGACTTATTTGCAGAAATAATGGTGATTTATCACATATATAGGTTTCAAGTATACAGTCTATAAATCAACATCTGTATATACTACATTCTATTCACCACCAAAATTTAGTTTTCATCCATCATCACATAACTGACCCCTTTTAACTGATTTACTCACTATCTTTACCTTCTGGAAACCCCTGTTTTGTTCTTGGAGTCTAAGAGTTTGTTGCTTCATTTGCTTTGCTTCTTTATCTACTACATATGAGTGAAGTCATCTTGTCTTTCTCTTTCTGACTTATCTCACTGAGCATAATCGATTCCTTTAGCTCCATCGATATTGCTGCACGTGGCAGAATTTCATCTATCTTTATAGCCAAGGAGTAGTTCACTGTGCATTTGCATTGTGCTGTGTACTATTCCATTTTCCTTTTTACTTTAGGAAATGCGTGGGCAGGAAGGAAGAGAAGCAGAGGCAGGCAGGCAGGAAGAAAGAGGAGGAAGGAGCACTTTCATGTCTGTTTATTTTAATTTTACATCTTGGTGGCTCACCCTGCTCCGGGATGAAGTTCTGGGTCTTTGGGTGCATGTGGATTACACTGACCAAAGGTGGCAGATCAAACTGCTACCTTGCCAGAGTGTACCAGTATTCCATCTTCTTTATCCACTCATTCAATGATATTTTTCAGCCCCCTTTAGTTTCTTAGAATTTTAAGAGTAAAGGGATTCTTAAAATCTAAAATCTTCACCTAAAAATCCTTACCCAGTGCCTTTTTAACTTGTGACAAACCGTTCCCAATTGTATTGCTTTCTTACTGAGGCTAAATAATAAAATTTTACTACAAACTTAGTGGTTTAAAAATTTTTTAAAATTTTATTATCTTACAGTTCTGGGGACCAGGAGTCCAAAGTGAGTCTTAGGGGACTGAAATAAAAGTGTTAGCAGGGTTGGTTCCATTTGGAGGCTCCAGGGAAGACTCTGTTTCTTGCTGATTCCAGTTTTTGGTGGCCACATGTTTCTTGGCTTGTGGCCACATGACTCCAATCTTGACTTCTATCATCACATTGCCTTCTCTCCTCTATCAAATATCCCTCTGCCTCCCTCTGATAAGGAGCCTTTTGATTACAATGGAGTCACCTGAATAATCCAGGAAAATTGTGATAGAACCATCACAAGATCCAGGCCAACTGAATAGCAAGTGTGAAGGTCCTGGGGTAGTCATGCATGGGGTACAAGTAAAAGCAAAGAGCCCAGAATTCTGGGGGAGGATTGCATGGGGAAGGGTCAGTAGGACAAGAGAAAGGGACATGGGCAATCATGTAGTATGTAGAGGTCAAGGTAAAAATTTTGGTTTACTCTGAGTGAGGGGGAACTTCTGATGGATTTTGCACAAAGAAGTGACTAACTTGATCTCTTTTACATTTTTCAAGGATGATTTGCTGCAGGATGGAGATCAACTCTGGGTAGGAGACAGGAGGCTCTTGCAGTAAGTAATCCAGGCCCTAGATCATGGTAGTTGGATCAAGATGGTAGCTGTAGAGATGGTGTGAGTCCGGGTATAGCTTCAGGTGCAAGTTATTAAATTTTGCTGATTGATTGTCTATAGGGTCTGAGAGAAAGAGAGGAATAAAACCTGAGTCATAGGTTTTTGGCTCTAGCAAAAGGACAATACGGAAACCTGCAGGAAGAGCAACGTGGGGAGAAGAGGGAGAGCGTGGTTTGGGCATAGAGACTTGAGGGCTGAATGAGAATTGTCAGTGGAGATGTGCCAAGTGTGTGCTGTTGCACGTGCTAGTCCAGTGTTCAAGGGAGAGGTAGGCGCACATCTTCAGAAAATAAATATTACAAAACTATGCTGTATGCTTGTTTGTTAAAGGGCACCAATGTGACATTTAAGGCATTCTGTGGACTGGTTTCCGCCTCTTTTCTCACTGGGCTCCTATACTCAATGCTTCAGTAATTAACATTTGTCAAATTCCCTTGCTTTTTTCATGCTTTATAGTCACCATTTGTATTGTTCCCTTGACCTGGATGACACAACTCTCCCTTGCCATCAAAATATTGCTTATCTTTCAAGGCCTGTGAGCCTCTTCTGATCACTTTAGTTGGAGTCCATCCTGGTTTCCTCTGAGTTCCCAGTAGACTGTGTTCCCATTCTGCCTTATATCTGACAACTTGCATTTCTGTTTATATTCCCATGAGACTGTAAGTTACTTGAAGGTGGGTATGGACTATAGTTCAGAGATCCTTAGGTGTCTAAGAGGTCTCAAAGATGAAGACAGACCGGTGGGATTCTGGAAACCCTCAAGCCCTCAGAGTACACCCTTATTCTGAGATAGAAATACATGGAGGAGCAGCCAGGCAATTGTATACTAATGATTATCACAGGGTGTTGGCCAAAAATCCCATTGAAACCCAGACCCAGATGAACTAGTTACCATGTGTGAGTCAGTTCCTTTTTCGCCTTCCCCAAAACTCAAGGACTGAACTAAAAACTAGATTCCTTGATCCCTTTCTCTGAGGCTGACACCCAAATTCTGACCACTCTGAAGACAAGATGGGGAGGGTAATTGAAGCCAACAGGGAGATGTGCCAGGGAAGGATAACTGAGAGCAGAGCTGGACTAAGTTGTCCCCCTGAAGCTTTGGGAGAGGAGTTTTGTAGAAAGCAGAAGGGTTAAGTCATCACATAAATGAATGTGAGGACACATCTGGAAATAGTCAGGGACTTGATAGGGAGTGGAGAGAGCAGGTCAGGGATGTAAGAGCATGTACCTTCTTGCCTATGGTATGAAACACCTCACCGTGCATTGTCCTCCCATCAGTGTTCTGAGCCATGTCCTCCATCAGTGTCCTTCCTCCTTGGTAGTGAGCTGCTGTGGGACAAGCCCTGACTCCCACCACTCACCACAGATGGAGCCTGCACCTACCCCTTATTTTCACCTCATGGCAGATAAATAAGGTTTCATTGAATTTGCTGAATTGGATAAATCTTCAGGAATGTACATATAATCCCATTGGAAAGACAGATTACTCTATCAATGACAGAAGAAGAGATAAAAATTAAAGATTTCCCTGGGATCCTAATGCAAGACATAGTATCGGGTAACAGGGAAGAGTAAGGGCTCTTGAACTGTGTGATCTTGGATAGGTTACTCCTCCAGGGCCTCAGTTTCCTCATTCATAAAGTGGGACTGATGATATTTCTCACATCCTAGCATTCTTTTGCATTGATGAAATGAATTAGTACTTGTAAATACTTACAACAATGCTGGGGTATGTTAAATGTTGGGTTCATTCTAGCTATTTTATTAAAGTGAATGATCTATAGGATGGTAGAGAGTAGCTATGTCAGGAACATCTCTAGGTCTTTGTTTCAAGATAGTTTGAATTTTTTAAGATAGTATTTTTGTTTTAAAGAGGAAGGCAGGCAGTAATGAAGGAAAGCAGCAGGCAGATAAGAAGAGAAAGAAGCACTTCCTCTATTTAGTTGTTCATGTTCCTTGTTTCCCCTCAACTGACTACCAAATGGGTCTTTGATCTGTATAAGGACTGCCTCCCAGGAATGGGCTTAACCCCTGAGCCACCAGTGTACTCCAAAAGTTCGACATTTTTGAAGAAGAAAGATAAAGAGTTGACCACATTGTCAGAATCATTTTCCTGGATATTTCTCCCTGCCCGGCAATGCATATTCTGGCAGCATAAATGACCCTCCTCAGCCCAAGGGAAATCTCACTGCAGCTGGCTTTGGGGCTGTTATTTAGGCAGCTGCTCTTTGGCGTGATCCCAAGTGAGATGTTGTAGCAGGCTTTCTCCTTAGGTGCAGGAGTCACCGGGCTGACGCGACCTTCAGGGTCCTGGGCTGCTCAGCTGGAGTCTCTGGCTGCATCACACCAAGCAGGTGGTTTGGGATTAAGGGCACAGCAGGTGGCAACGATGATTGTTGGAAGGTTACCAAGGCCCAGGAACATGCTCGTCGTGTGCGTGTGTGTGTGTGTGTGTGTGTGTGTGTGTGTGTGTGTGTGTGTGTGTGTGGTCTCTCCAGATGGGTACAAAGGATGTTGAAAGCATGTCTTCTTGAAATCTTTTAAGCAGTATTTTCTTTCCAACTCTCCTGACCTTCTTTGTGCAGTTTCATTTTTGTCTTGACAGGTTGTGAGTTTCCCCTCTTCTCTTCCTCCTCTGACCAGTCTGAACGTTGACCTAGGATCCTAGTACAAGGATCCTAAGGCTATCTGATGGTGTCCTTTTAAGGCTTCAGTTTATCATTTAACATATGTCTGCCCATTTCTATGAGGATCATTCCTGAGAAGTAAACAGTCTTCATAGGGAAGGCATCTGGAAGGGGCTAAGGGACTCATAGTAAATAAAGACTTTTGTTGTGATAGCTGATTAATTCAGCCTCCCTTCTTCCTGTATTCCAGTGTCAATAACTCTTGTCACTTTCTGAATTCCAAGAGGAGGATTTACTTTTGGAATCAGAAAAGCAAAATCAATGCTTTAAGACTTCTCCTTTTTGAAGCCTGTTTAGGTAGATCAGTTATAATCTTATATTTCCCATGATAGGTTTTGCATACGAATATTCAACCAGTATTTATTAAGCTGTGGGGGGCAAGGTCCCTGGTATTGAAGGGGAACATAAAATATACAACTTTATTTCTATACCTTTCCAGCTGATATAGATTATGATAAAATTGGGGGGATACCACATATTCAAAAGAGGGAGACCATGAGGATGAAAAAGTTGAGTGATATTACTCTGGGACCTCGTGACTTTTGCTCAGTTTGTTATCAAGATACTTGCTTTCTTTTCCTCCCAGGGAGGAAATCTGATGTCACTGAAATGTGTGAAGACTCATTCTTCCTTCTCAGAGTGCTTATTAGAGGGCATAGCACACATTGAAGCTCTTCCCAGGGCATCACTTCTATTGCCTAGGATAGACTTGTGCTGCCTGCTGGGTCCCAAATTACCTACTGAGAGGAGGTATCTTAGCTGGGGATTAACCCAGGTCCCACCTGCAACTCTTGCACCTGCTGGGGGTGTTGGGTGAGTTAAGTTCTGTGAACCTGTTTCATCATCTGTAAAACAGAGTATAGTTGACCTGGGATCAACTATACTTCATGACGTAAAGATTAATATGATGTCATGTGTGTACCACACACAGAGTGTAGAAAATAGGATTGCCCTGGTGACTTGATGGTGGACACAGTCCACCTTCATCTCAAGGATCCAGGTTCATGACTGAAGGCCGGGGGGGAACAACCAATATGAACAACCAAATAAAATAAATAAACGTTTCTTCCTCCTCTCTCTTCCTTCCTGCCTGCCTATTCATCTTCATTCCTATCTGCACCTTTCCTTTAAAAAAAACAAAACAAAAAAGTATGTAGGAAATGAGCAGTTAGAATAAGTTTCCTCTGTTCTTGCACCAAGATTTTCCTTTTCTTCTCTCTGTTATTTCCTTTTCTTTTCTCTTGTCATTGAGGAAGTGAAGCTCAAATAACTTCAGTGCACCTCTGGGTCCCAGGCACATCTGAGATCAGTATCAGTCAGGGTTTTAGTCTCGTGGTCAAATCTTAAGCTCCTTCTGCTGACACATGGCCCACACAAAGGGACTTTCTCAGTGCTAGATGATGCTAATTGCCATCTGATCTGAAGCCAGAGTTGCTTTCCTTTGTTTAATAATTGACATCTTCTCTCAGAATACTGGACTGGAGTTTAAAACTACAGAAGGAGGTGATTTATCTAAATGCCAACAAAGTAAAACTGCAGGAAAATCACCCCAGTCTCCTTTGTGGGCTGCCACTCACTCACCATCCAAAATGCCAGGTGGCATTGGGGCCATATGCAAGTGAGGCAGTTGCAGAGGTGAGTTCCTGAGCCAATAGGTCTCAGCCAAGCCTCGTTCTGAGTGTGTCACCAGCTGGTGCAGGGCCCATTATGGTGCCACCTAGTAATACAGGTGCTGCGCTATATTTTCTGTATACTCTTCCATCAAGTATTTATTGTTACCTACTGGGCGGTGGGTTCTCTGCTGGGCATAGTTGCAAAGTTGGAGACTGCTATCCTCAAAGTGCCCATAGTCTGGTGAGGAGCATATCGATTAATAGTCACTTATCCCCAGTGTCCCGTGGTGGAGTAGCTGTTGAGTCCACTGCCTCCAGCTGGGTATAGTCCACACACATCCCAGAGAGCCAGATTTGCGCCCTGGGACTGGGAAACAGCCAGGATGCACAGCTAAACTAAAGATAAATAGGTGCTTCTTCCTCTTTTCTCTTCCTGCCTGCCTGCACCTTTTCTTTTTAAAAAAGTCAATTACCCTTGTCTCCAACCCTGCAACAACCTGCTCCACAATATCTCCTTCTTTGTGGCATTTTGAAGGGTGGGATGTGGGGCAGATGACAGGATAAGACAGAATGGCATGAATAGCAGTTACGGTGTGCCAGGTATGGTGCTTGGCCTGCTATACACAGTGTCCATGTACTTGGTCTGTCCGGGACAGAGAGGCTTGTGCTGGAGCTGGACTTGGGTCCAGAACTGTCAGAAGTGGCCCTTCTGATCAGACTGAGAAATGCAACTTCGGACTCCAAAGGCACGTTAGTCATGAAAGGGCTATTGCTGACTGTGTTTGACTGGACAACCCTGCACACATGAGCTGATCTGACCCCCCCAGTGGCCGAAGCAACCCCGCTGAATTTTAGAAGATGGTGACTGCTGTCTCTGAGGTGCCACCAGTCCAAGCACAGTGAAATAAGTGGATCTTTGCACTTTCTGTCCCCTCTGATTGGAAGACTTGTCCGACATGCCTTGGCAGGTCCCCTCGCCTCCTGGGCTTAGTGTCACTGTCACATTCTCAGGTGGCCATTCCTCCACACTCCAGTTCCATGGCTCCTGAGGTCCAGCCTTCTATTTTCCTCCATCACACAGAACTTCATCAAATGCAACTTATTTTGCTTATTTAAAAATGTTTATTGAGGTAACTTTGGTTTATACACGAATACAAGCTCACGTTTGCAGGTTCACTATTTCTCAAATATATGACAATACACCACACCCACCACCAAGCTACCAGAAGTCCTCCAGTACTGTCCAGTGGACCCACCACTACTTGCCCCCACCCCCACCTCCTTCTGTTGGTAACTTCAGTTCTAGTCTGTTCCTTTGCTGTTTCTTTGCATTCCACATATGAGTGAGATCATCCGGTATTTGTCTTTTTCCTTCTGACTTATTTTACTTAGCATAATCACCTCTAGTTCCAAAGATGACAGAATCTCATCTTTTTTAGAGTTATGTAGTATTCCATTGTGTATACATACCACTTCTTTATCCACTCATTGGATGTTGAGCACTTAGGTAGTTTCCCATTCTTGGCTGTTGTAAACTGTGTTGCAATAAACATTGGGGTGCATATATCTTTGTATATTAGTGTTTTGGTATCTTTGGGAGAACGGGATCATATGGGATTTCCATTCTCATTTTTTTGAGGAAACTCCATACTGTTTTTAATGAGGGTTGCACCAACTTGCATTTCCACCCACAGTGTAAAAGTGTGCCATTGTCTCTGTATCCTTGCCAACATTTATTGTTTCCAGTCATTTGGATAATAGCCATTCTCAAAAGTAGAGGTGATATCTCATTGTAATTTTGATTTGCATTTCCCTGATAGCAAGTGTTGTTGATCCTCCTGCCTCCCTCCCAGAAAAGGTCAGATTCACAAGACCAGGGAGCTTTGTTGTTTCTGTTTCCCTACTGTCCACTCAGGGCACAGGACAGCGCCTGGCCCAGAGCAGGGGACTGATGATTGTTTGTTGGATGAATTAATGACTCGATGCTATTAGGATGAAATGATTCCAGGTAGACAGAGGATGGAAGAAGGCCTTTCCTATAAATGTAGGATTAGCCATCATGTCATTCATTAATAGATTCATTAATTAGCTATTTATTGTACAATTAAATGGTGCTAGCTTGGGGTAACAGCTAGGAGACACACCTCCCCCTTCCCGAGAAGTCGGCCTACTGAGCGAGTGGCACGCAGATGACGCTGACGAGGCTCATGCTCAGTGGTGCTCATGATGTGCAGGTTCATGTGCCCAGTCTTGTAACTTCCAACAATGTGTATTGCTCTTATGACACTTTGCAGCGGGGAGACAGAGGCACAGAGGCCTCCACCTAATTACAGTATAGACTGGGAAGTGTTTTGAAGTGAGAGAGGAGTGTGTGCAAGCAGCTACATTTTAAACTGCACTTTGTGCCTTAGAGTGGAGGTGGGGGGCAGCTTTGAGAGGCCTCTTAGAAACAGTGGCTTTCCTGCCCCCAGCCCCACTGATTGGGCCTATATCTCACTTCAAGTCCTGCTGCTCTGTCTTCCCAAATCCATGAAAGCCCTGGGCTGGCCCCATGACCCTCTGTGACTTGGGCACTGTCCAGTGTTCTGAGGTGGCTCAGTCCAGAGACCCTGATTTCCCACTCTCTGCTCTTAGAGCTGGGATCTCAGGACCCCAGTGTGAGTGCTGCGAGTGCTGTCCTCTGGGAGGAGTGAGCCTGTGAGCGACCCCAGACTCACAAACAGCTCACTCCGCAGAGGCCCACCAGGTCTGTATTCCCCCAGAGCTCTTTTGGGGGTCTCCAAGAAGACAAAGGGTAACACCTTCCACCTCCCACTTTGTCTGCTCTCCCTTTATCCCCTCTAGTTCATGGGTGACCACCCTTTATGCCTTGAAACTCTAAGAGGCCACTTGTCTTCCTCGCCTAATGATGTGTTACAGAAAACAAGCTTCCATTACTTGCAAAAGTGTGACAGGAACATGAATATTAATAAATCCCATGGGTTTCCTGCAAACATCCATCACTACGGCTTAGAAGGCTTGCTCTGACTTGTCGGGCATGGGGGTAACTGCTCAGCAGAACAATAATAAAGCATTCATGAGCCCAGATTAGGCACAGCTCTTCATGGGGCTTTGAACTCCAAGGCTCCTGCAGGGCCAAGGTGAAGGAGGCACTTCCCTTCCCCAGGCTCCTTCAGGATGATGTTTGACTTGGGTTAGGGGCAGGACCAGGCAGATGCATTGGGACCCATGGGAGCTGCAGCAGAGATGCCTCTTTATCAGAGAACAAGCTCTCCTTGGTGACAGCATCTTTGTGGCAGAAGCATTAGGTCTGAGCCAAGTCTGGTTGGAGGAATGCTGGAATGGAAGTGTCACTGGAGAGTTGGTCCAGCAGATTCATAGAACATCAGGGCTCAGAGGTCATCATTTTGGGTAAACTGAGGTCACAAAGGGCAGTGGAATTCACTCAGCATCAGGGACAGGATGTGAGTATCTGGAGGTGAACATTTCCCTTGGAGAGTACTAGGGACTCCTAGGACAATGTCACCCTGTCTTTCATTCAGGGTTTCCATTGAAATCTGCTGACAGATTCTTTTGACTGAAAGTTTCTTTCCCCAGAAAGTCTCCACGTCCATGCCATTTTCTGCTCACTGAGGCTCTGGAGGCCTGTGGATGAACTTAGGGGTTGACCCAGCTGGGAGAGCGCTCATAGGATTCCCATCTCACACAGTACTGAGTGATCTGGTCAACGTGCTCCCAGGATCGGAAAAGAATTCCTGGCAGGACAGAGAATCAATAGAGTGCATGGAGATGGAGGCCCTGAGATGGAGAAACACAATGGCCCCATGTCTTGGGTTCCATTGTCCCACCATCCCGGGTGATCTTTGGGTGCCAGGATCCTCTTCTGCTGCTGTTCAGGAACACTACAGCATGGGTCCCTTAGCTGAAATGCCATAGTTGGCTTTTATTTTCTTGTGCATTATGTGTGTCCTGATTTTCTTTTTTTTAGGATTTAGAAATCATCCATATTGCTAGCTCACAAAAGGAAAATCATAAATCTTTTGGATTTTCTAGAGGAAAAATACCCTCTCAGGTAATTACAATGTGATCAAGGTGAACTTTTTGCTGAATTTTAGGCCATTCGTTAAATCTAGGGAGTTAATGAAAAGGCTCATTTTCTCAGGCAGCTGCATTAAAATCTGCTGTACAATGAGTAGTGATGGGGAATCTCTGCCATTTCTTCTAGCTGTCAGATTTTCCTGCCATTGAAATTCCAGCATTCTGCTTCGGAGCAGGACATGCAGATGAGAGTCCTGGAAACAGTCCTGATTTTCTCCCTAAAACAGTTGATTGCAGGACACCATTCCCTGCTGAGTTCTGACAGAGGCTGCTTTGGGTCACAGTGACCTTGCCTCAAAGTGGGTACTTGGGAGACAGAGCGCTGTCATTATGAGGAGTAAAGAAGTTGGAGGTCAAAGACCTACATTGTGACTGCTGGCTCTGACATTTGCTAGCTGTGTGACTGCCTTTCCTGAACTTCAGTTTTCCCATCTGTAAAATGAAAATAAAAAACAACTGCTCTCTCTACCTTGTAGGATTGTCTTGAGAACAATATAAAAACCTTTATGGGAAATTGTTTTAAAGACTATGCACTGCCAGAGGGTTATTGTTTTTGTTGGCTGTTATATAGAAACAGTCAAACTTTTTCCTAGAATATCCAAAAACATTCTTAGATCCATCCATAAAATGGTTATGGTTATGTGCAGTAAATCTTCTACCACAGGAAGTTTAGTTTTTTAATCCAAAAGGAAACAAATATGGACATGGTGATTATAGCAGATAATGCTGGCTATTCAATGTCTGTTCTTCACTTCTTTCTCCCCCATGAATAGGCTGACCATATTTCCTTCAGACAAAAATGGAGCAGGGCTTTGGGGCCCCGTCGACAAACAGCCTGGGGCAACCTAACTGCCCTGTTGCCCTGTGTTATGGATGGCCCTGGTTTATTGAAAACCGGACAGAACTGACAGTTGGGAAATATGATAACAAACAGTACTGTCCTGTCTATTTATGAAAGAACACTGATTTGGCTTACTTATCCACCCTCCATCATGACCACATGTTTCAAGGAAGGCAGACTTCAACTCACAAGTAGGTCTCGATTGGTCTAAGCCAATCTTCCTAACTTTATTGTGTGTCACAAACACCTGGAGGATCTGTTAAAACATGAATTTCTAGGATCCACTTCCAGAGTTTTGATTTAATGGCTTGGATGCTGTCAAAGGATTGTGTCAGGTGATGCTGATACTGCTGGTATGAGGGCCATGCTCTGAGAGTCTGTCTAAACCAGTCATGGTGGTCCCATTCTCCTTGCCAGTTATTGACTGGATACATAACCATGATGAAGTTCTGGCCAATGAGATGTAATGCCTGATGGGACTTATGGGGGGTAACTTTTTTTTTTTCAATCTCAAAAGAGACATGGGAAAGATGGTTCCCTTTCTACTTCTGGACATAGACTCAATGGAGTGCCTGGGACTGCTGTAGATATTTTGGGACTATAATGACTGCAATCTTAAGGGCAAAGTGGAAGTTCTGAGAATGAGAAAGCAAAAAGGATGAAAAACATCTGGGTCCTTAACAATGTTATTGGATTACCGCATTAACTGTGGAGCTGCGTACCTCTTAGTTGTTGAGTCTGTTTGACTGGGAGTTATCTTACTTGTGGTCAATGGGAGCTTAATGGTAAAGCACAATGTTTAAATTTCTTTTTCTGTTATGAGGACACAGGGTTGGGTTATGTGATAACAGCCTTGAATCTTACTAGAGGCAATGGGAGATATCTGGCACTAGCCATAGACCTTGTGCCTACACAGGGTCTAATGATCAGCAAAAGGGCCACTTTTTGGGATCACTTTTAGAGAGAGTTGGAGGTAATATGAGTACAGAGCCCACAACCTGGGAGATCTAACTATATTAGATGAGGTTGGGAATGCATGGGTGGATGGTAAGGCATGCTGGGTGCTTTGATGTCAGCAAACTTGGAGGATTTTGTGGTCTGAGTAGGACATGATAGTGGGAAGGTGAGACTGGAGAAAGAGCAGCAGGAAGGAACAGCTATGGCAAAAGAGATCATAGTAAAACTAAGCAATTGAGATGATATC
Source organism: Solenodon paradoxus (assembly GCA_004363575.1). Taxonomy (NCBI): domain Eukaryota; kingdom Metazoa; phylum Chordata; class Mammalia; order Eulipotyphla; family Solenodontidae; genus Solenodon; species Solenodon paradoxus. The sequence goes on along the minus strand of RJWH01000233.1, from coordinate 276,620 downwards.
AAACTGAAAAGTTTCTGCACAGCAAAAGAAACCACCACTAAAACAAAAAGACAACCCATGGAACTGTAGAAGATATTCACACAGCATACACCAGCTAAGAGCTTAATCTCCAGAATATATTAAAAATGCTTACACATCAACAATAAAAAGCAAATGACTCACTCAAAAATGGGCAAGAGAACTGAACAGATATCTTTCTAAAGAGGACACACAGATGACCTACAGACACTTAAAAAAGTGTTCTACATCACTTATCATAAGAGAAATGCAAATAAAAATTACAATGAGATACTACCTCATACCAGTGAGAATGGCCTATGTGAAAAGATTGGAAATAGCAGGTGTTGGAGTCGGTGTGGAGAAAAAGGAAACCTCTTACACTGTTGGTGGAAATATAAATTGGTACAACCTGTTTGGAAAACAGTGTGGAGTTTCATTAAATAAAGATATCTGGTTCTACCATTGATCCAGCAATCCCTCTCGGGTATATATCCAGAGGATACAAAAATCTCTAATCAGAAAAAACATCTGCATCCCAATGTTCATAGAAGCACAGTTCACAATAGCCAAGATATGGAAAAAGCCTAAATGCCCCAAAACAGATGACTGGATAAAGAAACTGTGGAATATATGCTCGATGGAATTCTTTGCATTTACTAAAAAATGAAACAGTCCTTTTTACAACAATCTGGATGGAATTGGAAGGGGTCATGTTAATTGAAATAAGCCAGAAAGAAAAAGAGAAATACAGGAAGGTTTCACTTATATGTGGAATATAATGAAATGAAACAAATAGATAGGTAAACCCCAGCACAAACTCACAAGACATAAGATGATGGCTGTCAGGGTGGTGTGAGTGGGGATGGAAGGAAAGAGGGAAAAAGGCGGGGGTAAAGACACTGGAACTCTGATGGAGGCTATGGTGTGAAATATAGATTGAGATACAATGTCAATATTCAAAATGAATGTGTCATTGTGAACAAAAGAAGTAATAAATATCAATAATTTTAAAAAAGGTAAAAGACTTGGTAGTTAGTGTGCTGATTGAGATGTTATGCCCAGAATGATAATATCTTTTCTATAGTTGACCATTGAACAATATGGGATTGAAATGTGAGGATCCATTTATATGTGTATTTCTGTTTTCTATTTGCAGTTACCACCTTATGGATTCTACCAACCAAGGATGTTGGTTTTGATTTGATCATTCATGGATTTTGTTATTTGAGGGGCTAGATAAACCAGACCCTTATGGGCACTATAGTCTTCTTTTTTCGGATATTAAAATTATACTTGGACTTTTGAATGCGTGTGTGATGGTGTTCCAGTTACCATCCTCCCAAGTTGTTCAAGGTCAGCTGCACTGTTCTGATATCATTAAGACTTTTCTTAAAGGATAATAGAGTGGTATCAAGGGTAGCTAGTGATTTCATAATAGTGGTGAAGTATTCTCTTTTCCTTATATACCAGGATTTGTTATAAATCCATCCCTTGCATGTCTTATCTGGGAGTGTCCAGTCTTTGTCCTATACTTTCTGTTCCTCTCTGAGTGTCTTCAGTGGGTCAATACTTATCAAGCCTACCTGTGAGCATTAGAGACTGGTTCTGTCTGCCCCTCTATTAATGTCCAGGCCCCAGGGGTCTCTATTCTCATTTTTGGTGATGAAATACCAATGAAAAGACAAGAGCCTGTTGTCCAGATGTTCCATCTGGGACAGCACGGTCCAGTTGAAACTCAGGACAAGTCACAAATATAAGCCACATGTGCAATTTTTAAGTGTGTGTATAGTCACATTAAAAAAAGGAAATTGAAATCATGATATTAATTTTAATAATATATTTTATGTATCTAATATTTCTTAACCAGAGGAGATTCTGCCCCCAGGGGGATTTGCTAATATCTAGCAATGTCACTAAGCAATTTTTGGTTGTCACAACTGGGAGGCTACAAGTGACCTTTTGTGGGTGGAAGCCAGCTAAACATCTTTCAACAATGCACAAGGGACAACCTCCCACAATAAAGATTACATGGCCCCAAATATCAGCAGTACTGTGTTTGAGAAACTCTGTTGCAACCCAAAGTATCATTTCAATGTGTAATCAAATATATAAAAATTATTAATCTCATATTTTATATTCTTAAAAATTCCAAGCTTCAAAATATGCTATGTTCCTGTCTAACATCACACACAGAAATTTCGTTCAAAATTGATTAAAGACTCAGATGTAAGACCTGAGATCATAAAGTACCTGGAAGAAGACATCAGTGATAAGCTCCTTGACATTGGCCTCAGACATGTCTTTGGAGAGTCTACTGAAAAAGCAAGGAAACAAAAGCAAAAGTAAACAAATGGGACTGTATCAAATGAAAATTTTATATATAGAAAAAGAAACTATCAAAATGCACAAATAAAAAGTATTTAAAAGGAAAAGTCATCCTACGAACAAGACGTTACTTGAAAATCATATATCCGATAATGGGTTAATATTGAAGCTATCTGAAGAACTCTTGAAACACAAGAAACAAAAATCCTGATTTGAACAAGGACAGGGAATCTGAATAGACACTTCTCCAAAGACGACATACAGATAGCCAACAATGTAAAAAATGTTCATCATTTCTTTTTACTAGGGATGTGCAAATCAAAACAACACTGCTACAGCACCTGTAAGAATGGCTAGTATCCAAAGCCTAGAAACAAGTGTTGGAGAGAATGTTGAGAAGGGAACCCTTATACACTGTTGGTAGGTATGTAGATTGGTGCAGTAGTTATGGGAAACAGTGTAAAGATTCCTCAAATATGAAAAATAGAGGTTCATCCTGGTGGAGTAATAGTCAGATCAACTGCATGTGAAGGAGCACAGACCATATATATTCCAAGGACCTGGGTTAGCTTCCTGACCAACCAATGTAAACAATTAAGTAAAATAAAATACTTCTTCCTCCTCTCTCTTCCTACACTCCTGTCTACTCATCTTCATTTCTGCCTGCACCTTTCCTTAAAAAAATTAAAAATAGAAATTTCCAGTTATTGTTAACCAGATAATGATCCAGCTATCCCATATCTGGGTATTTACCTGAAGAACACAAAACACTGATTTGAAGAGATATATGCACCTAATTCACGTTCATTGCAGCATCATTTTTGTTCATTGCAGCTCTACTTATAATAGTTAATGGTTGGAAATAATCTAAGTGACCATCAATGAAGATTAGATACAAATATTGCATATAGGTATATGTATACATATACACACACATACAATAAAGTACTATTAAGCTATAAAAAGGTGAAATCCTGCTATTTGCAACATGGATGGACCTGGAGGATATTATGCTTTGTTAACTAAGTTAGACATAGACAAACATGGTATGGTTTCACTCACATATGGTTCATAAAGAAACAAAGCAAACTAATGAACTAAATAAAACAAAGTTAAAATTAGACTCTAAAGTCAAATTAGTGGTTTCCAGAAGGGAAGAGGGAAGAAGGGTGAGTCATCTGGATAAAAGGGGTCAATCATTTTGTTGAGGGTAGAATTGGACTTTTGGTGGCAATTAGGATGTATTATATATCTATGTTAATTTATAATGATGCACACCTGAAGCTTATATAATGTTTTAAACCAATGTTATTTCAGTAAAAAGTCTGACATGTATTTTAAACTCTAGCAATCTCCATTCAGGCTGCCCCTGTTTCAATTGCTTAGTCATCATGTGAGATCAGCAGCTACACCACAGGTGAAGGGATTATATTTAGAGTCAGGAGGTTCTCTGTGACCCTGGTTTCGTGGGCCTAAGGTAGAGATAAAGTCTCACAACCTCTGAGGGACCCATGTGATAAGGAATTGGGATAAAAGGACTGTACTGGGTTGTTCTCACTATTAAACTAGCTGGGAATGCAGATATATTCAAAACAACATCTATCTCACCTCTTACATTATTTCCCTACAAAATACCATCAGGAGGGTGTAGTGTCTTATTCCCATGCCACAAAGTTCAATATACCCTGTTGGGAAGATGCCTGAGAGCAAGTTGGCTTCAGTGCTGCCTTAAGGATTTAGATACTGATCATGAAAGCTTTCATGCACTTAAACACCCAAGTGACACCCTTTGCCTCCTCCAAAATTATTCCTCAACTTTTTCCATTTGGAAAATGAGAAATAAAGTTTTCCAGGTTAAAAAGAAGGTGATCACGTAGTAACCAGCGCTTTAGAAGAAGCCAAACCGACCTCGGGGCAGCACACAGGGCTCTATAATCCCCGACGAAGGCTCTGCAGCATCTCATTAGTCTGGAGCTGCAGCACAGAGAATTCTATCTGAGTCAGTAATTAAATGTGACATAGAAGCAGGCGAACGGATTAGTGACATACCCAGGGGTTCCTCTGAGGGGGCCTTTCCTGCCTGTGCCCAGGAGAGGAGGGGAGAGGGGCTTAGCAAGAATCTCACAGCTGGAAGTTCAGCACCAAGGCAGAGCAAGATTTCTCACTATCTGTGGGTCAGGGCACTGTGCCAGGAAGTGTGGGGCCAGGACCTTCTGGAAGACCCTTATGGAAGACCCTTATGGGAGCTGATGGATGAATCAACAGCGCCACCTCTATGGGATAGCTGTCCCTTCTGAGCCAATATTGGAGTCATCCTCGGTTTTCCTGGAGGCCTCTGTCCTTGGAAGGATGAGAGCTGGCTCAGGTTTACTGTAGATCAGAAGGACAAGGCCACAGTCCTCTAAGCATACCTGATAGAGCCAGGCTGGGTCTACAGTGAAGGGAGACGAAGACAGTGTTAATATAACACGAATTTCCATAGAACCCCATAGTTCACCTTTTCTTTTTCCAGAAAGGGTTTCACTCAGATTTCCACAGACCTGAAAATTTACCCAATTTTTCAAAGTTCATCAGGGAAGGCACTGATACAACTTGGGGATGGCACAGATTCAATTTCTTGTCAGCTTTCAATGAATATAGATTGAGCACTGACCTTGAAAGGAACTAGGAGCCAAGGGGTTAAATGTAGTAGAAGACACAACTTGTACTTTGAAGGAACTCCAGAGGATGACTTGAAAAGACAGGGGTGACAAGCACCAGGGAGACAGCACAGCCGTTAATGCCTGGAGTCATTGAGAAGTGGAAACTGATTGGGGGCCAGGGCAGAGAAGAAGGATTTCTTGTAGCAGGTGGCATTCAAGTTGGTCTTTGGATTTTGACAGGTGGGAGCATCTTGCATAAGAGGAATGCCACCCACGATCTCCCTCCTCCCCACCCCCAAAGGAAAGGTGCAAGCAGGAATGAAGGTGGGTAGGCAGACAGGCAGGAAAAGAGAGGAGGAAGAAGTACTTTATTTTATTTAGTTGCTAATTTTGGTTGTTTCCCCCTGGCCCTGGGTCATGAACCTGGGACCTTGGGACATAAGTGGACTATGCCAGCCAGAGGCTGCAGATTTAATTGCTAAGCCACCAGGGTGTGTCCGTCCCCCTTTTAAAAGTTTAATCACAGCAGCAATTCAAGTCATCTCAGCTACAAGATGAATCAGGCATGGCACCAGCCTGTAGAGCTAATATCCATTCAGAAACATCATCTTCCATAGAGATGTGACTCATGAACTTGCTCACTCATCCAACAAATACTTAATGAGCATCTGTTCTGTGCCTGGTCTTGTTTTTGATGCTAAGGTCATGGTGGGGAACAGGATGGATACCAGCCCTGCTTTACAAAGTTCATGCTCAAGGGGAGACCATAAAGGAATAATCACAAATGTGAAAGGAATGGTGAAAAGGCGCACAGGCACGGTGTGGTGGGGCAAATACAAGGTCTGGGAGAAAAGGTTTCCCTTGGCAAGAGCTTTCTTTCAAGCCACAGGTGGATTCAGAACTGCAAGCCAGAAAATGGGAGAGGGTCAGGAGAGACCGCACAGAGGTAGAGTGCAGAAATCATGGTGCTTCTGAGGAACTAAACCAGGTCTCTGTTGGTTCCCTCTCTTCCTGCCGCTGCCTACCGAGGTGGCAGCCATCTTCAACTCGGCATCATGTCCACCCTCAGAGACCTCGTGAAGCCCGAGATTGTCAAAAAGAGGCCCAAGAAGTTCATCCAGCACCTGTCAGATAGATGTGTCAGAAGTAGGCGTAACTGGCAGAGACACTGACGACAGGATGCGCAGAGGACTCCAGGGCTGGATGGCGATGCCCGGCCCTGGGAACCACGAGGAAACGAGGCAGGGGCGGCCCCTTGGCTTCTGGGGCTCCTGGTCCACAGCGTCCAGGAGCTGGCGGCGCGGCTGACGTGCGACAGTCTCCGGGCGCTGAGCCTGCCCACAGCGCCTCCGCCGGGCACCGCCAACGATTGCGGGAAGAGCTCCCAGAAGGCCACCAGGGCCACCCACCCCAACGCCAGGCCGCACAGCGAGGACAACGAGGAGACAGTCAAACAGCCTCTATTGCCTCCCATTACTTGATGTCAGAGAGGAGGTGGGGATCCTCACCCCACTTGCAGCTTAGTGAGGCCCATGTGCACGTTGTCTGGCTGGTTCCCTGTCTAGTCCTCCCTGTACCTGCCCCAGCCAGCAGCTCTCCGCCCCATCACAGACGCCATCCCCGACCCCCACAAGTTCTGCTGCGCGGCCCTGGGGTAATTCTGACCTCCAGGGAGGGGAAGAGCCTCCTGAGGGGTGAGTTCCTGGAGTTCCTGGGCTGCAGTCCGCTCAATGCGTGTGTCTCGTGCGTCAGGAGGGGAGCCTGGCATTCAGTTTTTCCTGCCAGGGCCTGAGCTGCGAATATGTGAGAGTTCCCAGCAGCAGTCTTTTTTTTTTTTCTTTTCTTTTCTTTTCTTTTTTTGTTGCTACTGGCTTGGTTCATGATGGGGCTTCTGCCTCGCTTTCCCTGCTTAATATTTCACTTACCTGCTGATGTTGGAAACTCTAGTTCCTAACGTTTACTTGAACATCTGCGGAGTGTAGAGACATTGGCAGAATGTTGAGGATGGAGCACAAAATAAAAAAATAAACACAGCAGCAAACCCTGGCCCTGGCCACATCCATCCTGGTGTTTGTAATAATTTAATGTGTTGGATTATCATTAGTATTTTGAAAATGTGAAAATCATCTCTTTCCTAACTTCAAAGGAAAGGACGGTTCTTATTATAAATCTGACACGTAAGTTATTTCATCCTTTAAAGAAAAAGAGTTTGGTCTTTGTGGGAAGCAACAATTGTTTGTTTCTTTTTCCAGCTGACAGCAGTTTTAAGATTTATTATATTTATTTTTATGTTATGAAACCCCACGAGGAGAAGAGTGGCCGCTGCCTTACAAGATGGAAGAGTACAGGTTCTTAATTCAACCCACAGAACCACCTGGCACTAACCTCCTCCCACTGCTCCTTTTCAAGGATGCTGCCCCCTGGGGTGTCTCCTCTGTGTTTGCGCTCATGCAGACATGCTTGACTTCCGGGTGTCTTCACATGCCCGTTCCTTCCCCGAAGCCTGTTCTTCCATTTCTACTTGCTTTCCTTCTTCCTTCTCCATCTCTGGCTTCTTCCTCTGCCCCTGGTTCTTCATCTTCCAGATACTTCTTTCTCATCTTTTGCTTGCTTGGACTTGTTTTCACCTATCTGCTGGGTATAACTAAAAATGTTTTTCTTTTCAAGGGCTAGCCTGGAACGCTAACCATGAAACATCTTCCCGATTGTCCAGTTAAAACTGTTCATTTAAGAATTTGGGATATGTAGAAAGTATGAAGAACACCAGGCCTCCCCCAACTCTGGAGAGATGGTCAAGAACACAGGTTTCACTGTGGCCTCTGTGCTTCATGGAATTCTATGCAGCTGTCGGAAAAGATGGAATCATGCCCTTTGCTGTTTCCTGTTCTGGTTACCTGGATGGAATTGGAAGGGATCATGCTAAAGAAATAAGTCAGAAAGAAAAAGACATACAGGACGGGTTCACTCATATGTGAAATACAAAGAAACAAGACAAGGGCATGCCCTTGTGGCTCAGGCGGCTGAGATGTGGTGTGGGAGCCACATACAGCTCAACGACCTGGGTCTGAGACCCAGGGCTGGCGTGGAATAAACCTCAACAACTACCAAATAGAAATGCTTCTTCCTCCTCTCCCTTTCTTCCTCTTAAGAGAAAAGAAACAAAACAAGTGGACAAAATATAACACAATTCCCAGGATGCAAGACTGTGGGTACAGGGGAGGTGGAGCAGGGAGGGAAGAAAGGTGGGAACAAGGGGGTGGAAGGCCCTGAACCCTGGTGCAACTTCAATATCCTGAAATACACTTAGTCAAGTAAACAAAAATAATAAAAGCATACATTTTAAAATAGAAACTAAATATAAATATTGCCCCAGAGGACAGAAGTGACTTGCTTGACGTCACAGCAGCACTCACAGGTATCACTAGGGAATGGGACAAATACGCTTGACTCTTGCCTGTGCCTGAAAGTCCTTCTGAGCAACTGCACAGTCATTCTGTGCGACACCTACAGAAGGCGAGGATGGAGGCTGCCTGCCCTGATTCAGTTGTTCCCAAGTCTTTCCTGGAACCTCCTGTTTGTGACACAGACTGTGAGAGAGCACATGCGTGCCTCCCAGCCTGCCCACCCTCCCTGAAGTCTGTTAGGATCACTGGCTCATATCCCATTAGAAAGAATTATCATGATCACTAATGGGTGGTTAGGGACAGCTCTCCAGTGTAAAGGCTTTCATAGGCCATGAAAATGAGGGAGTAAATAGCCACTCATCAGGCCGTCATTTAGAGGATGCCACACAGAACAACATCCCACAGTTCCCAACGCGTAGAAGCCATATATCATAATGGAGTATAAAAGGAACATGCGAATAGGCTGTAACGTCGAACAACTGCTTACCTCAGTGCAGGCTTTATTTACAGGCCCTGCAGCAGAGACTCCAACACGCTTCATACAAGGCGGCCAATCCTGGCTTCGAGCATAGTCCAGCCGCTGCTGTCGGGCGGATGCCAGATGCAGTGTGACTTCAGGGGAGGCCGTCTGGCTCCCTTCAAAATTCATTTTGCCTGTGTGATGTTGGAAACAGAAGCTGTATTTGTGCAATGACGGAAAATTCATTTGGACCACTGAGGCGTTGGATTCCACGTGAAATCCCATGTGCTGTTCATCGAGAACATTTGGAGTGCTACAGTCTGATGGGGGGCTTTGAATGTGGAATCTTTTTTCTCAGACACCCCGGAATGGTTAATCCTTGCCCCTAATCATAAGGAGGGACACGACACTTGGAGAATTTAAATGGCTGGTTTGAGGTCACACACAGGTCATCACAGAGATGGGACTGGAATCTTCTTGATCCTTCCATGAGGGAAGGCTCTTGCATGTAGTAGCCTACCAGAGGAAACCTCTTCCTTAGATTTGTACCTTCCAGAGAGCCACCCTGAAAGGTGGATGTGAAAGGGAGAGCAGGGTCAGCGGCTCCTGGGCCTGCTTGGCAGGGGCTGGTACTTCCTGCCCCAGCCTGAGTCCACCCTGACCAAGGTGGCAGTGGGCAGGTGAAGTACTCACTTGCCTTGCAGCTGTGAGGGCTCCACCCCTCACTCGCATTCCCTGCTGGAGTCAGAGCCCTGTTCTGATCCTGTTCTGATTCCAGCCTCCTTGGCCCATCCTGGAAAGACTGACACTTCTTTGATTGTCCTCTGTCCCAGGGAGCCAAGCTCCAGATCTGTCTGTTTACACCGTCAACTGCGGTTTCATTTCTCTGCTGGCATTGAGTCCCAGTCCTTGCTTATTCCCCTCCAGCTCCTGTGATGGTGGGAGTCAGTCTGTGGTGCTCTCTGCATTCACTGAACACATTGTTCTTCCGCACCTACTCCATATGGGGCGACACAGACTTGATTCCCCTGCTCTTGGAGGGACTTCTGTGACAGGTGGAAACTCAAATTTGTGCTCTTTGACAGGTTCACTAGATTCCCTTCAGCTGGCCCATGGTTCCCCACTCTTCCAGCCATTGGTAACTATGGAACTGACAGCTTAGTGGGGAGCACTGAAGAGTCTGGGGTGAGGTCAGGGGTCATGGATGTTAGGAGACCTTTAAGACAGCATGAGGGATGTGTCTTGTGACTCAGGCAAGTGAGATGCTGGTGTATGGACCATGTACAGCCCAAGGACCAGGTTTAAGGCCTGGGGCTAGGGTGAAAAACCAAAATGAACAGCTAAATGAATAAAAATGTTTCTATCCTCCCTTCTTCCCTCCCTACCTTTCTTCCTTCCTTCTTTCTTTTCCCTCCCTCCCTCCTCTTCCATGCTTCTTCTTTTTCCTCGCCTCCCTTCTTTCCTTCCTTTCTTGAAAAAAATAAATGAAAATAGTGCTGTGGCTGGGCTGGCCCTAGCTGCAGGTGAGCCAGTGAGGGAGCCAAAGGGGAATTGGGATAATTTACAGAAAAGGGCAACAAGAAATAACCTTTGGTGTCTTGTTTAATAACTTTGCCTTCCTCAGCTGCAATCCTTTAGTTTTACAGATGCAATTCTTGAATGAATTTTATCTGAATTTCTGCATTTATTTCTCTGCTAGCTTCATTTTGAAAATCACTTTTTCTGAATGATAACTCCATCAGTCCAATAACGTGTAATTTTACACAGTAGGAACCTCTTTCTGATACCCACTTCATACTTGTAATTGTCAGTTGCTTTCCTGAGTAGCCTACATGTTTCAAAATCAAGTGACTTTTCTCTCCAGACTCCTCAGATGGAACAGCCTTGGGAGATGGACACAGCTCTGATTGAGGCTGAAGACACCCCCTTTCACATGTGTCTCTCATGCGTCTCAGCCAGAGTGGCTGCACCTCACCTCCCATCCTTCTGTGTGTTAAGGCATCATAGGCTCAATCAACTGCATTTTAGGCCATTTCTGAGATGCTGGGATTTATAACTCTGTTTCCCATTCTCTTGGAGTCCTGCCAAAGTAAATGAAGGGAAAATGAACACGTATCTTTCGGCTTTGTTTTCCAGGATGGGGTAATGTGATAGACAGGATTGTATTACTAGAGGAACTCAAGAGGAGATGAGTTACACACATTGGTTTGATCCACAGGGTCTGTGGGTAATGAACTGGAAAAAAATGGCTGATTGAAAATTTGAATCATTAAGAGCTTTCAAATCAATGGCTTCTTTTAGAATTTCAATCTTCTATGATTTACTTAGAGTCAGGGTTGCAGTGGTCTGAACAGCAGACCAAACTGTCAGTCAAAATGAGCCGGGTTTGCTCATGGTCTCTGTTGTTTCAGAGATTATATTAAACAATGAAAAACATAATCTGCAGTAACTCTTCCAGGGCTTTAGAGTGATCCTCATGGTAATATACTCGCTGAACTGCCATTGATTTAGAATTTACATTTCTCATTATTTTCCAGTGACCCTCCAGGTTCCAAATAGATGATAACTTGTTTTATTGTGGAAGCATCAATTGAATGCGCACTTGTTGGTTGGCATGTAGGAACTTAGCAGGGGTCACGGCTGGTGACTGAGTCTAACACGCTGCCTGCAGTCATCCAGAGAGCAGTGTGTTTCGCTCACTATATGCGCATGTATGGGGAAATTATGGGATACAGTTATTCTTTGTCAATTAGGGGGATTCATAAAGATCTTGGAAGAAATTACTCGAGTTTAGATATGTCTTATTGTAATAACAGTGAGTATGGAAATGCTTTCTTATCTGTGGATGATTTATCTGGATATGAAGAAATAACTTATTTTATAATCAGAATGTAAAGAAAAACTGCTATTGAGTAGACAATATAGATTATTAAACAGACGATTTATCCATACTAAAACTCATGCACTTACCTCTAAGGTGATATATCTTCTCAAGCCTTCACTCCTCTTTTTCCTTTGGTTTGAATACCAGGTGCAAAGAGTTGAAGTCATCATCTGTGGAGCTTTGTGATATCTGCCATGATCTGTCCCATGAGTTAGTTTAGCATTTCCCCCTTCATACCCCTTTTCACTTCCTTCATATAGTCAACATATATATTAATGTGTTTAGAATACGTCATTGAAATACATGACATTTAGATTGAGATAATGGTGTTTTTCATGTCTTTTTTCCTTCTTACTATTTCCTGTCAGCATAATGCTTCAAGATTTATCCATGTTGATGAACATGCATCTGGTTAATTCTTCTCCTGCATCATCTTCCAGAGTGCATGTGTCTACCATGTTTTGCTTACCACTCACTTACAGATACCATTGTTAGCTCAATATTTTGTACAAATGATGCTGTGGAGACCACCATATTCTATGCTCCCGTATGGATGGTCCTGGGTGAATGTTTCTGGAGTATTAGATCTGGAATGGGTTACTGGTTATAAGTTGATTATCCACTTCATCGCACATAGTATGGCTAACTCGCTCTTGAGCGTGACTCGACCACTTTCTTCTCCTACCAGGAATAAACCAGGTGTTCTAGCTCCCCACAGCTTTCACCACTCCTGGTGATTAATGTTGTAGAGCATCTCTTCATATATTAGTTATTTGGATTTCCCCTTCTGGGAATGATTCTTGTCCATTTTATGATGAGGTTTCTTGATTTTCTCATGAACATGTTGGAGTTCCATGTATATTTTAGACATTCATTTTCGTCAGCTTTAGTTGATGAAAATTTCTTTGGATAACTTTGTTGAAGAGAAATTAGCTTTTTAAAAAATGTTTTATTCTGGAATAATTGTACATTTACAGAGAAGTTATAAAGCTACTGCACAGAATTTTCATATCACCCTCATTAACTTTTCCTAATGCTAACATGTTATAGTATGTGGTATATTTGTCAAAACAAAAGTAGTGACCTCAGTGTAGTATCATAACTAAATTATAGATTTTTTTCTGACCGCCAGTTTTTCCACTGATACCCTTTTACTGTTCCTGAATCTGACCCATGACACCACATTATGTTTGTCCCCTTAGTCTGTCTTGATCTGCAACAGTTTCTCAGTCTTCTTTTGCTTTTCATGACCTTCTCAGCTTTCAAGAACATTGGTGAAGAATTTTGTAGAATGTCTCTGAATTTGAGTTTGATGTTTTCTTATAGTTAGATTGGGCTTATGCATTTTTGGAAAAGGATGACAGAAGACAAGGGTTGCTGGTCATATCATATCAGGGGGTACATCATATCTGCATGACTTACCTTGGTGATATATGCCAGTGTTCTCTACTGTGAACTATTTTTCTTTCCATATTCTTCTCTTGAAATGAGTCACTAAGTCCAGCCCCCACTCAAGGGAAGTAGAACTAAGCTTTACATTCTGTATAAGTGAGTACCTACAGATATTATTTGGAATTTTATAAGGAGGAAATCCTTAGTGTTTTTTGTTTGTTTGTTTTAAAGGAAAGTTACAGAAAGGAATGAAGGTGAATAGGCTGGTAGGAAGAGAGAGAAGGAAGAAGCATTTTATTTTTTATTTTTATTTAGTTGTTTACATTGCTTGTACCCCCTCTCTCCAGACCCAGGATGTGAACCCACGTCCTTGGGATGTATATGGACTGCGCTCCTTCATAGGTGGCTGACCTAACTGCTACTGTGGCAATGTGAGCTGAAATCCATAGTCCTACTGTTATCAGAGTTGCCAATTTCACCATAAGACTTGTGCTTTTGATTTATTGTTTAAGAAATTTATCCTGTTTCAGAAGCCATAAAGATAGCCTTTTATTTTTTTTTTTTGTTTATTTACTTAACAAAAGATAATTTCCATTTATGGTGTACATGTGAATGAAGGGAAATACAAAATGACACCAAACATACAGGGTCCTCTTTCATTTTTTTCTTTACACACAGACACACACACACACCTGTGCACATGTGCATGCATGCCCCTACATTCATCTACCATTAATCGCTAAGTTTCAAATCTACCCAGATACTTCCTTTATATAGGATGTAAAGCAAGGCCCACATTAAAATGATATCCAAACTCCATTTCCTAAAATGATCCTTCCCCACTTATTTATCATGTCAGTGCTCCCATATATCCATTTTCCAACACGGAAATTTTGCTGGCCTCCATCTTGTGTGATTGGTCTATGGGTCTGTGATTGTGCCAGTACATGAGAGAGCTAGATGATAGCTTTATAGCTTACCTTCCTATCAGGTAGTACAAATGGAGTGGGTTGAATGGTGGACTCCAAAAAGATATCCGTATCCAAAGCCCTAGAACATAGGAAACTTATTTTATTTAAAAAAAGGGTCTTTGCAAGACATAATTAAAGTAAAACTCTTGAGATGAAATTATCTTGAATTACTTGAATAGGATATAAATTCAAAGACAAGTATCTTAAGAGAGTCAGAAGAGGGGATGACACAGACAAATAGACAAGAGAGTGAAGACAGAGGTGGAGACCGGAAAAACAAGGAACCCCCGCATCGGGCAGAGATGGGCAGAGCCAAGGAGTGGTTCTCCCCAGGTGCTTTTGAGGCAATGTGGCTCTGTCAACACCTGGAGTTTGGACAACCAGTCTCCAGAGCTGTGAGAGAATACATATCTGTGGTGCAAAGACACTCGGTTTGTGGTTGTTTATTATGGCATCTCCAGGAACCTCAACTAGTGGCTGACTACTTCTTTCTGAAAATTGTCTTTATTCAACTTGGACATTAATTCTTCCCTACTCATTTAAGAATGGGTCTGCTGAGATGTTAAAAAAATTCTGCTGAACTTTTGTTTGTAATTCTGTCACTCTTACAATTAATTTGGGGGGAGAATTTATATCTTCACATTGTTAAATAATTTCACATGCGTATTGAGCTTTTCTTTATTAATCAGAACTTATATAATTTAGTAGGGTTTATTAATTTTTTTTGAGTAGGAAGAAGCACTTTATTTTTATTTAGTTCTTCACACTGGTTGTTTCCTCCCTGGACCTGGTAATTGAACCCAGGGATATACGACCCGTGCCTTTCGGAGGGGATTGACCTACTGCTCTGCCAGGACATGCCAGTTTACTAGGATTTAAAATAATTTTTCCATGAAATTCTTGTATGTTCTGTATGATTGGCACACAATGATAGTTTTGCCCTCATCTTACAATCGTGACATCTCATTCTTTGGCCAAGACATTGATTCATAGAGCAGTTACAGTAATAGTGAGCATCTTGTTCTTATTCTAGTATGAACTTGGATGGGTTTAAAATGCACTGATTATGTATGAGGCTTCCTCTGGGTTTTTCAGCTGATCTCTTTTCTCCTTTATAACTTAAGGACTTTCCTTTTTATTTCTGATGTTCTGAGTATTTTAGGTTTTAAAGAGGATTAAACTTTTCCATTGTTTTTGTATGTACTAAGGTGATCAGTTCTTTCTTATGTAATTTATTAATAGTTCTTTTAGTTTACATTTTTGATTCAGATTTCAACCAGGGGACCTGCTTTATACTTGGTGGTTACTGACATTTTTTGTAGAGTTTAGGCCAATTGTCTTACTCCACAATCTGAGTTTTTCTTCCTTTCTTGTTTTTTTTTTTTTTGGCAGAGGAAAAAGATAAGTAAATAAATTAATTTTTTTAAATCAATTTTATTGGAGAATATCACATTATAACATTAAATAAGTTTAAGGTGCACATCATAGCAAATTAACATATGTGCATAATATAGAAAGTTCACCACGATTTCAGTTTTCCCTTCACTATTCACTTAATCCCCTTTACCCTATTTGACCTCCCTACCCCATCTTCCTCTTCTTGAAGCTTCTGGTTTGCTTTATTTTGGCTCAAAGTCAATTGTAGTTTAATTTAGTTCATTTTCAAAGGTCTGGTTTTGTATAGTTTATTCGTTTACTTGATATCTTTATACACCACATATCCGTGATAGCATATCTTGTCTGTCTTTCTTCTTCTCATTTATTTCACTAAGCATCACTCTTTCTAGATCCAGCCATGTTGCTGCAAGTGGCATAATTTCACCCTTTTTGATAGCTGTGTAGTATTCAATTATGTATGTGTGTGTATACACGCACACACACACCACATCTTCCTTATTCATTCATCTATAGATGGATATTTAGATTGTTTTCAGATCTTGGCTATTGCAAATGTTTTTTTAAATGTTTCTTTGTGATTAGGTTCAAAGTTATGTTTTTCCCACTGTATCACATCAGGAGACACATAATGCCCGTTTGTTCCATTATTAGTAGTTGATTTAGATGCTATGCCCAAATCTCTTTTTTGCAAAGTTATATTTCACTTTGAAAATAAGTAGCCTGTTGGATGATACTTCAGGACTGTGTAAATACTCTGTTTCTCAAGGAACTGTCATCCAGTATTTTAGCATCTACCAATGATCCTTGCCTGACTCAAGAACTGCATTGTTAGACGCAGATGAGATTTTCTGCTTCTACTATAGCTTCCACATTTACTAGTTGGTATTGTTTTATAAAGAAGAGCCCTTTTTCTTCTTTTTCTTGTGAGGAGGTTTACCACTGTGGGTTCAAGGATTCTTTTCTGATTCAGGCAATGATCCATATTGTTGCAAATGGCAAGATTTCATATTTTTCTGTAGCTGAGTAGTAATCCATTGTGTATATATATACACATATACATATATAAATACATGCATGTATAAATCTATACATATATACATACATATGCATATATACACACACACAACATCCACTTCTCAAGCCACTCATCTGTCAATGGTCACTTAGGCGGTTTCAAACTCTTGGCTAGTGTAAGTAATACTGCAATGAGCATGGAAGTAAATATATTAGGGCTAATACTATTTTTTTCTTGGAAATTCTTGGTCAGTATTTTAAGTATCTTTACACATTGCTTATTTGTTCTCTACATTGGATTTCAGTTACAATATCTATGTCTATTTTCCATATCTTTAAATAAATTTCTATAATAAATCTTATATATGCATATATGATATATAACCATAACTACATAGTCTCATATATATTAATATATATTTCTAGATAAGATATGTTATATATAATATATAAATATATATTATTCTATCTTATTCTGTCTGATCTATTATTCTTACATTATGTATCACAGGCTGATCATTTTGTTGTATTACTTATATCATTGTACTTTTCTAATTATTATGAGTATTTCAAAATTATTTTTCCCTAAAGCTGGGAAATTATTTTCTATTTCAGATAAATAATATGTATTTGGGGGGAGGAAAAATATCTGTATTCTTTTTTTCATTGTATGTGTGAAGTGTGTGTTACTTTAGAGTGGAATGATTCTGGTGTTATAATCACTCACTTTTTTAATTTTGGGAACTTCTAAAAATTAAAAATTTTATTAAATGGCTTGATGATCCACAGTTGATTGAAATAAACAAATTAAAAAGAGAGGTAGTTTCTATAAGTAAGCAGATACCGCAGTAGCAAGAAATTCTAGATATGATCTTAAAGGATGAGGTGGGAACCCCAAATGTATATATATATATATATATATATATATATATATATATATATTCACAGACATGAGCACAAAAAGTAAAAGTAAAATGGGCTGGGACCAGCCAACGTAGAGGTAAATTTTCCAGTGTACCTCAGTACTCTCTGAGGTCATGAATACATTGTACTTAAAGATAGATGTTTTATTAATAATGTAATCAGGAGAAAGTTAAATACAAGATTCAAATAAAATGTTGATGAATACACAATGGAATTTAGAAAGATTATCACAGAAATGGTTATTAGTAAATAAACGATTTGATCCTTTAAGGGGGCAAGCATCCATTATTTCATAATTGTACTTTACTTACTCTTTGATGATTCTGGTTTAAATAATTGGGGGAAAAATTCCCCCAAAGCAAATATGCTTGACTTTATCTAAAGACTTAAAGTTGATCATGGTCAGAAAAGGCCTCTATAAAGCTCTTTCTTGCATGAGTCACTGGCAGCTGGTTGGATCTGTGGATCTGGGCAGATGTGTTGATCCCAGCTGGGCCTGCTTGTGTGTGCTGTCAGCTGGAAGTAGCTGTCCAGTGGACCCTAAGCTTGCCTGGAATTTGACTGACTGTTTGCCGAGATGTTAGGGGTAACTAGCCCAGCCGAATTGCCTCATCTAGCAGCTTTAATGGACTTGTTCAAATGGTGTCTGGGCAGGGGTCTATGAAAATAAGTAAAAACACCCAAAGGCTCTTGAAGCTCACTTTGGGGATTGGTAATGGCCACATCTGGCTCAAACAAGTCTCCCTTCCAGGGAAGAGGAAATTAGACTCCATATCTTCATAGGAGTGGATGCAGAACACCATTGCAAAACTTAAGGACATAGTCAACCTTGAGAAATTGTGACCAATTTTCTGCGATTTCTCTACAAGACACTCACCAGGTAAGTAATCAGCTGCATTTGGTATAGTAAGCTTATTGATGGAAAGAGGATGAAGGTACTGGCAGATCTGGAGTCATGGACACTGTAGTCATGTGATAAATATATAGTATTATACATATGTATATATATACCCATGGTTTAGAGATGGTGTTGGTGAAAAAAAAGTTAATTGCAACAGGAGCATTATAGTCAAGGACTACTATCAAATATGATGATATTTCAAAGATTAAATTGCTGGGTGGAGATTATAATTTCCTATAAGTTCCACCTTATGTATTATGGAACTGACCATCAACTTGGACACCATCCCATCAGTAAATACTAACAAAGTATTTTCCACAGGTCAAGTGCTTTCACTGTGTCTGGAGCAATATGAAGCAGTCCCTTGTTCTTTGTATTAAGACAGTTTGTTCTTGAGGCAATCTATTTGGAAAATACCATAGTCTTCCAAAGAGGGTCAATAATACCAGGTAAAATATTACACTCATTGAGAGAGCCCACTGAGATGGCTCAAAGTTCAACTTTTTAAAGATAATTTTTTTAAAAAAGAATATATCTTCAATAAAAAATGCAAACCAGTAGAGACGGAAAGTCACTTCTCATTAGTAGGCCACCAAAGTATTTATATTCCAAAAAGCAAGGGATATTTATATTAAAATATCATCATGAACAGTACCCGACTTAGTAAATTTCCTAGAGGTTTGAAAGAATTATTGTGACTCTGGAAATAGCTTTCGCTGCCTGACTCTATGAATTAAATTTAAGAGATGTTGAACAGGTTTCCATATCTTGTGCTCTTGAGTATTACCACTTGCAAACCACTAACAACAACACTAACTCAATTCATGTGTTGACATGAGAATTAGCTAATAGAAACAATTGCAAAGCACTGTGGAATCTTAAGTGCTATGGAACTAGGTCAGTAATGGACATTGGCTTTCCTCCAGTTGCTCCTGAAAGGGAGGAGGAGTTTGATGACAGTTGAGTGACCATTTAACCTGCTAATCAGGCATCTGGCGGGATGCCTGGTGATAAATGGAAAAAGGAAATCTATAGAACACAAGATAGGCATAGCAAAAGAGATCAAATACCATGATTCTCAACAGGGCGCTGAGGGAGGAACCTTTGTTCTACAGGACTCCCCAGGGTGCTGACGATATTTGGCTACACTGGTCCTTGTGGAAATGAAATGCCAGTTATTCCCTTTCCCCTACCTCCACCAACTTGTGAGGATAGCAACAACATCATAAGAAATGCCAACTAATTTCTAAATCCTGTGTCTCTCTTCTGGGTAAAATATTGAGAGCTAGGCACCCTTGGGAAACAATATTGCCAAGGGGTTTAGAGGGAGAAAAATTTGAAGATGCAATTAATTGAGACAGTGAGGTGTCTAAATTAGAGTGACAGCAATACTCTGGAATTTGAGTGGATCAGTCAAATGAATTATTTTGCACAGGGCTGCTAGACTAGTCTTAAAAATTTGCTTTCATCTCATCCTGGCTCTGCTCTAAAGCCTTCAGTGACTCCCTATTACCTTTATGTTGACCCCCATTCGCAGGCCTGGCATTTGTCTCCCCTCCAAAATGCACTTCCAATCCCTAGCTTCTATTTTCTTAAGTAGAATTTTCTGTTTCAGTTAATAGAGTCCAACAAAAGAAACTTGAGTGATCCTGAATGACCAAGTTGGGGAATTAACTAATGTTGAACTACTTTGTAATTGAACATTCTAGTGAAAAGTTTCAAATGGAGTCGACCACAGGACATCACCCTTGCTACCCTGGTATTGGTGCTTCTTAGCAACAGATCACTTTTCCTTTGTAGTCACCTAACTTAAAACCACCTCTCCAAAGTAATTCTGACCATAGTCCATCGCTCCGAATCACAGACTTTTGCCTTTTACCTAAGTCTGTTTCTCCCACTCCTTCATTCTGGTCTTTGAGTGGGTTGTCACTTCCAGGGAACTGAACTTCAGTTGAATATAAATTCTACTGTTACCTCAAAAACATGTCCATTTGAGATGTTAGGGTCTAGAAATTAAGTATTTTCTTTGGTATCCAGCTGGCAAGATTAAACCTCTATTTTACATTGTCTTAAAATTCCTATCAGGACTGTTGGTGGTAAACTTCATGTATTATATGCAGATCTTGATTTATGATGATGCACACCTTAAACACCTATTCGCAGTTACGATGCAATACTTCTTTAATAAACTAAAAAAATGAATATCTGGAATGTTATACAAAAAAAGCACCATATAATTCCAAATACTCTTAGGATTTCGTAAAATAGAAGTTTCGCTTTTCATTCAGGACTGAAATCTGTGACTCATTCACCTCTGTCCCTTCTCCCTTCTCTTCCTAAGCTATTCCCATATCCTGATGGTCTAGCCTCCTAATTAGTTCTCAAATATCTTCACTCCTTTTAATGTTACTGGTAGGTCCTGAGTTCAGGTTATTGCCATATTTCCTTAGATTGCTACGAATAATCACTAAATGATCTCTGCTTCTAGGCATACCCTACTGTCCACCCCACAAAAACTTCTCACTTCTACCCAAATCCAACTTCCACTGTGTTTCTCCCCTGCTAGAACATTTCAATGCTTTCTCTTTCATCCTAGGGTAATAGCTAAAAGACTATTCCTTTCATGGTCGGATATCTGCTCACTTTCCCCATCTCATTCTCTATACTTTTACCTTAATCTGTGTGCTCTAGAGGTGCGGAATGAACATAGTTAGAAAATCACATTAAACAATACCTACATACCGGTACACCCTGGTGGAGAACGGGTTGATCACAGTCCACGTATATGCCAAGTACTCAGGATTGAATCCCAGGGCTGGGGTAACAACCAGGATAAACAACTAAATAAAATAAATGAAGATACTTCTTTCTCCTTCTGCCTGCTTGCCTGCTCACCTTCATTCATGCCTGCACCGATCCTTAAAAAAAAAAAAAAAAAAAAAAGCCTATATGCTTTTAAAAAGATGTGATTCTTTTGTGAATGACTCCTGAACCTTCAAGACCCTCCTATGGATGGAGTCACCTCCTCCTGGAAGGCTTTCCTAATCTGTCTGGGTTGTATGTCTCCTCTTGGTTTTCTGCGTGTCTCTGACTTAGCTCATATCACAGTGCATTGAAGTGATCTGTCCATATGTTTGTCTTGACCGGGATGCTCAAGTCTGCCTCTGGTTCTTCCTGACACTGGCATAAAATTGGTGCTCAGTAATGGTTTCCTGAACATTTGAATTCAAATTTTTAAACTTTATAAATGAGCAAAGCCACAAGAAAAGTGTGAATATCTGGTAGTTTGAGGTGATATTGAAAATTTAGACAAAGGATATCAGATAATTTTTATGGTCTCCACAAAGGATTAGCCCTGAAGATTCCATTTGACCTCTGACCTCTTCCCTGTTGACTGGAAGAATGGAAGGCAGTTCCCCGAGGGAAGTAGGTCTAGGGCGTGCCTGCAGACTGATTTAGCTTCATCAGGAGAGGGTGGAGAGCTGTGCTTGTTATTGATGTCTCCAGGGAGATAGTGTTCTCTTACCTTGAGGTTCTGCTGCTGTGTGAGTGAGTTTGTGTGTGTGTTATTCACATTCTGCATATGGCGGTCATGGAAACAAGCAGGTGTCGCTTAAAATTTTTTTATTAGAGGGAGGGAAGGAGAGAGGAAGGGAGAGAATAGGCATTTAAGGAAGGAAGGAAGAAGAGGAAGAAATATCTTTATTTACTTAGTTTGGTTTTTCACCCCAGCTCTGGGTCCTGAACCCAGGTCCTTGGCCTAAAGTGGTCTACATACCAGCATCTCACCCACCTGAGCCACAAGGGTGCAACCAGATAGTCAGTGTTTTAAAGAAGAATTTGGGCACAGAAGGAGCCCTCTCAATCAGCCTGATTGTCAGGAGCCTGAGACTCTCTTCATTAATTCTAACAGCTGACATTTATTGAACACCTACTACGTGCCTGGCAATATTCTAATTGCTTTGGGTGCATTCACTCATTTTATCTTCACAACAACCCCACAAAGCAGGTGCGATTGCTGTCTTCATTTCATAGAGGAGGAAACTCAGGCCTACAGAATTAAAGCAACATCCTCAAACCACTCAGCTGAGCTGTGGTAAAGGCAGGGGCCATTCCAGGCAGGACAAAGCGAGGGCCTAGCTTCCAGCTAACCTGCCTCAATGTCCATTTCTCCTGCCTGTCACTTGTGGTCACTGCTCAAGGTCAGTGCTTCTCACTCGCTGGGAGCCCAGGTCTGCATCTGGTCACTAGGAATGACCATGTCACTCTTTGAGGAGATGCGGGGGCCCCCACCTGGTGGGGCTCTGGGTGCTGAGGTAGCAGAGCTGCGGTCATAGGTAGAAGCCCACCGTGAGCACATGCAGCACCCGGGCTGTGCAGGGAGCGCCGCCATCACCAGCCAGACAATAAAGTCCTCTGCTGTCTCCCAGCCTCGTTAGAGATTGGACAGGACCACAGGACCACAGGACCCGCCCCATGAGCATCTCGGGTGGAACCTGGTGGGGCTGGAGGTGATGGTGGAATAAACAACAATGAGGGAGGCCGCTCCAAGATCTGTGCTAGGACTCTTCCCAGGTTCATGTTTAATTTTCACACCAGCCCTGCAGGGCAGGTGTTTGAGCAGTTTTACTGACCAGGAAACAGTCTCAGGGGTTACAGCATTCGTATGTCTTGGAGCTGGGCTTTGAATCTACTTCTGTGTGCTTCCAGAGTCCATCTTTTTGGCCATTACTCATTGCCTTTCCAATACCATGCTGGCTTTGGTTAGTTTCTTTCCTTCTTTAGGCTAAAACTTGCGGAATCATTGAGAAAGAGTGGGCCCTGTCTCGTGATCTACACAGTTGAAGTATTTTCGCAGGATCTGAGGGATATCTGAATCTGGAACATTGTGACATCACATAGAAAAGTCATGTAAAATTCACATTTTAATTCCTCAGTAGCTTGCACTAAGAATTTACCCAGAATTCTGTATGTTTTTCTTCAATATTTTCACATGCCTGGGAAGTCAGTGTGTGAGCAGAAGTGAGGGTGTAGAGTCTAAGTCAATCTGTGTGGCAGGAGGGCTCTTGGGGCAGTGGCCTGTGTCTGGTCAGCTGTGGGGCCTGGGGACCCCACCAGTCGATGAGGGTCTTGAGACTTAATCCTGAAGGTGGGAGGCACTCACAGAGTGCTGTTGAGTTGGACAGCGATGAGCTCAATCCATATTCTACTGGTGGGTGGGCTGGGGAAGAGTTGGGAGACAAGAGATAGTGCAGACAAAGGGTGATATGTAATGTGGGGCTGGAGTTTAGACACTGGGGTGGAATTGGGAAACCAGGATGGTCAGGAACATAATTATGTGTTAAGATGCTACAAAGGAGGAGGCTCAGGACCTGCTGATTGTAGGACGGGTAGAGAGAGCAGGGAGATGAGACAATAAAGCAGTCTCACAGGACTGGGGAGATCAGACAGGGAAACTCACTTGGGAAGAAAGGTTCATTTTTACCAACATTAGCATTTTAGATTTTGAGGGGATATTTTGAAAGGAATCAGACTATCTTCATTGCAGAGACTATCCCTTGTCTCTCAGAGACCCCATCATTTGGGAAATGGGAATCTTTTCCTTATCTATTCAGGACTCCTGAAGACAGAGATGAGCCTTCTGTTTCCAGTGATCATGGAACCCTGAATGAAGCCAGCCTCAGGATAATAAGCCAGGTAATTATCTCCATCCTTCCTGTGACAATAATCGTGTCGAGGCAGGCGAAAATTCATCATAGGTGATTCTGCGGGTCTCCAGGGACACTCAGGATAAAGGGACTGGTTGTCAGAAGCCTCCTCTGCAGCATTACACCAGGCTCTGTAATGATGGCTAAGGGCCACGGCGTCCCTCCAGAGTAAAGAATTGTGGAGATGAAGAAGAGAAAGACACCTACATCCTAGCACGGTCCCCCACTATGTCTGCGTGGAGGGTCCGGATCAGTAATTAGAAACAGTGCAATAAATATTGAAAGAAACTTTTGTAAACATTCGAGAGGACAATGAAATTAGAAATAATAGGCAGATGGGCTTCAATTCAAAGCAAATCATGCCAGATGGACTCAGCACCTCTTTTTTTTTGGATAAAAGCACAAAGTTGGGGGATGAAGGGAAAAATGGTACATTTGATGTCATGTGTTTGAAGATTGTTATAACATTTGAGACTTCCAAGGAGTCTGATTCACAGAATTGGCTCAGAATTCCTGGAATAGAATCACATACCTGACAAAAAATGGAATAAATGCTGCTAATTAGGCGGTAGAAAGTGCTAGAACACTGGGCTCGCAGGGAGGCCTCAGGAGAGGTCTTCCACAGGACCGAGAGCTTTAGGGACTAAGAGGGACCATAGAGGTCCTCAGTTCCAACCCTTTTACTTAAGGAGAGGGATGCTCAGTCAAAGGAGATGAGGACATCACACACTAGGGCCAGAACCAGGCTTGCTAGACAATTAGTTATATGTTATGAGGGCTAAGTGGCCCCTCTCCCTGCCATAAGTTTTATCCAGAAAGGTTACAAATGAGAGCAGACACAACTCTGAAAGGACTCTTAAGTAGCTGGATTAGATAAAGATTCTAGATAGGTAAAGAAATCTAGAGAGAGGAAAGAACTGAATCCCAAGCAAACAAAGCCTGAGACACAGATCATGTCTTCTAAAGGGGGTGGGGACAAAGTAGGGATTATGTTAGAGACACAACTACTTTGTTACAGGCCATGGTCCTGGGATCCCTGTGCACCTCTGAAGCCACTTTCACAGATGTGAATTCAACACGGCTTTGAAACAAATAGTGCCCATCTTACAGGCAAGAAAATGGCAAAACTCAGGGAGATTCAGTGACATGAAGTCGGGCTATAATGAAAGAACATGTCCTCTGAGGACTCAGGCCCCACCTTACCTGAAGTTTGCCTTTGGTAAAATTTTCATGGAGACTCAGACTTCCCTCTTGTCCTGTTATCTTACCCTTTCAGGTCCCTTACATCTCATCGCCAGGCCTTCTGTAATTGTTCAGGTCGCCAGCATTCCTAATCTCCTCATTCTCTATTACAACATATTAGTTTCCTTTCCCATTTCTGCCCGACTCTGTGCTCGGCCTTTCGTCACCCCCAAAGGGTGAAATTTGTACAAATTCCCAGCCTTCCTTTTACAGATGATGGTTTCACCTTCAGGAAATCACCTCCCCAGCTGCTTTGTCATTTAAAGAACCAAACAGAGCACTGATGCCTAGTGCTCCCGTGACTTACAGGAAGGGGCGTGCACAACAGCGCCGTGTAGTCAGTGCCTGGAGGAAGCAGACGTCCAGCAGATTTTCTTAAGAGAATTTTATGGCGGGAACTCTCCCCAAGGCACCCCTCAATACCCTTCCTTCTTTATGCTGAGTAATTTATTGCCTCCCTACCCACACCTGAACACCCCACTCTTCCAGTTCAACAGAGGACCTCTTGCTATTAGGATCCAGTCTTTTGAGTAAGTGGAAAATTGAAGTGGGAGGTGGAATGCTAATAAACAATTTTCTTCCTTTCACACATGCTTATTTCCTACTCAGAATATGGAAGAGATTTTTCAACAGGTGACTTAAAATTTTTTTTTTTGAAAAAGGAGTCATTGAGATGTAGGAGAAGAGTGGAAGCCAGTTTGAAGCCCTTTTACTGCTGAGAACTAGCTCCTGGGTCTTCAGCAGTTAGAATTTCTGCTTTGGAAGAACCAAGAAGTGATGCTATTGAACGAAACTCTTGAACTTATTTTTTGCTTCTTTCTCTCCCTTTTTTTCTCGGTAAAAAGCTTCAGTGCTACCTGACTAGACAACACCCTGCTTACCATCTGCAATGGATTGAATATCTGTCATCCCTGCCCCGCCCCCCACCCCCATGATGGTATTGGGAGGAGATGAGGTCATGGGGTTGGTGCCTCATGCCTGGGAGGCCCTGAGAGACCTCATGCTGTGTGAGGGGACATTGATGAACCAGAAAGTGAGTCCACACTAGATGCTGCATCTGCTGATGTCTGGTTGTTGGTCTTCACAGCCCCCAGAACTGCGAAAGATAAGTTTTTGTTGTTTATAAGCCACTCAGTCTATGGTATTTTTGAAATAATTTTTTAGGTTAAAGTAACATCTCATAGTATGAATTTCATTTGTGTATCATCATAAGTTAACATTTGTATGAGGCACACCTTAAAACTATATACAATTATGATGTAATGTTCTCCAATAAAATTAAAAAAAAATCAACACCTGTATATATTATATTATGTTCACCACTATGAATCCAATTCCTTTTTTTTTTAACCATACAATTGACCCCTTTAAGTCTTGGTTTGCCACCGAAAGGGATTAAGTCACCATCTGATGATTATTGTATTATTTTTTTCCTTTTACTCACCTTACACAATAGGGTTACAGCAACTAGGAATGCTTTTATCTCCTTCCTCTGGGAAAATGAGCTCTGGGAAAATGAGCTCTGGGAAAGAACGGTGTCAGAATCACTAGACCTGCCTTTTTCCCTCACACCTGCCATCTGGGAGATTTGGGCAAGTGTCTTAACATGGTCCTGGGTCTGTTGAATTCAGTACATCATGATTTCCCAGAGGACAGGGAATAGAGCTTGTTTATCTTTATAGTCCTTGACATCACTGGAAGAAATTTGGGAAACACTTGGGAATCATACCTCTAAATGTTGCTGAGACACTTGATCGCACACACATTCAACACTAGCAGAGTGGCAATATTTGCCTGTATTGCAACTCCACATTGGAGCTATTTGGTCACTATTTGCAGATAAGAAGACCGAGACTCAGAGGGACTCAGTGACTGGCTTCTTTGCTAGCAAAGTTGGAATTCTAACTCAGGCCCGGCTGTTCCTGTTCTACTAATCTGTGTTCAGGACCTGTTATCCCCATTTAATAACAATCCAACTGCACAGAGACTTTAACTTTTAAAATGAAACAAACAAATGAACCAAATCAAACATAAGAACCAAATCAAACAAAAATAGACTTTTAGTTCATAGAATCAAATTAGTGGTTACCAGAAGAAAAAGGGGAGGGAAGTAGTGGGCAAATTGGATAAAAAGGATCAATTACATGTTGACGGAATTAGACTGTAGGTAGTAAACTTAATGTCCTATATATTTAGTTATTGATTTATGATGATGCACACCTGAAACCTATTCAATGCTATGATGTAATGTTCCTTCCAGAAGAAAAAATTAAAAATTCTAACAGTTTCTTGGCTTTAAGACAAGGTAAGAAGAAATCACAGATTCTGAAAAGGTAGCCCTAATAGGCATTGACTGGCAAGGGGCTAAATCTTGCCGTTGAGATTTCTCTCCAGGACTGTTCCTCCAGATCCTTTCCTGCCTCTAGGAGATGATTTCTTTGTCTTGGCTGGTTGGGTTGTTTCAGGGTTTGCCCACACCTGGGTTCAGATGCTCTACCTCTTCCACTCAGCTGGAGACATCAGTGAAATCCGCATAGTTACAGAGCCTGGATCTGTGCCCTCCATGGTGATGGCACTGAGGATATCCCTAAGGATACTCGGCGCACAAGCTATACCTTCTGCATTCCCTCTAGGAATGTATGATCCAGAGGGGAGATGAAGAAGTAAGCAGGAGGAGGAGGTCAGAGGGGGCTGCACATGGGCTTATTTAACTCAACTGGGAACACAGGAATTGGGAAACAGGAAGTGGGGACACAGGAACTGGGGACACGGGAAGTGTCCTCTGTGCAGGGACCACAGGGTGAGTAGGCCAGCCAGGGCAGAGGGAACAACAGTACACAGACCGGAGGTTTTAGAGAGCGTCTTAGGTTTCCAGAATGAATTTTACTTTTTTCCCCTGATCCAGAGCTGCAGTATTCCGGAGGGAAAAAAAATCTGCCCTTGCCCCCTGGCACCAGTTTCGTTCAGTAAGCGCATTGTAAGTTTTTCTAACTCTAAGATTAGACACCCTCTCAGGAGATCACGTTAGTTCTTCAGTAACCACAGACTCTGCACCACACCTGTCCATGTAGAATTCAGAATCTAAACAAAATACTCCATCTGTGAGCTGTCAGCGTATTTATCTGGCATTATTTTTACTCAGTGACAACTGGCTACTTAGAAGCAGGCTGACACTCAGTTACACTGTGTGTGTGTGTGTGTGTGTGTGTGTGTGTGTGTGTGTGTGTGTGAAACATAAGGAACAACCCAAGTGGTTTCTACTCACTTAATTATCATGTTTCCTCTTAACCTTCTCAAGGCTAAGAGTAAGCAAATCCTATATACTTTTTTCTTCAATCTTTCATTGCAATCCCCAGTTGAAAGCTGTTCTTTCTTTGATAGGTTTGACAAATGTCTTTAGAAAAAGGAAAAGATTAGTTTTCCTTAACCCATAATTAGCATTCCTGCAGAGGGAGAGAAGTTAGAGTGCTGTAGAAAGCTGAGGCCCATCTGGCCTATGACCTCCTTGCCTGTGGGCCCCAGTGGTAAGGGAAGAGGTTTACTTATGCTAATATATGCGGTCCTAGGACTATCTTTCCTTCCATTTCCTGCTACACTGGGAGAGGTCCCTCCAAACAACCTACCTATGGTTCCCAAAGAAAAATACCCCTCATGATGTGAAATATTGCATGCATAACTTTTTCTGGTTTTCTTTTTGTAACCCCCGCCCTTCCAGGATTTACAAAATAATTCTGAAAGCAACTTCTGCAGTGAAGTCAGTCTGCCAAAGGGATATTTTTTTACCCTGCATAACAATAACTTCCCTAAAAAGTGAATAGTGTCTTTGTTGCCGAGCTATCTTATGTTCCAGGGGATGGATGGACTGTCAGTCTTGTCATCCAGAAACAGAAACGCTAATCATAATCTTCAGCATGGTGGGGCAGGGGGCTTCCATTCTGTTCTGTGCATGAGCCTATGTGGACCACAATTTTGCGGAATCTTGTTTTGCTGAATCTTGTTTTGTAGGTTCTTCTGGAGATGTGGCCTATATGCAACTCAGGAAATTGAGAATGTTGTCTAACCGAGCTCGTAAGAGAACATTTTCCACCAAATTGCATTAGCATGTAAAACCTGGGTTGATTTCTTCTGTTCTTGTGACCATTCCTGGGCAAAAGTTCACTTACAGAAGCAAAGGGAATCCACACCCCGGAGAAGAAAATAATTTGTTTATTTCTGCTTTAGTTTTGAGACTGGTGATATGATCCAGAAAGGTAGGAGTAGTGTGACTTTGCGCTCTCATTTTCTCCATTTCTCACCTCCTTCAGGAGACTCTTGAGCTGCTCAGGGTACAGGCCTTCTATTTTCAATCCGCACTAGAGAGGAAGGAGCAAGCAAGGGGACCACTGACCAGGAATGGAGAGACAGTGTCCGGCCTTCTTCAGCACCTGCTGGGTGTCAGGCAGTGTCAGTTGCTGTCCACGCTCTTTCCTCTGGGGGATAATAGCCTCATTTTGCAGATGAGGAAATGGAGGCCTATGGATGATGAGGTTAATGGATTTATTGTAGGTAATCTGGTGGCTATTAACTTTGGAAAATAGTCTGATAGTTCCTTAGAGGGTTGAACATAGAGTTTGCCATATGACCTGCCATTTTGTCTTCTAAGTATATCTCTAAGGGAAGTAAAAAAAAAATCCATACAAAAGCTTGTATGCCCATGTTCACTACATTATGACTAAAAAATAGAAACAATTCAAATATTCATTAATGAATGGATAAATAAAATGAGGTCTATCCATACAATGGAATATGATTTGGCAGTGCAAAAACTTCAAATAATAATATATGCTAAGGCCTCATGAGCCTGGGAAACATGATGCTAAATAAAAGCAGTCAGTCACAAAGGACCACATATTGCTTGATTCCATTTGCATGAGAAGTCTGGAATATAGAGAAAATAGACTAGTGGTTTCCAGAGGCTGGGGAAGGGAGTTGGGGATAGAGAGACTACTCGTGGACACAAGGTTTTATTTTGGATGATGAACAATCCCCCAGAATTGATTCTGTGTTTGGTTCTAAATTCTAAATTTGTATGAAAATTGGCTATGTCGTTGGGTATACAACTCTGTGAGTATACTCAAAATCATTGAATTGTTCATTTAAAGTGGGTGACTATGATATTATGTGAGTCATATCTAAACGAAGTTATAAAAATATAGTGTTTACTGTCAATTACTCTTAGGAAAAAGGCAATGACCTCTCAGACTGGGGAGTAACCCAAGATACTCGGAATGATGGAAACCTGAGTATTAATTAGCAACAGCAGCAGCATCTGCCTTTGACCAAGTATTTGCTAAGTTCCTGACACGGTGCTAAGTACTTACTATGTGTTATCTAAAGTAACCATCACACCAGTGCCATGAACTCTGCCTCATTCTTACTCTCATTTTCAACTAGAGAAAACGAGGCTTAGAGGGGCTTAATAATATCTCAGGTTCCTCTATCATGTAAGCATTCTTGCTGCTTTCTACTGAACAAGACCCTTGCAAATGACTGTGTTTATTTGGGAAAATTCCACCATTGTACTCGGAATGGTCAAACATGGATCTGCAGCTGAATGGACAGGATTTGAATCAGAATTTTGTCTCCTGTGAAAATGTGAGCAAGTTGCTTAAACTCTGCATGCCAGTTTCCTCACGTGTATAATGCAATAGTGAGTACTTAGGAGTACAGATTAAGTGAGATCCTGTGTAGAAAGCATCTAAGTGGCACATAGTAAGAGCTCTTGTATGTACCATGATTACCCAGTCTTAGGTCATGGCTCAGCTACACCCTAGAAGGGAGGGGAGAGGTCACTGAAGTAGCCACAGTGTGGGGAGGTGAGCAGGTTCTCAGAGGCGGAGTGATAGGTGGCGAATTCGGGTTGTGCACACTGGTGGTCCAGACTTTTGTTCTTCTAGTTTCAGGTTCTCTGACCCTTAAGTTTTCAGGCATGCACATGAATTATGAAATCTGATTGTGGAGCTTTATGATTGTGTTTTCTCTGAGTTTGGTAAAAATTTAACAATTGAAAGGGCAGAGCAGAAAGAGTAGAAAAGATCTCTTAGTTGAACTTCCTGACTATCTACCATTTGTTGGATCCTAAGGCTAATAGAGGAACCTGATCAGGGGATGAAAGGCATGAAAAGAGAGAGAGTGACATGTGTTCATTCTATGGGTGTGTTTTCTCATATTCTAATTACACTGACTTTCAGAATATATTGGCGATGAGCTATTTATTGATGAGGATGTATAAACATAGCTATGTTGAGGTGTCCTAAAGAAGGAGAGGAAGGGAGAGGGAGAGAGGGAGAGAGAAAATTTAAAAAGAAAACTAGATTTCCAAATATTCACGGCAGAAGGAGAGTAAAATAAATGGAGAAACTGATACACGTGTGTGTCTGTTCCCAGTTGAGAATCTGGTGTGTAGTAGGCATTCATACTTTGAGGATGACCTCTTTGACCTTCAGATCAGGACTGAAGTTTATCCTTTGCTCATTGGCTTAAGAAGCAAGTACTCGGCATGAGGAACTTTGTCGGGTATTTCCCCAAGTAAACATCTCCCATGCAGGCACTGGGGGCTGGGAGACCATGTGATTGCCCCACACCCCACATACTGGAATCACATGGGGGTCAGGCTGGACCTCACACCAGACCCAGCCACCTGGAGGTCCGGGGGTGGGGTTTGGGGTGGGATTTTTCTTTCCCAACACTGCCCAGTAATTCTAGTGGGATCCAGGATGAGATGCATGGTAAGAGGCTGATGATATCAATCAGGTAGCTTGGTATGCACGTGTTCAGAGGTAAACCACAGTCTCAGTCATCCTTAAGGTATCCAGGGTCATTTCCTTGAACTTGGACTGAGGACATCTGAGCACAGGGGTAGGGTGAGGTGCTTGGGGTTGCCAGGGAGGAAGTAAGCTTTAGTCCTTGGAACAGGCACTGAATGCTCAGCTACTTCATTGCCCTAATTTCCAGATTTTCCAATCCTGGGGAGTGTGCTGGGGAGGGCCAGGCACCTGGGAACCCTGGTGCCCCAACCTTGTCTCTTTGTCCTGGATCAGCAGAAGGCACAACTGCCTTTGCAAAGGCTGCAAAGATGCCGACTCCCTACTGACTGCACCTGTGAGGTCATGGAGATGATCAAGGAGTCACTGGGGACTGTGAGTCTCTGGAGAGTTCATAGAGTGTGACTGTGGGAGGGAGCACATTTCCTCCCGCCCTGAACCAACGGTGAGGGATGATTCCCTGGTCTTTTCAACAGAATAAGGGTATCTGTTAGTCAGAGAGCTCTGAGTGGTCCTCTGGATAGCAAACAGTTTCTGGAAAAGACACCCGAAGTTTCCCTAAGCAGTCTGTCTCCTTTGAGATCTGTTTGTCCTTGGTGAAGGATATTGTTGGGTTCCCATTGGGTTTGGGGAGATCAGGAAAAATGTCAGGTCAGGGAAGGAATGCTTTCATTGTATTTGAGTCGAAAATTCCATCTCAACAGAAATGCTTCTTTAAAGCTTAGCGCTGGGGCTGCTGTCTTCTGCCTTGTCAGAATCTGCCAAGTCCTGTCCCCCCACCCCACCCCTTCCCTCTCTCCCATTCTCCTCCCTCCCGCCCTCTCCCCTCTCTTCTGCCACCAGCTGCACTTGATAGAATCTTGCAGGCAGGCACATTTATTACTGGCTAGCTTCTTTATCTTGGATAGTGTGTCAAAAGTAGTCAAGACTATAGCTCCTGAAGGTAGTTTCACAGATTTAAGACGAAGAAGCAGTATCCATACAGTTCCCCAGTCAAGGAAGTCTGATAGCCAGCCAGTAAAAACACATAAGACTTTTGGAGAGTGGAATTTTACTCAATGGAGCCAGCTTGGACTTTAGATATGAAACGTTTGATTTATAGTTTCTATTTCGCTCTGATAGAAAACTCTGCTTCCCCTTATTGGAAGGTTGAACGTGTTGGGTTCTTGAGCTAAGGTAGCCGTTAAAATTTATTTCACATTCAAGGAAGGGGGCTCTTGTTATTCACCATATTCCCATTTTAATTATGATTTTCCCGGCATCATTTTTAACAAGAGTAACCTGAGGCTGCAAAGAGTGATTTCCCCTCATCAGTTCTTTAACCCGCCCTTCCCCCTCCAAAGAACTGCTGCAGCTCCCGCCACGCCGCCAATGAAATGAAATGGAGAATTGAGCAATTACCTGTGCATCTGAGCAGTGTGGAGTCAGCAGTCAATTAGAATAGTTCAATTACAAAATCCTTTTTTCTCCCTTCTTTTATGTTCTGTAGAATCATCATCTTAACTCTCGCTATGCCTTCTGCCCTTGTGGAAGCCCGGCTCCCCTGTCTGCCCCGCTGACCCCAGAACT
This sequence comes from Solenodon paradoxus, assembly GCA_004363575.1. Taxonomy (NCBI): domain Eukaryota; kingdom Metazoa; phylum Chordata; class Mammalia; order Eulipotyphla; family Solenodontidae; genus Solenodon; species Solenodon paradoxus. The sequence continues at coordinate 242,983 of RJWH01000233.1, read as the reverse complement.
CACTTGACTTTATGCTCTGTCTTCCCAGTCCTCACCTCCACTCCTCCCCCTGTCAAGTGGACTCAGAATTGAGCACCCCCTTGTGTCAGGTTGACCCCTGAACTCTCCCGTTTTTTCCAGGTGGTAGCTCACATGCTCTCAGACTTTCAGAGTGTGGGTCTGGGCTTCTAGAACTTTCTTCATTTTGAGATTTTTCTTTGCATACTGTTGGCTCCCCAGACTCATTCTGGGGATGCTGCTGTTCTATCTTACTTTCCTGACCAGGGACGCGTGCCTGTCCCCAGTCCAGTGTGATGAGGGGGCTGCTCCCAGCACAGGTGCTCATATCTGGGCAGATAGCCCCATGGACCTGCTGAGTAGAGCCAGGTACCCCTGCCACTTTGGGCTCCCCTTTCACCACAGTGTCAAGCGCTTCTGGGGCAGGATTTGAGATAGTCAGCCCCATGTTTGGATCACCCACTGTTGACCACATGCCTTACCCCAACTGCGGTTGGATCGTAGGCCTTAACCATCTCTCCTCAGGCATGTCTCGCTGGGAATATGAGCTATTGTATTTGATATTTATTCACTTATTTACATGTGTTCACTTTTACATGGTTATATGAGCACTTAGTAGGTGTTAGGCTCTGTGCTATTTGCTGGAGACTCAGAGTTAGACAATATATGCTTTTTTTGTGTGTGAAAGAGAAAGGAAGCAGGCAGAAATGAAAGAGAGTAGGCAGACAGGAAGAGAGAGGAGAGGAAGAAGAATTTATTTTATTTATTTGGTTGTTCATTTTGGTTGTTCCCCCAGGGCCAGCTTGTGCACTTGAGTCCTTGGGTTCCATCCACGTAGACTATGCTGAAGTCATGACTCAACGCCTGAGCCACCAGGGCACAGCAGTTGATACCTCTTACTCTTAAGGCAAACACACTGTGGGCGAGGGCTGCCCTACGAAAGCGTTGCAGACTGGATGGCTTGAGCAAGACGTGGCTTCCTAGCTCTGGAGGCAGAAGACTAGATGGAGGTGCTGGCCAGCTCGGTGCCTTCTAAGGGCGGGTTGAGGGCAAATCCAGGTCGGGGCCCTTTCCTAGGCTTGTTGAAGGCCCTCCTCTCCCGGTGTCTCTTCATGTCATTGCTCCTCTATGTATGTCTATGTCTGTGTCCACATTTCCCCTTTTTCTAAGGACACCAGTCTTTTTGGATGGGAGGCCCATTGACTCTAGTGTGAAATCTGCACTGATCCAAATCAGGTCAGATGCTGAGGTCCTGGGGATTTTGAATTCCACAGATTGTTTCTGGAGGACGTAATTCACCCCATATCTGCATGCATCCTTCTGTGGGGTCAGGAATGACAGTGGGAGATGGATGTGTTCACGTGGACCCTGACTGGGGCATAGTTCACTTTCTCTTCACTTTTTAGGGCACATACCTCCCTGTCAGCTGGTATTTACCAAGTGGTAACTATTACTAGGAAGTGTTTGTATTTCTTGAGCACTTACTCTGTACTGAGTACTAAAGAGTGACTTATACACATCGGCACAACCCTGTGAAGAAAAGTGTTCCACAGAACAGGCCACTTCACTTGGTAAGGGACAGAGGAGTAGATCAGGTGTACTGAGTGGAACTCAGTTCCTTACTCCTCCCGCTTGTATCTCCCTGCAACAGCAGGCTCTGTTCTGGGGGAAATTTCCACGTTAGGACCTGTCGCTGACAGGCTCAACTCACAGAGATGACTACATGAGCAAGGCCATGAAGAGGCCACTACTCAAGCTTGTAATCCTGGAATTGGAACCTCTGCCCACCTGCACTCTTAAAACAGGCACCTCCTCTCTGTCTCAGGTCCTATTTATTGCTTCCCTCTATCTTTTAAATATGTCTCTTACTCTCTTGCTAAATTGCTTATTGCCTGTCATCTTGACCTGTAAGCCCATGAAGGCAGGGACCAGCCTTGTGGGTGGGGCCTGGCACCCCACTTGGACCACCCAGAGATTCCAGAAAGGCCTTCCGATACATGGATTCTGCCACACATACAGCAGCCTTCTCAGAATGGGACCGTCTCAGAAATCAAATTTTATTTTGAAAACTTCAGGGCTCAAATTGACTCTAGGAACTCATAGATTCAAGCACTGAGTAAAAATGAGATGTGTAGAACATTATCGCTGGGTCTCAGGATAGCAGTGGAAGACACTAGAAATGTGGCTCTCTGCACCGAAGTCTTATTACAGCATTTATTTATAATTATCATCCTAAGTGGAGCAAAGGGCCCTTCTTCAGTGCTAACATGAGAGCCACAGGTTTCAGTCCCACTTAGAGTCCCACCCAGGACTTGTTAGTGGCCCACTGTCTCTCTTCTGTGAGAACAGGCTGCATTAGCTCAACTGAGATGTGTAGGGCTGTAATTTGTGAACACTCTGAAGTTGACGTGCAGAAGTGAGAAGGTCAGACTGGTTGGTGAAAGATTGTTTTCTTACCCCATTTTCCAGGTAGCTCAATGTATGTTGAGATTGGGTGTCCTCCTTTGAAAAAAGGGGTTAATGATTCCTGTCCTACTGGCCTCCAGACCATTGCTGGGTTCAATTAAGATAATGTCCAGAGACATGCTTAGGGTCCAGCATATATACAAGTAACAAATAATGACCTGGGAGCAACATGAAAGAGTGGAAAGAGTAGGAACATTGCTTCAAAACAGGCAGAAAATCATATAGACACTTCTCCAAAGAAAACATACAGATGAACAATAGGTGCATGAAAAGATGTTCCTCTTCTCTTTTTATTAGGGAAATGCAAATCAAAACTGCAATTAACTCTACCTCACACCTGTCAGAATGGCCCCTATGAAAAAACTGGGAACAACAAGCAAGTTGGCCAAGGTGTGAAGGAAGAGAGCCTTTATGCACTGTTAGTGGGAATGTAAATTGGTGCAGCCACTTTGGAAACACTATGGAGTTTCCTCAAACATTTACAAATAGAACTACTGTGTGATCCAGCAATTCTACTTGCAGGTATCTACCCAAAGAATATGAAAACACTAATTCAAAAAGATATCTACACTTTTATGTGTATTGCAGCACTATATACAATAGTCGAGAAATGAAAACAATGTAAATGCCCATCGACAGATGAGTGAATAAAGAAGATGTGGTATATACATAGTGCTATTCAGTAATAAAATAGGTTGAAATCTGGCCATTTGTGGCAATGTAGATGGAACTAGTGGGGATTATGTCCAATGAAATAAGTTAAAAGAGAAAGATAAATACTGGATAATTTCACACATATGTTGGAATATAAAGAAACAAAGCAAAAGAAAAGACCGAACAAAAGTTAGACCCTGGCAACAGAACTGAGTTTACCAGAGAGGAAGTGGGGGTGCCGGGAGGAGAGAGCAATGGTGGTGGGGTCCAGTGGACAGTAGAGGAGGACTATCAGAAATTTGGTGGTGGGTGTTGTGTGTTGTATACTTGATAGTGAACCTACACATCTGAAACTTATGTAGTATTATAAAACAATGTTAACTCAGTTTAAAAAATGTATTGTAATAAACAGAACAGGAGCATTCACACGAGAGACATGGACTCATATCCCAATCTGCTACTTCTTAGCTGCTACTACTTATTATATGTGCTTCAGTTTTGTCATTTTTGTAATGGGAAGAATACTACCAATTTCACATATTTATGAGGGACAAAATGATATTTGAAAAGTTCTTGTTGTATAGTAGATAGTGATACATTTTACTTTGTTACATAATCAGAGAATGCTGCTTTTATCAATTTTCTATGCAGTCATAACAAATACCCTAAATTTCAGTGGCTTAAGACAATTCACATTTGTCATCTCACAGATACATATGTCAGAAGTCTCATGGGCTTAGCTGGATTCTGCTCCCAAGGCTGAAATCAAAGTGTTGACAGGCTTGAGGGCAAAGTCTGCTTCTAGGTTCCTTCAGGCAGAATTGAGTTCCTTATGGCTGTAGGACTGGGGTCTCTGAATCTTTGCTGGATGGAAGCTGGGGCATGGGCCAAGGATGGGGTCCTTTTCAGTTGCTAATGGTCACCCATGTCACTTGGCTTGTGGCTCCTTTCTCCACCTTCAAAGTCAACAGTGGCTGGTGGCGTCCTTCTAGCATTGCACTACTCTGACTTCCTCGTCTGTGTCCTTAGCCTTTTAAGGACCCATGTAATTATTATACTGGGCTTACCCAATAATCCAGGATAATCGACAGTCCTATCTTAAGGTCAATAACTTTAACTTAATTTACAGAGTTCCTTTTGTCCTACAACTCTGTTGTGCCAACAGAGTACATTCATAAGTTCCAGGGAGAAGACTATCAACATCTTCTGAGGACTTTTGTTATCTTTTTTCTACCATGGTCATATATTAATAAGTTGACATACTGTCTCATCGGTATTGACAGTATCTTTTCAACAAAATCTGATGGAGTACTTAATTCAATGCCTGACATAGTGTAAGTTCTTGACCAATGTTAGTTTCTGTTTTGCTCTTGATAAGCGGAGGGTTGTAAGTCTCTTATTTTCTCCACCAGTCCCAGCAAAGCCACCTGACTGAGGGGTCCCCCCTTTATTATCCATCTTTCATTTTCTCCAGAAAGCCCTTCTGATCCCAGCCCTTGCCTTCTGGGCTAGGTTGCTAATTGTGTGTCACTGTGTCATAGCACTTATCTTATTCAAATGTTCCTGTGCCTTTCCTTGAATCTCTTTGACCAGACTGAATTTTTTGAGGGCAGAAACGAATCTTTTCTCTGGTATCATTTAGTTGAGTATCTGGTACATTGTAGATGTTCAAAACATGTCTATTGAATAAATGTCTAATGAGGAAATCTATTACACGTTAAAAATAATTGATCGGATGGTTACTGGTTGCATTGCATCCCTTAAACAGCATAGATCTTGAAGCATTCTTTTAGGAAGGGGAATGGTTTACACATGGAGGCTGAACTTCCTAAGAAAATTGTTTTACACAGAAATTTCTTGAAAAATAAAGGTAAGTTGTGTTTGTGAATTGTCTAGGCCCAGATCTTGTGGAGGAAGCAAGTTCTAAAACTGCTACAGAATCCTGGAAACTATTGGAATTGATGGAATGATTTTGTCACCTTTTTTCTTTTTTTACTCTGAATGCATCAGGGAACAAACAAACACATTATTGAAATAAAGTCACATTGACTTGGCTTACTTCTTATTTGCTTCCTTATTGGGACTTATTATATCTAAGAACAAAATTGGACCCCAGTGTTATTTCTCTGGGAAATTCACAAGTTGCTCTTCCTTGTTTTTCCTGCCTTCTGCTCCCTTCATGCTGAATGCTCTTTTTATATCCAATTTGTGAAGTGTCCTAACAATACTGCAAGAAGTTGGTGGTCAATAATGATCAAATAAGAGCAATGTTCATAAGGCAATGTATTTATTGTTGCTGTGTGTTTGTTTTCAGTATTTAAAAATTATTCTGTTTCAGTTTGTCAACCTACCCACATTGATTCCAGATCAGCCAGGAAACCAGGCTCCTCTTGCCTCAGCCGAGATCCCTTAACAGCTTTTTTGAGCTTGGCTGGCCCTTTTGCAATAATTGCTCCCATGCAGGGACTTTGGTCTTTTGATATTTATTTTTAGGTTCAATATAGTCTCCATTATTATAAAGAAACAGTTTTATTATCTGAAACAAACAATCCCAAATGAAAAAGTGGAGCCAAATCACAGGCCTCAGGACCCAGATGAGGAGTAAAGAAAAATTGTTTGTAGCCATAAATGCTTCCTTTGCAGTTTTCCTTCTGTCTCTTGTACTAGGGCACATTTCCTACCATCACCGACCAGTGATTAAGCATCATATTGTCTTGATCATTAAATGTGCTGCCCTCTATTGGAAGTCTGGGGGTCCTAATTTCCTTTAGATTCAGGGTCCCATTTTGGAGTCACAGCCCAGCTCAGGTCTTAGGCTCACAGTTTCTGGTCAGTTCTCCATGGCTACCTATGACTGACTTCTCTTGCCCAATTGTTTCTGTAAAAATTTCCTTAAGCCAAGAAACAATTCTATCCATATAAAGGGGAAAATACTCTGTCCTCTCTGTTCTCTCTGTCGTAGTTCGCCTTTCATGAATGGTTTTTTAGTAACTGAGTGGATTTGGTGAAAAACTCTAAGGAAGGCTTGTAATATTTTTCCTCTTTTCTATATAAATGTGTACCAAGGTAAGATAGGTGCATTCTCTATAATCTGTGTTAGTAGTTTTCAACAATGGACAAAGTAAGGACCCTTCTCAGAAAGTGTGGGAGCTTTGAAAAGGCCATGCAGGCAAAGCTAGAGACCACTCTAGAAGATGGGAAAGCAGAATGGATGTGAATGCTGCTTACAACTGGTCTTGGGAAACACGTATGAAAAAGGCACAGAATAATTTTGGGAAATACTGTTTTACCTCTTTTCTCTTCCTTCATTATTTATTCATCCCTTCATTTATCATAAATGTTTTAAATTCCTACTATGTGCCAGGCATTGCTGTAGGTCTGGGCATGCAGTGGTGAGCAGCAGAGATCAAAGTCCCTGACTGCATGGTGTTTACATCCTATCAGGTGTGACAGACAGTTAACAAGATAAGAACCTGAAATACATAATATTTTACAGAAAAGTATTTAGTACTGTGGAGAAATAGATCAAATGAGAAAGAATCTTGGATGTATTGACGAGATGAAGGAAGTTCCTATCAGAAGGTACATTTGTGTAAAGGCCTGAAGGGAGAGAGGGTTGAGATAGCGGGCAGTCCCGGTAGAGGGAGCTGTGTGTGCCCAGGGCGTGGAGAGGAAGATGGAAGCCAGAATGGCTGCCCCAGGGACAGAGGACAGAAAATAGGAGCTATGGGTAGATAGGTCATGGGGAAGCAGTCATCAAGGACTTGGGGCCAGAGAAAGGACTCTGGCTTACATTCTGGGTAAAAGAGGGACCCACTGTAGCATTTTGAGGAGGAGGATGACCTGTAAAGCAAAGGAAACACTCATTCTGGCTATTGGTTGAGAATTGACATCCCCAGGAAGGGTAGAATCAGGATGCCAGCTAGGAGACCCTCGCCATCTAGGAAGCGGGTGATGAGCCAGAGTGGGTGATGAGAGTGATCAGATTCTGGATGTATTTTGAAAGTAGAGCTGCAGAATTTGCTGTAAATACAGGGGATGAAGAAATGTAAGAATCAAGAATGACATTAAGGTTTTTGGCCTGAGTAATTTGAAGAATGAAGTTACCATTGACTGAGTGGGGAAGACTGAGGGAGGAGATCGAGGAATTGCTAAATTAAATTCAGATACCTCTAGATATATCTCTGGAGATTATCAATAGGCACTCTGGTGTCTGGAGGAGAGCGGGGCTGGAGATACAAATGGAGACGTTGTCAGCATGTGGACATGTGGACAGTAGTTTAAACTAAGGGATTGAAGTCACTCATGCGTGTACATGAGAACGAGCAGACCTCCAAGGCTGAGACTTGGGATTCATTTTGAGTAAGTGAGTATTTGGATTCTCAGCTCTGACAATCCCAGAAGAAAGGAAATGGGTTTAAGTTGTCATTTCACAATTTGCTTGACTGTGGAATCAACACTACCTAACTGCAGAACAGATTGACCTTGGCTTGAACATACTTTGGAGAAACCCCTCTCAGTTTGGTTAGTAACCAGAGGCCATTCGGAAACACGTTTTCGCATTCTGTTAAGGATGTTGGACTTTTATCTTCTAGAAGTATGAGATCACTGAGGGATTTTAAGAGTAAAAGTAACTGGACTGTATATTTTGGTAGCAGTGTGGAAAATGAGTCTGAAGAAAGTGGATATGTGAGTAGGTGATTTTAAGAGCCTAGGTAAGGGATAATAGAGCTCTATGTGCAGTAATTGGGAGTGAAAAGAATCAAGTGAAATGGGTATTTAGGAAGTTTAGAGACCACTAGATTTGATGATCAACTAGATACAGAAGGAAATGAAAGAGTTTCTATGATAACCCTGAGGGTTTTGGCTTGGATGTATAATTACCTGCATCCCTTAGAGAAATCTATCAATGTAAGCTACAAACCAGCATTCCATGTAATTAACTTTTATTTTGAACACAGTTCAAGTTACATTTTAACCAAAGAAAAATGTGAATTGATTTAATGTCCAGTGTTGCTTTCCATTTTTGTTATTCATAAAGTCATATTAGCTTCTTTATGAATATAAAATCATTTAAAAATAGTACTTAATAGAGTATGATGAACTGCTTGACTGTGTAAGAGATGTTGATTTTTTTTTCAAACTAATAGTCATGTTTTGAAATTGGCGTGTTCTAATCTTTAATATACAGAGTACAGATTTAAAAGGAAAATAGGTTAGAATGACTAGAAACATGTTCCCAGTGATTGGGTTAAGGACATTGGATCTGTTCGTGGGCCCAGTTTTCCCAGTTTTCCAACACTGGGAAAAAGGAGATGTTTCCATCATCGTTCATTTAAAATGTTTCCCTCCATTTTTATTGATTTTTTTAACTGACATACATCACTGTATAAGTTTAAGGTTTTCAGCATAATGGTTTAATTTATGCAATCATTGAACTAATACTGCAATAGGTTTACCTAGCATTCATTTTCTCTTATAGTTAGAATAAAAAAGAAAAGAAGAAAACAAGAAAGGAAAGCATATTTTCTTTGTGATGAGAACTTTTAGAATTTACTCTCTTAACAACTTTTCTCTACATAATACTGCAGTGCTAGCCATTGTCAGCCTGTTGAACATGACGTCCTTAGTACTTACTTATCTTATTACTACAAGTTTGTGTCTTTTCACCACTTTCCTCCAATTGTTTATTTTGATTTTTCTATGCGAAGAATGTGGGCTAAGAAATGCCAGAATTTCTCTGGCTAACCCACAAGCCCTGGGAAGAAAGGATGTTTCTTCAGTGTAGCTCTAGTATGTACCCTGCCAGCAATAGTGGCGTTTCCTGAGCAGCTTAGGTTCCAAATGCTGACTTGAGAAGCAGAACCAAGTTCAGGGTTGTGAGGATGATGCAGAGCATCACATCTTGACTTCTAATGATGCACAAAGACTGTTGGTTTGAACTTGAACTCATTCTTAAGAAAAAAACTTTTGGGGTAGTATTAGTTGTGTTCACAAAATATTTCTAGGTACATTGTAGAATTGAACTCCTTATAAGAGATGAGTCATGTGATTGACTTTAGTCAATGAAATGTAAGTGAACTTGACTTTCACCTCTAGGGGAAAGTCAGTCATGTATGAGATGTGCCACATTTCCTCCTCTGGTCATGGTGACAGTGATGACTCACGATAGTGGAGTCTCTTTTAGTATCTGTTCCCAAGTAAGGTGATGTGGGTATGCAGCTCAACCAATTTACAGCTGCATTGCTGACTGAATTTCGGGTTTGCTTATTATAAAGCCTCACTATACACTTTGATCTTTTATTTACGGTAAAAAAATACTGCTTACATTTTCTGATTACCACATGTTCACTGTGGAGAAATTTGAAAATACAGACAAGAGAAAACAAGAAATAAGCATTCATTGAAATCGCCTACATGGAAATAATTTCTGTTAATATTTGATGTGTTTTATTTTTCTCATACTAGTGTATGTATTAAAAATTGGGATCACATATTTATACTGTTGCTTTTTTGCTTCATAGTCTATCGAAGTCTCTAACATACAAATTGCTGCATGCTATTAGTGAAAGAATATTGTACTCTATTTTTTGCATTGATAGTATATAATTTATCAGTAATATTTTTGTATGTTTCTCATTGTGAATATAATCCCAATGAAGGCTTTATCTTCATCTTTGCTCAGATTGCTGTTTATGTGCTTAGAGCAGAAGGGGAATTACTGGGCTCAGGAGTATGCATATTTTTAAGACTTTTGCTGCATATTGTAAAATCGCCCAGGAGAAAGGGTGAACCAATTAACACCCCAGCAGAGAGTTGGGCTGCTCACCGCCCCTGTTGCGTATTATAATTCCTTTTAATCTCTGCTAATTTGGTAGGTGAAAATGCTATCTTATTTTATATTTGCATTTCTTTGATTACAAGTGTGTTGAACATTTATTTCCTATGTTTATAAGTCATTTGCATCTTTCTTTCTGGGAATTGTCTCAATGGATTCTCAAGCTCCCCAAACACCGAACTGTTCAATGGAAAGTAACACAGGAAACCAGCAACGAGGTTCTGTTTCCACAGAGCCTTGGCACTCATTTTGAAGTGTGTGTGGAATAGGCTTCTTTCATTTCCTCTCATCTTCCTTGTTTTGACTTTTTTTCTCTCCAGTCATCTCCCTCCACAGCCCATGTCTCCCTCTATTTTATTGCTGTTGCCATGACTCAACCTGAAATTTTGAGAGAATGGGAAAATTGATCAAAGTTAGTTCTGAGTGGGACAGCATTATTTGGGAAAAATCTAGCAAGTGCCTCCCTGTGAAGACTTCGTCCTATCAACTGATCAGCTCCTGGCATGACACATCCCCTCCTGGAGGGCCCGTGACTCAGAGTACAACCCACCTCTCCGACTTTAGGCTAGAATCTATTGTCCCTGGTGCTACAGTTGAAGTTAAATAAGAATGCTGCCAGGAAGCATTCTTATTTATTTCACAGACATTGCATTACCCCCAATTGTCTATTTAGTGTTTTTCAGGAGGGAGGAAGAGAATCTAAATTTCCCCAAAGTGAGAGTTCCTTTTTAGCTCCTGTGAGATAAAAGACAGATAGAGATGGAGCCAGAGGGACCTACCCTTCACCCTCCATCTTCATCAGTGCTGGAAGCTCACATTGGTATGTCAGGCAGCAGCTGGCAGGCTCTTTTATCATCATTAATTGTCCGCTGAGTTGTCACAAGGAGAGACTAGAATTCAGGTTTAATTACATCTGTATCATCTCTGATAAAGTTCAGGAGATTCTGGGGGCACCAAATAGGCACTGGCTGGTACTGAGCCAAGGATACTCCATGAAGCAGAAACCATGTGTATACTTGAGGGGAAAAGGTGAATTAACTGAGTTCTGCAGAAGTAAGCCTTGTTAAGACGCAGCAAGTTGAGAGAGTGGTGCTGGGGGTGAGGGGGCGGAGGCTGCTGGAGGCTTGGGCTGCTAGAGAGTGCTGATGTTCATGGGGCAGGTGTCACAGTTTTCACAGCCAGCACTCTTCGATCCCTGCAAGGAAAGGCGTCTCTCTGAGGGTCAATAACCAGACAGGAGCAAAGAACTACACTTGGTTTTAGATAAAATAATAGCCCTCCTACTCTCATTGCTTTTATGAATTAAGTCTTTTGGATCTGTGATTGAGTTCTTTTTCAAATTGCTTTATTGTTTCTTTTGTTTACATTGCTATACTCACTTTAGGATACTGAACTGGCATCTCATTCTCTGTGCATCTCACACCACACCCACCACCAGGGTTCCAGTGCCCTCACCACCTCCTTGTCCCTCCTTCCTTCCTTTATTCCCTTCCCCTCCCCACCCCCCACCGTAGCCACACTCTTGCATCCAGTGAATTTTGTTGACATTTGTCTCCTTATTTGTTTGTTTGTTTATTTTAAAGAGGAAGGAAGGAAGAAGCATCTTTATTAAGTTGTTTATTTTTTTCGGTTTTTTACCCCAGCCCTGGGTCTCGAACCCAGGTTCTTGGGTTGTATATGGTTCCCACACCAGTGTCTCAGTCGCCCATGCCTCAAGGGTGCACCCTTGTTTTATTTCTTTATTTTCCACAGATGAATGAAACCATTTTATACTTCTTTTTTTCCTGTGGTTTATCTCACTCAGCATGATCCCTTCCATTTCCATCTAGTTTGTTGCAAAGGGCACAATTTCATCTTTTTTTAACAGCTGCATAGAATTCCATGGAATATATAGACCACAGCTTCTGTATCCCCCTCATTTAGTTCTGGAAATACTGGTGAGGCACAAGACTCAGGTGATGATGAAAGTGGCTGTAGCCACAAGCACTAGTGTACTGGAAGGAGTGGGTGGACAGGTGAGTGGGCGTGCTGAGTGCTGCAGTAGCTCATCGTGTCATGAAATAAGTTAATCAGTGCTAATGGCCTTTGCCAGGCTTCTGACAATGGCCCTCCTGCCCAACTGAGTTGACCAGGACTCATTCTCATCTTTCATCAGTCCTGGGGACTGGCTACCCTACCTGCTCTCCCCCTTTTATTGTTGATCAACCTCTGAACTTCCTATCTCAGAATGAAGGGCATAGGTTTTGTGCCAATGATTGTTAACCAGTCAGCTTCATCTTAACTTCCACTTCTGGAAGGAACGTTGGGAACCATTTTAGGAGTGATGATTTGGTGAGTGAGTGTTTTCAAAGAATCATGTAGATTGCTTGTCTGGTTCTGCACTTTTCCAAGCGACAATTTCAGTGCAATTCTCATATCTTATTTTAGTTCTTGGGCTCTCTTTCAGCATTTAACAAAAATGGTAGATAAATAAATGGAAGTTGAAACCCTAAAAATAATAATTGTGCCTCTGTATACGATTAATCAAAGGGTTTTGCACACACTCTAAGACTCCAGGAAGAAACAAAAAGTCTTAATCTAAAGTTTGTGGTCTTTTATGCTAGGCTTCTCATTCAAACTACAAAATGAATCTTTGCTTCAATTTTTATAGCTAGGAACAGAACTTAAAGGGTAAGTCTGAAAACCAAGTTGATCAAATTTAGACTTTTAGAATTTAAAGCATGTTAACTAAGGATACACAAGGATTGCAATCGAATACAAGAATTTCTCTCTTGTCTATCTTTCTATCTATCTGTCTATCTATGTATCTATCTATCTATCTATCTGTCTATATGTATCTATCTCTCTTTATTACCTATATCCATATTTATACATAGGTATGTACATATAGCAAAATGTACATGTGTTAGTAAGTTTCTGAGGCTCTATATTTGTACTTCTATCCAACAATTTTAGGCACAGTATAGATGCTCAATAAATATTGAATTTGAGCTGAATGTATAAAGTAGTTTTTGGCTGTATTAAATAGCTTTTACAGTTTTCGTATGCTTTGATGGGTTAATCATGTCACTTGAGGTCTGAGTAGAGGTAGAAGTGGATGCTGTTGTCCAAAACAGAGTGTGATTGAGCTCATCCTAGTTCACAGAGGCTACCAGAGCATCCCTGAATGCACACACGCAGGCCAGGCTTCTGTACAGTAGGGGCTGGTATCTGGGTAAAACACGGGCAGGCCTCAGGTCAAATGGAAGTATACACACAGACACAGACACACACATACATATACCACTCATCTGTATACACAAACATACACTACACATACACATACAACATGTAAATACGCACACACACCATGCACATACCGCACCCATACACACACCACATGACACACACATCTACACACATGCACATACATCGTGCACACACACACCATGCACAAATACATACACCATGTATACATACACACCACACATATGTGCACACGGATATGCACTATATATGTACACATTTATACCCACACATTTACACACTATGCATATACACATAGCACACACATACATACAAACACACATACACACAGACACACACAGAACCGTGGAGGGAAGTCAGGTAGTCACTTTAGTTTGTGTCCCACTGTCTTTCTAAATCTACTCTGTGGTAGATTTAGAATCTGACATCCAGTGAAATACAGACACGCCCTGTGGCTTTTCTCTCTACGCCAGAGTAACACAAATAGTTTTCCTGTCATTTAAAGTCACACAGCATCTTCTTAGTGGTAATTAATATGTCTGGACTCATGTAATAGTTTAAACTCAATTTTGCTTTAAATACAACATTCTCCCTTTCTCCCAGTTCAGGCTCATTCTATTTGGGAGGCTGCGGTCAGTGGTCAGTGGTCAGGGAGAGGGAGGTTTGTTGGAATCTTCTCTCCTCACCTGATACTTCTAACCCTCCTTTCACATTCTGCTTGGGAGAGTTACCTCCTGGTTTCTCCAGCTGGTCTCACTTTCTTTTTGCCTGGTCTTGGTTAATAATAGCTTCTCTTTGTATCAGGTTCTCCAGAGAAATAAAGCCAATAGAATAAGTTATTGACCCTCAGAGGGTTGGTTAGTCTGGGCCTTCGACTCCTCTGGGCTCTGCCCTGGGCCTCACATCAGTCAGGCTTCTTAAATCAAGGAGTAGGATGAAGCCACTCTTGGCATCACCCTTTGGAATAGAGCCATTTAAACAGGGTCCAAAGGCAATTAGGACATCATATAATCCTGTTGTTCTTATAATACTTAAATGCTGAATATTTAAAAAGTAAACTGCTTTGGAATTTGTAATGGAAAGAAAATATCCCTTTAAGTCATGTGAAGAGCTCTAAGTCTTTAAAAAATAGAAAAATTTGAAGAATTCATAACTCCTAAGAACCTTGGTTACATTCATATATATGTAGAGCTTAGAGTAATAAAATAAGGGCCAATTCAGACATCCATTTAGGGAGATGACCAGAGTCTAATTATGGTAACAGGCTTCCAAGTAAATTAGGAATTTGGTCTCCAGGAACATGGGTGCTATGAACTCTTCAGAAAACCCAGAGAAAATGAGTATACAAACAGCATAAAATAAAATAAACAGAGGTAGTTAAGAGAACAGATTGTAGAGTGAGTCAGTGAAGTGATCTGAATTCTGCCCAAATAATTTATGACCTAGGAGGCCTTAAAATGCATGTAGAAATTTTGTCTTAATTTCCTCATCTGTAAATTGGTCTCTATCTCATAGAGAGGTTGTGAGGATGTTAGCAGTGCTCATTAGTAAGTGCTCAGTAAATATATTGTTTTTGTATGCAGATGTTTTTCTCCTAGAAGACCAAGAGTCTGGTATAAAGATGAACATTTCCAATAAAGAGTGGTTACAAGACAAAACCAGCAACCTGAGTTATTAACAGAGAGTACTTCAGAGTTTATATTGATTGGATTTGCTTATTTAGTCACAAAAATAAAGAATTGACTCAGTCTCAGACTTAAAAGAGACAAAAGTATGCCAGAGAAAGTGTTTAATTCCACAAACAGAGTAACTTTCAGTTGACTCTTCTTATTTTTAGTGCTTAGTTTGCTGTATCTCTTCTCCAGAAGAAGAAAATAATTAAAAAAGTAGTAAGTAGTTTCATCTTCTGAAATCTCACACACACATGTAAAAAGAGGAAGGAAGTAGGCAAGAATGAAGACCAGCAGGTAGGCAGGATAGACAAGAGAGGAAGAAGCTTTTATTTATTCATTTAGTTGTTCATATTATTTATTCCCCTGGCCCTGAGTCATGAACCTGTGTCCCTGGGCTTTATGTAGACTATGCTGCAGCTGCACATTTAATGCCTGAGTGTTTGTATCTATCTATCTATCTATCTATCTATCTATCTATCTATCTATCTATCTATCTATCTATCTATCCATATATGTTTATAGGTTTGTATATCATAGAACCAACGTTTTAGTTATGAAGATGTGATCCATATTGGTTAGAAATACCTACATGCTGTAACCAACACTCCAAGTTTCTTCGGATCATATGAAAAGAGATATGCTTCTTACCCATGCATAGTATAATGGAGGTCAGCTCTCCTGAAGAATTCTCCAGTGTTGATATGGGGACCTCAGTCATTTAGTTCTGTGGCTTCCCTGTTTCCTAGGACTTCTTGGTATTCTCAATAGGTTCTTCAGCTTCCTCCAGCTGATGAACCAAGATACAGATGAGGATGATTGTGTGAGATGTTTTATCTCCAGCTTGGTTGTAGTAATTATCCTTTATTCCCACAGTCCTTCACCAGACTCTGAGCTCATGGCCTGAACTTGACTTCAAAGAAAGTTAGGATTTGTAGGGTTTTTTTGTATTCCAATGATGTGAAAAAGGATGGCGGAACATTTAGCTAACCTTTGCTATGCAACTTTTGTTAATGTGAAATTTAAAAAGATATTTTGTGTTGGGCAAGGATTTATAGGATGTGACAAAGGAGAGACCTTGACCGCTAGCTTAAGGCAGAAACTTTGTTGTCCTTCAATATGTGAAAATGCACATTAATCTATAAAATAGCCAGGACCTCTTTGAATAGAGTGGATCCTGACCCAAGGAGCAGGCAGAACTCATTTTTGCTTCCTTAGGTTAAGAAACAGAGGAAGTGGCAATAACCTGCTTGCTAGATACTCTCATACATGAAGATTCTTCCTGGTAAACTCCAGAAGATGGTGAAAACTCTTCCTCTGACTAATCTGATTTAAGTTGATGCTAACTTGGAATTACCTATCTTCTGTGTCTTCTCTCTAGAATGTCCCTTAAGGGTTTCGATTTTCACATCTGAGTATGGATCATGAAAATTTCCTTAGCCCTTCCTGCCCTCACTTATGGTTTCATATATCACAATAGTTACTAAGCATCTATTAATAAAACACAATAAAAATAGCTTTTCTCTGTATCTTTAGATAGTAAGGTGGCTTTACAAAGGGCTGGAAGCTTCCATTCATCAAGAAATTTCTTCAGTAATAGTCATGTATTGCCCTTAAGTAATAATGTGGTTGCCAGCTTCTTGTTTGAATAATTAACTCCAAGAGAGGATGGGCATATATGCTAGAGTGTTGAGCAACTTGAGAAGAAGAATTCACAACTGCCCTCACAGAGTTTTCAAATGTCAATTGGGCTGTCCTGTGTATCATTTAGGACAGTTTTGATTTGTCTCAATTGCCTGTGACCTTAGCATCTCCATGACTTTGTACCCCGATGTCAGTCAATGATAAGCTAGACTAGTTGCTCCACTTCAGTTCTTTCGTCCATCATTTCTTCTTTCTGCCATCGAGCACATATAAGGAGTGGCTTTCCTTACTTCTTCCCCAAACTGATGTGAGTCCAAGAAAAAGGAAAAGTAATTTAATTTGAATGTTATCTGAAGTCAGACATAATTAGGAAGACAAATCTGCTGGAAAAAGAAGCCTTCCAAAGCCAAATGCTGTGGTCTTGGCAGTTAGTTCAAGTACCAGCTTCACCATTAACTCTGCTCTATGAGGCTTTCACTGAAGGTAATAGTTATGTTTCAAGAGGGCATGATGTGACCCATGGTATTCCCAAATTCTTAAGAGTAACAGACCATGAAAAATGAGGATTTATTTGTATGCATGAATTTTAAAATTCACCCTCTGATTTTTCATGGAAGAGATAGTATCAGGCTAGAGCAATGTCATCAAAGGACCATCTGGGATGTTAAAAATACAGGTTTATGGACCCCGCCTAGACTTAGTAAATTCAAATTTCTGATATTTTTCAATAATCTGATTTTCTGACAAACACCTCAGTTTGAGAGCTCACGAAAAGCTTGGCAACCATTAGACAAGAAGACAAATTACAGGACTGTCCTTGTATCTAGAAAGGGAAGAGTAACACTTGCTTTGTTTGTCACACAGAACTGTTGTACAGGTTAAAAGGGAATCATGGGTCCCACAGTCCTTTGTTGAACGAAAATTTCCCTGAAAAGATAAGCTTGTGTTGTTATTGTTAGGGACCAAAGTGTAGGCACACAGTCATCTTTTGCTTCTGCATTTTCTTAAAACTCTCTCAGATCTCCTTCTACATTACAAATGTAGGCATGGAACATCAGAGGGGGTCACATTTATTCTGGACCCCAACTTTAGTTGTGTTTATGTCAACTACAGTAGCTCCAAAGTGCATGCGGCATTAACTAAGCAAGGTTCCATTTGTGCACTTACAGATTTTAAAGGGGACAAGCCCAATGTTCTCTTCTGTTGATCAGGGACACAAACAAAGCTATTAGCTCTAGGTCTAGGGAGAGGAAAAAAATCACTTTTCATATTGTGCAACCAACCCTAAATCAGGTCAATCTCTCCTTCATTGCTGGCTAATATCCAAGTCACAGTGAAAGCTGATGTTTTTGTTTAGAATGGATTTTTGCAGTGTTTATAAACCAAGACTCCTTGAAATTTTCATTAAGAGGATCATACTCATCAACTCTTGTCCTGCCCTTTCTCTCTTCTCCTGGAATAGTTGAGTGATTTTGAAAATTCTCACTAGTTTAATTGATTAGTAAGGAGAATTATTTTTGAAAGTCACCTTCTGCAAAGCAGAACTGAGATTGACATACAGTCAAGATTCTATGACCTTGGTTTTCGCAGAGTAAGGAAAGATGAGACTATGATCTTCACTGATAAGAGCTTTGAATGTGTGAGGAAGGGGAAGAGCAATTATTTATCAACCCAATACCAGCACTTTGCTAGGTACACAGGACATGTCATAGAATATCATTGAATTCTAAGAATTTATAATCTCGTGGCATGGTCTTATTATCCCTAGATTTATAGGCAAGAAAACTGAGGCTGGAAGTGGTTAACCTGCTAATAGGTGCTAGAGTAGGATTATTTTTGCCTAACCCTAAAATATAAAGACTTACATGATTATTGCTTGCATCCACAGTCAGTATCAGTAGACACGTTAGTGGGCCAGTTCTGCTGACTGGGTCGAGTTTGCCTAATCTTGGTTGAGTTCGGTTCACCAATTAGCTGATGTGTGTGTGTGTATGTGTGTGTGTGTGTGTGTGTGTGCGTGCGTGTGTGTGTGTGTGTGTGTTTTGGATGAACTTAGGTGTCTGCTGGGTGATGTTGGGTGAGGCGGGTTGCACTTTCTAGAGATGGCTACCACAGCATGTCCTGCTTCATTTGTTTTTATCACAAGGTGACATTGTAGTTGTCTCATCTCTGTCCCTTTCCCTTGAACCAGGGCAGGTCTTTGTGACTGCTTTGACTAATAGGATATGTCAGAGGTAATGTTGGGTCAGTTTTCAGGCTTAGGGCTTGAAAAATGGCTTCCACTTTCTTCCCATCATGACTATGTTCTTGGAACCCACCTAAAAGTCTGGGAGGAGGCAGACAGTTACATGGAGAGGCCAGATGTAGCTGTCTAACTGAAATGACAGCTGACAGCTAACAGGTGTGAGTCACCTCTGACCTTTGAGCTGCCTCAGTGGATGCTTGTGGATCAGGGGTGCCCTCCCTGCCTGGGCCCCCCAAGTGCTAATTTCTAAGGAGAATAAAGGATAGTTGTCACTTCAATTCAATGAGTGTGAGGTGGTCTGCCACGCATCAATGGATTACTACAGTCGAGTTAGGGGTCACATGTCTCATCCAGCAGAATAGGGTCCTTGAGGTCTAGGTTCAGAACTGGTATCCTGCCACTTCTGGTGCATTCTGTTTTCTGAAGCAAATCACAAGCCAGCCCAGATTCAGAGGAAAGGGAAATAGACCTTGTCTTAGGATTGGAGGAGTTGAAAAATCACCTTGTGAAAGGCATGGATAAAGGGAGGAATGAAGCCTGTAGTCCTTTTTGTAGTTGCCTGCATTATGTAACTTTCTAATATCCAGTAAGAAAGGCGAAGAGATATGTTCAAAACCTCAGAAACTTTTATGATTGTATTTCAGAGGACACTATATAGAGAATAAAGCAAGCTTGGTCATATAGGATGTTACCTACATGAAAAAAAATCAGGAGGCTAGTTCTCACGCAGTCCATATACTCTACTGTGAGCCCTGGCATGTACCTCTGGGGCCCAGTAGAGTCTTGAGGAATAAAGTTTGGAAGCAATGGGGACAGTTCTATTCCCTTATGTGACAGAATACATGAGGCATATGTCAGAACTGGATTTGTACCCATTCATTAATTGATTTGAGAAACAAGTACTGTGTACCTGTCAAGAGGTTGAAGTGATGTTCTTAAGAATTTTGTGAGATCCTTGCTGAGCTGAAGATCATCAAGATGGGTCCCGTTGGTGAGGACAGGAAGCTGGATCCACTGTGGGACCAACAACATATTTGGGTCAGCTTGAAGGAGGTTTGGTGCTCCTGATAGAGGCTGTCTTGTGGGAGTGCCCCAGTCAGTCTCCGGCCTGATGAACCAGAAGCAGCAATGTCCCCTGGAGTGGGG
This sequence comes from Solenodon paradoxus, assembly GCA_004363575.1. Classification (NCBI taxonomy): domain Eukaryota; kingdom Metazoa; phylum Chordata; class Mammalia; order Eulipotyphla; family Solenodontidae; genus Solenodon; species Solenodon paradoxus. The sequence goes on along the minus strand of RJWH01000233.1, from coordinate 223,077 downwards.
TATACAGAGAATGAGGTCTCTATGACTTCTGCAGACTGATGGGGCCAGACTCACTGCCCATTAGTGTTACTCAAGCAACAAATAATCATGAAGACTTCCTGTGCTCCATCCCTGCTGCCAGTGCTGGACACATGAGCTAAAACAGGTCTAGGCTTTGCCTTGGAGGTGTTTACAGCCACGAAGTAAGTCAACAAAGTGATTCTTATGTTCAATGTGCAAATGTGGTGAGCCTGTCAAAGAAAGTGAGAACTGGAAGTTCTGGATACAACATGGGGGCCTGGGAGGGTTTCCTGGATGCTCTTAGGAGGAGAAGAAATTCTTCTGAGGTGTGGGGAAACCTGTCTGTGGTCAGAGTGAAGGTTCCTGCCAAGACGGGGAGCAAGAGGAGAGCTAGAACAAAGAAGCCGTTTGTGTGTAAGAAAACAGCAAAGAAATGAACTCCAAGAGGAAGGTAGGTAGCTGAGAGAAGTGGCAAGATTGGGTTTGGTTTTAGGAATTGGGAATATAGAGAGAATGACACAGAAGACGAAACAAAGGAAGTCTGAGAGGCAGTGACCCCTGGGTCATGATGAGAACTCCACCCTGGATGGTGCGTTAGACTGAGGAAAAGGACCTTTGAAGGAGGTGCTGTTGCTGCACTTGGGTTAACTGGCTGGGGGAGTGGAGAGTTCTGGGTGCTGCCCAGATTTTGAGCAGTGGGTGAGGGCGTAGCCATTATCTGACATAAGGAGCACAGGTGGATGAGAAGTTGTCTTGGAACGTGCCATGTTGGACGGATATGTGAGATATCCTGGCGAAGTGTACCTCGAAGTCTCCAAGACTATCTCCTGGGTTGTTCCAGTTCCCATCTCTTCCTCTCCTTGCCCACCACCCTTCTTCCCTACAAAAACCAACCTCCGAACTAAAAGAGGGAGAAGTGCATTTAAACAGTCTTTCGGTTTGTATGGAGTCTCACACACATCTCTGCCATCGCTTACATTGTCTGGATTCTTCCTTCAAAGACTTGCCTATATACAGTGCATGACATGCCCTGCCCATCATGACTCTATGTACCAGTGTTGTCCAGCGTAGGGCGAGCCCGCTCCGAGTCCGCTGCAGCACCCCTTCTGGAGAGGAAAGGCCTGGATGGGTCTGTGAACCATTTTGGATCTGCCCCACACGTCAACCTGTTCTGTATTCGGGGCAGAAGCTGACTACCTATGGTGGTACACAGTTTTGCAATTTACAAAGTACACCTCTAATTTGTATCTCACAACAATCCTCTTGGGTCCATTGGAAAGATGTTCCATTCCCCATTTTATTGATAAGAAACCGAGGCTCAGAAAACTTGTGGCTCCCTTTCTCCAAGTCCAGTGTCCTCCAGCATCCTGTCCCTCCTTGGATAAGAACAGTCAGGACATGGTGAACTCCATGGACTTGAAATGAGAGCCTCTCAGCAAGCATATGACCCAGCTTCGGCCAACCAACCCGCCCAACCGAGTGAGCCTCTCTGAATCCCAGGCTGTCTCACTCATCCGCGGCTGTGTCTGGCTATTTGTTTGTATTTGTGTCCTGGGCCCTTTACTGAGGTTTTCTGGTTATAGTGGAATTGCTATAGTTCTCTCAGAACACTAATTTCTTTTAAGTTAAAACTTTTTTAAAAACTTGAGGTAACTTTGGCTTACCCCACTGTATAAATTTTAGGAGTACAGCTTCACACCTTGACAAATGCATATGCCTCGCTATGCCCACCGGGGGGGTGGGTCTAATTTCCATCCACCACCATCCGATTGACCCCCTCTACCCACTCCTCCCACCCTCTGCCTCCTTCCGTCTCATAACCTCCATTTGATCATCAGATTATAAGGGTTTGTTTTTGCTTGGTTTTGTCTGTTCTTTTGCTTTGTTTCTCTATATACCACATATGAGTGAGATCATCTGATATCTATCTTTCTCCTCTGACTTATTTCACTTAGTAAAATACCCTCAAGTTCCTTTCATGTTGTTGTAAATGGCAAGATTTCTTATTTTTTATAGGTGAATACTATTCCATTGTGTGTGTAGATACGTGTATATATATATACATATACACATACATACAAACACATATATCTCATATCTTCTTTATCCACTCATCCATCAATGGGCCTTTAAGTTGTTTCCATACCTTGGCTACTGTAAATGGTGTGGGAGCACTAATTTTTAAATGAATAAATAAAAATATTTATATTTAAATGCATATATATATATAGTGTATAGGTATATATATGCGTGTATAATAGTTTATAAATAGTTATGTTTTTGTGCATAGGTATTAGCTTTCCTTGCCACATCATATTTCTTTCCAATTCAATAGCTAGTGAAACTCAGTATCACCTCTAAACCCGGCTCAACTTTCATATTGGAGGTCAGCCTTCATGGACAGCCTAGGTCAGGGGCCAGTGATCAGCAGAGAGAAGGACAGGGCAAAAGTATCTCACTTCTACTGGTTACCTGCTTGACAAGCCTTGGCCAGCTTGTGCCCAGAAGACTAGCCACTCACTCACACAAAGGATATTTGGAAGGGACCATATTTTAAAAGGCTATGTTACAGACATTTGCTGATGACCTCCATGTGATGGGAATGGCATTAACCAAGGACTAATCTCTTATGGCAGCGAAGGGGGGAACAAATGAAAATAAAATTATAAGGGACTTCAGTGAGTGTAAGATAAAGAATCTTTAATGTAAAAAAGGGAAAAAAAAGGCCAAGAGTCTTAAAAAAAGTTTCCCAAGAGATATTCTTTGAATCACTGATGAGTTATTTAAAGTCATTTGAAAAGTACAGCACCAAGTTCCAGCATGGGTGAATGGGCATAATCTCAGGAGATAAGTACCATTCTTATTATTCATTCTGGGGAGAGATCCTCTGTGTTTTAGGAAATCGCCACATGGTAGTGGCTTCGTGAGCTTTATTTCCCTGCCTGAGGCTCCCTCAGACCCTGGAGGCTGAGTGTCACTTGGCCTGCAGCGCGTAAGCAGGAGCATGAGCCAGCATGTCAGTCTTGCTTCAGCTCTGGGCTTACTCTGCCATCACATCACTTCTTGTCAGTCAATCCACTCTTCCAAGAAGGGATATGATGTGGCTACCTGAGAGCAGACTGGAGGAGGGGCAGGAACAGAGGCATGGCAAGTTCGAAGACTACCTGCTCTTTTTAAGAAGACCCAAGGGATGGAAGAAACTGCTAGGCTCCTGTTTCCTCCCCTGATGCTCATTTGGGTTGATACGGATAGGGCAGCAGCAGAAGACATGCCTTCAATCCTCATAGCCCATGATCCATGACCCATGGTCCGGTCTTTTGAAATTCCAAATCATACATTTTCCATGAGGGTGGCTGCTATTCCTAAATCACATGCTGTCTCTTAGCTGAGTTGGAATAGCTGGGAAGCCCTTCGTTTGTTGGGTGATAGGGTGGCTTTGTGAAAAGAACCCACAGTGGCATCAGGAGCCCTTAGGTGTAAGACTGCATCGCTGACTGAGTGGACAAACTGGTTTAGTTGTCCAGAAGCAGTTTTTCCATTTCTAAAACAGCCATCAGATGATTATACATGTAAGGTTCCAACTTTAATGTTTGCTTGCAACCAAGGAGAATGATTACTGCATTTTTTCTCTTGTTGCTGTCAACTGGGCTGGGAGAAGGTGAGGTTGGAGTGAAACAGCTACTCCTCTACTCCTGGGCTCCATAATGGAACCTACTTTCTGCCCACCCTAAATGCCCTCATCCCTGCCCCTGTTCCCACATACTTACTATGGGACTTGAGTGGGTAGCTGATTCTTGTCACCTTGATAATGACGTCACCCAGCTCTGTGAATGCACACCCTGTTCAAGACCCTCCCAGATGTGGGTGCTGCCTCTTCTTTCCCCTAACTCCTTCCCCAGGCTCCTCAGAAAGCAGTAGGGTGGGATATTGGGATGGACCAGAATGGAGGTGGTTTTAATAGGCAAAGAAATCGTAATGAGAGACACCCATGCTATGTGTTTAAGTGCTTTTCCCTTTAATTTCATTTAAACCTCACTATAATTTTTCAGACTCCAAGATCATGCTTGTTCCACTCATCCCTCACCAGACATGGGGCATTGTATTCACTCCTTTTATGCACTACTCATTCTTAAGGATTCCCAGGACCCGGAGTTTCAGATCGTTTATTCATTTGAACTCCACTAAGGAGCCACAAAAGATAATTATTCTCATTAGCTGATAGTCACAACTGATTTCCTTTTGACATCTATCCTCACCCCGCAGCCGACTGGACAGTTCATGAGGATTCTACAATAATAAAATGCATTTTATGAGGAGAGAGCCCCCAAGGCTCACCATTGGTTCTCAGTCCTGAGTTTCTCTGTGACCGTCAGCAGCTCAACAGACAGGGGGAGACTGATAAGAGAATGATTTCCTTGGGGGAAACCCCAGGCCTGGCTGAGGTCTGCTCTTTGGGAGCATTGCTTCCTTCCTTAAAGCCCAAGCAGGGTAAGAGCTTCCAACTTGGTTATGGTCATGTGGAGGTATCCATGAGAGAAGAGGGAGTGGAGGGTTGTGAGTGCGTGAGTGTGTGTGCATGTGCGCACCCTCTGGGGAGGGGAAGGAAGAACTGTCCACAGATAGTGGACCCATCTCAGTTTGCCTGGGACTGAGGGACTTCCCTTCTTGGGACATAGAACTGTCACTGCTAAAACAGGGACAATCCCAGGCCAATCAGGATGATTGGTCGCTTACCTGCAGGGGGATTCACACTGCATTCATTCACTATTTTGGGGAGCAGTGTCCTGGTGGTAGAGGCATTGAACTCAGACTGCCCAGGTTCAAAGCCTAGGTCTGGCATGTATTATGAGACTCCAGAAAAGATAGACCTGCCCGAGTTCCCTCATCTGTAAAATGGGGGTAACAATTCTGCCTACTTCATAGGGGTTTGAAAATTAAATGACACAAATGCAACCAAGGTAACTGACAGCCATTGTATGGTTATTTTACCCGGAACACCCGTGGGCACTCTTTCTTGAGTCTAGTCTACCCCAGACCCCTACACACCCTCTAGGGTCAGCATTAGGTGCAGCCGTTGTCCCATCTGTGTGACCGTAACTTCCGGTGGGTGCTGGGAACTCCCCAGGGGGTGATGGTAACTCTCTGTGGGGTGATTGTTGCAGGGTTGGAGAACTATGCTGTGCTGGAGTCAGAAAATGGAGCAAGGTTGGAGCTGGAGCTGGCGGAACATCAAGGACACCAGACCCAAGGCAGCTGGCGAAGGCCGCTGTGTGAAAACACTGGGACAGTGTGTCTATAACTGTTTGCCCACCAAAATAAGATAGATATAGTTATTTTGTTAGAGAGCATAGCTGTATAAGCAATCCAATTTAACTATAAACTTGCTTATGTAAGATGCTTAAAGCAATGCTGTGTATTGGCCCAATAAATAAGTAGAGACCAGGATGGTCAGGGCCTTTGGTCCAAGAGAAGAGAGACCGTTGGTCACCTGACCTCAGCTCTCCTATCTTCTTACACTCTCTCTTGAGTTTCTCATTCTCCTATGGTGCCTTTCCTCACTATCTCTGCTCCCAGGATCGAACCGCTGGAGCTGGACAGAGAGCTCTGTGGGCGTGGGAGAGCCGGCCCTGCTCCGGGAGCAGCATTTTCCCAGGAGCACAGACTGATAAGGGGCTTAGCTTAAGAGGCAGAGTGTGAGATGTCCGAGGGCAGGTGGTCCATGTCTCCGGGAGCTCTCCTCTTTGAACAAGATGTCTGTGTGGGAGGAGAAGGGGAGGATTTCTAACATCGGTCAGTCCCACCAAGGCACAGCAGTCCTTTCTTGTCATCTGAGTCACACTGTGATGACACAGCTTCCTCTTTCACACACACACACACACACACACACACACACACACACACACACACACGCTCAGTCATCCTCCAGAAGCTGCGAGTGGAACTCATTTCCCCAAACTTCCTGGTCTCTGCTCACTTCCACCAGATGTGGAGACTGCAGACCTCCTTCTCCAAGTTTCTCCCAGTGCCTGTCTCTACCCTGTCCTGCTCCATGCCTGACTTCTTCCCTTTGCTTTCAGGAGTGGGGACCCTGCTTTGCAGGATAACAAATAGAACTGTCAAACACATCAGCGCCGCTGCCTGCAAAGATAAATGGGGCTGCATGTGGAGCAACCTCTATGGATCCCGGGGCCCCAGCAGGAACTGACATTGTGACAGATGGGGGACAAGTGGCGCTGACACAATCGGGTCCTGTGAATGTCGAGGGGGTGAGGATGGTGTCTGTTGGCTCCCCCGCCCTCTACCAGCCATGCACACTGCTGGAGATGATGGCGCAAGCAGCCACCACGGCTCCACGCAGCCGTGGGACAGGGAACCGGCTGTCTGCCCAGCATCCTGCCATCTCAGGCTGACAACTGTGTTAGCTGGTAAAGAGAGTAGGTTCTGGTCGGAGGGACCAGGGTCATGCTTGTCTTTAACCCTCAACCTCCCATTTCCAGGTCTGCCCTGTGGGTTTGCGCTTTGTCCCATGTCTTCCATCTTCCCAGCAGGCTCACCCGTCACCTGTCTCTGGGTCTCTCTCTGATTCTGTCAATCAATTTGCCCCCCTACGGATCTTTCTGTTCCTTCCTCTTACCTCTGAGTTGACACTCTGTCCCTTTTCATAGGGGATCGGTAGGGGGTCCTGCTGAGGCCTCTCAGACTGCCCTCCTTGCTTCCTTGCTGAACCAACCGCATATTGCAGAGGAGAGGAGGGCGGAGGGTGGGTGATGGGGGTAATTCTGAAGCATCACTCCCAAGGGATGCAACTGCTTGACAGCCTTTGAAGGTATGCATTCTGAGTGAGAATCATTCACTTTCAAGATTCATTCTCCTGCTGTTCTCATTCCTTTATTCACAGGTGCCATTCTGAGTGGCGTCTTCTGTCTTCAACATCCACTTCTGACAGGGACCCCAAATAGTAAATTCAGCTCATGAAACATGAATCTGAGAAGCAATGTGCCCACTGCTATAAATAGGGGGAGGGGGATCAAAGGAAGAGCTGCAAAGATAAACAAGCTGTGGTCTGTCCCGCTCGGAGACTCACCTTAGTTGGGAGGACAGATGTATGTGTGTGAGTAACTTTAACTCAAGGCCAGCTATGAAAAAGAATGAAAGGGGCAGAGTGAGAACAGGAGGAGAAAGATAAATCTTGGCAAGAGAGGAACAAGGACATCTTTGGAAGAAGTGGGATTTGGGAGGTCCTTGAGGGATGAGGAGGAATTGGACAGGTGTTATGGTGGAGAAAAGGCTATGTAGAGGCAAGAGTCTGAATTTAGACAGATGGGAGAAGCAGTGTTCTGGGGTCTGAATTTGGTTAGATAGGACTGGAGCACGTGGGCTGGGAGGAGAGAGGGAGAGAGAGAGGGAGAAAGAGAGGGAGAGAGAGAGAGAGGGGGGGGGAGGGAGAAGAAGGAGGAGGAGAAGAAAGAGGAGAAGTAGGGAAGGAGGGAGGGGAGGAGAGAGAGAAGGAACAAATATTTGGTTGGAAGCAAAGAAGACTGGGGAGAGGCTTAGGAGTTTGAAATTCCTCCTGGACTCAGCTTTGGGTGGGAAAACAGAATGCTTCTTCACTTTCCATTTCATTGCATTGCCATTCCACTCTTAGTGCAGAATTTGCTGCAATTGGATGGTGCCCTTGATGATGAAAAAGAAACTCTTATCACAGTTCTCTTGAACAGTTCTCTCTCTCGCTTCAAAAACTGGGGAGTGATGGGCAGTTGGGAGGGCCCTAGAGAGTGACTCTGAGTTTGTGCCAATTACTTAACCTCTTCCAACTTCAGTTTTGCTGTCTTCAATAGGGTAACATGCAGAACACCTGTCCTAAAATTGGGACTAATAACACCTTCCCCTGAGGGCTGTGTGCAGCTCATGAGAGAAAGTGCCTGTAAAGCACTTAGCACAGTGCACTCCATACCTGCGACTGTCATTATGCGGAGCCCGCGGTAAATGGGCTGCTGTCTGAAAGGAACACCTGGTTTGTCCACAGGAATGATGTGACTAAGGGGTGTGCCAAGTCCAGATGATGAGGAGACTTCAAAAGATCAATACCACTCTTGGAATAGATTATATGCTATACTGGGCAGCAAATAGACCATTGAAACTGGATTTGGAAAGCATTTATGGAGTCCATTAGCTATGGTTAAACATACCAACACACAGGAAAGTAACTAGGAAGCTTACGAGCACTTTCTCTTTGTCTTTCTCTCCCTACCTCCCTTTCCTCCCCCATTTTCAGGTTTAGGTAAGTAGGACTGATCACAGAACTCTTCTGGGCAAGTTGAAGGAGAAAATTACATCATTTGATATCTGTGCAGGTCTAGCTGTTTGGAGAGTGTGGAAATTCAGGACTGCAAAAGACATGCCTCAATTTGCAGTGGGTAGCAAATGAGTTCTCCCTGACTAAGAAGCAGGTGGATTTTTCTAGGAATAACTTAAACCTTTTGGTTAGCTTTTTAAGATTACTAGTGAGCAATTTAGTGCACTGGAGCATTAATTTTGTGTCCTTTAGTGACTTGAAATAATTAGATTAGTTTGTGGAATGAATAAATGAGAAGTTAACTCACTGGCATGGATCAGTGTGGAAACATGATTTATTTCTTGTAAAGGTGAATACTCTGGGGTCTGGACCCTACAAATAATTGTTTTGACTCTCTCCCCTTTCTCATTTATATTATGTTTTGGGTCATTGGGTGAGGGAGGTTGTCTGGTGGGGTGGTAAGAGCATACGGACTCTGGGATCAGCCAAATCTTGATTCAGTTTTTACTAGGTGTGTAACCTTGGGCAAACCACTTAACATGCCAGACCCCACTAATCAGGAAAGGGATGGTTTAAACAATCACCTAATATGAGAGGCATATAAATTAAATTTGTTACTGACAGGAGAGCACCTAGCCCACATTGGAAACCCAAGTAAATATTAGATTTCTTATAATCACCTTTCCTACAATATTGTTTTAAAATGATTAATGTTTATACCAAGGATAGTCAACACATTAATTAATTACACTTTTACTCATTTGCTAGGTTAGAAAGAGCGTCTCCTTTGATAAAATGTTTTAATGAAAATGTTTACTGAGTCTACCTTTCTGGGTGAAGTAAAAGGTACTTAAAACCCAAATACTTTTGTGGAAATCTATATTAGCATTTTACTTTTTGGCATTAATGACTCAATTCAAGGTAAAACCTCTGTTAAATGATTACTTTAATATATAAAGTTTAGGCAGAATCTTGATTAGGGAACTAGCCTTGCTTTCTCTTCTCTTATGGCATTGTGCACAGTGGACACTCTCCAGTTCTTTGATAAAGCACAGCAATGAAAAGAAAGGAATAACCAAACAGCATTTGGGGGTTGGAAGGCCAAGGAGTGTTATGATCAGTTGGTGGTAGAAGCAGACCTCACTTTTCACAAGTTGGCTGGTTTCAGATATGAGCAGAATGCCTAGCTACAATGGGTCCAAATTGATTCAGTATGGTGGGATGGAGATGTGTGCTCTCAGTCCCTGTTACAACATTACAGCATTGGAATTCTTGTTACCATTTATTCCAAGCCTCAAATCTGTATACCATTTATCCGCTGAATTGAACAAATTGAAAGTGATCACATTTAGGAACTATTGGTGGGAGGTTGGTGCTTCCTCCTCTTTAATAACATCTTGAGACTTAATGCAGGGTTCAGCGATGTTCCTCAAATCTATCCTACCTCCCTTTGCACAAATGAACTCAGTTGGAGGTTGGGTTTATTGACATTTAAATGAGTATATTTGGCTCACTGTAGCTTCTATCTAAATGAGCACTGCTTTGGTGCATTGCAACTTAATGATTTACTCTGCATCCAGGTGAGAAAGGAGAATGCTGTGGCATTCAGGTGGGGATGAGGACATATGGAGAACATGTCTTCCAGCAAAGAATAGTTGCAAATTGAATTAATTTCTTGAATATATCAGAGAAGCTTATTTTGATATTAGGATGGAGGGACAATCTTCTTTTGAGGCTGGAAAAATAAAACAAGAGTCAGACAGGGAGAAACAATCAGGAGAAAGCCCAGGTGTAACTACTGATATATACCCAGTGTTTTCCTATGACTTCATGCTCCCTTTTAGGGGACAAAATACATGACCCATTTGAGCTTTAGTAACTGAGTAGGATTTCTGAGGTAAAATTGTGGAAACTGAAGTTCATTCCCTGTAAATACCAGTGATCGGTTTTGGCAGAACTTTGTCCTTGACCCCCTATGCCTCCAGTCACTGTGGTGTTTCTCTGGTATTCTTATGCACACTTTTCAGATAAACTGTGTATGCATATTGCTTCCTTATCTTCACAACCCAGTGTCTCTTCAGACTACTCAAGTCAAGCTTTTGACCCTACCAATGGGCTGAAATTGATTTTGCCAAGATTACCAATGACCTCCATGTTACCAAATCCAATGGTTGCTCTTTGATATTACTGTTTTTGAATTATCAACATCTTGAGGCAATGCTATTTCCTGCTTTTCGAACACTCTTCTTTCTTGACCTCCATGACATTTCTTTATTCTGATTCATTTTTGTCCTCACTGACCATGCTTTCCTATTCTCCTTGGTTGACTCTCCTTCATTCAAACTTTAAATGTTAAGATTCTTCAGAAGTTGAATTTAGCCCTTCTCTATGTCTTTCCAGAGTCTCTTTCTAGCTAATGTACCCAAGTCCTATGTATTTAAAGACCACCTTTATACACATGTCTTCAATATTTGTATAGTTCATCTTAATCTCTCCTCTGAGTTATAAATCCAATTGTTTACTTAATAATGCCAGCTGCAGAAATTTTTAACCAAGTTCAGAAAGGTATCCTTGGTGCCTGTTTCCCAACTTTTCTCAAATCTGCAATCTCGTATCTATCAATTAGTCCTCTCAGTCCAAAGTCTACAATATAATTTGCTGTGTTCAATGGTATCCTGAGATAGAAGATGATTCTGCATCACATCCACCTGAACTAGTGTACTAGTCTTCTAACTGGGCTTTCTTATTTCAGTCTTATGCTATAAAAAAAGTCCATTCTATACATAGCAGCAACTTTTTACTCAAAACCTTTCACATTTTCACATTGTCTCCAGAATTAAACCCAAGCTCTAAGTATATGATCCCTTTCTTGCTCTGACCCTTCGTAACTCTCCACTCTTTTCTTACCTTATTTTTCTCCTTATTCACCATTCTGCTGTCATGCTGGGCTTCTTTCAGTCCCTTGAACATACCATATTCTCTTACACATCAAGGGTTTTCACATGTTATCTCTTTTGCCTGGAATGATAATTTACAGCACTAACTTAATGGCATTTATTATGGGCCAGGCCAGTTCTAAGTGCTTTCCATGGATTAACACATTAAATTCTCCATTACACATATAAAATAGGAACTGTTATTCTTCTACTTAACAACTGAGGAAATTGACTCACATTTACTCATCTGAATGCTCTTTCCTCACTTTCCTGTGACAGTTCCTTCTTGTTTTTTTAGGTCTTAGCTTAAGACTCCTCTTTCCAAAGTGCTAATTTTATTCGTCTGTTGTTTTGAATGTTATGGCATCAATTATAACTTGCAATTTCCTTTTTTACTTGTATTTTTATCTGTTTGGACTGGGATTAGGTCTGTCTTAACTTGCTGCTGTATCCCCATGGCTCTGAACAGCACCTGACTCTCTAATCTTTGTTGAAATAGTGAATGAGGGCAAGAATGTCCACTGTCTGTGGAACTTAGTCAATGAGCTGGGGAGAGGAAAGGGAAGGTGGAAGAAACACTGAATGAGTCAGGGAGGTGGTGTCCTGATCCACATGACTTTTTGCATCCCATTTTATTCTTCTGGAAAGAATATCAATAAAACAAAAGAACGAGTATAAACTTATAGAGAAGATTGTTTCTGATCTATATTTCTCAGATCCTAACTGATAAAGTGACATGCCTTTGGGCACACACTCAGTGGGGCAAATGGTATAGAAAGAAGTCTGGAGGCAGGAATCAGGGTCTGAAGGAGTGACTACAATAGCCTGTCTGGGACGGAGGGTTTACATATGAGTGATTGGGTCCCTAAGTCCCAGGTTAGGTTGTGGATGTGTGTCACTGAAGATGAAAAGCCACTAAAAATCTTTGTCTAAGTAGTTTTGGAATTACGGAGAAGCATGAAACTGTCAATATATTACAGATCTTAAATTTATGGTCGACAGACCTTGCTATTATGCCTTCAGCTTGCATGAAGAAAGCTATAAGAAACGTATTTTTCTATGCACTTACTGTCCCCTTTACCATAGCCAATAAAGCTATGTTAGATAAAATTGGCATATAATTATCTTGTAGCTAATTGTGCTTCTGCCTTTGCTAGGGCTAAAGGGAATATGGACATCATATTTAAATGATTTAGATAATTGTACAGATCTTTTCATCTTTTATTTCTGTCTGCTATCACTCCCTGGCTTCATCTTCATATTACTAGTGGATGTTAATTATTTCTTTAGTTTAATGTTACTTTTGTTTTTAGTATTCTGTGTTTTATGTGTTTTTTTTTTTTTATCATATCCCGTAATCCTTTTTGACATGAAGGGGTTACCCTTTGTTTAATATAAACACAAAAGAAAGGTTTCATAGATTTAGAAATGTTTTGGAAGGCATATTCTTGCTTTCACTAGTGCAAAGGTGACTGTTTATTTGATGTGAAATTGGTGTCTGGGAAATTGGTTGTTTCTTTTCCTTTAAACCAACTTTTCTTTATCCTTGTGAGTCATTTGGTCCCCAAGAGGATGAGCAGGATTAATGGAGGGAGATAATGGTATAGCAATGACCCTGCCTTACATTTCATGGATCTGGATATAAAGTGTATCGAAAGTTCCTCGGGAGTTGCTGTCCAAACATAAAAATGTAATTCAGTGATGTGGGGGAAGCCAGGTCCCACCTTGATCTTCTCTGCCTGAATGGACACCTGTTCAGAGCTTTGACACACATAGAGATAAGAGTTCCCTCTCTAGTAGAGCTTTCCAATTTTCTCCCTTTCCTTTTATTTCTATTTCAAGGGAAGAGTAAGTATATTTAGTGAAGTATTTCTCTAAGTATGGTCCAGGGATTCTTAATATCCTTAGCGAGTCCATGAGATCAAAGTCTCCTTCCAATATAATATTAAGATTTATTTTTGCTTTTTCCGCTTCCATAGTCCCATGGTATACAATGGAATTTTCCAGAGATTATACAACATGTGATTTACAAGAGACTGAATGGAGAAGCAGATAAGAAAACCCACTTTTTTTTTTTTTTTTAAAGCCAGGACCTATACATATTTGAAAAAAAACATAAAAACAATGTCACTGTGTTCATTAAAATTATTTCCATTTTAAAAAAATATATATTTAAAAGTAAAATGTTATTTATGTTAACACATAGTATGGCTATCACAGTTATATTTAAATCATTAGGTAACAACTTTAAACATTTTTTATTTTTAATTTGGCATATGGTGAATATGGCTAGTATCAATAGTTCTTATGGAAAATGAAAAAAAAAGCAACTGCATTAAACAAAATGTAGCAGGATTCTTCAATTTGTTTTTAAGAATGTCAAGGAATTTAAAAGTCCAAAGTTTTGACAATTAACACTTCACAACTACTGACATACCCATAGTAACTTTCCCTGTGTGAAAAGGAGAATGATTATAGAATGGAAGAAGTAGACTTCAATGCAGTATTGGGGAGGAAGTTATAGTGGTGAGGGCCTTACATTTGATTAAAGCTTTTGGAGGACAGAGACTGTGGTGTCCTGCCTAAGCCATCCTGTCCTCACCTCCCCACACCCTGACCCCGTGTTCAGTAGCTGTCACACTGGAGTGCAGATGGGTACAACTGGGTGTTGAATGAACTGATGAGTGAATGGTAAAACACAACTCATCTTGGTGGAAAGTATATGTGATATGGTCGATGTGGTCTAATTAGGGCCAGTCCTGGCATCAGCACCCAGATGAGCTTTCACTTGGTTTTCGAATCATCCATTTCTTCAAGTTATTTATTGAGTACCTATTATATTGCAGCTACTATGCTGAAGTCACATCACAGCTTCAGTTTTCTCATTTCTCAAAAAGGAAGTGCCTATTGTCTGTGAAAATCCTCCAAGCAATGTCTTCCTCTGGATAATGCAAGAACCCTTTCCTTGTCTCTCTTGGATAAACTAACACAAGAAAGAAGATAGCTTTCCTCAGGCAAAACAGCATTGTCTGCCTTAAGTGCTGCTGCAGAAACCTAAGTGGCAGATGGTCCATTGCCTTGGTGTTTTATAGATAGAAATGGTCAGGTTTGGAAATGAAAAAATTTAAAGCATAAAATCAGCTAGCTCAATCTTGTTTCCTAGATTTATTCAGTATTAGACGTCAATGGAATAATTTCAATTTAGGGAATTTGGAACCCTACTGGTGTCTCTCCCCTGGCAGAAAGAGGATGATCAAAGGTCTTTTGTGAGAAATCTGAGAGATTTTTGTGCAGTGAATGCTAACCGAGAAACTATGCCATTACTCCAAATGGGCCATGCCTTGGAAAGAATGCCCTTTCCATTCTGGTTGGCAATGTCTTAAACATTAAAGATCCATATGTCTGGTCTTTGGGTTGTGTGTGGATTGGTTTTCTCCTGCATCAGTCAGTTTTTATTAGCTTATGTTTTGCAGCTATAAGTACTCCCACATCTTGGTGGCTTACAGCAAAAGTTTATTCCTCGATCGTATTTCAGATTGGCTCTTGCCCCAAACATCATCTTCCTTTAAGAATCTCCAAACAGCCACCATCTGGGATAATTGTTCATATGGAACATGAAAAAGAAGAAAGATTGCATCACAGTGATTCTGACATAGAATGTGGCATATGCACTCTGGTTCACGTTCCATCGGCCAAAGCAGGTTGCCTGCAGCCCAAGATCACCCAGGACAGAACAGGGAGTCTCTGCAAATCTCTTGGCTTTGGGCAGGGATGTATATCTCTTTGACAGAAAGGGAGAGTGAGCAATTGACAACAAAGCTAGTCCATCACTATGTCTTTGCCAGATACATAAATGGTCTTCTCTATCTTTAGACAGGCAGTTAAGTAGATATAAACTGAGGCAGACATGTATGAATAACTTACAAAATGGTGGGCAAGAGACAGGAAGAGGCTGCAGGGGTCATGGACTGTAGGAAGGGGACTTTTGAGGAAAGGAGGCTTTGAAATGGCTGAAAATGTTGTGAAAACATCCACGGGAGCATTGGGCCAGCCAGTCAAGTCTATAAGAAGAGGGAATATAAATCCGTCCCAGAGCACAGCCTGCATGCCTCAAACTCCACCTTTCGGGTTAACCCAGGCTACCCATTTAGATCTCTTTCCAAATGTACTTACTATTGTCTATTAAATTCTTGCTTAATTTCACTTTTTCTTTCTGGAATTTCACTCGCCAAGACAAGAACCCAGGTCTATTTGTTCATTCACTATCCGCTGGTGACATATTCAATTTCTTTTTTTCTAAGAAAGAAAGAGCATCTTCCTTGAGTTCAGGAACTTGAAAGATATGCTTTTGGACCTGTCTGAACACAATTCTCGGGAATTTCTCATCATTAGATGGGTCTTGGTCTTTCTCCCATGAACTTAGAAAAATACCGGAAAATGAAAGAACCTAGGCCTTCCCCAGACAAAAATAAGATAAACACTACTCTCTGAGAACAGTGCCCTCCTTGTCCCTGGCATCCCACAAAGGAGAGAGGCAGTGAGTAAGCAGTCTAGAATTCATTTTCTCTTTCATCTCTTATCCTTCCTTGGAGCAACTCCACCTGTTGAATCTCTGAGAGTACAACAGAGATGATGACTGGCACTCACACTGACGTCTACAAATAAAGATGCAAAGAAACTGCCTATTAATGCAAAACTCACTCCTTAGTCCCTTCCTCCAATTCTCCAATCACTCTGCTTCTGCTTTGCTTTAGACCATTAACACCGTGTACCTGGCTTTTGGCAGGAGTCTCCAAATTGGTTTCTCTGTCTCCATATTCACATCCTGATGCTGGAGCAATCTTTTGAAAAAGTGTAGGCTAAACCATGTCACCACCCTGTCAAAAATTGTCCTTGGTGTCTGCCTTTTCAAGGCCACAATTTCATGATCTGAACAATAGACTAATAATATCTGCTTTGTAGGGATGTGTGTGAGGGTAAAGGAGATTGTATGTGTAAAGTGGCTAATGCAGTGTCTCAATAGCTGCTAAATAATGATGATGATGATAAAATTCGGAACCCACTAGTAAGATCCACTAGGCCTTCCAGATCTGGCTGTGAAAAACCTCACATCTATGTAGTGTCCCCCTACCCCACCATTTCTACCTGCACCCTATGCTCTAGCTTTGTCATACCACCCTCAGTTCCCTGGTCAGCCGCCCTGTCCTTTCTCTCCATGCGCCTGCACACGGGCCATGTCTGGAAATCTTTTCCTTATACAGTCCACTTGGATCGTGCTGCTTAGCATGCCCAGCAGAGACCTGGCATTCTGATGTGGCCCCTGACCCTCAGGAGAATCAACTCTCCCCTCCACTGGTACTGGAATCAAGCCACTTTGAATACTGTCTGCCCTCTTTTGTTTTCACACTTGTGTTTTTCTGCTAGGTCACCGGGGCAGGATTGTCTTAACAATCTCTCCATATGGACCACATTGGCTGTCAGGTCGGAGGTGCCCAACACATCCTTCTGATAAATGGAGAAAAAATAACCAGCCACGAGAAGAAGTTGAATAAAAGACAGATTATAATTGAGAAAAAGTGACACAAAAATCCTAAAATTTGAAGCTTGGAGTGAGAAAACAGGGAGTAGTCACACCCTGTTGTGTGTGGGGTCAGTGCAGCCTTGGGAAAAGGTGGTTTGAGCACTTGGGTCCCTAGGAAGATAAATATATCATGAAAAACATATCCTGAGTTAAGAAGACCTACAGATTGGCTTTTTCTTGCTCTACTCCATAGGTCTTTATAGACATGTCCTTAGAGGCTCGCTCCTGGGGCATCAGTTGGTCTGGCGCTGGCCAGTTGCCTTGATCTGGGTAGGTGTGCAAGGAAGGGTAAGGTTAACAGGTAACTTTGTCTGCCTGCTGCATACACTATTGTTTAGTTGGAAATTAAGTTCTTATTCAAGTCTCTCAGCGTGTGTAAGAAATGCTTCATGAACGCAGAACCGTGTGAGGCAGGAAGGAACACAGCTGATCGCTGGGAAGCACGTATTTTTTAACCTCACTGAGTGATGCCAGCCTTACCTCTGGGACACTGGTCAGGATGCTGGCAAACCTGGCAAGTGGGGTGCAACTTTCCGGCCGGACTCCCACGTTCTTCTGTGACATGGCATAGCTTGAGGACAGAGCTACTGTTTAGCCTCATACAGCCCTGGGTCAAATGTCAGATCCACTGCTTTGAAGCCTGTTACCTTGGATGTGGGACTCCTCACTTGGCATCCAGACTTCCCCACATCTGCTGTGAAGGATCTTGTATGGATTATGCAGGCTAGTTTGTCCATGTTCACCTTGCTATTCTTTCCAGGATTATTTTTAGTTGTGTTAAAGTTCACAAAACATGAAATTGGTCATTTTAACCACGGTAGGTGTCCAATTCAGTGGTACATTTGCAAAGCATCTTATGCTAACTCTATGAGGAATGTGTGACTGTTTTCTTTCTTGCATGGATAAGGACACCAAGACTCTGAGAAATTAAGGTGATCCATTTTGTTAAGAGGAAGGAAGCAGGCAGGAATGAAGGCAAGCCGGCAGGCAGGCAGACAGGAGGAGAGAAGAGGAAGAAGCATTTATTTATGTATTTAACTATTCATGATGGTTATTCCCCTGGCCCTGGTATGGCATAAGATCCTGGGTACCTAACAGTTGCCAAATAGAAGGTTGCTATTAGCATTATTTTCCTTTTAGGAACAGGCCAGAAGATCCTGTTTTGACCCTAAGAAAGGGAAAGAAGAGATGGAAATTCTAGATTCATTCATTTTCCTGATACATTAGCTAAAATACCTGCCTTGACTGATGGAGGGAGTGAAAACAGGCCATACCATGAGACCCTGGCCTCCCCTGTCCCGGCAGAGGGGTGTTCCAGACCAGTATGGGTGCTGATCTCCGGCCGACCTGCTGCAGCCAGAGCCCAGGGCTGCAGGGGGTAGGAAATGAGTTAAGCCTGTCTTCAGACGCGTTTGTATTGATTCTGTCAGTTTCTTGCTGCTTGCTGACAGGAGATAGATGACTCATAACGCAGCTGGGCACAGCGCATTACGTTCCCCATCTCGGGGCTCCTAAATCATTTCGAAATTTTAAATTCCCTAATCAATATTTGATGGCCAGCACGGGACAGTGATCAGGCTGGCTCCTCTCCAGGGGGCTGTGCTCACATGCTGGGATCGGGTGAGTGGAGCTGCCTGGAGGGGTCCAACCTATCTGGGGAGGATGGCAGGCTGTTTCCCCCAAGGGCTCTTATGTGACACAGGCCAGAACAAGAACGACTCTCTGAAGTCAGATGGTCCCAGGGACACCTTGGAAGGGGAGGAACCTGAGATTGGAGAGATGGTGTTGCTGGTCTAGCTCACAGCAAACCTTCGTCCCAGGCCGTGCCAGCGTGTCTGCACACAGGAGTTCCTTCGTAACTGGTGTTCATCAAATGTTCACACTTGCAAAAAGCTCAAGTCAGGGCAAAGACTTGATATTTCCAAATTGCCAGCCTCGGTTCTAAATTCTTGAACTGTCAGGTGTCAGCCTGTCCTCATCATCCCATGAAATAGGGAACTCCATTGTCATTATTTTGCAGATGGCAAGACCGAGGCTCAGGTCACACAGCTGCTAGTAAGAAGGAAACTGCCTGAAACCCAGGCATTCTGGATGCCGCTAGCTCCCCACAGACTAGATTTGCTGTTCACTTCTGTTTGTACCCACGTCTGATGTGCTCATGACTGTTCCATCATAGGGAATAGACAGAAAAAAGGCAGAATCAAGATGCTGGTTTCATCGCCAGCCAGTGGATCAGAAGGTAAACTCTGGGCTGTCAGACCAGACCCCTTCAATGCTGCTGGGGAAGAGAGATGGTGAGGGCAAGGGCCAGGCTTGAAGGGCTTCATAGAGACCTCAGTTGCATGGAAGGACAGGCCCGGGTTTCTCAAGGCTTGTAGCGGAAGTAGATGCTCAACAGAGAAGTCAGTTCTGATGATACTAGCTGTCCATGGCTGTTTAAGTGCTTCAGTGAGAAAAAAAGCCCCCAACCCTCACAGCGCTCACAGAGCCCACCCTGCAGCATCACCCCCACTACCTGTTTCTCCTTTCCTTTGTCTTGCCATTCACCCAACTCACTGTGCTTTAAGGTCAAAGCCCCAGGCGCCACCTCACTGTCTGTGGTCCCAGGCTGACCCTGACTTGTGATTTAGAACTCAGCTGAAAAAATCACCTGCTTAGGAGGTCTTCCCTGCCCACTCTTCTGAAAGTGCTCCTGAGGCTATAAACTCCACAAGAGCAAGCCTCTCAGCCCATGAGTCTAGGACGGGGCCTGAGATGTGATGGGCTAATACTGACCAAACAAAAGAGGAATTTAAAGGGTGTTTTGAAGAAGGTGTGAGTCAGAGCTCACTGCATCTAGAAGAGCAGAGTAGCAAAGGAATTGGTCAAATAGCCCAACGAGAGGCTCACCAGCCTGTGAGTGACCATCTCCTGGGTGAGGGATCTCATTCCCTAAGTACTAGGGAGGTTCAGGCCTGCCCACCAGCAGCTCTGACAGCAGCCACATTCTTCCTTATTTGGGCAGGAAAGTCAGTTTAGTAATTTCTACCCGTTCATTGATCTTGATTCAAGTCCTGAGGCTCCCTGAAAGCCCAGGCCCCTGAGGCTCAGAGAAGCCCACGCTGGGCTGACTGTGAGGGCCAGAAACCAGAGAGAGGAGGCCACTGAGGGTCTGCGTGTGGGATCAGGTGCCCCACAGTATAGCCTTTTAGCTGCAGAGTGAGCTTGCTTTTCCAAGGGAGCATGCCAGGACGCAGGTCAATTCCTGCAATTCACCTGGAGCAGCAGGAGATTGTGTGGAAAGCCTAGAACCAGGTGTTTTCCCTTTAAAGGGCTCCACTCGTGGCTCAGGGAGACAATCACTCCTCCTACACACATGTTGTGCTTTTAGCTGCAAAGCCCTTACAGGCCTGTTACTGGTGCTCTCATCAGTCTTGTGGGGATTCTGAGACAGGCATCACTGCCCTGGAGAAGACCGGGCTTGTCTAAGGAACGCCACGTGAGGCTGCCCTTCGGATGCTTTCTGCACCCACTCCTAGGGCTGCAGGCTCGGTTCCAACCTGAGTGTCACCTGGCAAGTTTGTTAAAACACAGATTCCCAGAGATTCTGATCTCCTCGGCCTGGTGTCAAGACCAAGAATGTTAAGGTTGGAAAGTGCCCAGGTGATGCTGATGCCTGGTGGCGCCAGCACAGGTGAGACCAACCCTGCCCAGGGGGACTGTGGCTGGTGTCACACCCGCCTCTCAGCTCGGGTGAGTGGCAGTAAATGAGGAAAGCATGTTACTTGGGAAGACATATGACACCTCGTTTGATCTCAACACAAACTCAGGCAATACCTACAGTTAGTCCCATTTTATAGGCAAGGTACCTACAACTATCCCCATTTTATAGGTGAGAGCATGAAGTTTGGGGAGGTGAACTAATTCACCAAAGTCCTTCATCGGCTGAGTCTAACTTTCACCGCACTTGAGCACAGGGGATTTACCCTCAGTGCCGCGCTCTGTCTCGGGTGTAAAAAGACTTCTGGGTAATGCATCCCAGTGTTCACTGGAAGAAGGACATTGGTCCCTCTGGGCCCTGAAAAGAAAGCTGAAGTCTCCAAAGTTTAGGAAAGAGCTAAACTTATTTCCTGGAGTCTGCTAAGTGCACTGTCTGTCACCCTGCTTTGTTCAGAAGGCATCAGCTCATACCCCCATGATGACAGTGGACTCCAGCTAAGGTCCAATGTCACAGGACAGGGGAGAGCAGCCCCGGGCAAGATCTAGGACCAGCCAGGTTTGTTGCAGGAATTTCTGTCTCTGGAAGTTCCTGCTTTGCTTCCTTTGTTGCCTTTTAGAGCTTTTCAACTTTTTTATAATTTTTTTTGACCAGAATGAGAATTTATTTTTAAAGGTAAGTTGTAGGCAGAAATGAAGGTGAGTAGGCATGCAGGCAGAAGGAAAGGAGGAGGAAACATCTTATTTTTGTTTTTATTTTTATTTAGCTGTTCATACTGGTTGTTTCCCCCTGGGCCCAGGACTTAAACCCAGGGATATATGGCTTGTTCCTTTGGAAGCAGTTGACTTAACTGCTGCTATAACAGTGTCGGCTGGAATGAGAATTCTTAAACTCTCTAAATGGAAGGCTAGTGTCTTCAAGAGTAACTCCTCCCACAGGTCTTTTATATCAAAGAGAGTTAAAGAAGAAAACAAAGACTAATTCCAGAAGTCATTTCTAGATGCTGACTTTGTGGCATCAGGCAGGTAGGACTGATGAATGGGGCTAGGGTATCCTTTTCCTTCCTCCTCATCCTTTCCCTCATAGCACCGAGCACAACTGTTGTTCTATAATTTGTGGAACTGCCAGTTTAAGACCAGTCTTCCTGCTGGGCTACATGCCACCTGGGATGTGGGGACTTCATCCGTGTTGCCTCAAACCAAGACAAGTGGAGACTTCGAAGCTTATTCGCAACTCAGATGTGCAAAATATGACATTGTTTTCAAATGACATATATAAATATCACCACTCACCATTTTTGCTTTGTGTGTCGGGATGTGTCTTGGTGTGGAATGACACACTCCCTCTGATTGGGGTCCTTTCTTCCCACTTGAAATTCTGTACAGGTGCCCCAGGTGGGACAGACTGGGTCCTCTTAGGACATTCAGCTACTCGTAACTCTTCTCTGCAACTCTGCTGGAGTCTCTCCTCCTCCAGTGGAGGCAAACTGTTCCCACTTCATAGCTGCCATCTGCTCACCCTCATTCAGACAGACTTTCATTTTCTCAAGGGCCTGGTTCTGGGACTGAAAAACTAGGGCTCTCAAGATTATTGTCTCTTCTGTGAAAACTTTAAGAAGTTAGACTTGAATGTCAAAGCCTTCTTCTTGGAAAACCTAACCATTGTTCTCTATCTCATTCCATCTCACCTCTGAGGATAGAGGGCGGGCTATACAGGTGACCAAATGACCAGGAATGAAAAATACATGGTCATATTTCAAAGTATTGCTCTGGTTGACTGTAAACTCCAGTAAGTATGGAATAAACAATGGTGCTGTGGACTCACCGTCAAGTCTGGACCAACACTAGGGGTTTTGAGGTCATTAGAGCATTGGATGTGAGATAAATGAGGACCAATCAAGACTCTAAGATAACACGACCTAAGAAGAGCCCAGAGTGACATGGTGATTATGACAATAACATTTCATTTGCAAGCATTTTCCTACAGACTACTTTACATTTAATCGTTTATTTTATTAAGCAATACATTGCGTGAGACTTTGGGCTAGCACATGTTTCTACGTGAAGGAAGACAATTTATTAAATTGATGGTGTTTATGAATTTCCTTCTTTCTCCGGCCCATTCAAAATAATCTTGTTATCCAGCTCATTTTTCTCCCTTTTTCCTTCCAAAGAGAAAGGATTTTTATTTGTTGAGAGCTTAAGTTAATCTGTATCACAAAGTGCTGAGGAGGGCAAGAAGATTTGGAAGAAAGTCTACCCCTTCCTCCTTTCTCCTTTCTCCCTCACCTCCACCCGTTCCTTTATCCTTCCTCCTCCTCCTTTTTCCTCTCCTTCCTTCCCCTTCCATTAGTTTCTCCTCCACCATTTTCATCAGGGTTTTGGGTTTCATTCCTCTGAGACTAGCCAGAGGCAATAACCCATGATCTGGGTTCAGAATGGGAGAGCCAAGAGTCTCTGCTTGAACCCCAGACCTGAGTTTTGTGCTCACTAAACTCCATCTGAGCTCTGTGGGGGGTGCTGAGCACTGGCCCAGCAAATAATAAAGTGGTTCCTCATCCCACGGGGCCATATTTCACCCCTTGCCCCCAGCTTCTTCAAGAACGTCCCAGATGAAGAGGGATCATCACGTTGGAATTTGGGTCAGCATGTGTCAAGCACTTGGGGTCACAGGTGATGAAGGCAATGATGCACACTTCAGGGAGGTCCCTGTACAGGGCATAGGGGGACAAGGCACAGGAGATGGTAGCATGGAGGTGTATCTAGGGATGTGAGCCAGGGGCCATTGGAACATGTGTTGCAAATGTCATCTTGTGACATGGGAGACTGTCTGGAGAAGTGACAGCTAAGCTAAAAAGACAGGAGTGAGAGGTGACAGAGTTGGGCGCGAGCAGCCTGTAGTTTGTGAAGGCTTCTGAGGAGATGTTGCATTAGGCAAGTTGAATAGAACCGGCAGTGAGTTCTCATGCAGAAGCAGAGGGAACTAGGCTCAGAATCAGGTGGGAGAACCAGGGTTGAAATGTGGTATCTTCTTTCTCCTGGGGGTAATAATGGAGCTTTGGATGAGAGTGGGGCCGGGGAGTAGGAAGAACAGAGCTAGGAGGGTCAGCTCAAACCTGAGAACCCAAGTTCTGGGGTAGAAATGGCAGAGGAGCCAGAGAAGGAGAGCGAGTTGGTGGGGATAGCCTCACAGACAGATGGCAGTGCCAGCAAGTCCAGGTCCCTTGGAAAAAAACAGAATGCAGCCCTACTCCTGTCATGTTGCTTGTGCCATAGTTGATGATCATGACAGCTGCCATCTTTTAAGGGGTTGCTTGGTGGCAGGCACTTGCTAAGCTCTAGTACATGTCTCCTTGTGGAATTCTGATAATTTAGTGAGGTAGGCACTAGTTTTCCCTCTTTACAGATTCAGGTTGAGGGATAGTAGGTTACTTTCTCCAGGTCCCTGTGACCATAAGCTGGGTCAGAATCTGCATTGGATTCTAGACTCTTAAACTCTTTTCTTGAACATTGTTATTAGTGTCCCAAAGAACTCCTGGAAGTGCAGCACCAGCAGCTCCTGGGGGCTTGTAGAAATGCAGAGGCTTAGGCTCGGTCCCGACTCGCTGAATCAGAGCCTGCTGTTTAATCAGAGGGAATGGTGCACACAAGAGTTGAGAAGCTCTGCTGGGAGTTGTCGCTCATTTCCCACCTCAGCCCTTGATCTTTACCTCCTCTCTTCCTCTGCCTCCCTCAGCTCCCAGGACCTTGTGGCTGAGCCTTGATGGCTTACTTGTAAAGACCCTTGGTGCCATGGGGAGGCAGGCTGGTCCTTAAAGGTCTCCATTTGTTTTGCGCTGCACTTCTGCTTGGCACTTGAAGTTCCTCCAAGGAACGGCTTCTTCAGAGCACACTGGCAGGAAGGAGAGAGGCAGTTTCTCCTTGGTGACATTCTGTCCCTGAGAATCTGGCTTGGAGCTGTATATCTGTTGTTCCCTAACTGTGCCAATCAGATGGCTGTGATCCTGTCTGCGCTGAACACAGAACCTTTCAAAATTTGACCTCCTATACCTGGCTCGTTAGATCCGGTGGTGGCTGCGGCCATTCCGGGGACGTTCCCTGTGCTCCACCCTCAGGACAGTAAGGGTCACAGTCGTGGACTGCTGGCTGTTGTGTTCAGTTGCTGACTGACAGAAGCACTGTGGTAACAGTTTTATTGGCACGTTTTGTCTTCCACGCATGGTGCTAGGTTTGATTATTTCACTTTTATAGCTGGAAAAACCAATTCTTAGAAATGTCCAGGGACTTGCTCAAGGTCACAAGGCGAGCAAGTTGCTGAGCTGGGAAACCATGACCCGTTCGTCTGACTAAATGTTCACGCTTTTCCCACATGAACTGCTTTTCAGATGTGCTTCTCTTGAACGGCTGATGGATCTCAATTTTTCTCAGTCAAAGAGGCAGCTTCTCCCAATTTTGAATCTTTGCCATGGCGAGTGCAGTGGCTCTTAGCTTCAGCGCCAGCCAGTCTGCTAGTGGGCTCGCCCAGTGTCTTCCCAATGGGACCCGAGCCCTTGCATTTCTCTTGGGTCTCCAGTGGCTGCTGCTGGTATCGGCCACACTTGGAGTATCACTGTCTTGGCAGCAGGGGAGGGGGATGGTAGGAAGCTCACCTCTTGTCCCTTCTCTGCCTGCTGGCTGCCATGATATCTGCTTGCGCTTGCTTTTGCATCCCAGCCCTTCGGTCTTAGGAGAGCAGTGGGTTATTTGCTTGTTTCTGTTCCGTGTCTGCTCTGATCTGAGTAGTGGTTAGACTGTTCCACTGTCCTAGAGTCACGAGGGTTACCTGCTAATAAGCTGGGGACTTTTAAAAGTGAACAGAAATGTAAGTAAAGACCCAGAAGCGGAAAGCATGTTTACTGATGGGCATTTCCCAGGAACTAGTAATCCAGATCAGAGAATAAAACAGCTCTGACTCATCTACCCAGTTAGATGGCTCATGTGAAATGCATAAGACTTGCAAAAATGGGACTCCCCATTTACCATCCTACCGTTCTTTCCTTCTGGTGCATGGCCAAGGTTCTAAAATGGGTCACTTTGATTTATTCATTTATTTAATAATTTTTTATTGTAATAATTATTCTACACAGTAAAATAACTTCCTATGTACAGGTTCTCTATTCCTTAGATATATGTCAACAAACAATGCCCTCCACCAAGTCACCAAGTGTTCTTCACCAGTGTTCACTACTCTGCCATTACTCTCCCACCCCTGCACCATTCCTTATTGGTGACCTCAGTTTCATTGCAAGTGTCCAAGGGTTGGTTTTCTTTCATCTGTTCCTTTGTTTTGTCTATTCAATTCCTCCTATGAGTGAGGTCATCTGGTATCTATCTTTCTTCTTTGGATTTACTTCACTTAGCATAATCCTAAGAGGGGTCACTTTGAAAAATTTGTTGAAGGAACATTGTATCACAGTAGTACATAGGGTTAAGGTGTTCATCACTGTAAATCAACATCTGTATAAAACACATTAAGTTCACCACCAATAATCCAATTCTATCAAGAGGCATAAACTTTGAAATCCCAAACTGGTGCATCAAGCATGCCTGGGTGGACTGCTAGGGGTCTATGTACAAGGAACCGCAATAGACATCATGTCAGAGTCATGAGGTGTGGAGCATGGGTGAGAGTGTGTGGGCTGTGGAGTTGAGAGAGCTGGTTGTGAACGTTGGCTCTGTCAGTGAGCAGTGTGGGTCCATGGGCATATTTCTCAACACGTCTGAACCTTATTATCTCCAGAATCAAGGCTAATATATAAAAAATATTTAACCAACTGTTATGGCATAGGCATCAGTCAGTCAGAGTGGATGGAGGCCAAATCAGAAGCAACACCAGGAGTAAACAAGCCAGAAGCTGTGTGTGGCTTGGATTTTCAAATATAATCTGGGCTCCATCTGTGGTTTATCTTTGGGCAGGAGAAATGGGTTTTACTAAGTAAGATATTGCTCTGTGTGTGTGTGTGTGTGTGTGTGTGTGTGTGTATGTGTGTGTGTGTGTGTTGAGGGAACACAGAGACTTTTTTGAGAGTGAGGTTGCTGTTTTTTTTTCAGGGTTAGGAGGGATGCCTGTGTAGGAGGCTTGGACCATGGCTGATTTGTCCTAACTCATCCCCTTCCCACAATCTGGTAGCTGGTGAATGCCAAATCAAAAATAAGAGAACGGGTCCCCTTGGTAGGTTCTAAGGACTCCCCAGCCTTTGGGGAGGGGCACGGCCAGAGGCCTATTATTGTCTGAGATATCAGAAAATACAACAGACCATGCGAAAGTTCATTGTCAGATACTTGGGAGGACCTGAGACTCCTTCACCATTTTACAGCCACTGACCACTATGCTTTGCTTTTTCTGGAAACCAGGACACTACTAGTACCCACTCATTCTTGAGAGTTGAGAAAGAATGAGACTACAGTGTGAAACATCTGGCCCCCAAAAGAGACTCAGAAAGAGGAGCTTGGGGTTGGACCATAGTCTGGACCATATACATAGTGTGTCATGAACTCTCTAAAGCTCAGAAGGGCTTGAAGACCAGCAGAGCAAGGGTGCTTTCCCTGTGAATCTGTAGGGACCATATTCATGGATACCTGAGCTGGTCCTCCTGGCATAGTTTACCAAATTCTAGAACAGCTGGGCTATTTGCTATGCTGGGAGAGTACAAGCAAAAGTACCAACGAACTCTCACAAGTAGGCCAGAGGAGGTCTTCCTGTTTGGGTCTTCCTGGTAGTTTTGAGGTTGGTGGCAGCAGTGTGACCGGTGCATTGGCCAGGGCATGGGGTGAGCGACTGGGTCAGTGTCTGTGAGGAGGGGAGGGTGATGATGGGACACATGTATACCCTAACACCCTACCAAGGGCAGATGTGGCCTTGCCAGCTCTTGCAGGGACACACAGCAGCCACAAGGGAACATGTGGGAAGAAGTACTTCTTCCTTCTGCTCAGGGAAACCAATAACTCATGTTGCTGAGGAGCCTGCAGGGTGGTGGGGATGCAGGGTTTGGGTTTTCAGTTTTCCTTGTGCTAGTCTGGACTGCTATTCCTGGGCGACCACCGCTGAACAAACCTAGATCTTTGGACATTTCCCACTCTGTTGCTTCTCTTGGGTTTCGAGAGTGTCGTCTGTCTTACTCTTGGATCACAGCCTGGTACCACATAGTCACATCTTTGTCCATGAGGAGCACAGTCAAGGGATGGGCAGTCTCTGAGGACAGCCTCGTTGTATATTAGGTGATATCATCTGAGTTTGTGTCAACATACTCATGACACAACAACAAAACCACTGGACATATTTCTCAGAATGTATCCCCTTTGCTAAGAAATGTCTGACTCCATTTTATAGGTTGGCCATCCCCTCCTCCCTGAAATTCCTTTGCCTCTTGAATCATGTGAGTTAGTTTTTCATTATCCTCCTACTTCTAACATGCCTCCTTTGAAATCTCTGCCCTCTTTCCTGTATTTGAGGTCCACTCGGTAACCCTAGATGCAAGGCTCCAATTGCTCGGATGCATGGATGAGCCGAATCTCCAGCTTCAGGCAGGAACCCTTTCTTCAGTATTTGAATGGTCTCTTGATATTTCCTCTTTGGCTCATGTCTAGAGTTTTGAGCTCACCTAACTTGAGTCTAGCTCCAGGCTCCCGATCCTCTATTCTACCCTCTCCCTATACCCAGGTGATTTCCTTAAATGTCACATTAGAGCAAGTCCTTGGGCAGCTTCAAAGATTCATCAATACCTACAAGAGAACTCCCTAGAACAGTTTAAAAGGATTTTGACGTTTGGAGTCTGCTTCCTTTCTTACTTCTCTCCCGTCCTATCTCAGATTCTGGCCTAACTGAAGAGTTTCTGTTTCTCAAATAGACCCTGCCCTCCTATCTCACCATACCTTTGCACTGCTGCTTTCTTTCCCAGGAAAAATCTTCCTCTCTCATTTTCTGTCTTTGCAGATGTGACTCTAGAAGCATCTCCATGAAGTGGGACCTGGCCCTCAGGGCTGATCACATAGGCCTTGACCTGTGCTGCAGACAGGACCTCTGCTCAGGAGGTCCCTACACTTGGTTTAATCTTCACTGCCTCATCTTAAAATTCTCAATTCTTTTTGAAAAAAGGGGTCCTGCATTTTTATTTTCTACTGTGGCCTGTAAATTATATATGTGACTCTACTGACCCCTCACATAGCATAGTAGTGACACTTCTGAGGTTAAGTGGCAGCTGTCTCTGTCTCACTCTCTGGTGAATGGACGCCTAGAGGCAGAGACTGACCTACATGTCTCTGTTCCCCAGCACCCAGGGCAGAGATGAATGACAGAGCAGAGGCTCCTGAAACACCACCGACAGAATTGTTTCATGTCGAGGGTCCCCTCTCCTCAGTCCGTGCAAACTGCCTTTCCCCATGAAAACCCAGGCTGCCCCAGGTGACAGCAGCTCCAGGAACTGTGAGCTCTAGTTTCAGTTTATTAAACAAAACTCAGTTTTATAATTGTTCACCTCTCGGGACCTCAATTTCCTTATCTGTGAATGACAGGTATGACTGACAGTCCAGCACTCGAGGGGTGCTGGGCTTTGGCTTCCCAATCTGCTCTTAATCGTCTCATCTGGGGTCTGGTTCCAAGGATGCCCTTAAGAAGAGCCCTAATCCTCTGCCCTCTTTTTTAACATCCTCTCTTACTTCACCCCTTTTGTTTTTCACCAGGAAAGACAAAGCCAAACTCTTCACTCAGCAGAACAGTATTTGTTGACATTTGGGGGTGGGGTAAAACAAAGAGAAAAGTCAAAGATCCTTCAAAATCTTCGTGTTTGAATATTTTAAGGACTATGAATGCTAGAAATGTTGACAGGTCTTGTGTCAGGCTTGCGGAACCTGAGGCTCACTATTTATTCTCTAGACAAGAAAGGGACTCACTTCCAGGGTCCTGTGCAGAACAAATTTTCTGTTCAACTTTCCTGTCCGGCCCCTCCTGCCCCACATCCCCCATTGCCTCCCCATTGCCTGCTGCCATAGTTCTTGACTGTTCTTCACCCAGGGGTGCAAGGGCGGAGTGTGCGGGGGAGTATAGGGAAGGGCCAAAGGAGGAGGAGAGCAGAGGGGGTCCTTGGCTCTCTTCCCGCTTATTTGACTTTCACTACCTCCCCATATTGGGGTTCTGTGTATCATTTCCCTGGAAAAAATAGGGCTGTGTTGGTAAAAAATGCATGAAAGCCTGGTCTACTGACCTCAGGTCAGAACTCAGTCTGGGTCTGGGGCCCTGGATGGCTGCACTGACTCTGGGCCATGACCTGTCAATAAAAGAGAACACAAATTATTAATGCTTCCTATTCTCTCTCAGACAAATCATTATGGAGGTAGAGGTTTCCTGGGCTGACGGCCTCACCATTTCCCCTGACCACAGACTGGGTTTTGGCTGGGGGTCAAATTGCTCAGCAAAGTCTAGGCCAGTGCTGTCGGTGGTCCAGGAGCCCATTTACCCGAGGACCCGGGCACCTGCTCTGAGACCATGCACAGTGGATGGAGCAGGAGCAGGAGCTCTGCTGGTTCTGAATGCCTGCCCTTCCCCCCCAGACCCCATAGAATTTTCACCCGCCCCACCAGAGAAACATCTGGTCAACCCAGCAGTAGAGAACTCTGGAGCAGGGGCAAATGTGGTGAATAGTATGTGGTGTGGTGGCCTGGTGTCTGATGGTCCAAGTCTGAGTCCTTTACTGTCATGTCTTCTACACCTTCCCCAAGCACACCAGAGAGAAACCGGAATTGAGGAGAGAAACCAGGATACAGGCTTTCCCACACAGGAAGGTTGGGAGGGAACAGAGCAAGTCATTCAACACTACATTGATGGAGAAACATGCGTCTCTCCAGTAGCTCTGGTGGTGAGTTTTGCCAGAAAGGGATCCTTGCAGTTTGAGCGTGGGATGTTTAGATACTTGGAGAGTGAGCAACCACAGATGGGAATGGCTGAAACTGAGTCTCTCGTCCTCCACTGGGCCCAGGCCCCACACCCATCCCAGCAGCAGCAAGGGCTAGAGTGGACCATCTTCAGCTCGCCAGACAGCAGAGCCCAAACAACTCAAAGCACAGTTATGGGGACCTGGGGCTAATGATGTGTGAATGGGAGTGGGGAGTAAGGAAGGAGTGGATGCTTCAGGAAGGGGTTAAAGGAGAAGGGGACACAAGGCAAGGCGGAAAGATCAATTTATAGACTGAGGGCGTGGCCCCAGGGAAGACTCCTCTGGGGTCCTGGGGAGGGACATCCAGGCACAAGCTGCATGTATTATGGGAGTTCAACTTCACAGATCTGCGGGTACGCGGGACCAGGAATGCCATGTGAAGCATGCAGGATTTGAGTGGAACCCAGAATGACCAAGAGATTTCATACACAGGAGGAGAGGGTAGTGAGGGCATTGCATGTGCAAGGCTGTATGGTTTCATGTGGCCCTCTTCTGTATCCTCCTGTGCCAGGCAACCCCTCCCCAAATGGGGCTGCTGAGCATGTCATAGGGACCTGGCAGGGGCCATGATGCCTCTCCTCACCAGCAAGCTTGGAGCCTTTATTCCAGAATAGAACTGGCCCTTTCTGATTTGGAGGAAATACAGACTGTACTTGCCCTCCCTTGGAAGTCTCAGCTGCGGAAGGCGTATTTCACATTTCCAATTATGACCAATCTGGTCGGTGAGGAAGTGGAGCCTGTTGACTTGAATAGCCCAGCTATTCTGTCTTCTGGACAGCAGTCAAGATAACTTCCAAACAGAGTGGCTGATAGTCTGAGAGAATCCTCCAGGTGACTGTGGAAGAGCACAATGTCATGGTAATGTGGCCCTGGGGACCTTTGTGATCCTGCTGGAACCACCAGGCCTGTGGGTGTTGGGAGTCCTTTCCTAAATATCACCATTTGTTGGAGTAAGTCCCCTATTTTCAATATTTCTTAAGGCCTGAATTACAGAAGAACCATTTATTCAGGCTTCCCACCACCTTCCTTCCCTTAGCCCATGTCTCCTTACCCTCCTTGGGGAGGCAGGTGAAAACTCCCTCATTTCTTTCTGATCATCACAAACAGCTGCCTCTTTCCCAACCACAGTGAAGGGGCAAAGCTTGCCAACTACCAGGGTTCTTCAGCTGTGGCTCCTGAACCTGCCTCTGGCCCTTGGGTTTCTAACTTCTAATTACTTTTTAATGCCTCACCTTCCTTTCCTAGCTTCCCTTTGAATCCCACTACTAATTTCCATCCTTGTAGAAGAGGCATTCTCACAAAATTAATCTCAAAGCAATGGAAAATGCAAATGCAGTAGAAAGTGTGATTAATCTCTCTTCTAAAACTAAAGTATGGTTGAAAAGGTTTTATACATTTCATCCTTTCTCCAATAAACAGCTGAACTTGTCTGGCTGCACTGGCCTCCTGGAAAGAGTTAGGATGAGTAGTCAAACCCTCTCAACAGTGTTCACATTTGAGGTTTCACCACAGAGCAGTGAGTGATTTTTTTTTACATAAATATAGTAGATTTTTATGATATGAAAGCCCTTCTCTTGAAAGTTATCAACTTCTAAGTTCTTTATGCAGGACACTGAATGTTTAGAATTGATGAGGCAAAGGTTCTCCATCAAAATCTCACCTGGTTCTGTTCATCAACCATTGAAATATGTCACTCCAATATATTAGCGTCCAAGTATACTTGCAAGAGAGCCTCTTACACCTAGCAGTGGCTGACAAACTCTTTGTCAGACCATGCGTCCCAGTTTTCAGTGTCAGAAGACAGCACTGAAGCAAGCACGTCCTCGTACCTGGGATGCTGTCATTATGTAAAAACAATCATCGGACCTCAGGATCAGTTTATATATCACATATGAGAAACACATTCATCTCTCTGTCGCCCTCCTGTCTACCCAAAAGGTTTCTACCTTCTTTACTCCAATGACTTTGGACTGCTTTGTGCTCAGAGATGAAACTTAGAGATGAAACTGAAGCTGCTCAAAGAATAGCCACAGGCTCCAAACAGAATGCCTAGAGAAGAACTAAAAAATGTTCTGAATAATCATGGCATTAAAAAAAAGACCGTGTCCCAAGTGGCTCACACAGAAGGAGATAACTGCTGGGCTGGGGGCGGGGCAGTGTCTTCCCCTGACTCACACACCTGGGCAGTGGGCCACTAGGATGATGCTGGGTGTCATTTTCGACCCCACCCCCACTTATCCTGGGGGATTAAGAAAAACTTAGTCTGATAATGAGTTGGGGGAAGGACTAGGCACAGTGGCTGATTTTTTTTCTGGGCACTACTTTCAGATCTGCCAGTCTCAGGTCTCTTGGTCCTGAAGTAGGAGACCTTTCCTGGAGAAATTTACCTGGGTGGGTTTGATTAACTTGGAGATAAGATTTAGTAAGCCCTCTTGGCCACAGATCTAAAGCCTCATGGTCAATAATAGTGGTGATATTTCGAATTCTATCTCTAGGATTCCTGTGTATTTCTCTCATTTAGTTTTCATCACCAGGCGATGAAAAAAGAGATGTTATTTATTAGCCCTTTAAAATACCATCAGTATGTTCATTTGGATGTATGCATTTCTGTTACCTTGATTATGAGACCAGCTTCCTTGCTTTAGTGTTATGCCTGACATTGTAAAAAGGAGCCACAGAGAGGTGGTCTTATTTGGCCCTGACCTTGACTTAATTAGCTTTAAATATTCATCTGGAAAAGGTGGAAAAAGAGGAGCATGCCCATTTCCTGCTTGTGGAAGGGAAATTTATCTTGTAAAAGAGGGTGATTTTCTTATGATGGGTTATTTTTTTTAGAACTCATAGAAATGGACAACTTTTGCTGTGATTCCTATTGCTTCCTAGATGATCAGCTCCTGTTGGCAGCACCGTAGTGCTCCGCCCTTGGAAACCAGTGTTGTGCTGAACCCTAGGAAGAGCCTCTATTCCCTCCTGGTCTCTGTGGGTCTTATCAGCCCAGGAGCAGGGGAGACTTAGCTTATGTCTGTGGGGGAAGATAAAGAGAGCAGGACTCTCGCCAGGTGAATGTAGACCTCCCCTCGGTGGTGGTGGTTGTGGTGGCCCACCATGGAGTAATCCCACAGATCTCTGAAGGGTCCCTCATTTTTATCTCAATGCCACCAAGCTCCAACACTTCCTTTGTTCAGGAAATAGAATTAAGTTTAAGTTGGAAGTAGAGGAGGAAACTTGTGTGATCAAACCTCTGCTTTCTAGAATCTTTATGACCAGCCTATCTAGACCAGAGAGCAGATCCTTGACTGCCCTCATGCAGCAAAGACCATCAGGGTCTATAGAAATCACTTTGAAATACCCAGGGCACTTGGCCTCAATGGAAAGAAAACAAATCAGACCCCCCAGCATGGGTCGAATTGTCTTGGTGTGCAGTATGAGCGAACTTCCTTTTATCCTGGAGTTGGTGATAATGTTCAGACTTCCCACTTGTCTTGGGGGCTGGACTTTTTCTGCCTGGCTCTGTGCTTCTGGTTTCCTGGTCTCTGGACTTGGGTTTGAATTTCACCTTTTTTGGAGCTGTGTCTTGATTGCCCCAAAAGATCTTGCCTCTAGTGGGAAGGCCCCTCTGTGGAATCTAGTCCCAAGCCTGGATCCTTGACTGGGACCTGGTTGGAACCAGCTATGTCCTCTCTGCATGATGTACATCAGACAGGTGCCTGATGTCAAATGTGACAGCACCTGGAGATGACTGAGCTGTAGTTTTGCCTTGAATAATAGGTAATTCTTACCCTCAGTCTTGGAATTGAGTGGTCATGTGCTGTGACATTTCCAGATTGGGTTTGGCAGTAATGGTTTTTGGATACCCCCTGGGTGTCTCTGGCATTTTTATAGCTTTCATAAAGCTCACCTACTTCTCAAAACAAAGTTACTTTTACTTTTAATGGACTGAGAACAATAAGCAGTAAAAACAGGACAAGCAGAAACAGAAGCGGGATTGCCAAACAAATTGAAGACAACTTCTGTAAGATTTCTTATAGTCCAACTGTGCTTGTAGCTGTGCAAATTAGGCCAGAAGAAGCTTCAGTCAGAAAAGGGATTTTAATAGTGGAGAAGCTTTGCCTCTTGATATTTTATTTTCTCCCTTCTCAAATACCAACAGCAGACCCATAAGTCTGGGTATTTAATTTTTGTTTCTAGGACACAGAAGGGAATCTGGAGTTTTTAGAGCTGTAAGAAAACTAGAAGTGATGTTATTCTTCTCTCTAGTTCTATACATCAAGCAAATCAGGACCAAACGAGTGCTGCGATGCCTCCAAGGAGCAGGCAGGCACCAATGTTCTGGTCAGCCACCTAGTTCTGTGTCTGTCATATTTGTGCTTTCATGGTCAGAGGAGGAAAGGGGGTGACAGAAGGGGGAAGTAGGGTCTCAATGTCCCTGCTCTCTAGTTGGCACCCAGGATGAGGAGTGGAAGCTGAGAGACAGTGAGTCTGTTAAGTTCAATGGCACAGCACTTTTAAATGTCAATCTGAGGCCCGCTGGTTGAGAAAAATGCAAAATTCATGTCTAGGCTTTCACTAGATTTCGCTAAATTTTGCAATATAAGGTGTGTAAGTCATATTCTTAAAATAGTCTCCAAAAACCTCACAGAAGCAATTATGAAATATTTTGTTTTACTGGCAATGGGACAAAAAATAATTGGGCATTAAATCACGGAAATGGGAAAAAGGGAGCCGCAAATCAAGGGAAATGGTGGAAAATTAGGTCTTAGTGGAGAGAAATGTGTATATATGAACTGTCTGATGTTTCAGGGAAGGAAATATGATCCTGTAAATCTCCCCTTTAACCCTTTAATCTGAAGGTTGAGCCATGCTTGTCTGACCACAGCGCATGTCCAGGGAGATGGCCCCTCTTTGGGGGCGGGGCGAGGGCAGGGCGAGAATTAACTTCTCCCAGCCCTAGATTGTTGGAAATGGGGTTCATGGTTTAGATGTGACTCCTGCTTTGAACAGGAGTTTTAAATCCACCCTGTACTTGAATTCCAAATAAGAGCACAGTGCCCATGTTTGTCTTGTTCACTGGGCTGAAGCTTCGACGCTGGGCGAGGAGGCTGGACGTCTTCCTCGGAGGCGCTGGGGCCTGCCAGCGTGCCCCCTGGCCTCATTAAATGTTGCTCTAAAGATGCCTTGTTATTTGTCTTCGATATGCATAATTCCTATAAATTATAAATTAAAAAATAAATAATAAACACCTTTTTAATTGCATATCCTCTCTTTTCTCTTGTCAATTAAAGTGAACTTGCAAAGCTGCTTAACACAAGAAAGCTACCAGACATCAAGTCTTGTTAGATGTGGTACAAGCTGTTACACTGACTTTTCCATAGCTGCGAGGGTTAATCACAGAGAATCATCACAAAAGGATCACAGCCATTTAAATAATATAAAAATAGCAAAGTGCCCAAAGTGGGACTATTTAGAAAGAAGAAAACCACTTACAAATGGATAGTTCTGAGCTTCCACTTAGGGGGCAAAGGAGAAGGAAAAGAGGAATCATTACTCACTTTGGTCAGAGCCCTGATCTTCTCCCCTGGACAAGAGATCTGGGACCAGAAGAGTAGTGAAGTCATAGGCCCTGGGGCATAGGTAACCTCTTGTCACTTGTCTGCTGATATTTACTGTTGCAGTCTTTAACAAAAACTGTCTACATGTGAGCGAGATCATTGAATCTTGGAAGCGACTACCGTTGGGAAAATGACTCCAGTGTCTGCTCACTGAGTTCATTAGACATGGAGAGAACTGTCTTAGTAAAGTTCAGCTCTATGACAGAGGCAGGTGGGAGTCTGTGTCTATAAACCTTTAACATGAAGTCCATTCTCTCAAGCTAGGTCGTGTTTACGATGGTGGGATGTATGATGTGGCTTCTGTGACTTCCCTTTCTTCCCTTTGTCCTGGGTTTGGTTACCTCCACGCCCTCCCAGGGTACTTAGACCCAGAGCACACACAAGGTCATTAAAGAACCAGCTGGGAAATACTGCCCTTGGGTGGTGTTGGGTGGGCAGGAAGCAGCAGGCAGAGACCCATGTGACAGTCTCGAGGATGGGAGGCCGACCGTCCTTTGCACATGCAGGGCCTCAGGGCATGTGAAGTGCACAGTTCAGTGCCGGGAGCCAGCAGGAGGCCAACAGGCGAGGGTCCTATCCCACCCTGCGGGAACTCCCAGCTGCCTGCACACCTGGGACAGACAGACAATCTGCAGCGCACACCATGTTCTTGTTTTGGCCTTTTTGAGGGGAACACACATGGAATAAGGAGTAGGGCGCAAGGTTAGGCAAGAAGAGGTCTTTGTCTTTCCACCTTGAACTTCAAGTTTCCATGAAGGGAGAGCCTTTTGCAATCATTTTTGAATCCAGAAAGGTACTTGTTCTGGGAAGAGGACCTGGCACCGAAGTGCCCAGTATTTGTGGAATGACGGTATTGCCACAACACAGTGTCTCACGCCAGGTGCGTGGCGACAGGGTGGCTGGCTCACGCTGCCGGTGGGCAATCTGCTTCCTCGGAATGTGACCCTCATGGGCATTTTCTCTGTGAGAGTGAAATGAAACGGTGCATGAGGAGAGCTCAGCAGGCGATGTATAGTGAGGTCTGAAATGGTCTGAAATGCTCTTTGGATTACTGATGAGAATCGTGCTTCTACTCAGACTGAATTGGCTCAGCGTTTGAGTTTACGGGGCTGTCGAATCAGCATCTTTCATCTACAGTTGAAAGTGAAATTTTACAAAGGAGAAGGCTTTGCTCTGCACAGTTTCCTCACACTGCAGGCCTGGTCTTCCCGCTTCTGGACAAAGAGCTTCCCCTGCGGCCTGCGCGGGGCACACTGCACTGCGGCTTTGACTCAGCCGAGCCCTGCGGCTGCCTGGTGCTCTGGCCGGCTGATTTGGGGCACCCCAAGGGGTTCCCTGTGCTCCCTCCTGCTTCAACCTTCAGGTAGCTTTTCCTCCCTCTTTCTAGTCTGCTTTGCTTTGGTGTCGTGTGGCTGTCAGTCCAGAAGATGGCAAGACAGGCGTCTGCGGGCTAATGAACAGCTGCAGGAAGATAATTAATGTTCTCGCACCTCCTTGCAGCCTTTACCACCTCACCACGACACAGCCTGCAACATCTGTGCTTCCCAGCAGCCGAGCTGTAAAACACCCTTCCCTGCTCTTCACGAAACAACTGTCAGACGGGCCGCTACCCACGTTAAGGGCAAAACTTACAAAACGCTACAAAAGATGCATTGTGTTATTCCCCAGTCACAGATGGTGTCTCTTTCCACGAGAGTGGACTTCAGAGAGCCTGCCGTGGGGTGTGCCTGATTCTGGGGTGGTGCCGATGGGAAGTGAGGTGGGGTGGGGACAAGGGAACGGCTAGGATCCACTTCAGTCCTCTCTTTCAGGGAAGGTTGCTGAACCTGCAGGCTTTGGGGCCAGTCCTGAATGGCTTTGCTGATCACTGGAGGAGAGAGCTGGTCATTGTCGATGTCTTAGTGTCTCTTCCAGGGACGACATTCATAACCACAAGCACAGCATTGGTGCCACTGAGAGTCGACCTGGGCTGTAAGCATGGAGTGCAGCTTTCAGGTGGTTTCTGACTGCAGACCAGCCCTGGCTTCAGATTCCATGATCCCTCTTCAGCTTCAAACATAGCAACATTCCTTGAGGACCAAGTTTATGCCAGAAATGGTTCTAGGTGCCTTTATTTATTTTTTTTAAAGGAAAGGTGGAGGCAGGAATGAAGACAAGTAGGCAGGCAGGAAGAGAGGACAAAGAAGCATTTTTATTTTATTTTTATTTAGTTGTTTACAATAATTGTTCCCCCTTGGACCTGGGACTCGAACCCAAGGATACGTGGCTTGCAGCTCCTTTGGAGGTGATTGATTTAACTGTTACTCTACCAGGGTGTGCCTCTAGGTGTTTTTGATGATTTTATACATGATGATTATGACTAAAACAGCTTTAATAATAATAATTTTTTTCTGGCTTATGGAGGCCCATTTGCATATGTAAGTTGTTAGGCCCACCTACATTTGTAAGCTCTGTTTCTTTTAAGTCATTCCCATTCCCAACCACCATCCAGGTGCTCCTGGTCATTCCCAGAGGTGTGATCAGTGTTCAAGAATAGTTCTCTCAGGTTCTCCTGGTCCCGACTCGCAACGGCATCTTTTACCCACAGGACGTGAGCTCCTGTCCGGAGTGGCCTGACTTAGAGTTTAGCCTCTGGTGCTTTCTGAATGTACCAAGCAGATTTAGCTTTCTTCCTTTGATAGCATCCATTTGATCTATGCATTCTGGCATATCAGTACTTCATGATAACAGGCCCCGGGGAAAATGGAATGAAAGGCAAGACTTGGCTCTCCAGCTGCTCATTATCTGGTGGGGAAATGGACAAGTGAAAACATAGTTTGATGTCTAGTATAGAGAGATGCAGCAGTCACAGTAAGAATGCATAGACGAAATGTCAAACCAGATTTGGAAGGGGTAAGTGAAAGGTGGCATTAAGAAAGCCTTCAGTGTGGAAGTGTCTCCAGATTTGAGTCTTGAGCATGCAGCAAGTTTATTAGGTAAGGGACTCTCAGAACAAATGACCCATACAAAGTTGAAACCTTGGAGAGCATGGTATGTCTGAAGAACTGTAATTCACTAAAGTTCTAAAAGTGGAGAAGGCTAAGGCACAGGCTAAGAAAACCATGGATCTGGGTTTGAGACTCAGAAACAGGGGTGGTAAAAAAAACACCAACCACCCCCCCACACCTCCCCCCCACACCACAAACCCCCAGCAGGTTTTACATGTCCTGTTGCCTTAATGGTTAAGTCTGAGACCTCTGGCTGGTGTGGTCCACATAATTCCCAAGGACCTGGGTTTGTGTCCTGGTGCTAGGGAGAACAACCCAGATGAACAACTAAATAAAATAAATGCTTCCTTCTCTCTCTTCCTGCCTGCCTACTTACCTTCATTCCTCTCCGGACCCTTCCTTTAAAAAAAGAATGATGCGATTGTATCAGGGCTGAGTTATGAGACTTGGAAAGGAGACAAATTACAGAGGGTCTTGTAGATACATGATGTCATGCTAACATAACCACTGTTTTTCAAAAAAATAATAGGAAGCAATTGACTGATTTAAATGATGGGATTGACAGATTAGAGGCACATTTTAGAATGTTCACAGCTCAGTCACACTCCAAGGTTAATAGTGGCTACATCATTCAGTGCTAGAGCTGAGACGGATTGGTCTTGAAGGCCATGTTGGAGACTTCAGTGAGCATCTACATTTTTTACTTTTGTCAGGGTTTTTCCAGAGCGCAGAAGAGAAGCATTGTCCCAACTGCAAGAGCCATAGTGGTTAGTATGTATCCTTTAGGATTGGCATCTCCGAGCTTAGTTTGTCCATTAGCAGTTTACCTGTTCAGACCAGTTCTAGCATGGAAATTTATGTATCCATTATAAACGTATTTTTAATTGAAGTAACATTGGTTTATAATATTATACAGGTTTCACTTGTGTATCATTATAAATCAACATTAATCTCTTTTACTCAATTAACTCATTTCCCTCACTTCCTTCCCTTCTAGTAACCACTCTTCGGTTCTTATAGTCTAAGAGTTTGCGTTTGTTTTACTTAATTTATTCATTTGCTTTATTTATTTATGTACCACCTATAAGTGTGATCATGTGGTATTTGTCTTTCTCCACCTGACTTACTTAACTAAACATAGTACCCTGTGGGTTCATCCAGGTTGTTACAGATGACAAAATTTCATCTTTTTGTAGTTGCATGGTATTCCATTGTATATATAGATGGCATCTTCTTTATCTGCTCATCTACCAGTGACACTTAAATTATTTTTAGCTCTTGACTATTATAAATAACGCTGTAAAAATATGGGGGTGCATACCTCTAGGAACTGGTGTTTTGCATTTTTTGGGGTAAATACCCAGGAGTGGGGTAATGGGATCACTAGGAATTTCTACTTTTAATATTTTGAGTAATCACCATACTTCTTTCCATAATGGTGGCACCAGTTTACCTTCCTACTGATCATGGACACGAGTTCCTTTCTTTCCATGGATGTGTCCAGTTTGACAGAGTGAATGATTAAAGAATAAGGGTGAAGAGTCTCCACTCTGAACTTGCAGAGCCATGTTGGTCTTGGCAGAGAACGGCATCCTGATAATTGCTGAAGCTACTGAGATGAGTGAGAAGATCACTCAGGGGCCTGAGAAGTGGCTTAAGGCAACTGCACTGACTGGTCAAGTGATGCTGTTCTCAGTTCTGTGCATTTCAAGTGTTTTTTGTTATCCAACACACCATAATTTGGACAGAAATAACACTTTTTCCACACTGTGTGATTTCTAAAAATTTGATGTATTCCTCCACTGCTCTACCTGCTGGAAGATGTTTTTCTAAAGTCAGGCAGAAGAAAGCCTACACTGGCTGCTGGAAAGTGGACGCCTCCTATTTGCAATGCAATTACCATGACAAGTATTTCTAATTGCCAGTTCCCTTTCTCCAAGCCCTCCTTTTCTTCAGACATTATGGAGTTTCTGGTAATCTTGGGTTATTATCACACTGAGCTGCTAACCTGAGTCTTGACACTCCTCCTGGAAACCCATGTCAGAAATAATTACTGCTGAAGGGTTGCTGGTGTTGGTATCTAACGTTGATTACCAATTTGGAGCAGCGCATTCCTTGAACTCAGATACACATTTTGTTTCTTCGGCACCTTGGAGGACTGCACACATTGTTCCTCTTCATTCCCCTTCTCCTTTTGCCCTTGTGTCTGTCTGTGTTTTGAGAAGGTTCCTTTCATGCTCCAGTGATTTATTTACATCTAAGGTTGTTTTCTCCTTTCACATGTTTTCAAACCATTGGCTGTTTCTGGTGGTGAAGTGGAGAGATCTCACTTGGAATTGGGCACCCTGTGAGGCTGTGTGAGTTCTGGAAACAGAGGCAGTGTCACTTAGCACCTAGTAACTCGTCTTCAGCAACAGAAGTAGAAGAGGGCAACTGTGAACAGAAAGGAGAGAAAGGCAGGGGTTGTTGGCACAGATGCCTACTTCCAAGCATCTTTTTCTTTTTGAAAACCCTGCAAGAAGACCCCCGTACCTCCAAGATATTCAGAATAGAACCTCCCAAGACCTGACACTTTGGCATATGAAGTCTCTCGAGTTAAGGCCCAGTAGACTCTAGTGCAATTTCTGCATATACCCCTGGCTAACTAGAAGGAAAAAAATTGGGGTATTACCCAGAGTTGGGATTTTTCTTTTGTACCAGAAATAGCTTTTCTATTGGAGAAAACATCTACAGATCATCTGCTCTCCCTCACATGAATCACCCTCCCTCATGAGTCTCCTTTCTGGAGCCCCAGCCTCCTACACATTCCTTCAGGGCACACACCTCATTGTCCCCGTGACTTTAGAATCTACGTCCATGTAGTTTTTCCATACACATATAATTCAGTTTATCCTTTTCTTCAACTATCTGTTTGGGGTTGATTTGATTGCTTGACCAGCCTGAGAAGAACCCAGAGGGATAGGGGGAAATTTCTTCTCTTCCCGTAGACCCCTTATCCTATCTGTTAGCCTTGGAGCCTGGAATTGCATAGGGTGAAAGTGTGTGTGTGTGTGTGTGTGTGTGTGTGTGTGTGTGTGTGTGTGTGTGTGAGTGAACTTTATAACCACAGACCTGGGAGGGGCCCGCTTGGCTTGTTTCTTCTGCTCTGGATGGTAAGTAGAGGTGCATACCCTGCCCAACAGCTCATTAAATGTTAGCCATGTTCTGAAGAGGGCTCCTTACATATAGTTGTGTAATGTCAAAAGAATTTCATGAAAGCTGTATGATCATAGAACAATTCCTCATCAGTATCCTTCCTTCCCTCCTTTCCTCCTTTTCTCCCTCCCTCTTTCCTTCTTCTTTTTTCTTTTCTCTGAGCAAGAATATGCCAATAAATAAGACATTTTCTTTCCTAGTCTGCTTGTTCATTTTAAGATTCAACTAAAGCCAGAATATTAATCCCTAAGTACTTTTTGTGCTGTGATATGGTGGGTAGGCCTATTCGAGACTCTTCTGTCATGAATAAATACAAGTTCCTTGACTCTGGTTCCCAACTCTCTGAAAACACCACAACTGCCCTAAAACGCCCCCGGTAAGGGGATTCACTCTTCCATAGGACTGGGTGGCTACTGGAAGTCCGACTCAGTGTGGCGGGCTTAAGTGACTTGCAGTTTATTTGCTCATTAAATCATCTATCCAATACACATATTAATATCCTTCATCATACTGGGTAATAGTCCAGGCATGAGTGATATTTGTTGATGATCTGTTATATTCCCGGAGCTTACACACACACACACACACACACACACACACACACACACACACACACACACAGACACAGGCACACAAATGCATGTTAAAGTGTATGCTGCACAGAGGTGACTAATTCAGGCTTTGAACACAAGCAGGTTTGTTGGAAGTCCCAGTACCTCCAGTTAGTACAAATATGACTTTAGACATGTTCACTAACTTCTCCAAGTCCCAACACACTTATCTGTGAATGGGGAAAATATTCTTATCTGGTTGGGTCATTGATAAAAATAAATAATGAATGAGGATTTAGTGCTGTGTCATCTGGCACTTCATAAATTTACATGATCTGTTCTCGTTGAATCATCATAAGACCTTGAAAAGTAGGTGCGATTATATTGCCATTCTATTTAGAGAACCCAATATTACAGATTTTGGAGAATTTATATCCTAGATCCCAGAACTTTATAGCACTCTATCCACACTTATTGTCTTATTTTTGGAGCAACTGAGGGACAGAGAGTTGTCAATTAGTACCACACTCCGGGCCAGGCCCCTTGGTCTCTCCACACACCCTCTCACTGGCATCACAATCTCCATGACCATCCAGAAGGAAGCCCTCTGAACTGTTTGCACATATCTGACACCTTCTAATGTGAGAACAGGTCTCCTGTATTTGAAGGTTGACTGTATAGTTCATATTTTACAGACCTTTTTCATCTCCTCTCTCTGCGCACTTTGGGTTTTCTGTCCTCATTAACACCTCCACCAGAAAGGAAGTATAAAGGGAAATAAAACTTAAGCCACTCAGTTTTGCTCCTTATTAGCAGCCCTTTAAAAAATACTGGGTGGATGAGGAAGCTGACTTTCAGCTACGGTGGGTTTTTTTGATTACAGCCATAGATTTAAATGAACAGGACTTCCTTTTTTCCTGTTATTATGGATACATGAGAATCAACCATCTGAGTCCAGTGAGCCTGGGGCCGGAGTCCTGTCTGCCAGCAGCCCTGCTCCTGCGCTCTTCTACTAGAGGCTTCTCAGTTCACACTGGAGACAGTGAGGACCCTCTGCAAAGTCACTGGAACCCGTTCGTGTTAGGGTCACTACATTGCACTGGGCTGACCTGGAAAAACACAAAACTGAAATCAAAACATGTCAGACATTTCCTTTCATTCTGGTTATGTTTTAAAACCTAGTCCTCTTTCTAGCTATAGCACTTTCTCTTCTGAGAGTTTGAGCTTTTCTCTGCCTGGGGTCTTTGACACTTCCTGCTGCTTTAAAAACTTTTTTTTGTTGTTTAAAGATAAGGTGCAGGCAGGAATGAGGGTGAAGGTGAGCAGAGACCAGTAAGCAGGAAGAAAGAGGAGGAAGAAACCCCTTCTTTTATTTAGTTGTTCATCTTGATTATTCCCCTCCCGGCCCCAGGACATGAGCCCAGGTCATTGGGATGTGACTGTGCCAGTGGACCAAACCACCATTCCACCAGGGCACACCTTCCTGCTGCTTCCAGTCTGAACGGCAGTCAGTCTTAGCCTGGAGAGCACCCTGGCAGCCAATGTGCCTCCTGCTCTTGGGGTTTGATCCTGTGCGTGTCAATGGGATACTGTCTCCAAGTCATCACTGTCTTTTGATCAACTTTACTTCTTAGTGCCTTTTGTCTAGTTTATCGCAAAACTTTTAGTTATCTTTCTGTCTTGTAGGACCTGAAAGTTTTCTCCTTTGACCTGACTTCCAGTAGCCAAGTATGGCTGGATTTTAAGGGTGGGTGTGATGTGAGCAGCTGCTTGGGAACTAGGGTGGCGACTTTACCCAATGGCCTCAGTTCTCTCATCTGGAAAGGCCTGGAGCTGCTCTTTGTTCTATGACACCCGTGGCTCCTTTTGGGACTGACTTTCTATGATTCCATAAATACTTTTTAGGTGGCTCCTTTTCAGAGTCATTGACTCAGATAGCCATGC
Source organism: Solenodon paradoxus (assembly GCA_004363575.1). NCBI lineage: Eukaryota > Metazoa > Chordata > Mammalia > Eulipotyphla > Solenodontidae > Solenodon > Solenodon paradoxus. Next base: position 178,314 of record RJWH01000233.1, on the reverse strand, counting down.
ATAGGGAGGAAATCTCACCATTGGTGGAAAGTCTAATATTTTTGTTAATGATATGATTTAAAATCCTGCATCTCATTTTTTCCCTTTCATTGACCCTTCTGTTAAAAGTCTTTGCAATATTGTATCAAGAATGGATACTATTGGTAGAAACTCTTAGAGTATTTTATAATAAGAAGGCTGTTATTACAAACCTAAGCCACTGTTACCAGTTTTTTGTTTGTTTGTTTTTTAAGATTTCTTTGATGTAACAAGAATAGCTTGTTTGTTTTTAGAGGTTCCAGATAGTGCTCCCCCAGAATTTAGGCACATTCTTTTCATGCCATGTGCTTTTAATGTTGGAGTTAGAAATAATTGTTTTGGAATTTAAAACTTTGTATTACATGTTTGAAAACATATTGGTAAAATTAAAATTATTTTTCTCAAAAGGAGATCAGAAAGGAGATCAGAAAATGTGGTGTTTTAGAGGAGAATACTTACTAGATCAGTATTCTGGGTCCCAGATTCAAGTCCCTGCTCTGTCATAGCTAGACTATAAGCCCCCCGAGGGCAGGACTTGGATTCCATTGCTCCCCAAATAGCACCTGGTGAATCACCGAGGATTAAGGTGTTTCATAAATATGATTTCTATCTAATAATAAAGAAAAATTTAAAAATGAAATGATAAAAATAAATAACTGGGTGATTTAGGACTCCATGCTTAACTTCCCTGTGTCTTTTTTAATTAACTCAGAAAATTCAGATCTAGCCTTGGGTAAGCCAGGACAAAAGTATTCCTGCTCTCAAGGAGTGGGCACTGTGAGAAGAGAAAGCATCCCTCTTTTGATCTCCTCTGGTTGTCTGGGGGGGAAAGGGAATTCACCATTATTACTATTTATAGGAATGTGAGACGCTCTGGGTACTCCCCATTTCTGGTGCCCATGAAAATCCTTCACAGATGTGGGAACTTCCATCAGGGATTGCCCCTTTTCAACCCCATTTATTTTTATGTCATTATCCTTGACCATCAACAGGTAGAATTCATCCTGCTGGAAAAGCTTGCATCTTCATTTCTTTGGAAATCCTCTGCAAACTATAACTTGAGACTGGGGTTCAATGCTCCATAGTTATAAGGGGATATTTGAGTAGCTTCTGTGAATACACTGACCCTAGCAGGGTGTTGTAACCTGGTATGCTCATTTTCTCCCTCTCCTCCCTTCCTTTCAAGGAAATCTCTGTGCTTTTTATTTTATTCTGTTCCCTGCTCCCACCAGGATTGGGACTAATAATAATTTTAATAATTTGAGAAAGAGAGAATTTGGGAGCAGGGAGATGAGAGAGGTCAGTTGATTGTGTGAACTGGGACTTTTGCAATTGAGCCTTGAAGGAGAGAACAAGAGGGTGCTGCTATCTTTTTGGAGAATAGAAAAGAGATATGGGTGGGTTGGGGGTTCAGAGGCTCCATGCCTGCCTGGTCTGGATTCTCCAGCATAGAGTTTCTGGGAGGGTAGCCTGAGGCCAGTACCCTGAGCATTGGGGAAAGGTTTGGATAAGATCCTCTGATGAGCAGTGAGGGGTCTTCTAGGTGATTGTGTGTGTGTGGGGGCAGTGGGGGCATGACTGTTATAAATGGAGCCCACAGCTTTTCTTATCTGAAGGATAAGTTACCCTGTGTCTCAAGAACCACAAACGTACCAGAAATCAGTAGTTAACAAATAGGTTCCCTTCTTGGATTCTGGGAGACAGCCATGCTATATAAGCTAAGCAAATATATTTTAAACTCTGCTGGGTTTCTGATGACAAAAGTCATGCTTGTTCATTGCAGAAAACTTAAAATAAAGGCATCTAGAAGAGAATAAAAATCACCTGGAACTCTCCTTTGGCTAGATACCACATTCTGGCCATGGTAATGGCCAACCAGGTGGTCAGCATTCTGGTGCGTAACTTAGTGATTCACACCCATGTCAAACAGGATCCTAACACTCATTTCACTTCGTGACATGCTTTTTGCTTAATAAATTCTGAACATTTTTCTGTGCCTTTAAATATTTGCCTTCAGTGTAATTTTTAATGTATGCCCCTCTCCCTTAGCTGGTTCTTCCTGGTTATTGAAGCCTCTGAGAAACTCGGGGCAGCCCTGGATTCGCCAGCTCTGCGCTTCTCCACCCGAAATTTACTTTGCTTCCGGCCTCCCTCTGTTTACCTCCTTTCCAAGAACGAAGGGCCCTTCCTTCTCACCAAGCTTAATAATACTTCATTTCTTGCTCTTGACTGCATTTCCTTCAGAAACTTGCCTGCACTTGTCCTCAGACCACCTGGCCATGGTCAAGTCCCTACTTCAGGTTCTTACTTCTTCTCACTTCGTAGACAATCATCAGAGAGTTCTTACCACCCTTCAAAGTTTCGCCTCCAACTTTCTTTACAGGTCATTAGCATATTATTTACTTTAAGTTGTCAACATGGTTTACCCCTACTTTGCTCAAACACACTTCGCATCTCTCCAGTCAAATCCAGGTACCCTAGCCTGGCCTAAGAGCTCTTCATGCATGGCCTTGCTTCCCATACAGGGAGGAAGCTTTTACTTTCTTCTTTCTGTTTTCTCACCAAAGCCCACCAGACACTATCTCCTATTGATTCTACTTGCTGTTATCTCACTGATTTCTGCTCTGACTCACACTGCTCCTGCCTCAGTTCACAGGCTTCTTATCTGACTCACTGCAAAGACGTCCCTGACTTTCCTGCCTCTAGTCCTTCCCTTCAGTGTTGCTTTTTATACTGAACACAGAATGCTCTTCTAAAGTGAAGTATGACCTTCCTACATTCCCTTAAAACTCTGAAGGCCTCCCCTAACATTTAGAGAGGCCTTCCTTTCTTAGAACAGCCTGAAGGATGTCCTGATGTGGGCCCTGCCTTAGGCCTCTCATCACCTCCTTGATGTGGAGTATCTTGGAAGTGATCTCCTATATAGTATACAGGTCACGAGGCACATCCCAGTGATCTCAGACATGCTGTCCTGCCCTGCTTTTCTCTTTCCAACTTCCCTCCCTGGGACTCTGCCCCAGCACTGGGTTCAATGCCCAGCTTAGTGCTGCCATGATAACTTCTTTTCCCTTTTATTCTGGCCCCAATCCTTTTACTGCATGATGAATGCCCTTTACTTGTCAGAGAAGTAAGAAAACGAGCATCTTGAAGGCGGGGATGGTATTTTATTTGTTTTAATATTTCTCCAGCACAGTGGTACAGCTGGTTCATTCCATCATTTTTGGCATATGAATGAATAGGTTAGTATCTTAATACTATGTAGTGACATATAAAACAGACACTGAGAATGAGGCAGTGTGTGTTTGTGGTCCTTCATTGGCAATACAGGCAAAGGGAGCTTAATAAATAGTTGTATTTAACACATAATACCCAAGATTTGGTCTAAGTCTTCCTCCATCCATCTGTGCTTGGAGCTATTGGTGCCTTTTCTAGTCAACATTTCTTTAGGTGTGCATATATGCATGGTGACCAGGACACTGCAGTCACTGTGATCCAAAAAGGGAGACCCTATGCCTGGAGCTTGAATGCAGCCCCAGGGCCACTTTGACCTTGACCACAATTTGATAGTCTAGCTAAGACCTCATCCACCATTCCAGACTCATACCACCTCCCTTTCTCCCTCATTTCCAGCCACTCTGGCTTTCCTTCAGTTCCTTGAATCCCCAGATTTCTTCCTGCTGGGCATCTCCTCTCCTGCCTGCATTTCTCTCTGCATGCTCTTTGCATGGCCCTAAGCTGACCTGCTCTTTGAGGGGGTCCTCACTGTGCTCATCTGTGTGTGTTTCATTTTCTTTAGTGCCTCTCTCACCTGATGGAATTACGAATTAATCTTTTGTTTCTCTTACTTGTTTGTCATCTTCAAATCTAAGCTCTAGCACTTTCTGGCCAAATGACCTTGAGCAAAGGATACAGCCAACTTCCAACCCAATGTCCCATCTGCAAGTGAAAAAAAAAAAAAAAAAAAAAACTTTTTTTTTTTTTTTTTTTTAACTAGTACTCTCTCCCAGGTACTTTGCTAATCTTTTAACATGGACTGATTCAGGCTTCTCAGCACAGGGGCACAGAAAGAGACCCAAATTGCCTAAGGGCACACAGCTACTTAATGGTGTAGGTAGGATTTATACCCACTCAGTCCTTCGCAGCTCTGCCAGGCTAAGTGCACTGTAGCTGCAGACATAAATGAGAAGCTTCCCCCTGAACCCTCTGATTTCTTTTGAAAGTGTTTTCCATGATAGCTGGAGCCTTTGCCAGCTCTCTAGTTTCCTCTAAAATGCTGGGGTGCCCCCCACCTCTTTGCCCACTTACCCTCCTTGAAAAAAACTGTGGCTTCCTGGCCCCCTGAAGGTGGTAACCAAGCTGCACCCTCAGGGCAGCACTGGCAAGGTGAGGCAGAGGCCCTGCCTTTGTGCAGCAGGAGCAGGTTTCAGACACATGCACCCTGTGTGCTCCTGGCTGCCTGCAAACAGCCAGACTGATTCCTCTTTTCTTCTCCTTGACAAAAGGCAAGAAGTGCGCGGGGATGAAAACCTTTACTCTGAAAAGAATTGTTAAGTGTGGAGCTGGTCCTGCTGTTTCACTGATCTATTCTGGGGACCCAGGAGTCTGTGCAGGGGCAGTGGGCTCAGCTCAGGAGTTCTGGAGCCCCACCTTCCCCAGCGGTCCTGCCATGTGCCCTTGACCCCAGGTGTGGGAGGTGATAGGTGTCAACACAAGGGTTTGCGTTTCTTCGGCAGTCTCTCTCTCTCTCTCTCTCTCTCTCTCTCTCTCTCTCTCTCTCTCTCTCTCTCTCTCTCTCTCTCTCTCTCTCTCTCTCTCTCCTCTCTCTCCTCTCTCTCTCATATGTATTGAAGACCTGTAGGGATTCTTTTAAATCTCTCTCCTTGTTGATGAGCCCCACTTTAGGGCTTGCCTGAAGAAGCTTTGTTCCCCACACCCCACATCCATTCTCCCAGGTACTTCTCTGAGTACCAGGCATGCAAAAGTTCTCTTAAGAATGTATAACCCCAGCCACTCCCTAATGACCCTGAGCATGTGCCCCCTGAAGGGAAAGGTGCCACAAAGAGAAGAGGTGATGTGGATAAAGGTACAAGGTCAGAAAATAAGATGTGAGGTTAGGAAACAATGAGCTACTGCCCTGGACTGAAGACAGGACACAGTGCATAGGACTTTTTTCCCAATGCTTCTACAGCTGGTCTTCATCTCTTCTTTGCTTTTCTAATCCCTTCTCTGTGCCCCAGGAGGCTGGCTTCTCTGGTTGCATCACAGGGCTCCCTGGTCCTGAGGTTTTCAGTTGGAATTGACACATAGGAGGCATGACGGCCAGCAAAGACATGTACCCCTCCCCAGGCTGGTTGGGCTCTGGCAGGGTTACCCAGGTGCTCTGGAGACACTGCTGCCCAGGCTCACTGTCCTTCAGCTCCAGTTCTCACTGTTCCCACTCTTGTACCTGCTCCTTCCTGTGGGTTCCATCCTTCTGATTCCCTGAGCCCCAGTCATGCTGCTATAAATAGTCTCAAGAGTGGATTCTCTGCCGATGAACCCTTTCATGTATGTCTGTCTGTATCTGGTAGATCCCAGTCCCACCCAGAACCCCCAGTCCTGGGGGACTAGGCTAGAAAGAATATAGCTGGATTCTGGAGACTATTGAGGGCTCTGCTCCAGATTGTATACATTTTTAATCAGGCAACTTGGAATCAATAAATGTTTCTGCACACAGAAGGACGTGAGCAGAGTTACCTGGCAGCAGTTGAATAAAGAACAGGGAGATGGTGCAAAGGTAAAGAGATGATGGAAGAGGGCAGCCGCAGGAGTGGGGAAAGGGAGAGGGAGATTTTGAGGTTGGACCACGTATCTAGGTCCAGTGGGCTAAGGGGTGGTGGTGCCACAGCAGAACTGGGAAAAAGAGGGGCACCCCTGTTCCATTTGGTTTGAGAGAAGTTGAAAATGCCTCCAAGTGTCTTCTGTAAATCGTGATCATGGCTGTCTGCCTCAGAGGGGCTGGGGTAGAATGAGAGGTAATCAGTCAGTCCCAAGTCTGCTATAGATCAGGAGCAATCACATAGGACTGCTGCCCCTTCTGTGCAGGGGGTGCCCTAGTAATTATTCTGCACTGTTTTGGGACTTTAGACAATTGATCCACTATGACTGTCTGGAGTTTGCTGGATAGCAATGAGATCTCAAATTTTTTTGTAAATGTGGTTTTAATTTTTAAATGAGTTGAGGCAGCAAAATACATGACATGAGAACATCCTGAGGGAATGTGGGTTATTTAACTTAGAGGGAGGCTGAAGGGAAAAGGCTTGTTTATGTAAAGCCAAAGGACAGCTTTGAGAGTGGAGAGGAGGAAGCAGGAAGGTAGATCTCCACTTAGAATGGAAGACGTCTTCTAAGGATTGCTTCACTCTGCTCATTGGAGGGATGGGCTTCTTACAGAGCAAGTGACCAATACTTGGCTGATCCTAAATGGAATTACATTGATGCTAAATGCTTGCTGGTCACAGAGGCTGTTTAAAGCGACTTCCTGTATTGTGCTATCCACTGGGTCAATAAAGTCACATCCTATTCCATTTCCCCCAGTGCCAGCCCAGTTAAGTCCATGATTCTCCTGCACACAGATGTGGAGGCGGCTTGATGGTGACAGACCTTGGCCTTTGATTACAGGTATGTTCTAGAGATAATTGACAGGACAAAGAACAAGCAAAAAACCCCTGTGGGTCAAAAGTTTAATAATCTTATTCATAATCCTATTCCTGTGCTGTGATTTTCTTTGTCTCTTTTAAATAACATCCCATTTCTTACCAATTCAGAGTAACAGCGTGAGTCTGATTGGCCAACCATGTGGGGAATATGTAGAAGAGAGAACAAATGTGCTTTGATTCCCTTGTGGTTCCACTGGTAGGGGAGTTTCAAAGATTTCTTTTAAAATCTCAATTGAAGATGGATAAAGGCAATGTGCTGGGTGAAAACATGTCTGGGACAGAGAAAGGTAGCAAATGAGGACTTTCTTGCAAAATGGAGGCCGAGAAGAATCTCTTTATTTGGAGCGAAGTTTGTTAAAAAGATACAAGCTTTCTTATAATCATAGTATTGGAATTCAGAGTTTTTCCACTTAATACATTATGCAAAATATTTATAAATTAAGTTCAAGTTTACAATGTTTTTAATATGCAATATCTTATATTATCGTGGGGGTAGAAGTGGCATTGCTAATCTTCCTGTTTTCCAGATAAGCAAACCCAAACTCAGAGAGGTCAGATTTCCTGTTCAAGTTCAGGTCATTCGGATAATAAGAGGATGACTCAGGTTCTACACTTCAAACCTATCATTTTTGCTGCCACATACACTTATTGTGGATTCATATTGTGTCAGAAAACAGGCTGAACACCTTGCAGGGCTTTGCTCATTCAGTCATTACACTGTACCCTGTTTTCCAGATGTGGAAACTAAGAATACTCCCACTAGACTCTTGCTTTATCAAAGCTTAGACCTCAGTTTATTTTTTCTTATTAAGAGGAAGGAAGGAGGCAGGAATGAAGGCAAGTCGGCAGGTAGGCAGAGGGAGGAGTAAGAAGCATTTAAAAATTTTATTTAATTGTCAGTGTTGGCTGTTTCCCCGACCCCCAGGCATGAATTCAGATCCATGTGCTGTGTGTGGACTGCACTGCAGTTGCTGACTTAAGCCTCAGCCCCCAGGGCATGCCTGGTCTGCAGTTTAGATGGAAGGTTGTTGCATGTTCACCTCATCTCTAACTCGAGGACAAAAAGGATTATCAGTAGCATTCAGCTCAGGGGTGTGTGTATGCGCGTGTCTATGTGTGTGTGCATATGCAGAGTATGTGTGTGTGGGTGTATATGTACATATGTGTGTTAGGGGTGTGTGTGTGGGTGTATGTGGGTGTGTGTGTGCAGGACGTATGTGTGGCATGTTTGTGGGGTTTGTGTGCAGGGTGTGTGTGCAGGTATATATATGAGTGTATGGGCGCAGGGTGTGTGTGTGTGCGAGGGTATGTGTGTGAGTGTGTGTGCTGATATGTGTGTGCAGGGTATATGTGTTCGGGGTGTGTGTGTGGATGGCGTGTGTGTAGGAAGTGTGTGGGGTGTGTGTGTGTTGTGTGTGGGGCTTATGCGCAGGGTGTGTGTGTGTGCACAGGGTGTGTGTGCAGGGTGTGTGTGTAGTGTGTGTGTGTTGGTGTGTGTGGGAGCTTGTGTGTAGGGTGTGTATGTGCAGGGTGTGTGTGTAGGGTATGTGTGTGAAGTGTGTGCGTGTGGTGGTGTGTGCGTGGGAGGTATATGTGGGGGTGTGAGTTTGCTTGGGTGTGTGGAGGGTTATGTGCGGGGGTTCTGTGTGTGCCAAGAGCCCTTCTGGAGGTCCACACTGTACCTATAATAATTTGCTGGGCATCTGCTCTTGGTTAAACTCCCAGAAACTGAAATGTTCTGAAAATTTCTAACACTAAGCTCATCATCTTCCTCTTAAGGTGGTTGCTCCTATTTCATTCTCCATCATGGTCACTGCTGGTCCCTGAGGCTCAACACGCACCCCAGAGTCGGTGTTGGAGACTTCCGGGTTCCCCCTCGAGAGCCCTGCTCCTGGCCACGCAGCCTTGCAGCCCCCTGCTGTGCCCTGGCCTCTGGCCTCCCCAGGCCTCAGCCGCAGGTGCTCTCAAAGCCCCTCTAACCCTCTTCCATTCCTACAGGTTGCCTCAAGGTCTGTTTTTGCGAAACACAGATCTTATCTAATTTTCTCTTTCTCCAAAATCGTGACTGACTTCCTCTTAGACGCATTCATTCCTCAGATGCTAACTGAGCAAGTGCTCAGTGCCAACGACTTCTCAGTGTGGGCACCCCAGTGTGCAGAGCAGGCACAAAGTGCTGTCCTGGTGCGACTCGAAAAGTGGACGCGCCTCAGCCTGGTGTTTGAATCGTTTGCAGTTTGGTTCAGCTTGTCTTTCTGGACCATCTTCTCTCCATACATCCCAGGTGAGAGCCGCATGCTTGCCATCCAGTCACACCTATGCCCTTTCCTGGGGCCGCACCTCCCTGGTCATGTGCCCTGTTCCCTGTGCCCCAGCTCTGCTGCGTCTCTGCCCTGAATTCTTTCCGGAATTTTTTCATGTTCCTCTCTCAGCAGCTCCAGTCAGAATGAATCTTGCCTGTGTTGTGTGCACAATGGTTTTGTACCATCCGGTCTTGATCACCATCTGCATTATTTTCTATGTGTCTGCCTCCTCAGACTGAGAACCTAGAGCAGAGAAATGTTTTATCCATATTTATATATTCAGGACTTTGCTCTGTCCCTGACACATAGTAGGCGCCTAATGCATATTAGCTACTTTGAAATGGTTAGATGTTGAAGTTCCTGGTAGTCTCCCCATATGTACCCCCAGGCTCCTCTGCACTTCAACCTCTCTACGGGCTCACAGAGGAAAGTGATGTGCAAGTGCAGACAGGCATGTCTGAGCCTCTAGGTGGCAGTGTTACTGTGCTCAAAGAGGAGCTTGGAGTCGGAAAACGATCTGCACCTTTTAGGATCTTACCCAGCCCGTGGCCCCCCACCCCCGCCCCCCTCTCCACCCCTTCCTCCCTCCCTCCCTCCCTCCCTTCCGTCTCTTATTCTGCCTTCCTCCCATCTCTGTTCTGTCCATGCATCACGTCTCCCAGACTTGGAACCACCCAGTCTAACTATACAGACTGTGGGAGCACACACTAGGCACATTGGAGACCTGCCTGTCCTCATGTGCTCTGTGCAGAATTTTAGATTTTAGTGTTTCTAGTAAGTTTCATTTACACTTTGGAAGTGTAGGTGGATTATGGTCTTTAATGAGGGGGACATGGGAAGTAGTTGTTTTTAGAAGCTGTCGCAGAATTAATTCAAAATGGTCTCATGAGGAGTTTGGTGTCCACACCCAGCCCTGGACAGCCACATGTGAGGTCCATACCCGGCCCTGGACAGTCACATGTGGGGTCCATACCCAGACCTGGACAGGTCCCTGTGGACATAGATCTGAGAGGGGCTCTTGCTTGTGGACCAGATGTAGGGAGGACTTGAGGCCACATTAACAGAGATGCTGCAAATTCAGTCAGGATGGTGGGACTGCAGTTTGCAGTGTCTGGCTCAGAGAAAAACCGGGGAGCAGAGAGGACTGGGGCCGAGGGTGGAGGGCAGCTCCAGAAAGGACAGAGGCAGAGACGGCCACTCGCTAGTCACAGTCTAATTCTCCACCTGCCTCTTTCCCAGGGTGTCCACTGCTCTGACAATCAGTATTTCAAAGGGGGGGATGGTGGAGGAGGGCACTGGTAATTTAAGCATGAAAAATGTCATTTTGCCTCAGAGCAAACTGTCTTTCTATGTCCTGGCTCCTTTTGTGTGGTTTGGATTTAGGCATATCTGGGAGATCATTTGCCCAATACTAATGGGAAGGCTCACTGTGCGCGTTTGTTCCAAGATATAATAGGACTTCCTCTCCCTGGGAGCACAGCAGCCCCACCCCCGTGCTGCTGGCTTCTGTTTTTCTGACACTAGGAGAGGAGAATGTCTCTGTCTCTGTCTCTGTGTCTCTGTCCCTGCTCTTCTCTTTCTGTGTGTTTCTCTGTGTGTGTGTGTGTGTGTGTGTGTGTGTGTGTGTGTGTGTGTGTGTGTCTGTTTCTCTCTCTCTCACCTCTCCCCAAAAGAACCCCTGGATTTTTACCTACAAATTTCTTTTGGAGACAATTAAAATTTCATTCACTTTCCTCCAAATCTCATTCTTATATTTTCCCTAATATTCTGTGGGTTTAAGGTCATTTGGTTTAAAGAGAGGCCCCTTCCCTTCATGCAGTTAATAATTCCTACCCTTTCCTCCTGCCAAACTCTTCAATATCTTGCTTTTGAAACATCAGCTATATGTCCCTCTCCTTCCTCCAACTAGTCCACGCTCATCGCCCACAACTTGGTTACCAGCCCTCCATTTCGCTTACTTAGCATTTAAAAAAATTCAAGTACAATTTTAAAAGGTTTAGTGCTTAACTTGATTTTCCTTGTAAAAGTCTGTTCCTTTCAAGAAGTATTTTTCATTCTGTCCCCAATCGTGTGGTTGGTGCTATGGTCCCTGCTGCCTTTGGGGACATTGGGAGGGGTAGAGGGACCTAGCTCTCTGGAAAATGGCTAGAGCTTCATGCCTGGTGTCTCAGAGAGTAAATTTCTCTCCTCTTTGTACTTTGAATATGGGGGAGAAGGGATAGAAGTAAGTGTCAGAAGGAAATGGAATCCAGTCCAAGTCTTTTATAGTTCCCCAAATCTCTTGGAACAAAATAATATCTTTCTTTTCTTTGTCTTGCCTTCTCAGATCATTTCTCAAAAGTGGCTCAAACTGCTTTGCTCTGGGGTGGGGGGCACCTGTGCACCCCCTGACTGAGTTTATCTTCCTGTTGTGGAATTCCTTTCAATCTGGCCTCAAAGTCTTCCTGAGAGCCTGGGGAGGGGGACCTAAGGAAACCAGTGTCTGTGGTGTGAGGTGGGAAGTTAGCCTGCTATGCCTCTCTGCCAAAGGCATTTCTAGCAAGTTTCTAAACATTTGGCTTCGATGGAAAAGGAAGCTGTTCAGGTGGAGAAGTGTGGGCTGCACATGGCCCCAAGGTGTCTGTGGAAGAGGGGTCAGGATGGCTTTGTGGGTGAGAGTGTGGCTTCCTAAGTGGGTCAGAGCCCCAGTCCACTACAGTGGGACGAGATGGCCTCAGTAGATCCCTTTCTCTATATAAAATGGAAAATCATAGCACCTCAGGGTTATTCTGTGGCGCACACATGATGTGTAGGGAAAATTCTTAAGAAGGTGCCTGATATATGCCTGGTGCTCGGTGATGTTGTCTATAATCTAAGGTCAGGATGAACCTGTAGCCTGGTGGGCACTTAGAGACCCTCTGCCCATACCTCAGCTGTCAGAAGCTCAGACAACTGTCTGTCATTCACCCACTGATGACTGAAGCTTCCTTTAGAAGGGAGACCCCTGACTGCTAGCTCAGCATATTTTCTGGGGTTCAAGCCCTAGGCTTCCCATTCTGCTCTGAAAATGGTGTGGTGCTGACACACTGGTTACCATTCCCCAATCTTCATTCAATAAATATTTATCGAACAGATGCAATGACAAGAAGAACCCCAGAATCAGCAATTCTTTTGTATCTTAGGAGGAACAACATGTACACTGGTAACTAAGATTTGGAGAGCCATAAATGCTCATTAAACAAGGATTACGGCATGCCCCGGTGGCTCAGGCGTTAAGTCTGCGACTCCACTGCAGTCCACGTAAAGCCCAAAAACCCTTGTTATGAACCCAGGAGTGGCGGTAACAACCAAAATGAACAACTAAATAAATAGGTAAATGCTTCTTCCTCCTCTCTCTTCCCGCTTGCCTCCCTGCCTTCATTCCTACCTACACCTTTCTTCTTTAAACAAAGGTTAAGAAATTGTCATGGAGGGCAGAGAAGAGGCCACACAAAGCTGATTGATAAGATAACAGAGTAACCACGTTACAGGGTACCTGTCATGTGCTAGGCACTGTGAGGCAGACAAACTTTAAGAACTATGTCTTATTTATCTTGGCTACCTAGCATCTAGCACGGTGCAAACATGTGGCAGGTGGATGGCACATTTTTATAGGGGCAATGAGTAATCCCAGGTCTCTGTCCTTCATCTGTCTAGAGGTTCTCATACAGGTGAACTGGCAGCAGCACCATGTCTGCTTCTGATCCCTCTACTGCTGTGTGTCTCCATGCCTGCAGGTGCCTGTGTGAGCTCTATGGTGGGTGCTGCCATTGCTCTCACAGGGCTCTGCCTGACCGGGGATTCAGTCTCTCTCTTTATCAGAGCATGCGTGTCCTGCACCCTGCCCACATCTTGTGCCCACAGCGTGATGATAATCTGATCGATGATTGCATTTTGTTGTGCAATTGCCCTGCTGGGCTGCTCTGCTAGAAAGCATGCTGAGAAGAGTAACCTGATTTCTAAGGGTTCTGCTACCTTGACTGGAGGTTTGGGACAAATTGTGTGGGGAGATTCAATTATCAAATAATTCTGTCTAGGAATCTGGTGTTAGCTGTCTTTGTGGAACAAATGGATGTCGTCAGCGTATTGATTTGACCTTTCCCCCCCAGCTTCTGGTGGACAGCGTTAATGTCCTCACTGCTCCGGTCTCTTGGGTGCAAGGGAGAGTAATTTAGAGGCATTTCTAGGGAACTCCCACTCTTCCCTTTGGTATTTTGGAGAAAGAAAACCACTTTTGACATGAGTACAAAATGATGGGGTTGCAACATCCTGAAAAGCACTCAGGTTATGTGGACACAGGAGCTCATGGCAGACAAGTCTGTGGGCACTGTCCTAGTGCTGACTATGGGAGTTCCTTTTATGCTCAGAATCCAGTGATGGACTGGGCTTTTCAGGAATGTTGGTGGTGCACAAAGGAACATTTGGATTTTTCTCTCATTCTGCCATCAGAGAGTTTGGGCTCCAAGAACTTTCTTTTCAATTGAATTCTTAGTTGCTATTGTCAGTGGCACTGCTTGCCACTCACATAGGGGTGGGGAAGTGCTGGGTGAAAGGGTAACGTTTATACTATTTTGGTTTCTTATAAAATGATACACATTTATTAGAGGAAAACCAAGAAATCAGACAAACAAAAGGAAGAAAGTGTAAAACATCACAATACTAACAGTTTACAGATATGTCTCTTTGCAGACCTAGAATGGACACCTTTTAGGAGGCTGAGGTCAGAAATGGCATCATGTCTTCCCCACCACTGATTAAAAAAAACATCAGGGCTCCTTTATGTGAACTGAAGCAACTCCCACAAAAGGAAGGGAAGGGGAGAGACTAATAATACAAACCATTACAATGTTGCCCCCTTTTCATTGTCCTGCATGAAAAATACACTTACCTTCTGCTCAGTACCCTTAAATGTTTCATCTGATCTACATCAGATTTGAAATCTAAGATCTTGAATGTATACCAAATCCTGATATGTGTCCCTTTGAGACACATTTGAAATAAAAAGATACCTTATTTGCTTCCCACCATCCAACATACAGCACTAGCAGGGACAGCGTAACTGCGAGAAACATTCCTACTTGAGTAACCGAGGAAGGTGGGTACGCAGTGGTCGCTGATCCACAGCAATTCTGAAATCCCCTTGTGCAGGTAAAGCCAGGTGTCCTTACTGTACAGAATGTTCTTTTACTAAAATAGGGGTTGACAATTGTAAAAGGCCAGTGAGTGGTTTTGCAAGACATGTGGTATCAGTTGCAACTTTTTAATTTTTCATGGGTACTACCTCAATGTGTGGTTGTGGTTGGTTACAAAATTTTTTATTTACTAAGTCAGGTGGCAGGCAGAGTTTGAGCTGGGGGCCATGGTTTGCTGACTCTTGATTGCTGACCCCTCGTCCTGTTCCTTGGGTGTAACTCATTGGGCTATTGTTCTTCAGTTCCTTTGGCCCCAATTTCCAGGAGATCCTTTCTTGTTCAGAATCCATAATGCATGGCCATTACTTGAAAACAGTTTTAGAGAAAAAAGCACTTTTTAAAATGGATTAGCAACTTTAAACGCTTACTTTATGAGTATAGGAATGTAAGGATCAGAGGTATTTTTACGTCTCAAACAGTCTTACATTGGCAGAATTTCACCAATACATGGATCTCAAAAGTTTTGTGTGTTTCCTATGTTTTTGATTTCAGTCAACTCCATGTTGTTTATATCTGGAATTCATTTTAAGACGTGTTTCTCTCTTGAGTCATAATTTAGGCTCCCCTGAGTTTATCAAGTCCCTGTGTTATCATCCCTCTTTTATTCCCAGGAGTCCTTTGTTTAACTTACAGGAACTTAAAAGGCACCATTTCAGTCCTTTCAGAGAGTGTAACAAAAGATGTGACTTTATTCTGAGGCTGATATGATGATGAGGTGAAAAGGTTTCAAAGCTACAAGTGCTGGAATTTCTGAACTTTCTATATTCTTAATCAGTTCTGGGGGCAAACGGATCAGTTCTTTTTTAAGCTCAATTTTGTCTTGCAATGTCCAGCTGGTAGCAACCAAATTATAAAATAACATTCTGTCCTAACGCTTTCCCAATACTTTTTGTTCGTGGACACATTTCCTGTCTCAGAAGTTATCGCAGATGAATTTTGCCAGGTGCTTCATCATTAATAACGTGCATGGCATTTTTCCAACTTTCTGTAAGAGTTTCATCATCTGTTGCCTAATCACCAAACCTCAGTTACGTATTTTAGGTTTTCATTCAGCCAGTACTCTACTTCTGATTCCAGTTTCAGAGCTGGCTACTAGCTCTTGCTACAATAGTGCTATATAGCAAATGACTCCAAATTCATGGCTTAAGTCACCAGCACTTAGGGGCACATTCACATGTCCCCACATGGATTGCTAGTCAACTGATGAAGGTTGATTTCAGAAACTGGTCCTCTTTGGACCTGCACATTGATGGGGTTGGTCATAGGCTGTGTTTGGGTTCAGGTCTTCTACGTATGGGTTTACTTTGAGATGAGACTGAAAAATGTCAGAAGTTACCTGGGAATAAGCTCTTCTTCTGGATTTCTTTGGAGTTCTAGCCCCATTGGTCACACAACATTTTAAAGCCTGTGCTTGCATCATGTTCACTAATATGTTACTGGACAAACCAATTACATGGCTAAGATGAATGTCAGTGAAGAGGAATGTGTATTCTGTCCTCACTGACTAGGGAAAGGAATTAATATTTTTTGCTGAAAAATAATTCAAAGCATCTCACTGGGATTCACTTTCAAATAGCCAATGTCAAAAAGAGAAATAAAAGTAATGGATGTGCATCGATTGCCTTTGCCTTACTCAAAGCATCTGATTTTTCAACATTCTTCTCACAACTCTATGATCAAGTTCTGGTCACTGGGATGTATGTGATGTGTACCACCTACATTATAGCCTTAAAGGAGATGGCACCTGGTGTGGCCTGGTGTCTTAGTGGTTAAGTAGGCCATGCACAGTCCACATACATCCCAAGGGCCTGGGTTCCAGACTCAGAATCAGGGGTAACAGCTAAAATGAACAACTAAACAAAAAATAAGTGATTCTTCCACCTCTCTCTTCCTGCCTACTTGCTGACCTTCATTCCTGCCTACACCTTTCAGAGAAGAGAGGTAGAGAGAGAGAGTCAGAGAGAGACAGAGACAGAGACAGAGAGAGAGACAGAGAGAGAGAGAGTCAGAGAGATACAGAGACAGAGAGAGACAGAGACAGAGACAGAGAGAGTCAGAGAGAGAGACAGAGACAGAGAGAGAGAGACAGAGAGAGAGAGAGAGAGAGAGAGAGAGAGAGACAGGTATGAGCAGAGAGGTGGGCATTCTCCTGCACTGTTCCCTTCTACTCCTACTGGCTGGGACGTGATGTAGGGGCTGAGATATTCTGAACTCCCCAATGGAAGCCACGTATTAGTGATGGCAGACTGCCTTCTCAGTCATGAACTATTATGTAGAAGAGAACCTTTGACCTTGTTTATGTCACATATTTTGTATCTTTATTATAACAGCTTAATTACATAAATATTTCTTTCAGATTGTTATGCAACAGAAAAAAACTATCTTGTTTAAATGACTACATTTGTGGGTATCTTTGTGAAAGCAACTTAGTTTGTTTCTTAACAAATAGAGGTTATGTTACCACTTTTCAGGGTTGTTGAGAGATTAAAACAGAGAAGGTAAAAAGAAATCAGAAGCTAGTAGCCTTTGGAATAAATGGAACTTATAATAATAATACTATATTATATGGGTAATGCAGTCAATATAAAATGTAAACAAATGTAAGATATAAAGTGCAATTAATATCATAATTATCATGCTACTACTGACCAAGTGTTGGCCATATTCAGTGCAGATTGATTACTGAACTTCTGATCTTAGGGAGGAATTCCTCTTCCTTCTGTCTCCATCTGCCTCAATGTAGTAGTTACCTCTGTCACCTTCTTCAGTTGTGGCCTTCTGAGACTTCAGCTACAATGTCCATAAAATGCTCCTGTGAATAGTGAAGAATGAGAAGTGTTTGGTGG
This sequence comes from Solenodon paradoxus, assembly GCA_004363575.1. NCBI lineage: Eukaryota > Metazoa > Chordata > Mammalia > Eulipotyphla > Solenodontidae > Solenodon > Solenodon paradoxus. Next base: position 161,242 of record RJWH01000233.1, on the reverse strand, counting down.
AGAACTTAGGCCTTGAGTAAGAGATGGTGAATGTGGCTGGGTGGTTCTCAGTTTCCAAAGTAAAATGGCTGAAATGTTAGGTATTCTGTTCCTTTGGCACCATATATTCTGAACTTTCAAAATCCAGTTCAATCCCTGCAAGCCCCTTCTGTGATGCATATAGGTGGTCTGAGGAAAATTCAGCACCATTTATGGGAAAAAAGTCTTATGTTTAATAGCCTATGAACAGGAGAGCAATAATATTTTCTATGCATAGGAAGAATCCTGTATTTTTATTATATATTCAGGGTTTATAGAGAGGTGTCAAGAGACTGGCAAAAAGAGCAGTTCGAATGTGTCAAAGAAAATCTGTCCTTTATTCCTGCGATAAGTATTTACTGAGCATCCCCACAAGGCAGGAGCTTCACTGGGGGTAGAAAAATGAATGACATGTGCTTACTACCCACAAAGAACTCACTCTCCATAGTTGCGAAAATACAATGTATGCGATGCTTAAGGGGAGAGGCTCTAGAGTCAAGTCACTTGGGCTCAGAACCTGCTTTTAATGCTTAGTGACCTTACAACCTTGGGCAACTTACCTGATTTGTGCCTCAGTTGCTTCTTCTGTCATATGGAGATACTAATGTGAATACAGCTTCTCGAGTGGTGGTAAGCATCACGTTAGAGAATCTAGGCACGGCACCGAGAGCAGTACCTGGTGCTGCTGGCCACTTTTACCCACCAGGCTGTGGGCTCTGTGAGGACAGGGCATCTTGTCTGCTGTGCTCTCTGCAGTTGGAGGAGGGCCTGAAGCTGCTGGGCATTCAGTGGCTCTGTGGAAGGAATAGATGATGGATTGCAAAGGCAGGCAAGCTTTTCTTTCCTTACAGATCCTCCACCCTCTAGAGATGGTCGTCCTTACTGAGCAATTACTATGCTCCAGACTCAATGTTAACTGAGTTCTTTTCATGCGCCACAGGCTTTGTGAGTTAGAAATAGTCATCATCACATTTCCCAGGTGCTGGAACTCGAGACTCAGAGAGAGAAAGCAGCTGACTGGAGGTCACACAGAGGCTAAGGGGCACACTGGGACTTGAACACAACACTCTCCTGTTTCTTCCGCTCTGCTTGCACTTGCGCTGCAGACACTTCCTGCTCCCCGAAGCCCATGTGGGTGGTAGGTGGCCGAGCTGATGTCTCCCTCACGCTCTCACGCATCGACCGGGTTCCTTTGCACAGGTGCCATTTTATCCCGGGAGGGAGCAGGGCCCGGTGGGCAGAAAAGCTCACAGGCAGCCGCGTGCAGTGTGGAGCCTGCAGAGCCTTGGAGTGCTTGGGCTGTGAGTGTGGAACAGCTCATTGTGTTGGCTGCTTCTGTCTTCCTTCATGTTCAGGAAAAAGAATAGACAGTCACACTATGAGCTAATGGGTCTAGGCCGTGCTTATCACAGGAGCTCCTAAGAGGGTGATACAGAAGAAGATATCTCATTAGTGCTTGGGGGCTTCAGAGGTGGCAGATGGCTGCCGTTTTCTTTTTCCTAGACAGAAACACAGACATCTCCTAGGGTTGCAGAGATTAAATTCTGCGGATCCAGCAAGCTGGTGGACAATTGTTCTCCTGCTCCCTTCTGTATGCTTTGTCATATGTAACATAAAGCCCTTCAGCCCTCCTGCTATGATACAGGTGCTGAGTTAGTATTTACATGTGGTCCAGCCCTAAAGGGGCAGGAGTGAGCAACAGGTCTTAGATTAACTTGATGAACATTCTTGACCCAGCAACTGCCCCAGTTCTGTGCATGCTGGCAGGACAGATGAGGGAGGGCTGGATCTGCAGGTGACCTGACCCCTTTGGCCCTTAGCTCCTGGAGTCTCTATATAATAAGACATTAGATAGTATCAGAAGATTCTAGTTAAGTCTGGGTCTTCTGTCTCCAGGAACAAATGCCTGAAAGGACCAAGACCTGATGAGTTCATAGTATCTCTCATGTTGGAGGAAAATAATAATCATCATAATAGTAACCAGCAGGCTAATAACAAATAGTGACTGAATGCTTCTTCATGTCTTCAAAGAGCTCTGCATGCTTTGTCTAATTTAGTCATCAGAACAATCTTCTGAGGTTTTCCTGTAACAAAAATTTAGCACCTGCTATATGCTTATCATTGTTCTCGGCATTTGGGATGGATAGTGAACAACACAATAGGAGAGAATAAACGATAGACAGAGTAAATGAGTTGTATGGTTTGAAGGCGTTTAAGTGCTAAGGAAAAGGAGAAAGTAGATCAGGGACAGCGGTATGTGGAGCAAGCAGATGGACCGTTTGCAATTAAACCAGGTTTAAAACCAGGTGGTTCCGAGGAATGGAGGAGGTGGTGTTGGATCAAAGTCTTGACAGGTGCAGGAGTGGGTGCTACTGAGAGCAGGAGGCAAGGGATCCAGAAAGGTGGGCTTTCCCAGTATGGTTGTGGACCAGCATGGAGGTGGGGGTGCAAGGGTGTGACTCGGGGAGGGCATGGGATGTGCCCTCAGAGGGCAGAGCAATTGGAGGGTTGTAAGCAAAGCATCAGCTCTGGCTTCTTGTCTCTCTAGTAGATTATTTGTTTATTGTTCCTACTTTATAGCCAAGGAAACTAGGATTCAAATGGTTTGGTAACTTGCCCAGGGGACAGAGCTAGTCAGGGGACAGAGCAGGTTGGAATCCTAGTGTGCCTGATTCCAGATCCCACGCCTCTGATGACTACTCTCTAGTACCGATATCATATGCCCCAAGCCAACCACACTTTCCTGCAGGCAGATGATTCTCTTGGCCTGTGCTGCTGCTCTCCTCTCTACCTGTCCCACCCCAGCTGCCCAACCTGCTGGGATGCGGCCATTTCTGCTCATTCTTCTAAAAAGCTTTAAAGCTCTCGCTCTCTTGGTTGCTCATGTGTGACTTCATCTCATACTAAGAAAGTGTTCCTGAGACTTCATCTCTCTTCTGTTGCACCACTAAGGTAGTAATAAGTGTGTGGAAATAAAGTTTCAGTTGTGGACCCACTTGGGGACTGGAAGAATGATTCCACGCATTGGGCATTTGTAACATCCTCTTCGGTGGCCTGGGGGGTTGATGGCAGAGGGATCATAGCCACTCAGTGGGAACTCGGGGCTCTGTTTCATTCCTTTTCCTGGAACCAGCACTTCTGTCTCAGTAGGGGCCCCTTTAATGAATCAATTAAAGAAGGTATTATTATTAGAAGCTGTTTTCAGCCCAATTAAGACCTTGCGACATGTCAGTTGCGATAATAAAAGTGAGTTAAGTCTCAATTTTTCTTTATTAGGGTGTTTATTAGAAGATGGAAATGTTCATTAGGTGGAGTGAAGTGGTACATTCATCTTCTGCTCATCAGAAGTGTGATGGAACCTGGATTGCTCTCAGGGTTAATGTGGTAGCCTTTCCTACACACAGAGCTGAGTTCTAACTCTGCTTCTGCTGCAGGTAAAAAAAATTTGTGAAGTTCACCGCTTAGGCTAGGGAATTTTCTTTTGCCTCCTGTGACTGCTGAAGAGTTGACCATGTTCGCTTGCTAGAAGTGAGAAAGTAGGTCAATATTTGGAATATTGATGAGTCAAATATGAGGTTTTGGGGGAGAGGAAGCTCATGCCAGATCCTGAGACTAAGATCTCAGGTTTCATCAACCTTATAATTTTTTGCTATAAAATTTTCAAATATATAGAAAAATAGGAGGAAATTATCACCCATAGATCCTTCCCAGACTTATCAAATCTTAACATTCTACCTATGTTTACTTCAATTTTCTGGTAAAAAAGTGCAGTTGACACCTCTATGTGGTCCTTCTTGACCCCATTACCTGCCCTTGCCCCTTTCCCAGGACGTTAACTACCCTCCTGAATTGGTATTTATCATTCCTTAGAGGGTTTTCCCACTTCTCTACACTCTCTGTGTGTATTAATGATAGTACAACGTATTGTTTGGTTTGCTTTCAAACTTTGTATAAATTTTTGCATATAATGTTTTTCTGTGGCTTGCATTTAATCATGCAATGTTATACTTTTGAGATTTATCCATATTAACACACACAGGTCAAATTTGTTTTCTTTGTTGTATGCCTATTTACCACCATTAATGTATCTATTCTCTGGGTGATGATCTTTCAAGATATTATTTCCTGACTTCAGATAATACCACGGTGAACAGCCCTGTTTTTGTGCACACTAAGAAGAGTTTCTCTAGGTTAGGGTTTCTTAAACCTAAAATAGGAACAGATGCATTTTTTTCACTGCAACTTGTTACGTGCATGTTGGTGTGTACACAGACATGCTTTAACCCCACAAATAAAGGTTTCAGGAAACAATACTCATATCCACGCAGCACTGTAACATAGACTTTGATATCTAGTCTGTCCTGTCTTCTCCTAGCCTATCCTAGTTTACTTTTTTAATTAAAAATATGCTGTTATCACTTATGAAGTTGATTGCATGACCCAGAATGGAGCACACAATGCAGTTTGCAAAACGCTTCTGTGATATGTTACCAGAAGAATTTTGGTCTCTGGTTATCTTAGATTTTACTAGATATTAATGATTGCATCCTTTATTTGTAATTTTCTTAAATCCAAAAGCAGCTGAGTTACAATGGAAGAAGGACTATTCTGGGTCAAGGAGGGTCTGGGTTTGGTTTCGATTCTACCTCCTTGTATTAGTTATGCCACTTGTTTAAGCTTGAGTTTCCTTATCTGTGAAATGTAAATGGCGATCTTGCCTTTTTGGACTGTGTTGAGGAGGCACTGAGACAATATGTATGTGAATGCACCATACCTGACAAGGTTAGGTGATTTTTTTCAAATAAAAAAATCAAAGGGCTTTACTGACCAATGCCAAATATACTGTCTTGCTGGATACCAACCTCAGTGCATATTTGTGTAACTACCTGCAGCCTGTCTCCCCTCCACTTCAGTTTTAAGACTTCTACAGGCTTGAAGCAATTGAGGGACAACATGAGTTGGGAATGAACTTCTGTGTCAACAGTATGGAGCCCCTATTACATCTATATGTTGGATACTCTAGGAAAATGGCTTTCTGAGCTGCATTATATTTTTGCATGTCAGAGATGGGTGTGATTTATGGATGTTCAGAAGACAGGCAGTTGGAGCATGAGGGACTGGGGTCTGGGGCTCATCCTACTTTCTCTCAGGAATTTTTGTCTCTTCATGTTAAACTCTGCATGGAGGTTTCTCAATACTCTTCCTTAAAGGATTCTTTTCCATTCCTTGCCATCTACTTTTCTACCTCACCTTTTCACTGTTTTCTCTTTCAAGGATGCTCTTCTCTTCCCTTTGTGTTGGAGAGTTCCTACAGAGTTGGGGAGAAAAGCTGGACTCCCCATCAGCACCAGTAAGGGGACCCTTTCATGGCCAGCAAGTTGGGAGAGTGCTGAGTTTATCTTTAAACTGTTTCCCTTCACTTTACCCCTGATTTAATTATGTTTTCAGTGTGATATATATATATATATAATCCCATATATACATACCTGTCTGGCGTTAATTCCAAAATTCAACTCCAATCCTAGCCCTGAACTTTGTCTCAGAATCTTCAACATAAATTCCCTCTACGTATGAAAAAGACATGCTTTATAACACTTTTAGGAGGGATGCTAGGAAGGGAACATTGACACAGTTCAGTTTGGGTACCATATCAAAAGAGGGTGGTTGAATAAGACCACTGTAGAAAATAAAGCATTCACATCTATTCATGTAAGAGAGCAATTGTCAAAATAAGTGTTTCCCCCAGTTGGTCATGCATCAGAATATTCTGGAACACTTTTTAAACTTCAGATTCTCGATCCCTAATTACTGAATTCAGACTTCCTCAATTAGAATTTCTGAGGATGGGGCCTGGTCATTGGATTTTTGACATGATGTATGGAGCCAGGCAAGGAGATCCTGAGATAGCCTGTTAGTGAGTATTACATCTCTGATACTGTTACACTAGGTTGGGAATCTTGCAATCTTAGATTGCAGCTAAAATTAAAAAAAATTTTTTTACCCTATTTCATGTTTACTAAAGGACAAATTACTTGACATCTCTCTGAAATTACCTGACATCTCTCTGTAAGATAAAGACCTTCATTCTCTAATTCACTAAAAGTCACCCTCAAACCTAGAAAACGAAACGAATCCATGCAATGTTAGGCAAATTGCCAGTAGAGCTGGACTCACCACATAAGTGTGGAAAAGCCCCACACATTGTTGAGTGATGGGAAAGGGATGATGAATTGATCTTATATATTTAGAGCAGCTATCTTCAGCCGGGTGAATTATTAGAAACACTCTCTGGAGCAATTAAGTTAGAATCTCTGGAGGTGGAGCCCCCCTACTGGTAAGGGTTCAAGAGCACCCCCAGGTGATTCCAATATGTAACTGAGCTGAAATCACTGCAGTCTAGAGGCTGCTCTCCAGGGACTGGATAGAAAGGCAGGTTGTTAGAGCAACACAAATGAATCTCCTGCTAAGAATAGCAGCTCCTTTCTCCTTTAAACAATCAAGCTGGGTGGGCTTATTCTCTGGAAACTGAGGAGACTAGGCAGGGACTACAAGGGAGAAGAATGAAGCTGACATTATTTGTGCTTTAATTTGGAAGAAAGATGAAGGTGGGCGAGCTCTTTCTAATGCCCTAAAGTGTGTCCCTGTCTCTATTTCTACCCAGAGTCCCTCAAACTACAAAGCTAATGACTGAAGTTTAACCCTATTCTCGGTTTAAAATAGGACAACAATATTGATAGCAACCAGGCCATGGCGCTCTTTTGAGAAGATTAACCTGTGAGCAGGCAGACTGCCCAGGGAATTTTTGGCTTACTTTTTTTTAACCCCGGCAAAAAGCTTTATTGTTTTCATTTGTCTCTTGGCTTGGGTGAGGGCTCCAGAGTGGTTAAAAAGCTGCCTGTTGGCTGCAGGAGAGGCTCAGGCTGAAGTCCTGACATCAGGAGGTGCAGAGGGACACCTCAAAAGTTGCTGGTCTCCAGAGGCTCCTGATCTTACTTGAGGGTGTGTCTTTCCAAGAGGTGAGTATCCGTTTGGGTCTGGGGGCTCACTGGTTGGCTACCATCTTCTTTATGAGTTTCTCTGAGGTGTTCTCTGGAATTCACAGAGGATGGGAGGCAGGCAGGCAGGCTCCAGGTCATGCCAACCTCAAGAGCCTTGTCAGGGTATCCTCTGGGGCCATATGGCATCCATGGTTTTCAGAGTTTTACTTCATCCATCTTGGGGCAGCTTCTGCACCCAGGCTGATTTTGCTTTTTCACGAGATGCTTCTTCTGTATGTTTGCTTTTCTTCCAGTGCACAGAAAAGTGTCCCATATCCACCAGATTCACAGTTGTGGAAACATGTCCAGAGGTCCTTCAGGGGAGGAGGACCATAGATGCAGGCGGTTGCTGGTGGCCTTCTCGTCAGGGGAAGACTGACACACCTGGAGCTTGTGGTTGGTCAGCAATAAGGTGCTCATTGGAAAAAAAGGAGTTGGCTGGTCCTGGATGTACCTGGAGGAAGCTACCTTGAAAAGTTAGAGGGTGGGCGGTCACAGTCTGGAAGAGGGGAGTCTGGGTCTATCCTTCCAAACATGGTTGAAGAAAGACTTGGGGTATCACTGCTACTGCCTTTGCCTTACTTTTTTAGCAAAAAAAAAAAAAAAAAAAGTTAAATGTAGGAGGCAGGTCTAATAATGGGGTTGCGGTTGTGGCCTGTTGAAATTTTTTAGCCCAAGATGGAGATAATCCTGGCAGGGAACCCGTGACAAAACTGCACCTAGAAAAATTTCTTGTCCTGTGGATGCTCTGTCTGCCTAGAAACACAGTCTATCCAGCCAGTAAATCTCCAATGCAAAGCCAACTCTGGGCCTTCTCACCCCAAACAGCATTGACTATGTGGCTCCATCAGTCAGACATTTTCTGTGTCTCTTCCTTATCCTTTGTTCTTTATCCCAGAAGAGCTGCTTCCTCTGCCCCACTTTTCAGAAATGCAATTGAAGTTTGTATCACCTAAATGGTTTCTCTGTCATTTTGAACAGTTTTGTCTATGAGGAATGGGATGTGAAGCTGTCTGTGGACAAAACTCCATATACATGGCATCTTGAGTCCTTTGAGTTCATTTAGTTCAACTCTAGTTTTTTTGTGGATGAGTGACTCTCGGATTTGAGCTCTGTTCCCTAGTGTGGGAATCCAGACAAATTTTATTTAAAAAATAAAGGGGTTCTGGGTTTATTAAAATCCAGGGAAAGGTTCCAGGATAGCTATGTTGGGAGTTCACAGTGGGAGGCAGCTGTTAGGGAACTCACAAAGCCTTGAGGTAAATTCCAAAGCAGAAACAGCTGGGTACTTGGAACTCGTATTCAGACTGTTCTGACCACCAAAATCTAAGAAGGCAGGAGTCAGACTATTAACCATCAGAGCAACCACTACTATGAAGACATCTTCTAGAGAAAGGATCTGTTGCTACTGGGAATCTGGAAAACCAAAGACACAAAACTGATAGTCCCCTGAAAGTAATCAGAATGCTCACCACAACTCGTTAGACTGACTCTGTCATTTACCAGCTTCAAGGAAATTTCTGTGCAGTGAGGTTCACTATATATAAAACATCTCAAAAGCCCCACCCAGTGGCACCTACCTCTTAGGTATTGATTTGGCTCTAAGAGATCTAACATATAGCTAAAGAAACTATCCTCAAGTTTCAACGAACTGAGTGTGAACCCTTCCAGCACCCCTGCTGACTTTATTTCTAAGGACTGTGGTCCTAGAATTTGTAGATGTCTCCAGAAATGGCAAAATCTTATAAAGACAATTTAGGATTACAATGACTCTTATGGGAAGCCTTCCAATTAGACAAGATCATTTACAGAAGACGTGCACTTAGAAGTAAGGATTCCCATATCAGACAGAACAGGGTCCCTATTTCAGTTGGCATGCAGAAGTCTCAAAGTCTTCCAAATTCCAAATGGTTCATTGAAAGATTCATTGAAAAAGGCTGATGAAACCTTAGACATAACAAGAGGTTGAAACAAAAGAATACAGGACTAACAATAGTTCTGCTACTTCCTTACCCTGCTTTCTTCAAGTACTCATTCTAGAATCTTCTATCTGAATTGCCTTCCTCTCTGGAGAAACTATAGGACCATAAACAAAGCCCACAAGTGAGTGGTTTGATCACAACAGTCCCACAATGAGAAACTAAAATGCCTGTTGTACTTGAGACCATCAAATGCTGCCTTAGAAATCAGTGTCTCATTTGCAATCAACCAGACATGGGAAAAAAGAGGATTCTTGAAGGCTTTTTGCAAACCCTTTGACACCTGCTTCAGTGCCCCTGTCTCTACCCTCAAAGAAGGACCCCATATGGTTTTCTCCCAGGTTTCATGGGATTCCAAGGGATTTTGAGTTATTCCGTTCAGTAGTCTGGGGGAAACTAAAATGAAAATGAATGAAAACATTTCCAAATCTAGTAGATACCAGGACTATACTCTTTACTTTAAAACCTACATGTTCGGGAACCTGAGAAAACCTCCAGAAGCTGGCCAAGGGTTGGCATTCTTTACACCAGTCGGCTCTCCCAAACCCGCAGTGCCTGGTCAGGAAGGAAAGTGAAACTTCATGTTCTCCCTGCCTTTCCAAATGCATACTCGTGTCAGTTGGTTTTGGGGTGCTCATTGGTTATTAATTGCCTTTCTTCCAGAGATCGATAGTGTCTCCTTGTTTGTCTCCTTTGTGTCCTGAGAACTTACGTTGGCTTTCTGCCTGCCGGAAACATGCAGGTTGATGACACTTACATATTCAGGCCTACAGCACAACTCTATTCGTAAATATTGCAAGATGATCATCATGATAAATCTAGTTTAGCATCCATTACCATCTATAGTTAAATTTTTTTATCATGAGAACTTTTAAGATCTACTCTTAGTGACCTTTAAATATACAGTACAGTATGGTAACTATAGTTATGCAGTACACCATCATGGCATTTATTTTGTGTTAAATGTCATACCTTTGGAAGGTTGTGCCTTTTGACCCTCTTTGCTCATTTTTCCTACCTTCATCTCTCACCTCTAGCAACCATCAATCTGTTCTTTCTATTAGCAAGATTTTATTAATATTGCATATATAAGTGAGATTATATTTATCTTTGACTTTATTTCACTAAGCATAGTGCCCTTGAGGTTCATCTATGTTGTTGCAAATAGCAGGTTTTCATTCATTTTTATGACTGAGTAATATTCCGTCATATATGTGTGTTTTATATATATATATATATATATATTTATTTCTGCCTTTATCCAATCATCTATCCATGAACACTTAGGCTTTTTCCATGCTTTCGATATTGTGAATAATACTACAGCAAACACAGGGCTGCAAATATCTTTTTGAGTTAGTATTCATTTTCTTTACATATATACCCAGAAAAGGAATTACTGAATCATATGGTAGTTTTATTATTAAATTTTTGAGGAACTTCCATACTGTTTTCTGTAGTGGCTGCACCAATTGCATTACTTTACAATTACATTGGCTATTTGAGGTCTTCATGGTTCCATACAAATTTTAGAATTTGCTCTATTTTTGTGAAAAAATGCCATTAGAATTTTATAGGAATTGCATTGAATCTATTTGGTGTTGGGTAAATGGCCATTTTAACAATATTAATTCATAAGCATGGAATAGCTTCTCATTTCTTTGTGTTTTCTTCATTTTTTCAAATGAACTGTTAAGCTTACTATTCTATAGGCCTTTAACTTCCTTAGTTAAATGTATTCATAGATTTTTTTTCTTGTTGATAATAATGATTGTTTTCTTAATTTCTTTCTGTTAGTGCATTGAAACACAATTCCTTTTTGCATGTGGATTTTGAGTCCTGAAAGTTTACTCAGTTCATTTACTAGTTCTAACAGTTTTTTTTGAATCATTTAGAGTTTTCTACATATAAAATCACGTCATCTACAAACAGTGACAGTTTTACTTCTTATTTAGATGCCTTTGTCTTGCCTAATTCCTGTGACTGCTTCTTTTTGAATTGGAGTGTTTTTATGCTATGGAATTGTATGAGTTCATTACATATTTTGGATATTAGCGCCTTATCAGAAATATGATTTGCAAATATCTTCTCCCATTCATCAGTAGCTTTTTTTTTCATTTGTTTTGTTTTGAGTTTAAGTTTGAGTCTGGTGTAAGGTGTGGCTCAGTTTTTCTTCTGCAAGTGGCTGAGTTCTTTGCCTCTGCTTCTAAAGTGATCTGACATTGATTCTAGCTCCTCCTGTTGGGAGGTGTATTGGGAGATCTTCACTACACCCTTATTTGCATTAACTCCTTCCAAGCTGCAGAAAAATCAAGTTGTCAGTGCAGCTTTGACAGTGGTCACAGTTGTTTCTCCCTCCATGTCCCTGCCATATACACTTTCTGGAACTTCCATCTACTTCTCCTACCCCATTTCCTCTTTCTCAGGAACTCCATTTTCTGAAGTCTACAGCATGTAGCTTTGTAAACTTATAAATATGACCTGCTGTTGCATTAAGTCTTCTCCCCCAAACGCTGCCCATGGAGGCAGAGAACTTATTCTTACCACTTCCATATCTGACCACACTGGCGGTCTAGCCGTCCATGCCAGATGTGGAATGACTTCCAAGGCCCCCTGCCTTCTCCATTGTCCCTTCTACCACTTTGGGTCCACCTAGCAGCCTACTGGTAGAACGCTTGCTTCCTGCTTCCTGTGATGCTATTTCAACCACAGGTGGAGAGGAGAGATTTGACCTGAGGAACACAAAGACCTTGCTAAGGGGAAACTTGACTGAGAAAATATTGATGACTGGCTGAGTCACCAACACACAACATTGCATTGTGACTGCTTGAGGGCTCTTGCTGGAGGACCTGCAGAAGTGACTTCTTTCTTTCTAAAGACCCTGTGGGAGGAGGAGCGGGAGTGAGCTGAGGAGGTGCCCTGGCACTGGGGTATGATGGCCCTTTAAAGACCAGGGCAGGCCAATCAGAAAAGTGCAGGAGCACAGAAGACTGGAAGCACAGTCCATCCCCTCCCAACTGGAGTTCTCTGAGTGCATCTCAGAAGAAAGGCTGTGCTAGCAGGTTTGGGGAGAGAGCAAGGGTGCTAATGAAGCGTGAACTGGCTGCTTTCTGCAGAGCCTTCTGGGCACCATGCCACCAGCTCACTTTCTTTCCTACCCATTTATTTATTTATATTCTTAATTAATGGAAATTTCAACTCCCATTAGATCAGGAGGAGTTGGTAATAAACAGCCGGAGCACCAGGCAGGCAGAGCTACTGGGGAAGGGCAGAGGCTCCCCTTCCTGCTCTCCATTCCAGGCACAAGGCTGCCTGGGCTTTGGGAGAGAAAAGCCATATGCCGGTTTTACATAGGAGAGCCCGGCACTTGACACTGACCTCCACAGTTTTTCTGAGTCCTTTCCTTTTGGCTTCTCGGAGACTTTTCCTCCTTGGCTCTGTTGGAATCAGGCAGCCTAGGTTTGAATTTTACCTGGGGGTGCAAACTCAGGCAAGTTAAGAGACCTCTCTGTGTGTCTGTCTTCTCAGTTCAAGAAGCTAATAGTACCTACTTCAGAGGGTGGTTGTGGGGTCTTCAGTGAGCAGATGTGTGCTTGCCCCAGAAGCTGGTGTGGAGCAAATGTCCATAGCATGTTAGTTATTCAGTAACATCTGAAGCCCAGGTGTGCACGCATCAATGTGCTCCTTCCTCTGGTGCCTCAAGTAGAGCTGTCCTCCCTCAGGTGCTAGTGGGTGCCCCTTCCCGGAGCTGCACTGGTGAGCATACTCCTTTCAGCAGTGTGCTGGAGGCTCCCCTGCTTTGCCTTCTAGCATCTGATTTGGGCATGACCTTGTGACTTGGTTCACGTGGGATTTTGATTCTATAACGTTGCATCTCAGACCAATGGGCTTCACTTACGAAACCAGAAAACCTCTGCATGGTGTAACCCAGGGCCCAGAAGTTCATGTGGACAAGGCTATCAATGGATTAGCATGTGTTAGAATGACAAGAACTGGAAGAAGTCGCCCTATTCCACAGCAAGAGAATATTTCTAACTGGGCTTCCAGGGAAGTTCCCAGTGGGCTCCCAGCTCCCCAACTGAGACCCTTGAGGGCAGGACCAGGAGGGGAGTGTTTGGGGCTTTGGTGTCATACCTCCACAGCTTATTGCCTGTGGGACCTAAGACAAATCCTGTCACCTTTCTAAGCCTTGGTTTCCTGTAGGGAAAAACGAGGACGATGTGTTCTAGAGTTATGGAGAGGATGACATGAGATAAACATGAAGTGATTAACAGCATGCCTGGAAATTTCTCACAAATTGTTAGCTTCTATGATTAGATTTGCTTTATTTGTCCCTGTGTTTTCCGGGGTTATCATGATGTCTACTCAGTATAAGTGCTCAAGAAATGTTTAAGTCATCAGTGGAGAACGGGAGACTCGGGGCAACCCACTAGCCTTTGGAGGACTTGTTAGCCTTCATGGAGGGGGTTCCATTTGATGACTTCGACAGTCACTTTCAGATCAAAGTCCAGGAATTCTACATCAGGTTCACAGACAGCAACTGGGCCTGGTATCCCTGGATCTGACGGGGATGTTCTGTTTCTCTGGACGAAGATGCTTCCTTTCCTAGTTCTTGGGGCAACGACATTATGTATAGTCAGGTGTCCCTTCACCATGGGGCTGCGTTCTGAGAAATGTGCCATTAGGTGATTTTGTTGTGTGAGCATAATAGAGTGTAATTATGCACACCTGGAGGGCAGAGCCTACTGCACACCGAGGAAGTGTCTAGGGATAACTGTCATGTGTGTGACTCATCACTGACTGATATGGAGTGCAGTGTGGGACTGAATTGACAAGAAGCAAAGTAACCAAGGTTTGGGGTATCGTCTGAGAGAGAAATTTAAACCGCTGTGTTGGAGTTTTTAATTATTATGCCTTTTGGGATAAGAAAGACCCACTTGTTATCTTGGGTATGTTATTGGATTTCAATTCTAAAGGCAAGGGGCAATTCACACGGTGAGCAAGATACCCATTAGTATTAAGACGGACACGGAGGTGCAGCTGGGGAGGAGCTGGGTGGGAAGAATTGCCATTCCAGGGAATCTGGGCTCTGGCCCACCTGGACTCCTCATTCACGCCACAGGTCACCTAATCTCAACTTGGACAGGTAGAGAGAGAGAAGGTCCTCCAAAGGGCAGAGCAGATGGGCTTGGGGAAAGGGCTGGCTTCCACACCAGGAAAGACAGAGTCATCGGTTCTCAAAGGAGTGGAGGAAGCCGGGAGCATAGTGAGTGGGGGCAGCAGCTCAGCTTCCTCTTGTCCTTTCCCCTCACCAGAAGAAGACACTTGACAAAATTAAAAGGGAGCAAATTTTGAGGTGATGAAAGGAAAGGCTCTCCACACAATGTTTAATTAACCTATGAACAAGACTAACCTGCTGCTCTTCACTGAGGCAAACCATAAGCTGGGCTTGTGGGCGGTTGGAAGAATCACAGTATTTGATCACTTAGGCTGAGAAGGACGGCAATTTGGAGGTTATTCTGCGGGACATGAAGTGATGGCCAGATGAAGAGAAGTCACCTCTCCTGGCTGCAGAAGAGTGGCGGTGACATGGGGCCTGTATTGGGAGAGGATATTAGCACTGCAGGACGCCGTGGAAGCAGTGCAGGGAGGCAAGGAGACCTGACTGAGGGACGGGCCCCCTAGAACCCCAGCCTCCTCAGTCGGCCTCTCCCCAGGACAGGCAGCACGTGCTCTTGGAGTGTTGTCCTGACACCAACTCTTTTTATTCTTTTTAATAACACTTTATTTTCATTCCCATGGAAAGCATTCCTTCCCAGCTTTGCCCAACTGCTTCATGTTATTGACATCCCAAGTTACATCTGTAGATATTTTGTGCCCATCAACATAGGCTCATCATTGATGCATTTGCCTTTTAAATAGCAGCTTTATGAACTAAAAGGATAATGTGTTTATATTTTTCTTATTTGTTTAACTGGAGATCTTTATACATTCAGGTGACTTCACGTTGCTCCTGTCTGGTGTTCTTTCATTTCAACCAGAAGCATTCCCTAGACCATTTCCAGGAAGGTGGGGCCAATGGCAATGAACTCCCTTGGCTTTTGTTTATCCGGGAAGTCTTGATTTCTCCCTCACTTATAAAGAACAATTTTAGAGGATACAGGCAATCATATCATTCCACCATCTGCTGGTCTCCAAAGTTTCTGCTGAGAAATTGATAATCTTATTGAGGCTCCCTTGTGTGTGACAATAACTTTGGTTTCTGCTTGGCTTTCCCCCATCTTCTGAGTTCACGGTGCGGTTAGTGGGTAGTTTCTTTCTTCTGAAGGGCATGGGCGGAATCCGGGTCTGGGAAATTATTAGGTCAAGGTTGGTCCAGGGAGCTATTCAGTGTATCTTAGTTCTGACTCACTTTATAATTTTGTGGTCTCAAGCCTCTGGCAAAGGCAAGGCCATATCATAGAAGAGAGTAGATTAAAGCCTGTTTCTCAGGAGAAGGCCAGTATTACTGGTTCAAATGCCTCTCCAACACTGCTTTTGTGTATGACCTTGGCACCGTTCGTAATCTTCCTGAATCTTGGTTTCAGTGTCTTCCTTCATAGACATGTTAGACTTGAATGTGACAACACCGAGAAGCGTTTAGCTTGCAATGGCACATGGTAACCATTCAAAAGCTGGCAGCTAAATTTCTTAGACAACTCTCAGTGTGTGATCTGACCCATTCGGAGAAAACTTTGTTTTAATCTTTTAGATTTATTTTGCATCCTCTTACTCAGCAAATACTTTTTATGAAATTAGAAAATGTTTAAACATTTCTAATAAGAAATTAAGTTTTTTGATTTCACAGTCACTACTGGTAAAAATTTACGAGACTAAAGAACTAATTACTATGGGTATACTATCTTTCAAAAAGTTTCTTGTTGTGGTGTCATTGATTTTAATCACAATGTAACTTTTATATGAGCAGGTTCACTTTTCATAAGAGATCTAGCACGCCATGCCCATCCTCAATTTTTCAATTTCCAAGACTGTTCCCTGAATCTTCAGTACCCCTGTCTCCCCAACCATCACCTCCTTCCCTTTCCCCTCTGGTAACCTCAGTTCTGTGGTCAATGCCCAAGCGTTAAGTTTTTATTTCTGTTCATTTATCAACAAATACTTTTGGACACGTAGTATGCACTGTGTCGGGTTATATATTCAAAGGTGAATGAAATACGTTATGCTTGAAGTTCAGAGTTAAGTGTTGGATTATGTCAAAAAACACCCATTGCCATGCTAGGTGATACTTGTATTAGAGGTGGTTATCAAATACTGTGGAATCATAGAAGGCACTTTTGTCTCTTAAATGCTTGTTAAGCACTGACTCTGCATTGAGCATTCATCTTAAGTAAATCCCCCACCCTAAGGAAAAAAGACATTTTGGAAAAGCATTCAGTACTTTTTGGGAATCCCAGAAAACATTCTAAGAACCTGAGCTTGTCTTGACAGTGAATACATTATCAGAGAATATTCTGAGTCACTCAAAAAGCAGTTCAAGATAGCTTTTGTCTTGGGTCAAGGAATCCCAGCTCATCATCCAGGGTTTTGAAAGACAGGCAGGCTTTTGTAAGAATTTTGTAGGTCCTGGGACCACTTAAATTTGAGGCCCTCATCTAGATCTTTTCATATATTACAAGTATTTCATATGATATAAAATGCCTCTTTATTACCCATCAAATGTATCTATTTTGCTCTAAAATATAAAATTATTTCCTAATTTTGGTTTAAAAATTATTTATGATGGTTGATTTTTTGAAATTACATGCATATGTAAGAATCCTCACAGGATCAGATAACCCTAAGCTTTTTTCTAATATGACTTTTTTGATGAATATCAAATTGAACAATTAATGAAGTTGGCATAACAGTGCATCTTGCAGACATTCGATTAAATACTTAATGTGTCAATTTTATATTTTCATTTTGTATTTGGAGCCACCTTCCCTTTTTTTTTTGTGGCTAAGATATTTCTATAGGCCTTTGAGAGGCCCTTTGCCTGGAGCTCTGTGGTCTGGATGGAAGAGCCTTGATGCAGCAGCAGACACCTTCCCCAGACCAGCCCCCACCACTTGCCTCAACCTGAGGACCCCTGTGGACCATCTGATGAGCCAGAAACCCATTGAGACTCCTGCTTGTGGTTCCTATCAGGGTGGATTTACGTCCATGGCTGTGTAGTCACCCATGAGGCAATTGTTGGGACTTTTCTTCAGCTCTCCGAAGAAGCTCGATTCTCCCTTCTGTTGGTTCACTTCCTTTTGTCTTTTCCCCTGTTCTTTGCAATCTTTCTCTTTTGCCTTCTCCCCACCTATGGCTATCCATCAGTGAGGAAGTCCATGACTCTCCTAGATCTGCCCCTTTCCCCTGGGTCATACAAGTCCTTCTGTGTCCTTGTGAAAACCATCCTGGAGGGATGACTGGTCCCAAACCCAGCCCTTGCAGCAACAAAGACAGTGATGGAGACATTTTGATTAAAATTGGAAATACAGGTTGCTCTCCATATATTTCTTTACAAAACCAATGTCCTAATGTCCTTTCAGAGCAGCCACTGGGAAATGCATTGCTGTACTTGTGTCCTTGGTGAAGTTGCAGAGAGCAGAGAGACTGCTGGAATTTTCCCGGTGGGCTGCATCAGAAGTGAGCTTTGCTCTGCAGCTGTTTCCACGGCACAGAATGCCCTTCTCCTGGCTGCCACGGGGCTGTGTCCCTCACATGTCAGTGGCACATCTCCTCCAACTGAACCCTCCCTTGACCTCCCTGGGGCCATCTAAGCATCCTTTCCTTGGTGGAACCACTGACCTTACCAGTTTCCCATGTTGATTAAAGCACCACACATCTTCTGTCATAGTGGTTTGCTTTACCGGCTCATCTGATTCCCACTGTAAACTGTGGATAAAGTCCCTGTCTCTGTATCTTCAACGCTGAGCATAGCACTTGTTACTTTGTACGGTCTTAATGGAATATGATAACTGGTAGGGAACCGTGGATACTTCTTTGTGCCCTGATTTTGCATCCTTTGCAACTTTGTCTAGTCACACCAGGAAAGAGTGTATGCTCTGTTCATCTCCTGAAATAGCACTCACCCACCCTGCAGTGTCCCTCTTTCAATGTCCCATCCCAAGCCATGAATCATCAGCTCTGGGATCTACCACCACCATAGATATTTTTAAAGCCAGGATAAAGAAGTAAGAGTGCAAATAGAAATAAATTCCTCTAGCAGTAAAAGTGAAATAAATCAATATCACTCCTCTGTAGCCCGAGATGCTTAATAGGCAAAGATCATGGCCAGATTGAAAAAAATATCTGTTTAGCAGGCTGCGAGGGTAATTTAAGCTGCAGGGATGACTAGCCCAACTGCTTTACTCATCTTGGAGTGAAATACCTTCTTCTTTGGCATTCAATGATGAATATAAGTCTATACTCATGGGCTTTGATCCTGAAAGTGTTGATCTTGCTTCCAGGGCCTTGACAGTAGTGTGAACTGTTAGGCGTCACTGTCCACTCTCAGCTGGGCTTTCAGACTCCTGTCCAGGCTTCCCCTGGCCTGGGAGACCCCAGAAGTCCATGATCAGCCCCTTCAGTGCAACATCTCCTGTATCATCATCTGATTACAACAGATCCAAGCATGTGGTACTGCCCTTGCCTGCTTTCCCAATCTTCCTTTAAACTCCTTTCCAGACATTTCTTCCTCAGGTCCTCTGTGCAGACCTCCTGGGCTCTTTGGATCTTCCCTGGGCATGTCTACCCACTTCTGGGGACATCTCTGTTAGCCTGAAATTTCTCTTTCCCCTGCTTTGTACCTTTGACTTGTTCAGAGCTCAACCCAAAAGGCACTTTAAAGTAATTCCATGTTCTCTTAACTGGGAACCCTCACCTTCCTGGAGGACCCGAGTTCTCCTTAATCTTTGATCCTATGTGAACATGTGTCCCTTAATTATGGTTCTTACCACATTCTGTCATATCACTTATTTCTACAGTGTTGATAATAATTAACCCATCATCCAGTCCTGTCAGTGCTACCTTCAGAATAAATGTAAACATCACCACTTGCTGCCCCTTCTACTCCAGTGCAGACTCAGTTGGGCCTCCCCATGATGCCTGAGACGTTGTAACCTGGCATCCTCACCTCTGGTCCCTACAGCAAATCTTCCACATGGGAAGAGTGATCTTCAGAGCGCACGCTTTTTAAAAAATTTTTTTTATTGCACTAACTTTGATTTTACACATTAAAATGAACTCATATGTGTAGGTTGCCCATATGTGCAATTTCCCAGTTCCTCAGAGATATGTCAACACACCCTGCCCTCCACAAAACCACCAAGTGTTCTTCACCGCTGACCAGTAGGATCCACCAACACTTGTCCCCACCACCCCCTGTCCCAGTCCCTATTGGTAATCTCAGTTCTATTGCAAGTGACCCAGTGTTGGTTTTGTTTCATCTGCTCCTTTGTTTTGTCTATTCACATTCTACCTATGAGTGAGGTCATTTAGTATCTTTCTTCTTTTGACTTATTTCACTTAGCATAATCCCTTCTAGATCCATCCATGTTGATTCAAATGACAGAATTTCATCTCTTCTGAGAGCTGTGTAGTATTCCATTGGGTATCTATACCTCATCTTTATTCATTCATCTGATGTTGGGCACTTAGGTAGTTTCCAGTTCTTTGCTATTGTGGATAGGGCTGCAATGAATATGGGGGTGCATACAACTCTGTGAATTAGTTTTTTGTGTGTTTTTGGATAAACACCCAGTAGTGGGATGGTGGGATTATTTGGGATCTCCATCTTCATCTTTTTGAGGATTTTCCCTGGGGATTAGCACACAAATTAAATAGTGCCACTTCTTTAGTGCTTTCTAGGTATACCAGTCAGGGGTCTCCATTGTAAAAGAACCAAGAGGTTAGTGTCTTTCATATAGTCTATATAGAAGGAGCTTTATAATAAGAGATTGGCTTCAAATGATTATGGAGGCCAGAAAGTCCAAAATCTGCAGGAGGACTGGGAGACTGCAGATGCAGGAGAGCTTGTGCTACAGGTGAAATCTGAAGACAATCTACTGGAAAATGCTGCTTGCTTGGGGAGACTGCTGTTTTGTTCCACTCAGTCTTCAATTGATTATATGAGGCCTACCCACATTATAGAGAGCAATCTTGTTTACTCAAAGCTCACTAAGGTATTGATTTAATTCAAATACTCCCTCCAAGTTGACACATGAAATTAACCATCACACCCCATCACTCAGTTTGTATTATAGCCCACCTGGCCCTCCAGGAGTGAGAATCCCTGACCATCTCTCTCACCTCTGTCCCTTTGCTCCAGCTACTCTCCCTGCTGATTTTTAAGCACAGAGAACACATTCCTGCATGAGAGGAATGTTCTAGTTCTCCTCCTAGATATTTGGATGTCCAGTTCATTTTCCCTCCAGATGTCTGTATTCAAATATAATTTGCACAGAGGGGCTTCCTTGGCCTATTTCTTCTCTCACATGAGTCCCCTGGCTTCACCCTGCCTCTATTTCTTCAAGGGTCTTAGCACTTTCTGATGTCGTATTATACATTTATTTCTTCACTTTCTCTTGCATCTGGAATGCTCCACAGGGGCAGGCCCTTCATCTGTTCTGGTCACTAGTGTCTGACAATGAGGCCCTCAACAAAGACTTGTTGAATAAGTGAGTATACCAAAGACAAATGAATAGTTAACCTATCTTAAATACTACTACCCTCTTTTATGATGGAAACCTGTGGGGTTGATGCTGATCTTTCACAGGATGGCACGGTCTGTGAAGGCTGGGTCTTTGATGCTATTATTCAGTTCTGTGTCCTCTACACCTAGGATAATGAATGTATATTTATATGTAAATATGTATGTGTATATGTATATATGTACACACATGTGTATGTGTGTCAGCTTGGAGGGATATTTAAATGAAATCAATACCTTAGTCAGTGAGCTTTGAGTAAGCAAATTTCCCTCTATAATGTGGGTAGACCGCATATAATCAATCTCAGACTGAGTAGAATAAAACAACCAACCTCCTCAAGCAAGCAGGACTCAAATGATTTCCCAAATGAATGCATCAACAAGGGAATATTTACAGACAAGGAGAGAGTGAGGCATAGAGAGGTGAACTGATCTGCCCACACCATTCTTTAAGTGCAAGGGTGAGGATTTTAACCTGGGCCCTCTAATCCATACCCCCACCTTAAATGATATAAGTTTCTGCATTCGTCTATGATTCTTGTCAGGATGATGGCACTGAGTTGTCCATTGTTATTTCCCCAGCTCCTGACACAGTGCACTAACTTCATCTTTATGAATATATGCACCCTAATTCTTGCATCTTCCAAGTTCTACAGTGACTAGGTAGATACTGAGGGCTCCAAGGTCAAACTCCAAGCAGTGACACTGCTCTTACCCCTTAGGCACGAGGGTAGGAACTCAGACTTCTTCATGAAACAGATGCAAGGTGTTTACTTCTAGCAGTGTGACATGGGGTCTCCACTTTTCTATCTGCACAATAGGGATAATAATGTCTACTTCCAAGGATTGTTTTGAAACGTAATTAAAGTAACACATGCAAATCACTTAGCTCGGAGCCTGGCACACTCTAATTGCTTAACAAATGCTCACTCTTATTACTTGCTGACTCTTCTGAACCTCTGCCGCACACCTTTGTTATTTGCACTTAGTACATTACTTCTCAGACTCACAGTACATCATGTACACTTTACAGTATGTGCAGCACCTCGGGGACACTGGGAAAAGAGCTAGGCCTCACACGTCTGTTCTTGCACAGGGTGAGAGTGCGGCTGTGTCCTCGTGGTTACTCAATACTTAAGTGGATCCATTTATTCCTGCAGCTCCCACAAGCTAGGTCTGTGTTGCCAGCTCTTCATGATGATTCCATGAGTGTCTGAGGCAGATTTCAGCTGAGGGGCTGGGGATTTTTGTCTACAAGTTTCTTCTAGGGAATTTCAAGCTAGGTGACAGTTGATAGGTGACCTGGAAACAGAATAAAAATGTAAACCTTTGCACATGCCATCAATCCCCTATCAGCCATTTTTTTTAACCCATGAGAAGAATCATATTAATGCAAATGTCAAAGAAAAATATCAAACAATTTTGCTTTTCTTGATTCCCAAATACTTTTTGTCCAAGTCAGGGCACCTAGTATTCCAAATGCATCTAGACCATCACAAGCAGGTTGATCGGGGTAAGGGAACAGGGAGCAATGGGGGAGAAATAGTCAATAAGATGGTTGGGAAAAGGGGATTTGAGCGAGATCTGAGTGTCATGAGAGTCCAAGACCTTGCAATCGCAAAGGACCCAAGGCATCAAGTAGCAAGTGTGCTTGCAGAGCAGCGAAGAGGTTACTGTTACAGAGTAGTGACCATGGGAGAGTGAGTGGAGATTAGGGAGCTAAGGAATTAGGAGCTGGATCACCTGAGTTTCAGAGTTATGGTAGAGGCTTTGGATTGTATTGTATAAAGCCACTGGAAAGTTCCGAGCCTAGGAAAGACACAATTTACTTTTCTAAATCATCTCTTGAGATGCTTTATGGGTGGTGACTTTGGGACTACAAGAGTGGAAGTAGGAAAGACGGTTCTGAGCTATTATGTAGTCCAAGGAGGCAGAGCATGACGATTTGGCAGAAGTGGAGGTGATAAGACATTTCTTATGATATATACTTTGAAGGTAAACCACATAGGATTTTTTGATGGATTTAAAATGTTTGGAGTATACAGCATACAATATAAAGTAGTTTATTTGATTGCTGGAGCAACAGATTGAGTGATTTGACTCAATGAAGTGGAGAGGAGGTATGCAGAAAGGAAAAAGCTTTGGGAGAACAGCTGTGGAAATCAATTTTGGATTGTTAAATTTAGATAGCCAGTGGAGATATTGAATAGGAAGATAGAGAAGACTGAAGTTTGAGAGGAGAGAGAACAGAGGTATGAACAGACATTTTGGAATACTCAATAAAAGACAGGATTTAAAGCTATAGGCATGGGTGAAATTAGTGAGTGAAGTTAGATGGGAGAAAGAGGAGAAACAAAACCTCAGCCCTGGGATCTCTTGACATTTAGAGGTTGGGAAGAAGAGGAGACCAGAGAGCTTGAGAAGCAGCAGGGATGTTGGAATAAAGTAAGAAGGATGTGATGTCCCTCAAAGTCCATTTGAAGGAGAAAGTTGATTGCCTATGTCAGATGTCTCTGAAAGGTCAACTACAGTGAGCATTGATGGTTGACTATTGGGGTCAATACAAGATAGATACAAGAATGCTTATGGAAACACTTTTCAGTTTTAGCAAAATATTGGAAGCATTCCCAAATTTCTAAAAACAGGAGAATGAGTAAATAAATATATTGTGGTGTGTCTGAAAATGGAAGTCATTTGTGACATGGACACAAGCAATTTCAGTAAACGTTTGCAGGGTAAGCAGCATGATGTGGATTAGAAGAGAAAAGACAGAGAAAAAGTGAGAACACTGAAGAAAGACAACTCTTTACAGAGGCCATGGTAACAGCTGGACAGAGATGGAGAGGAAGCTAGAGGAGGTATGTAGAATGGGGAACCCGTGTGACAGAGTGACTCCAGATGTATGAAATGACAATATATATTTATTTATCCTTAGCAGATCCTCTACCTGCCTTCTTGGTTTCACTTTGGTGTTTCAGCATTTGACTCTGCTTATTAACATCTTCACCAGAGGAGGAATTCAAATCAGTCCCACTGGATGCCAGTGAAAATAATTTAGTAACAGCCTCAGCTGGGGAGGAGATGGAACCAACTCATTTAAATGAGGTTTGAGATTTCTTGTGGATTAATATAGATAGAAAATTGAATAAAAACATCACACAAAATGTGTAAATTATTTCAGGTGTCTTAGGTGTATGCTTTCTGGAATTTGAAGGGTTGTTCAAAATGCTGGGCATTGGCTGCTTAGAACCATAACTTTCAAGAAAACTTCTTGAAGAAGGTAGATTTGGAGAAGCTTTTAATGTAATTATTTTTCTGCAGAGAAGATGTATTACCTTTAGAGAATGGGCAATGAGTGGTGGAGGTGGTTATTGCTGTGTTTTCCAGTAGCTGGTATAGATTTATAAAGATCTTTTCACTCTCCTGGAGTTCATTTCTACCAATGAGACTCATTAGTAAGATAATAATAATTATAATAAAATATAAATCATACTGAATATCACTTCTCAAGAAGCTATTGTGGGCCAGGGCCTATTCTAAGCATAGTAGTCAATTTCATTAAACTCTTAAAACCTCCAGACAAAATAACTTCAATATCCTCTTTTACACGTGAGGAAACTGAGGCAGGAGAAAGTTCCATAGGCTGTAAATTCCAGAACTGGGATTGGAACTGAGGCTGTCTAATTGCAAATCCTGGGCTTGCTCCATTTTTTTCTGTGGCCTGTAGGAGGAATGGTGATTAGGCCCTTGATTTGTCATTAACTGAACCTCCCTGTAAGGCACTGCAATCTATGACGAAAAAGACCTGTGTGCATCTTGCTTCAGGATGTTTTTGTGGCTGCTGAACACAAGACAACCCAGTAGCAGTGACCACTACTCTGTGACCACTGGGAAGGGAGCAAGTGGCAGTCAGCGGGAGGTTCTGAAGATCTGAATTGGGAATAAAACTGTGATGGGCCCCCATGAGGCCTTTTCCTCTGTTGAACATCCTGGGTTCCTGAAACATCCACAGTAACTGTTCTGTATTATTTAAATGAGCAAGTGTCCTAGTTTCAGGAAGAAGAGATTTGTTTTTTTTTTTTCCCATCAAATTTGCTGCACATCTGTTTAAAGAATGTAGCAACAGTATGCATAAATCTCCAATCAAAATATTAGCGAACAAGCCAATTGTAGGTATTAAAAATGTATGGCCAGACACAATGTGCTGAAAATGTGAAATTACCACGTGGTGCCTTTTCTTCTTTGCTTATTTTGGACTGTTTAGCCCCAAATTAAATTTTGTGCAAAAATGTACCAGATGAGAAAAGAATCAAACTTAGTCCTCAACAATTAAACTGATACTATAAAAGGATGTCTATATAATATGCCCACATTGCAAATATATTTTTAATAGCAATAAAATTTTTGGATTATCTTAAATAGATTTGAAACATCCAAATTATATATGCCATTACATATAATGATGTTTTATGGGTATTGGATAACATCATAATAGGAAGAATTAAAAAACTCCTTTAGCAGAAAATCTTCCAATATTTTATGCGCAACAAGGAATCTCTTTTTGGAGGGTTTCTTGCACTTTTTTTTTGGGTGAGATCAGCACATCAAGGAAGATATAACCAGACTTGAATATAAATAGGCAAATACCTTCTGATGTTAAAATTAGAACAGCATCATCCTCTCTTCTTTCATAGAATAACACACCTATCATCATCAGTGCACCAACATTGGTAGTAAGGACTACCTTATAGTTGAAAGAACAAAATTTATTAATCTTCTCTATAAACTTTAATTCTCAAAGTGGTGTTATGAGATAATCCTTATTAGTCCATTTTATAGACTGAGAAATTGAGGGTCAGAAGATTGATCGTTCTGGGCCCCAGAGCCAATATCTATGCAGAAAAGAAGGAAGAAAGAAAAAGGGGCTGTTAGAGACATGAGCGGGAAATGGGGGCACTAGATTATACCAAAAGTGGGCAGGATCAAAGTAAGATAAGATCAGAGAGGTGGCTTGGGAAAGGTTTTGAAATGTAAACCTCAAGGGAGTAAAGTTCCTTTGACAGTCAATGGGTATCACTTGAAGTTGTGTCAGCAGGATAGTAGAGTGATTAAAACTCAATGTTAGGAAAATGATTTAGGAAGTGGGATACTACATGTTTTAGAGTTTTAAAGAATTTTAAAATATGAAGATTGGTTAGGAGTCTTTGATAAATACCAGAATGCCCCATTTAGCACAAGTCATAGATTTCTGAAAATGGGAGTGCAAATCGAGTCGGTTCTATAAAGACTTAATACAGCATATCAGCAAAAGAGTGCTGTAAGTAATGGATCATGGAGTGAAGAATGCACATGGAGTAAGGGGGAGCTGAGGCAGAATACAGAAGACCATGAAGTGGGTCTCCAAGTGAAAAGGCCCGACTGGCATGATGTGAACAACTGAGTGAGGAAACTGGAGAGATGAGGTATTATGTGATTAGAGGAATACTTTTTGAAAGTCTGAGGATTTCTGGTGAAGACAAGAAACTGGGTAAATTTGATGGGAGAAAGTCAAAAAACTCAGAAGTTGGGGTATTTGGGACCAATCAGGATGAGTGCAGGAAGGACATTTATCCATAGGCAGTATCATAAAGGTATCGGTAAATGAGGAGCTATGTTCTTGAGAGCAGCAGAAGATTGAGCTGAGGGTGAATGAAGAGCCACCATGATGAGGAGTTGGTTTTATTTGTGTAAGATGGTGGAATCATGGTTTGGGAGTTGTAGGTCAGAAGATTTTGGACTCAGCTCTCAACACTGATTGGCATGGGTCGTTCGGTGAATAAGAAAGCCTCTATTTGAATTGAGTACAGGGGAAGGATTCCTAGGGTACTACTCAACGTAAGGGAATAAAGGGATGCTCAGTGAAGAAGTTAAAGTCTAAGAGTTTGTTGACCAAGGAATGGAAATTCTAGATAATCCAGAGTTTAGGAGTTTAGGAGAAATGTGAGTGCCCAATATTGGATCAGGAATTATTTTTGCCCTACACACTTTCATCTGACCTCTACCTATAACCTCCACTTTGAAGATTTAGCTAATGAAGCTCCTCTTCCAAAATCCTCTTCTTATCACCTTATGCTGGATTACAGGCCTCATCTCTCATTGCATCTCTATCAGTATCTATACCCTCTTCTATCAATACCCTCTTATTAAACTTGCCACATAATGTGATTTCCTTTTTATAGACAAGCTGTACTAAACAGCACTTGACTCATACTTTTGATCAGCACTTACATCTTATTCACCATTACATTCTTAATGCCATTCATGATACCTGGCATGTAGATAACTCTTGATAAATATTCAGAGAATGACTGTGATGACAGGAGATGAATTCAGTCAGTGCTGTGGGGAGTGAAATGAGGACTTGAATTCCAGAGGCTTTATGCTAGAGAGTTGACAAGAATGAGCATTATTTTAAATGTGTGCACATGTATGTACACATTTGTGATTATATTGGAAGAGAAAAGAAGGTCTCAAGCCTGTCTTGAAGTGAACCTGGGTGCTAGGTGAGATTGCCTTACTTTTAGCAGACACAGGGACACAATGCTGGAAGTAACCCGGATAAGTTAAATTTTGAAGCTCAGGTAAGGCACACAGATATCAAAGAAGCAGGTGAAAATTGTGTGGAAGGTATATATCAAATATATTCAAAGTAATGGAAATCAAAAAGAGGAAAGAGACAACATAAGTAAAAAGTTGTCATGGAAGAACAGTTGCTGCAGGGTCGCCCTCTTTCCTCCAGGCATTTAGTAGAAGAGAATTATTGTAAAGATTATCATTATGATCATCATCATCCTTAACATATTAATGCTACAGATTTATTTAGATTTAGGTTTTAAAAACATAAATCATGGTCATCTTTATTTCTTCCTTACAACCTTGCAACAATTTTATCAAGTAGGGAGCGTAGATGTGATTCCATTTTGCAGATGAGGATGAGATACAGGATGATTCATAGGACAGCAGATATCAGAGTGGTTCTCCCAGTTTCCATTGGAATACCCTGCTTGTCCTCAGTCAGAGACCCACCCTTAATGAGAGAAGTCTGCTTCAGTAGTACTGTGCTTCAATATAGTTTTTTTTTTTTAAAGGAAAGGCGCAGGCAGGAGTAGAGAAGAGGAAGAAGCACTTTATTTGTTCATCTTGGTGCTTTCTCCAGGCCTAGGGTCTTGAACTGGGGACCTTGGGATGTATGTGGACTACACCCTATGGACTAAACTGTTAGGCTACCAGGGCACATCTGCTTCATTATAGTTTTAACAACATGCTAGAGTTAGAAGTAAGACCCTCCATGTCTGTGGTTCTCATGTCTCCTCTCAGTCCTTGTCATGCAGAGACATGGAAATCTGCCACTCTGGTGGCATGTGGCCATTTGTAATGGCAAGGTTACAATTTGGCCAACAACTTCACAATTTCATCCTTGACTTCCTTTAGACCCTTGGGGTGGGTGCTGTCTACTTCTGGTAATTTATTTGTTTCTACATTTGTCAATTAGGTTAAAAGCATCTAGTGTGTTACCACCATATTTTCTTTTTTCTTAAATCCCTATGTTCTCAAAGATAATTTGTGGCTAAGAATTTCTTTTGCATACTTCTCAATAAGTACTTTAAAGGTTTATGTAGGACCAAGACTGAATTTATATTGGGTAAATACTCAGACTATTTCTCTGTTGTACTTTATATCCAGAGAAGAAGTGGGGAAACTATTCTTCTCCCACTCTGGGTTGAGGTTGCGGTTTGGATGTGTAGAATTAAGAATGAGCTCTTCCTCCTGAGTAATATTTACCTCTCCTCTTTCACACCTCTACCCTGTTATCCCTATATTTCTACTGAAACTATTTGAAAGAGTCTACAAGTGATCTGAGTATCAAACCTAAATGACTGGCATCATTTTTGTTCCAATGTAATTTCCTGGGACAGTAGGAACATTGTTAATTTGCATTTTCTCTCTTTTATCTTATCATTGTTACCAAAGGTTCGCCAAATTTTTATTCATCTTTTCAAAAAACCAACTTTCAGTTTCATTGCCTTTCTCTATTTTCCTGTTTTCTGTTTCATTGATTCCTGGTTTGACCTTTATATTTTCTTTCTTCTGCTTACTGTGACTTTAGTTTGCTCTTCTTCTCTAGTTTATTAGGTTGGAAACTGAGTTCATTGATTTGTGACTTTTATTCTTTTCTAATATAGGTGTTTAGGGCTACCAATATTCCCTTCAATACTATCTTAAGAGCATCTCACAAACTCTGGTATGTTGAGTATTCATTTTCATGTTAAAATTTCTCTTTTCCCTTTTGATTTCTTACTTGATCCATGGGTTACTTTGAACTATGTTCTTTAGTATCCAAATGTTTGGGATTACATGTTTCCATTACAGTACTGGTTTGTAATTTAATTCTGTGGTAGTCTGAGGACATACTTTGTATGAGTTGGAATCCTTTAAAATTTATTGAGACTTATTTTATAGCCCAGAATGTCCGTTTTTTAAATTAGAGGGATTAAACTTTGGGACAATCACATTTATGATGGTCAGCCAGAATGCCCTGGTTAGCAATTTGCAGCTTTTCTATAGGCAATATCCAAATAGGACTTTTTTCTTAAAAGTCCCTTATCTCCTTACCTCATCTTCTCACCTCTACTCACATCGCATATGGAGAGAACAAGCACAGGCTTCACTTACTTGAATTGATAGAACAGGAATGAGACATGGCGATAGGTTGAATAAAGTCAAAAGAGATGGAAAGAGGTGAATAAAAACATAATCCAAGGCCCCTGAAAATGTCTATAAAGAGATGTTTTATTCTGTGACTCATAAAGAGACTCTGAAGGCAATTCCAGAATTGTTTTGAGCAATGGCAACATGAGTGGATGAAGAATTGTAGCCTTGGAGATCACTTTGAATGACAATATTCTTTTGGAGGTATGAATTTCTGAGAGTGTTAGAAAATCTTAGTCATTTTTAACTAAACATGTAGCTATTTTAGTGAACATTCTAAAGTCAGTGCCCTACAAGTGTGAAGATTACCCTTTCTCTGATCATTACCTTTGACTATATACTGTTCAACTTCCCTTTTTAAAAATGGTGTCCTAGATGTTTTCCCAGTGTTTTGCTCACTTTCAGCAATTAAAAGGTAGTATTATTTTTAATTTCCTAGTCTCATATCCTGGGCTGATCATGGCAGAAGGACTGATGGAAAGGAAGAAGCAGGGTCCTCTTTGGCCTTTCTTTAACCTTCAGCATTTTGGGAAAGGGGAAGATTAGCAAACAGATATGTGTCTCAAATTCATGTGTTTCTTAGCATTCTGCTCAGTTAAATGAGAGATGAGTGGTGACAGTGGAGGTGAGGACCCCCAAAACCACGCAGAGACTCTGTGTGAGTCTGCATATAGAGAAGACTGGATCATACTCTCAGGCACACATTAGCTTAGTATTGCTCTTGATCTGAATGGGGTTAGAATTATCCTCTCTAACTTTGAAAATATTTCCTTTTGACCCACGATTCTCTCTCACATTCTCGATATGACAATGAAGATTTAGTCAACTGAGCCTGTCGCTCTCCCTTGCTGTCTCCTTCTCTTCATTTTTCATTTGCTTTAATAGGCATCGAATCTGTTACCTAAGCAACTATTCAACAGGGGAACAGAACATTCTCCTTCTTGGCTGGTATCCTCAATCTCTAAAAGTACTCCTCTTCGAATCTCCACATTGGACTCAGAGGAGGGTAAGCACTTAAGTGGGAGGGCTAGGAAAACCACGTATTCCTTTCAGGTAACAGTCAGGATGGGCTAAGTGCACTTTGTGATAACAACACGACTTCATCCACCCAAGTCACAGGAGGTCAGCACTGAAGAAAAAATCTTGTTTAAGTGACTTGTCCATGGTTAGTTGGTAGGGAGCTCATCATCGCTCACATAGAACTGCCCTTGAATGGGACACTATATCACAGGGAAAGATGAGCTCTGAAAGGTCTCCAACCAGAAATTTGCCACTTTGGCTTGGAAGTGGTACCTAGCCTACAACTAGTCCCATGGTCCACTCTTAACAAAAAGAAAAGGAATGTGCAGCTCTACCATATGCTCCAAAGGGAAAAGTACTAGGAAGACTCCAGTGACAGTGCTAATAGACCCAATATTTGTCTCCACCCAGGCTTCCAGTGTTCTCCCTCCTCCTCACACTCCCCTACTCTTCAGCTTACATAGACTTATAGGAGGTGGAGGTGGCATACAGGTGGCTGAGACAATGGCTGAGGAAGGTTATTCCACATCTTATTATGTGTATGTTCATGCCACACACACACTCATGTGCATTGGAATAACAGTTATATTAAGGCAAAGTATAAGACTAGTAACAGGATGGAAAATTTATGTCTGTATTCACTGTCCAACATGGGGCGTATTTGAAGACAGACTCCACGATACATTATAGTTATTTGAAAAACAACATGGCAGGGTTTTGCTAAAGGAATGGAGTCCAATGTGGAAAAGAGGTGGTTTACACATTTTCAGATCCAAGTTAAGTATACATTCCATAAGGAGAATGTCCAACGTGACTCCAATGACTAAGTTGAAGCCATAAAACTTGATGAAATGGCAATTTCAGAATGCCGAAATCTTTTTTACTTTAAAAAGTAAATAATATGATTGCAATGTCTTTATTTGTGACAGGGATTTCAGTGGAGAAAAGTGGATGAAAACAAAAGTTAGCAAGCAGCTGATGAAAGATTCCTAAAGCCTTTTAAAATTCACGACCTCAGCAAGGGTGCTCTTGTCCTTTTGAGGAGGTTATAGTTAAAATAAGGGAATGATGCCATTTCTCTCCGCCTAGAATCTCCTCCTCTTTTGACAGCTTTGTTCCAGAATGCTCTGCTTTGCCAAAGGTGGGCCTCCTCCTGAGACCTCTGCTGCACACCCTCATTTCTCTTCCTTGAGCTGCATTGCTGGTGAGCCAGAGCCACGCAGCCATCCCCAGTGAGTCTCAGGGGGTAGGTTCACTCTGTTTGTAACATTACAGGGAAGGGTCTTGCTGATATTAGAACAAAGAGAACAACTGCAGGTTTGGGGGCTCAGCAGATTGAATGAAGGACCACTGGGCTACACTCTTAAACAGATTTACATGAAAAGTAAGACATTTCAGTAACATTTTCCTTTCTGGGGAAAGTGGGAAAGTGATATGCTGATTTTGGACTCTGGTTTTAGTTGCTGGGCTGCAGAGAAGTCAGCTAAGGAAAGATAGATGTAGAGTTGGGAGAAGCTGAACATGCCTTAATCTCCTACAGTTCCACAATACAGTGTTTCAGCAAATATTTTGCGAGATAATTTTCTGGGTGAACTTCAAAGCGCCAGTGGTTCACTTTGGTAACTGGAAGAGCTGTGCAAATGACTTTTTTTTCTTTTAAGGAAATGAACATTGTTTCAGCTGCCATTTAAACCTCTGTTCTCTTTACTAGCCTGTCATATTGCTTCATATGTTTTGGTCAGACATGCTTCCCAGAGGAAGAAAAAGATATTTTTAGGATTGCAGGACTATCATATGGAATCCTGGTATCTGTCATCTTCTGCTTATGTAAAATTCTAATAATAGAACTCTGAATCCTGACCAGTTTCTGCTTCTCTCATGGATTTGGTAACTCCCACAGAAGCAGCAATTTAAAATACTAGTAGAGTTTAAGTAAGAGTAACCCCACCTAGAGACCCTTTCCAATGATCTCCTCTTCTGGACTGGAGCTTGAGACAACCATGAACCACAGGTGAGCTGGAGAGAGGTTTGGTTCCTTATTCCCTTCAAAAGTACTCACAACAGTACTTTGAATTCCTGAGGCCACATAACCAGAATTTGGATCCAAAAACATAATCTGCATAACAAAGTGTCCAATAATTCACTTAATTGTATCTCAGGGACCTAAATCAATGGTGAGCACACTAGAGCCTGTGGGCCAAATCCAGTCCTACACCTGTTTTGGTAAATAAAGTTTTACTGGAACTAACTTCTGCTTGTTCTTGACATATTTTATTTATTTACTGATTTATTTATACTTTATACACACACACACACACATATATAATCTGCTTTCATCCTGGAATGGCAGAGTAGTTGCGGCAAAAAACCATTGCTTGCAAAGACTAAAATGCTTTTATCTGTTCCTTTTCTGAAAAACTTTGCCAACTCCTGTGTTAAATGACTGACATGGCAATGAGGAAGAACAATTCAGATCTCAACTTCATAGGACATTTTTCTTCCATCCTTCCTCCCTCCCTCCTTCCCTTCTTCTCTCCTTCCTTTTTCTGATTAGGAATCATTGAGAGTGTTAACCTAATCACACTGCTTAGTTCATGAACATTACTACATGGATCTGAGAAGGGCCCTTGTAGTTTAGCTTATTTTATCCCCATATCCACCCTCCATTCCTCTCCTTTTCTTATAGGCTATTATCTACTTTTTAAAATATCATTTAAAATTTTTTTTTTTTAATTTTTAAAGAGGAAGGAAGCTGGCAGGAGTGAAGACAAGTAGGCAGGCAGGCAGGAGGAGAGAAGCACTATTTATTTAGTTGTTCATTTTGGTTGTTCCCCTGGCCCTGGGTCTCAAACTTGGGTCCTTGGGGTTTACGTGAACTTTGAAGAATTCACAGACTTAATGCCTGAGCCACCAGGGCTCACCTATCATTTTGTTTATATGTGTTGTCATAAAATGTGTATTTTTGTTGTATGTGCCTGCCCTTTTCTTGAAAGACATTCTATCTCACTCTATTTTTGACATTTCCACTAAGACATAGGCTTTAAGATCTCTTCATGTTGCTATGTTTATATGGATTTGGTACATTTAATAGAGCATAATGCTGCATATTATGTAGCACATTTTTTAAATTTATGTTCCCAATGATGGATGACCATGTTCAGGTCACTAACTTGACACCTACACCTTTCCAGGGATGTCATACTATTTGCATAGATTACAAATAACCCTTATTTTGAACACCTTCCCTTGTGGACCTGTGTAAAAGTTTTTACATATGCAACTTAGGAACAGATTTGATAGTCCTAAGGTATGGGAATTTATTTGATTCTTTAGTGCAAGACTATTTTCTCTGAAAATGGCATCGATGTATATTCCCACCAGCAATGCAAGAGAATTACAATATATTCCTGTCCCAATGCTTGGCATTATCCAGTTCTAATTTTTGCTATTTTAATTGATACAGAATGAAATCTCGGTGATGTTTTAATTTGCATGTTTTCTAACTACTGATGAACTTTACCATTTCTTGATATTCTTCTCAGGTTTTGAATTGCTTCTTTTATTGTCTATTTATATTAATTGAACGTTTTTTTAAGAGTATTTCTCTTTTTGATGTTAAGTTGCAGTTCTTCTATATTCTAGATACAAATTTCTTACAGTTTTAAACACTTAAATATTTGTCTTCTCACTAATTCATTCAGTCACTGAAATATTAAATTTTGTTCATGGAGAATTTATTGAATTGTCATTTTTACAATTCACACTTAGAAATTTTATTTAGGAAGTTCTATATTCTTACATCACAAGGATCGCTTTCTACATTTCTTTTCTGTAGTATTAATTAGGAATTGTTGCATTTTTCTCTTGTGACTCGATTTCTGCCAAAGTGACTAAATCATTATCTTTATTCATTTAAGTCTAATTATTTTTTACTTTTTATTATATTCCTATAATATCATAGATCTCTGAGTTTTCAGTTCTTTTGATCTATTTACCTATTTTTGTATTAATACTACAGTTTTTTTTTTTTGGAGGAAGCATTTTATTTATTTTTATTTTGTTGTTCATATTAGTTGTTCCCCCTGGCCCTGGGTCTTGAACCTTGGGATGTATGGACCTTGGGCTGTATATGGGACTGCTCCCAGGTGTACTAGGTGGCTAGGCCACCAGGGTGCACCCTCAATATATTTTTAAGTATATATTTCCAATGCCGCTGCCTGAGTCATGGGTAGTCTTAATAATACATTTACATTTATTATTATTTTAATTAATTACTATACTATTATTATTTAGAGCAGATAATCTCATGAGCTGCTCAGAGTGGCTAACAGTATTTTTTTTAAGGAACATTTGTTTTTATTTAATTGTTCACATTGATTGTCCCTCCTGGCCCTGGTTCTTACCTAGAACCTTGATATGTATGTCAGACACCTCCTACAGTGTACTAGACCACTAGGCCTCCAGGGTGAGCCAGAACCCTTTTTTAAAATTATTTTTTATTGTAGTATTTATTCTGCACAGTATTATAATAATTTCCTATGTATAGGTTTCCTATTTCCTAGATGTATTTCAGCACACCATGCCTTCTAGCACATCACCAAGTGTTCTTCCCCATTGTCCAGTGGGCTTCACCACCATTTGCCCCTGCCCGCCTGTTCCCTTTTGGTAACCTCAGTTCTGTTGCAAATATTTCGGGGTTGGTTATTTTCCATCTGTTTCTTTGTTTTGTTAATTAACACTCCACCCATAAGTGAGGTCATCTGTTATCTTTCTTTTTTTGACTTGTTTTACTTAGCATCATCCCTTCTAGTTCTAAGGGTTGTGTAGTATTCCATTGTTTATATGTATCACATCTTCTTTATCCATTCATCTGATGTTGGAAACTTAGGTAATTACCAGTTCTTAGCTATTGTGAACAGGGTTACAGTATATTTTTATAAAACTATCATAACAATATTTTATAGATCAAGTACCTCCTAATAGTCTTCTCTTTTAAATATGATTTATCTATTGGGAGAGTTACATTTCTATATACAGGTTAGAGAATAATAAACATCATATTTCACAGAAATTTGATTTGAAATTTTAAGATTGTGCTTTCATTTGTATCTTAACTCAAAGATAACAAAAATCTTTAGACTATTAGGCCATCCTATCCAAGAATATGGAGTCTCTTATTTACTAATGTATATTATCCTTCTCTTTTATGTCCTTTGAGTTTTACATTTTCTTTGTTTTCATATTTTCAATGTATCAAAAAGCAATATGGTATAAATTGTTGTGGTTAATATTTAAAAGGATCCATTTTTTTAAGGAATCTTTTTATGAATTAGTTCTATAATGGAAGATCATCAGAAAATGTTTAAGACTAGATTCTTTCAAAGGTTCAAGTAAAAAAGCAACCTGTACAATCACCCTAATAAAATATGTCCTTGTACTTGTGTCCTGTGCACTTTAAAAATGTCAGATTTTAATGAATGAATTTTCTTTCCAAGGCATACTTTCAGTAAAAAATTACAATTTTTTTTGCCTATGCATTTATATTTTTATACTTTGTGAAAATGGGAATTTATACTAATTGCATTTTTAATGTAAAAATAATACCTAGAGATATTTAACTTCTTGAGGGACTGCAATCATACATCAATGATTTAGTGAACAAATTAAAAAATTTAGGATGAAATAGCATGTATAGATTTATATTTGTATTTTCAATTAGGGTAAAATTCAAAAGGACATTTACAGAACTTAAATTCTCTCAGAGTTAAACAATATGATTTACCCCCAAACTTTAATAAGCTTTCTCAGATGTTAGCAAAATAAATCACTGAAATTCCATTTTCTCATTTATTAACAAAATACTGATTGTCATTTCAGATTGTCAACTTGTATTTTTCTATTATGTACACCAAAATCTGACTAACAAACTTATTGCAATTCAAAAAGATAGCATGTAACTAAAATACCTTTATAATACAACCAATCCATATAATATATCCCTTCCTCAATTGTTTACCTGTTCATAAAACCCTGAGGTGAAAGATGATTAATATAATAAAACTGAACCATAGTCCTCACATCTATATTAGACTATAGCTGTAAGGTTTTTTAAAAAAATATAAAGAAATGTAGAAACTTGTAAAGTTGCTTTGTACAATTTTTCAGCAGATTTCCAGACCCATTATCTAAAAGGGCCTAGAATGATGCCCTAAAATGCCCTTTTCATACTTGTTAATGTTGAGACAAGTGCCATTTTCCACCTCGACGTCTCCTATTACCATAGTTATGACTCCAGCTACCATGACTCCAGTCTTCACAGAAGAAGCCATCTCTGTTTCCTCCAATGAGGGTCAGAGCTGTGATCAGAGAAATGCTATTCACAGCTATCATGTCGCTGAGGAGGGATGAGAATTCTGTCTGACTTTACGCTGTGAGGATGGTGTATCTTGGTGCCACTGGGAACTTGAGAACTTACTAACAGTATGATGATATGATTGAACAGATGGGGAAAATTCTGATTGGTCCAGATGTGGAAAACCTAATATTCCACCATGTGCCATCTGTCTCTAACATGGGATATCACTACTTATCTCTGAACATTTTCTGGAAATGAGAAATATTTCTGAATTAACTATGTTGATGAAGTAATGTTCTTCACATTCCTTTCATATCTGCTAGGAGATATGGAAGTAGGATTTGAATTTCCAACCTGTTGAGGATATGAAATATTGACATCCTCTGATATCTGGCTACTTCCCCATCTAAACTGAATTTTGATGGGCCTTCCAAAAAAGTATGATTTCGTTAAGCATCTTCATTGCATAAGGAACAGATACTTCATATTTATTTTAGTGAAGTCTAGATATTTTGTAATTGCATTTTTCTATTTATTAAATGATGCTTTGTTATTGAGTTTTATTGCTGTAGATAAATCATTTTTATTTTCATAGACTGATCTTTTATCTGGCCACTGTTAACTACATTGGTTATTCAAGGTAGGTTGTCACCTTTACCTTGAAGACTATTTTGCCTTCTATCCTTATACCTCTTATTGTCTTTCACATTTCTTATAACATCAACCTCCTCTACTTAATTAAAGCAGTAGTGATGATAGAATGTGTTACCTATCAACTACTCTTTCTGCATAAATTTATATAATTATATAATTGCTATATATTATATTTAATTTTTATATACATGTTTGTGTTTTATTATGAATGTGGTAAATTATTTTGTTAGATTTTTTAAAAAGGAAATGTGCAGGTGTGAATGAAAGTGAGTAGGCAGGCAGGAAGAGAGAGGAAAAAGAATCATTTATTTATGTTTAGTTGCTCACATTGATTGTTCTCCCCAGATTGGGTATGTGAAGCCAAGTCTTTGGGATGTATGTGGACTGTGCTCCTCCAGAGGTGGCTGACATAACCACTACACCTCCAGGGAAAATCATTTTGAAATTTTTGATGCATTTCTGGATAACTCCACTGAACATACACATCAATGTGGATTCTTTAGCTACATTTCACTTGGTATCTTTGCAGCTAAAGTGATGCATGAACTGGTTCTAGAATTTCCTCTTATACTGAGATTATCTGGTTTTAGGATCAAGGTTACATACATATATATGTATGCACACACACAAATATATATAAATAGATTAGATATCTATATATGTATAGATATATCTATATGTGTGTATACACACTCTTGCACACACACATATATATATACACATATATATGTTTTTTTCATACAGTGAGGCAGGTGGGTTTACCTCTTTTTTCTATTTTTTTAGTAAAATATTTAAAATTGGAATTGATCATTCCTAGAGAATTTCATAGAACTCTCACTTAAACCATTGGGCTAGTTTTGGGCCAAGAACATCATTGAATTTCCTTTCTAGTCTTTTAGATATTGTTCTCTTTTACTCTCAATGTCTTTTTGTTGTAATTTTGGCATTCAAAAATTCTTTTAGCTTTACTTTACCAGTATTTTTAAATATTTATTTTCTTAATTCTTTATTAAAAAAAATTATTCCACCCCAATTTCACAGATAGGGCATGCAACTTTTCTCTTTTTTAATTGATCAGTCTTGCCATAGAACTTTATATTTTATTTTTATTAGGAAACAAAACATATTTTCTATTTGTTAATTTTCTGTTATTACATGTATTTGCCATTCTGTTGACTTCTGCCCTTTCTGTTACTATTGCTGTTTCCTTAGATTTGCTCTAGGACTCTTTTTCTAGCTTATTTAGTTGAATGCTTAGCTAATTTTTTTCTAACTTCCCTTGCTTCCTGATAATTTATTTAAAACTATAAATTTTTCTCCACGCACAATCTTCCTAATGTCCCACAGATTTTGACAGGTGGTGTTTTAATTATCATTCAGTCCTGAATATTTCTCAGTTTATTTTTTTAAGTAAAATAAATATCCTGCTTAACCCAAGAAATGCTTAATAAAATGTGATTTTTCTGGTTTAGTCTAAGAACTGCTTAATAAAATGTGATTTCATTTCCAAATATATTTATTTTGAAGATAAACTAATTCCACTTCATTATTATTGAAGTGTATAGTCTATTTGATAGTGTTCTTCAGGTATCTCAATAAGCTTCAATAGTTTATCGAGATTGTTTTAATAGTCTAATAGGTGGTCTGTTGCTGTAATTGGGCTGTGATTAAAACTGTATTCTCTAGTTATTGGGGACACAGTTTTCATAAATATTCTTTATATACTTGCTAGAATTTACCAATGGTTTTATTTGGATTTTTTATATCTCTGCTATTTTCTTCTGTTTGATGTATTAGTTTTTAATAATACCTAGCTTAGACAACTGATGCTTTATGTATTTGAAGCTGTACTAGAGACATACATGTTTATGTTGGAGATACCTCCTATTTATTTCCTTCCTCTTTTTATGGGTAGGTAATATTTTTTGTTCACAGTTCTTTACCCCTTATGCCTGTCTTTTCCAGATATTAAGATTATGAAACTTTCTTTAAGTTCTTATTTTATGAAACATCTTTTCTGTCATAACCTGTGTGTTTTTTAATCTTACAGTCAACATATTGTTAGATTACAAAAAGTCAGAGAAGTTCTACGTTTTAAAAATGAAATTAATTTATATTTATTTGAATTACTATTATGTTATAATTAATGTCTATTATTTTTATTCACTGTACTTTTCATTCCTGCTTCCCATCTGATATTTATATACCTATATCTGTATAGACATACTTCTAATTCTAATTTTGAATTTGTGATGGTTGTTTTTAAAACTCCAATTCACATTTATTTATCCCTATTAATTTTTAAAGAATTCTTCCCTCCCTCCCTTCCATTGTACCTTCCTCTTTCCCCTCTCCCTCCCTCTTTCTCTGCCTCTCTCCCTGTCTTTCTTCTCCCTCACCTTCCTTCCTCCCCCACCTCTTAGGTTAGGATAAATGTGATAAGTTAATATCTAGCATAATGTAGGACAGAGAATAGATGTCTAATAACATTTCCCTTTCCCTTTTCAAAGAAAAGGTTTCTCTAATATAACGGAAAATCATCTGTTAAAACAATTACTATCAATCTATATATTTATTCAACTCCTATAAGATGTTGAGCACTTAGGAAATAGAAAATGGCACATGTGCCTGGCATCTGTGCTGTTGTTTAAGGATGTGGAATAAGTGTTTTTGAGAGTCTAGATATTTTAACATATTTAAAGCATTAGTGTGAAGGCATGGAAGACAGAGGGTTCTAGGAAGTTTTACCAAACAGCCTGGCCACAGGCAGTTTTGCCACAAGCATATTTACCACACAATTGAGTAACTGCCAGGCAATCCTGTGGTAAGAGAGAAAAAAGCAAAAACATAAGCGGAACATTCCAAAGAACATAATGAAACATGAACTGAATTTCT
This sequence comes from Solenodon paradoxus, assembly GCA_004363575.1. Classification (NCBI taxonomy): domain Eukaryota; kingdom Metazoa; phylum Chordata; class Mammalia; order Eulipotyphla; family Solenodontidae; genus Solenodon; species Solenodon paradoxus. Next base: position 120,799 of record RJWH01000233.1, on the reverse strand, counting down.
TTTGCAGTAAGAGAAAGCAAAATTTAAAAGACAAAACACAAAATATTCTAATATAAATGCATTGCAAACAACACAAATACAAACCATTTTGATCCATTTTACAATGTGTGTGGATTTATGGCAATACTGTCCAAAGAACTCTACTCTTTAGTAGATTGTATGGAAGCACTTATCTTCCAATCTCTTTTTTTTTCATAGTACTATCCATTTTTTAGGGTATTTTTCAGTGATCAAACCTACTGCAAGTGTGAAATCAGTGAATCTAAAGTCATATCACATACTATTCTTGAAAATGATAAGACATCAGTTTGCAAAGAGTTGGTTTCCTGTTTTGTCAGTGGAACTGTGAAACCAAACTGACAACTATCTTAAATACATTAAAAGAAGGTGGGTGATTGATTTGTCATTGGAGAAATGAAATCAAGCTGTCAACTAAGTAGGTCTTTCCTCTTTTATGGCAAAATTGCCATGAGTTTTTCAAGACAAAATGTAAAATATTTGAATACAAATATATTGCCAGTTAGTTATGTGGTGAAAATTGTTTCAGTGTAACTACTGGACATGGCCAGAGGGGCAGGTTCCACTTTGACTCCTCTTTCTCTTTCCCTCCAAGTCTTCCTTTGCTCACTCAATAGTGGTAAAGTAAAACTCCTTTAAAAAAAGTCGTCTGTAATGGCATCTAATGGTAGTTGAGATTTAAATTTACTGAGCTATATGTTATCCTAATATACTGTCTGCTGTGGAAGATGTCCAGAATATTCAAGTTTCTTCTGCCTGTAACCAACCGATCTGATTGATACAGACATTCTGGTCTGTTACAGATTGGGTTTTCTAGAACAAACTACTTTGGGGTAAGAATTCATTCATACTCATTAGAATGACTCCTTGGAGTTTTTTGGGAATACGCTGGTAATTTGTAAGAACCATGAGCATTTGTGAAATTTATCCTATTATAGAGGTTTTAGAAATATTAACCGTTTAATTCTGTACAGCATCCCTGAAGGGTAGATGCATAATCCCAATAATTTGGATGGGAAACTGGATAATCAGAGAGGTTAAATAAGTCACTCGAGTTAGGTAAACAATTATGTGGTAGAATCAGGATTTCAATCTGCCTGTACTACCTCTGGTACTCTCCTTCTTTTCTGCTGGACCACACATGCTCTGGCATGGCTTCAAAATCTTAAATTAGGGGAAACCTCATGTGCTCAAAACTTCCCTTGGTTTATTTCAATCCACCATAAGGGATTCACTTATAGAACCTACTATCAAGGATGCGTATATGACTGAAAGGTCATCATTCAACTAACTCATTTAACTTGTGATTCAAAATTTATATTGAAATTCCTGAGAGCTGAAATATGGTGGGTTTTGCATTTTTTGTTTCTTAAAAATAGTAAATTATATCTATTATTCCTCATGTGTTTCTCTTTTCCCTATTGTTGAGATAGTGGACTGAGCTAGGATGGGGAAGGAACCAGGGAGAGGAGGCAGGTTCAGCTGTTCCTATTTGCCGTGCTGGCAGCTCATGACTTAGGGAGAGCAGACTCCTGAACTGGGCTCTGGGGAGGCTGTGGGTGGGGTGCAGGGGAATGCCTGGGCAGTTCCTTGCTTGAGGAGATGGATTTATGGGGCAAATGTTGACAAAAGCCTTCTCCTTCTCTATTATTACTCATTTCTAAAAGATCAGTGCAAGAGGAGACTTTCATGAGAAGAAGTAGACAGCACAGCCTTGAGCCAGACTCAGCTTTTCAGGTATCTCCATTGCCTGGTAAGACTAATTCCTCTTGCTACTGAAAGAAATCCATTCTTCTAGGAGACTCAAACTCTCCAGAACCAAGGGACAGTACATATTCCTGAAAGTCACAGTGACAGGTACGAATGTGATCATGGCCTCTGTGGGGTGTGGAACACAGGGAACTCCCCAGCATCCTTCACAGAGCAGGAGGTTTGACCTCTGCTGAGGCAGGTGGTGGAAGAGTTTCCCAGAGTGGATTAACTTCTCTAGAAGTTAGTTAGTGCTTTTTTTTGTGCTATATAGACACAGAAGTCTCATTTCATTTCTGTAATAACTTTCTATTGAAAAGTAGGTATATTTTCCCTTTGTTATACAAACTAGATAACTGAGGTCTAGGAACTTAATTAAATTAACTTAGAGCCCACAGCTCCAGTAAAAATGGGATTCAAACTCATATTTGGGTTCTTGTCATCTTTCTGATGATATTGATTCCTCTCTGCTGGGCTATTAACTCTGGCTGAGAGGCCACACCCTCCCTAGTTCTAGAAATATGAACAATAGTGTTCATGATGAACAAGGATGGTGATTATGCTGGGGAGAATGAGTAAACCTTCCACTGAAAGCACTTGGAATTTGTTAGAATTCTATCTTGTCTGAGTTAGAAATTAATGAGCCACTAGATTTGGACCTGGTGTGCCTTGATAAAAGGACTTATTTTTAGTGCTTTAGCATTTAAAAGGATCTGTTATAATTTCATGCTTAAATAACACTAAATAAGGGCCCGTGTTTGTCTAGCATAATTGGAAGAAACATAAAAAAGGGAAAACACTTACTTCCAAACAATGGCATGAATGCATGTTGGGAGAAATTTAAAGTCAGAGAAACCCCAAATAAAACAAAGCTAGGGGTTTAATGATCCTCCTTGGAGAGCATTTCCCACAGGCCAGAGATTACATTTAGGAATACGAAGACCCACAAAGCTCTGCTGGAGGTGTGGGTGGCAGTGGGCTGGAACTGGTGGTAGGGCTGCCTTGGTTAAGGCATCAGTTTATCCATCAGTTTATCAGAGTTGCCTGAAGACATGAGGGAGAAGACACAGGAGTGACTCTCTTAGGGATGATTTTTTCACTTGTCCTTTTGCCTGTAATATCACTATTCTGGCACCCTCTGAGACCAGCTAAGTCGCAGTACTCAAAGCAATGAGAAAACATCGATTGAAATAAAGGATGGGAAAGGGTAAAGCCTTTGATGTAAAAAGACCTCTAGATTAGTCCGGGGTCCCTGAGCATCTTTCCTTCCCTGCTCTCTCTAGGCACTTTTTCTTCCTGGAGATTCCTAATTGTGTATCTCCTTCCCCAAGGGACCTAATGGTTCTGTCTCCGCTCCTGGGTCCGCCCCCTCTGGTGCCCCAGTCCGGACCTCTGCCCCTAGTCCAACTCCAGCCCTGCCCCTCTCCTGCCCGCATCCTACTGCGTGGCTCTGCCCTGCCCTTGGCCCCACTCACCCGTTATTGCACCCCCTCACTTGTGCCTCTGCCCCTCTTGTGCCCCATCCCAACTGTGGCCTGTCAGGTGGCCCGGCTGGTGGACCTGACCCCACCGCTGCGTCACTCCCTGCTCCTGCCCGCTTCCGGTTCATGTCCCACCCACTCTACCCTCATCCAGTCCTGCTTCCGCCAGGCCCTTTCACCCATGGTAAAATTTGGCCCTCTGTGCATTTGCATTTCTGCTGACTGCAAGGATCAGTTTAATTTCATGGGTGTCGTTTCCTTCAAGAAATCTCTCTCTGAGCAGCGGCCCATCGAATCCCGGATAAAACATTTTCCTACGGTAATGATTTTATGGGCCCATAAGTCATGAATTTATTATGATCTCAGCCCCTGCTGCTGATTGCCGTAAAATGCAAAGTAATTAACAGCGAGGTAGCAGTTATTCCCACCTGGTAACGTGTTCCTTCGTTCGCTGATGGGTTTGATTAAAGTAATGACTAAAGAGTGAAACCCTGCTGTAAAATATTAGCATGATTAATGCTGTATCCTAAATAAGAAACAAAACTAAAGGCGGCCGGAGAAATTAAAAAAAAAAACAACAAAAAAAAAACCCAACAAAACAACAACAACAACAAAACAACCAAAAACTAAAACAACCCAACAATCTGAAATCCTTCCTCTTCCACCCCCTCTTCCCATCCCCCACTCAGCCTTAAGCAATTGTTTTGGCTCATTTAAGGTATGTCTTCCTCCCATTAAATAATGTATGGATTCCAAGGCCAGCAGTCTGACTACCAGAGCATATCATAGTTTCCATAACATCTTAAGTGTTGGTGTTAATTTCTGCATCCCCCTGCCACCCCACTTCCTCTTGGATGTTCAAAAGGGAACTTGCTGTCAGTATACTTTGAGCTAGAGCCTACATAGCAGATAAAGGATTCCCTCCATCCACGGACAAGGGTATTCATGGTTTACTTGCGCATGACGGACAGGGGCTTTGGAGAGTTTACTGCCCCCTTGACCACCTGTGGCCAGGAGAAAGCTATGGGGCTGGGAAAAGGGTTACTCGGGCCATCCAACCTGGTACCTATCCTGCTTACAGATCTGAACTTTACCTGTCACATTAAGAAAATTTGTCTCTGGTATTGCACTGGTCTGGGTGTAAAAAGAACTCCTGCAATGCCTATTGTGTGCCTGAAGACGTAATCATCCTTCTTGCTGATGCTATGAAGAGGCATGAATTTCCTGAAGGCCCACCTTCCCTGATGGCCAGGTGGGAGACCCACTTCACTGTGGGCTCAGGCATTTTGCTCTCGCCGCGCTCTTTCAGCTCTGGGGCCACCCCTGCATTGCAGAGAGCCAAGAGACTGAGGCACAGCTCTCCTGAAGGGACTCTGGCAGGTGACAGTAGCCCAAGGTGCTTCAAAGCATAAGATCCTTGTGGAGGAAGAAGTGAGAGACAGGCATCTATGGGCTCATTTGTGGGATTTGGGGACCCAATAATGAAGAAAGATATGATTGGTCCAAAGTGACGCTTATTAAGGGGCAGAGGAGAGGTCAGACCTGAGTCTTCTCCATGAACCAGTCAGTCACCATTTGTTTAATGAATTGTGACAGACTACATTTGGTGGTGGCCATGCTTCCAGAGGGACACCACTTAGCTGTCCTTGGGTAAACCACCGACAGTGACAATTTTCAGCACTCTGTAGTCAGTCCCTGGAATGCCATCTGTGCTTCCCAGAGAATGTTCCAGTTAAGCACCGCGTTTTTCCTGTAGCACAAAAACAGCCGCTTCCCACATGAAGACATTCCCGAATTATCCTAGAGGATGGAGCAGTGACAGGATGAGGGAGTTTAGGTGAGAAAAATCAATAAAAACACTTTTTATCTGCTTCTTGCCTTCCTTTCCTAATAAGTTAAAAAATAACCCTGGCTGCATGATATTTGAGAAAAAAAATAAATCCATGCCTTTCTTCCTTTCCTTCTCTAGCCTTTGCTCCTCACAGGGCCAGATGAAGGGAAAGTTATTGGGATTGAGGTGCTGGCACCAGGAAGATAAACGCCAAGCCCTTCCTCCCTTCGCTGCCGAGCAGGTCAAAAAATGATTGCGTCGGGTGTGAAGGATTGATGTCTGCCGTGAGTCAGTCAGAGTGTCGGGGTAAATCAAGGCTGACGTTTTTAGCATCTGGGAAAAAAAAGCAATTGCATTTTATGTCTACATTTTGCTCAGCTAATCAAGGTGCGGAAGAGACAGCCTGCCTGGGGAACTTTCCCACTTTTTATCATTTAGGTAGGGTTGGCTTTTCCTATAGAAACACGGAGCAAGTCTGTAAAGGCTTCCGTTCAGAGGAAAGAAGAAGGAAAATCCTCCTTATCAAACTTGATTTGAAGAGATGAGTTGGAAAATATGTACCATCGGCTGAGAAAGGGGACCTGGGCTGGGCTTGAACACAGGGGTTATTGGAGCGATCTTAGAAAGGAAGGAATGGTCACCTTGGCAAAGAATGTCTTCTCCCCATGGGTTTCCAGCAAGACCTGTGATATAACAGAACCACTGGGGCCGGGAGGCAGGGGGAGCAAACAAACTAGTTTGATGCTTTTGACCAAATTGGCCAGCTACTAATTGACTGACTACTAATCAGTTCTTTAATGGAAGCAACTGGCGAACTGAGTAGCACTCTTAATGCTGTTGAAGTAGCTGATACATACTGATGTGGTTCAAGATGAAGCCACAGTTAACGTGTGCGAGGGGAAAAGAAAAACAAATCTGTCGACTAGTAACACTTCTTTTAGCTTTCCACTTCCAAGGCTAATTACCAGCTTATCTAAGTGCTTTGCCTTGGTAAATGAGAATGTATTTGGATTTCAAAAGTCTTCTGTTTTGTGCTAGGGAGCAGGTTCAGCAAATATACTTTCATGTGTTACATCATAGTAATCATAATTACATTTTTTTGAGGGGAGGGGATTTAGTATATAAATTGATCATCTCATTGAATCTCCAGTGTCTCAGGAGGTGCTTATGATCTCTGTCTTATAGATGGAGAAACTGAGGCCTAGAGAGGTTGTATCAGCTCCTCATAGCTGGCAGACCTAGAGGAGTTCTTTGAACAGAGGCAGTTCTCACAGGCTCCATCCCTACCTTCTATGCATGCTGCTGTAGCTTCTAGCAAAGCAGTTTTTCTACCAACATTGAAAACGAGATTTAATGAAGACAGATTTTGTAATGACTAGACTTTCCTTTTCTTGACCCCAACAAAAGGTTGGGAACTAGCCACAGGTCTGAAAGTGTCTATTTAGGATGATGATAATAGCGAAAGTGTGCTGCTTCCATAACATATACCAGCTACCACATTAAGCTTTTTATAGGCACTTACTTATAGATACATGAGTAGAAGCCCCACATAGCCCTAAAACAGAGGACCTATTATGAACCCATATTCCAGATGTGGGCTGGAGACATTTAGAAATGTTTCCATGTATTTACAACATAAACCAGGAGGCAGTCAGGCAAATTGACATCAGAGCCCAATGCTTTGAGAGTTAGGAATGACTTTGCCAAGCTGGTGTGTGTGTCTAGTGAGGCATTAGTCCTGACAGTGTTACTCTTTGCCTTCCAGCTTGTGTGAGTGTGTGTCCTCAAATAACTATTTGGTGACATCTGATTTGAGAGAATTCTGAGTTATCTTCTAAAACTTTGAGTCCCATCGATTAGCACATATTTAGTTTAAAAAGAATATGGAAGGAGAAAATATTGTCTGAGATTTAAATCCCTGCTTCCCTCCCATGGGCTTTAGGACCCTGAGAAGCCCTTTAAGAGGGTAGTGGGGACCTTAAAGATACCTTCAAAAAGCTGAACTAAAATTGGTTTACTGATAATAAGGCATCGGAATGTAACTCACACACCAGGTTCATGGAATTATATTAGCTCAGTGAGGTAATATGGATTATTGTATCCTGATTGTTCTTTGATGAATACAGATATGGAAATGGAATATTCTTTAATAAAGGTTGTCAATTACATAGAAACTTATTAAAAATAAGAAATCTTATTTTATAGGGAAAAGAAGAAAGGTGGGGGGTGGTCCTTGGTGACAGAAAGCAAGGGCGCCCCTGATGCAAAGCTTTTTTTGTCTTATTTTCTTTGTTCCCTGTAGCTTGGCTATTTGTTGGTAATGTTAGCAAAATATCTTTCAAAATCCAAAGAGATAATTTATGTAAAGTGTTATGCAAATACTAGTTTTTTGATATTAATATTAACAGTAATAGTTATGATAATGATCTTGCTGTGGAGCAGGTGATTTCAGGTAGCAATTGTCTCAAGAACTTAATTTTCAGCATTGCATTTGCAGAGGTCAGAGCTGCTCTCCAGCAGAAGCGTCTCCCATGCCGTGTGATGGGTGTGCACACATGTACCTCCCACTGTGAGCACCACACCTGTGTGCAGCACACACGCACACATACACGCGCAGCGCGAGTGCTTCATTGTCCTCACCCCTCTGTCTGGTGTAGCTGTGCAGCACAAGCCTCTTTGTTCAGAAGTGTTTGAAAGGGTGATGAAGGATCTGGGTTGTGCTGTAGGTTTACGCCCACATTTTTGCCATTAATTAGACAAACCTCACCATCAACTCCTCTTCTGTCTCTGTGGAGGCTGAAGGGTGTGTGAGAAGCTAGATTTGAAACTTTGGCTGTTAGTCTTGGGCCTGTGCCTGCACAAGGTGGTTTGAATGTCACAGGAGTTTGTGACATCAGGCGTCTCCAGGTGGGGCCCCCAATACACACCTGAGGCCCAGAATGGATCTGACTGACTTCTTCCTTCCTAACTAGCTGTTTTGATGTGCTTTGGAGACAGCCTGAGTAACACTGTTAATTGGGCAGAGATTAACAAGTAATCAGGTCACATCTGTCTAAAAAAGAAAAAGCAGAGCTCTCTTTATTAAAGCGGAATCAAGTGCAAATTATCTATAGCAACCTAGCTCTGTACTCCTGGTTAAAGCAAGGATATCATGCAAAATAAAATTGGTACCAACTCTAGTCTTTCATTCTTATCAATCGCTACTTTGTCTCTGTAACTGCCCTTATCTTGTCTCGAAGCAAGCCTATAGCATCCATTCTTGGCTCATGAGGTTTAAGACGTCTGTCCACAGCTGCTTTGCCTGCCTCTCCCAACCAGCCCTCCTCCTGTATTTCACTCTGGTCCTGAGTCTAAGTACATGCTGACCATAGCCAGACTTAAGGTCCTTTGAGCACCCCAAGTTCACTATCAGGTCTTTGCCTTTCTCTGGAGTTCTCTACTTCTCTCTCTTCCACAAAACCCTTGTTCTCCTCTTGGTGTGGCTTGAGCACTGCTGTTCTCTCAGGCACATAAATCGGGGGCGATCCCACCTCACCACCCACATGCACAGGAGCAGCATGTGCTCTAATCTGTACTGACCTCCTTCCCATCATTGTCATTACCTCCTTGCACTGGAACTCATTATTTATTGCTCACTTTTCCAGAGACTAGGTCTCTCGTACAACATCATTCTTCAGTGTGCTGAAGAATTTGCCAGGGACCTAACACATTTCCACCACCATCTTATCTCTATCACTTAGATTGAACAGCATGGTGAAAATGCAGGGTGTATGACCACCAGAAAGCACAATGCTGACCTTCTAGGAGCTCCAGATGGTCATTTACTGGCCAGACATTGAGCTAGGAGGGGATGTGGGTGGATTCGAATTCATAATTTTCTTAACAGAAATCTCTGCAGATTCAAGGAACTAGAACAGACATTCTGGTCTAAATGGTGAGCCAAGAAAGTGCTGGTGTCTAGGTCACAGCCTGGAACAATTGGGGAGGTTTAGCATTTGACATCAGTTCAAATCCTGACCCTCCTGTTCATTAGCTGTGTGACCCTGAATCTCAGTTTCCTAACCCATAAGCTGAAAATGATGATGCTTATCCCACAGGGTGTTATGGACAATAAATGAGACAGTGTGTTTAAAGTGGCTAGCAGAACACACAATAGGTCCGTGGTGATCACATACTCTAGATGAAGAGACAGGTGGTGCTCTTTGGGGTATATCAAACCTAAACAATCATTGTGGTCATGCCTCAAATGAATTATGAGCATGGATGAAGAGAGATGAGCATCAAACTTCAGAAAGGACATTTCAGAGGAGTCCACAGCCCTTTGTAAGCTGAGCCCTACACTTCTTGGGAGTTGTGGGTGCTCAGGGAACTTACCCATGAGGTGATAGTGGAGCAGGGTGGATGGAGCTGCCCCAGGTGAGCCGTTAGTCGTCAGACAGAGCCTCTGGTGTAAAAATACAAGACTCAAATCTTTAAGAGCTGGGAGAAGGGGACAGATGATAAGTCTCTGGAAAGAACTGGGCATCAGAGACTTAGAAGAACCCAGAAGGTAACTTCATAGAAAATCAAGTGCAAAGGTTTGAAGGTTAAAATATGGGTGAAAATAAAGATGCACACTTAGGGAGCCTAGAAGCAAAATATCTGTACTGTTGGAATTTTGGTCGAAATCTCTAAGATAATAGGAAAAAACGAAGCACCATACCCTAAATTATGATATCAATTTCAGAGGTGTAGAGTGGGGAGAGGTGCACTCGTGTGTGCGTGTGGTAATCATTCTCCTTAAAGTGAAGTTCCTCACGTGTGTCTTGGATCCAATTCTTTCTTACCTCCAAATCTTTAGTTTTCTCTGGGCTCCCTTTCTGACCACAGCACTCCTAACAGTGGGCACACACCTTGTAGTATTTTCTAAGTTCAAATCAAAATCAAAGCCCTCTCTGGACTTGCTACACACGCCAACCAATTCCTTAATTCTCTACTTCCCTTCAAAGTCAAATTTCTTCAAAAAGTTGTCACATTTTCTTGTCTCTTCAATTCACTTCTCAGTCTCCTCCTTCACCCTGAAGGTTACTCAAGGTCACTGGAAACTTCATTGCACCACCCAAGGGTGACTTGCAGATCTTTTCTTCATTGTTGCCAGAGCTGCTGTGCTTTTCTCTGCTTCTCTGGCCACCCTCCGCCCACTTCCTCCTGTCCCTTTTTCCCTGGAGCCCTCCTTCCTGTGAGTGTGCTCCAGAAGGTAATGTGGGTGCCTTCTCTTCTCCCCCTCTCGCCTCCATCCCTGTAGCTCAACATGCCATCTAGATGCCGATGGCTTCCACATTTATGTCTCCAGTCCAAAATCTCCTCTGAGCTTCAGACTCGTATACTCACCTGGCTATTTGGCCCCTCTACCCTGATGTCTAACAGGCATCTCAAAAGAAACATGTAAAAAAGGAATTTTTCGTTTTCCTCACCTTTTTTTTCTCCAAATATCCTTTCTCCATATATGATGCCACCATTAATGCCATTGTTCAAGCCTAAAGCCCTCAATATATGAGCAAGTTCTGTCATATCTTTCACATTCACTTGTTTAATTAGCAGTTGTAGAAGATTCTCCTTATTTGAGGTAGCTATGTGCAATCCAGTTACTGAGAACATTGATTTGTTGAATTCTGAATCATGGCTCCTAGGAAAAATATAGGCTGAGGTTCCTGTGAGCCTCTGGTCACAAAATTGTTGCTAACTGCTTAAGGCATTTTATGTGTGTTTCTGTTTAAAGACACCTTTATTGATATATTTTGTTGACTCATTAGCATCAAACTCACAGCCAACAGCACCGTAACTCACGCTTGGACGAACTGTGTCTAACGTGTATTTTCTCTATAAGGCATATTGCAGCCTGAGGAACTAGACAGCACTTTGGCATTCTGCATGGGTCATTTTAAACGAAGAAAACACCAACAAAAACATAAAAATGCAAAATAAAAACACTAAGCAGACAGTGGAAAAGGCATTTGTTTCATACAAGAACTGAAACCAGGAGTCAGAGCATCTTCCTGTCGGATCTCAGGAAGGGACATATGTGTCAGATAATACAAACTTTCCATCTGTCTGCACAATGAATGTCCACGGGTTTTGATTTTGGGATTACATATAGTTTTGTGAGGAGGTGAATCCAAAAACATGGAATCAACATTTAATGAGGACTGACTATATCAACATTTTTGTGCCAGATACTGTGCTAGGAACTGAAGATTCACTGCTGAACCAAACACCAGCAGTCACTTCTCTCACAGAATATCCTCATTCTAACTTCTGAGTATGTTTTGAATCTATTTGCTTTTTCTCAAATTTTTCCCCCAATGGCCTCATTCTTAACACTAGCATTTCTCCCCAGGGCAGTGGCATACTAAGTGACCATTCCAATCTCTTCTAATTAGAGCCAAAGAAGTCTTTTCAAACATGAGTAGACTGCTCCTCTCTGCTTTTATCCTTTAGTGCCCTCGATTCCAATCTTCACCATGGCAACAGTCTTGTTTACATCTGCAGTCTTGCCTCCATGCATAGCCCCTTTGCTCAGGCTCCCACAACATGCACATCCTTTCAGATTCTTGTCTGCACCTTCTTTCCTGCTTCTGAGCCTTTGTATCTGCCTTTCTCTGTGCCTAGAGCACTCAGGAAACTTCTGCTCACCCTCACATTTAACATAAACTCTGTCTTCCCAGAAAAACCTTCTCTTAACATCAAGGTGACTTGCTATTCTCTACAGTTTCTTTGATAACACTCATTTTCTACGGCATATTTACTATATTTTTTTATTGTTTCCTAGTATTGACTCTTTTACTATTTTACTTTGATTCCATGAGGGTAGAGATCTTGTTAATTTTTTCACTACTCAGTCTTAGTACCTAGTTAGTGCCTCATTACAGTATGTCTGCAATCAATATTTAGTGAATAAATGAATGAGTGAGTTAGTAAGCAAATGGCTTCGAGTGTGATTAAACCCCTATATATTAACTTGTATTAGCTAAGGTCAAAAACTCAATTTTCTCTACATACAAATTTATTTGGCTGTTTCTAATCATCCCAGGCACCTTAGCTGTAGCTCCTTATCTGGATTTATACTTTATCATTTTTTTGGAGTCCAGTGCTTCATCCTTGAATGTTTAGAGCCAGATATACGTCATCGCAGCCCTTCTTCATGGAGCCAGTTTCCAGGGTACACTCTTCATGGGCCCTTGAAAGTATCCAGGATGCTCTCTTAGCTAGTCAGTGCCTCGGGAGCATTCCCCAGCCAGGCCCACATCCTTGCACTCAGCCATATAGCAATATAGTAGGCCTCTCACAGGTGAGGAAGAGCTTCCCTGGGAACCAAGTCTTCTGAGCCACTGAAACTTAAGCTGCCTGTCAGTCACTGTGGTTCAGGCCATAGAGCCTAAAATACTGCACTTCGGAAATTCCTGTATGGACTCAATACATATAAGGAAAGATTTTTTGACAGTCAGCTGAATGAAGACAAAATTGAGCTCCTTAAGGAGGTAGTAAGTATTCATTCCTGTAAGATGTCTTTGGGCTCGTGTCTGACGTGCTGGAGAGGATGATTGTGTTTGATAAGTTGAAGGTCCCAGATTTTTCAGAATGTGATCCATGCAGAGCATGACCTATAGCAGGACCATCCGTGATTGCTTACAGGGCAGTGGTGTTGAATAGCGGGCATATCCACACATAGGGCACAAACACCATGTCCTGGACTGTACTCCAGCCCTGGAGATAGATGTCCTTAAAGGTGTAGATTGGGGAACCTCAGAAGCTGGAGTATTCTAGCCTAGATAATCTCTGTTTGTGTTCTTCTGTCAGATGTTGTCTTTGTGATTCCTTAATATATATTTAACATCCATTCAACAAATGTTCACTGAAATATCAGTCACTGATCTTGGCTTTAGAGATTGTGATAACTTTTTGGTGTCAACTTGGCTCAGCTATTGTAACATTATGATTGATAAGAAATATGTATTTGGTCTTTATCCACAGTTCTTGATTCACAGTTTCCAAAACACTTGGAATTTCCAAAGTGTTGAGAGTAATAAAGACTCTTTTTGTTAGGTGAATAAGGTGATTTTTAGAGGCACCTGAGGATGAAGGGTTATTGCCAGGAGAATCAACCATACGGTTATAGGATTAGAACTTCTATTCTTATTCCTAGACTCTTCTAGGAAGAGGGGAGGGCTACAGGTTGAGTTCAGTCAATCACAGCCAGTGACATAATGAATCATGACTGTCTAATGAAGCTTCCATAACACACACACACACACACACACACACACACACACACACACACACACACACACACACACAACAAGAGGACAGGGTTCAGAGAGCTTCCAGGTTGGTGAATCTGTGGATGTGGAGGCTCAGGAAGACTGGTGTGCCTGTACCTTGCCATGTGCCTCTTTTCATTGGATTGTTCCTGAGTTATATCCTTCTATAATACGTCAGTGATCTAGTGAATAAATGCATTTTCTAAGTTCTGAGAGCTGCTCTGCAAGTTAATTTAGCCTGAGGAGGGTTTGATGGGGCCTTCCAGTCTGTACCCAGTTTGTCATAAGCACAGGTAATAACCTGGGCTTAGAATTGGCATCAGTATTGGGGTGGCAGTCTTGGGTGACTGAATCCTTTATCCCGAATCTGATGTTCTCTCTCAGTAGGTAGTTCAGAATTGATTTGCTTTATCTCACCCTGATGATTCTTAAGAATTGATTGTCGTATGAACCGCCCCCCACAACCCCCCCATGGTGCAGTTGGGTCCAAGAACACTCTATTCAATTATTTTACCCAATTAATTTGAATTAAACAGCCTAACCTGAGAATTTTTAATTTTATATACTGTACTTTTCAGTTCTATAATTTCTAGTTTTATTTGATGATATTTTACTTTATACTACAGAGCATAGATTTACAAGCCTTCTTTGCTAATTCCAGCATCTGGGTTGACTTGTTGCTAGTCTCTGTTGATGTCTTTTTCTCTTGGTTATTGAAATTTTTACATTTCTTTGAATATAACATCACATGACTGTTTTGTTGTGGACACTCCAGATTCAGTTATATACCTCTGAAGAATGTTAACTTTTTGTTTAACCAGATCATTTATTTGGTTGGATTTAAATTTAAATTCTCTTGACCAGCATCCAAGTGTAGATCTTTTATCCTTCACTCAACAATTGTTGAGCCTATCTGGCACAGCATAATTCAAGGATGAGTCACAGATTCAAGTAGAATTTTCGCACAGAATATGGGGCTCCCCAAAAGCCACATATAGATTTCCTTAACTACCCATACCCAGAGGTCGAATGTTCTTATTGGTGTGCATTGGTAGGTTAGTTTTTGGATCTGGGATGTTATTACCATTAATTTATATGGAACTTACTAAATCTTACAAAATAGGAATACCTATTTTTGGAGAGTGGGCAACACATTTATCTGCCTTTCTTATTTTTTCCAGTGGATGTAGTTGCATCAAACTGTCTTTTGCTTCTTCAGGCCAGAAAAAAAATCTGTTTTGATAACTAGTTTAAATCACCCTGTAAAATTCTGACTCATTCTTAAAGTTGTAGAAATCTCACTCCAAGCAATTTCCTTCCTGAAGATTTTAACAACCCTCCACAATCTACCTGTTTTTGTTTTTTACTCTTTAGGATTTCCAGTTATTTATTTATTTACTTTTCTGTTTATATTTTGGTCCAGAGATTACAGTTATCGGAGGGATGATTGCTATGACAGTAGTGTTTACTGGGCTACAAAAGTGACATTCTGAGAATTACTTTTAATTTTGGCCAAACATGCCCCAGTCCTTCATGAACGAGGTACATCTTGGAATAGATGGAAATGAGGTACAACATCAGGAGTCAACATTTTTGTGGGACCACCTCAGAGAGACAGAATATATTGTCTAATAACTTGCTGGCCATTTACGTAAGGACTTTTATGGGCATTAATGAATTCATAATGGTCTTTGCTCCATGTATGTTGATCATTGGGATTCTGTGACAATAGGCACAAGTATCTAAAGTTATCTGGAAGTCTTCATTGAAAAATTAAAGTAATGATATCTCTATCCTGCATGGTGATTATGAGGATTCAAGATAATAAGATATATAAAGACACCTGTCCCCTACAAGGTTCTCAACACATCTT
Organism: Solenodon paradoxus; assembly: GCA_004363575.1. Lineage (NCBI taxonomy): Eukaryota > Metazoa > Chordata > Mammalia > Eulipotyphla > Solenodontidae > Solenodon > Solenodon paradoxus. Next base: position 105,550 of record RJWH01000233.1, on the reverse strand, counting down.
CCTCCTCTTGTGTGTACATTTGGAGGTGGCCTCATTTGTTTTACAGTGCACATCTGCTCAAGAATCTTGGATAGACAAATCAGGATCACTGATGTTTAAAAAGGGTATTAGGATTTTGCTGTGTTCTGAGGTGAATTTTTATTAAAGTTTTGTTTAAAAGTAAGAGAGCCACTATCATGCAGTAGATAGAAGTGCATGGACTCTGAAGTCAGAGACTGTAGTTGGAATTCCTGCTTTGTCAATTAAACACAATATAAATTAGACTATTGTTCGTTCAGTTTTCTATCTGAAATAAGAGTAATGCAATTTACAACTCAGAGTTTTATGAAGATTGCATAAGATCCAACATTTGGTTCTAGGACCTGGTACAAGGTAGGCATCCAGTAGATATTAGCTGCTGGCGTTGTCATTGTTATTGTTTAATAAAAGTGGAGGTCAACATAAGAGCACTCATTTTTATAAGGACATTTCACTGACAAGAGGGAGGAGCCAAAGGAAGCTGTGGTGAGGGTAGGAGCAAATCCTTTTTCATAAGTGGGGAGGAAAGGTGTGCATTTTGATAATGAGACCAAACCATCCATGGGAGAGAAATTCACATGGAAAACACTTGGAGAGTTTTGCCAGTGGAGTAAGTCAGGCCCACTCTGGGTCTCTGCCTTGAGGGTTAAAGATGAGATTAAATATTTAATGTCCATTCATAATTAGGTCCTTAGGGCCCTGTGGAGCATTTCACTGACATAGTCATTTTTCTCCCTCTATTTACATTTCTAGCTCTCTGTGAAAAAGCATTGATTTTATAGCTGATGTGCCTGTGTGGGGTAGGCATTCCTAGCAAAATCAGAGTCCAGTTTCTCACCATTTGTAAGTCTAGAAGCCAGAGGCGGGTGTTACTGTCCTAGAGGATCTGTTTGCGGCCCTCAGCCAGGTCTTGGGGCTTGGAGGAGGTAGAACAGATTTTCTGCTTGTCTAGCAAGAAGATTTCTTCTAAGTTGCGTGGCACACAGGTGGCATAAGGGACAGGAGATGGGTCAGAGAGAGGAATTACACCTGGAAGATGAGACAGACAGAAAACAGCAGGGCACATTCAAAGGACTAGTGTGCTCATGCCCTTAGCAGGAGGACAAGGGACAAGGGACAGGGAAGGAGGCCTCCCTGTGCTTGTGGGATCAGCCTTCATCTGTTCCCATCTTATGTACTTTGCATGAATCATTGATTGGTTTGACTATATGTCTCTAACTCTGGGGTTTTTAGAACTACTCAAAACAACTACCTGAGATTTCATGTAAAATCAGATTCCTCTAAGAAGGTTGCCAGGTCAGAAGGTTGGAACTTGGGGTCAAAAATTGGGGGCATAGTCATGACCTTACTGTGAGTCTGTGGGTAAAATTGCCCTTTGACATCATGTCTTAGCACATTTTATAACATCCCCCTTGGTACCCACTCTCTTCAAAGTGATGGTGGATGCACAGATTCTGGGAAGCCATCTGACCTTCCCATCTCCCTCACCTCTTGTAGGCGCATTAACCAAGTTGATGACAAACTTAGTGCCCACCATGGAACTCTGTCTCCTCTTCTGTCCTATCAAAGGGCACTGCTATCTTCTTAATGAAAGCATATTGCTGAGCCCTTACCTCTGCCCACATCACCCATATACTCTTGTTGAGTCTATTCCAGGTATTTCTAAAATGTATCTGCTTTTTCAAAACTCCAGTGCCACTGATTTGATTCAGGCCCGTTCAGGCATTCCTTGCTCATGTGACAGGAGTTTCCCAATTTTTCTTATCTCTGAGCTTGCTCCCTATATCCCCACTCTTCCAACCTGAGAGATCTTTCTAAAATGTGAATCTCATCCCTTTGGACCACATTTGAGACCTCAGTGGTCCCCTGCTGTCACCCAGTTAAAATCCAAACAGCTTGGATTTTCAAATCCCAAAGTCCTGGATTGGGCCCCTGCTGACCTTCCTGAACCTCCCCTCTCATTACAGCTTGTCACCCACTAAAACCCACCCAGGACTACTGTCTTCCACTCATTTCCTAATGGTGCCTCTGCCTGAAGCCCCTTCTCTCATCTCTCCCACTCCTCTTCCCTTAGTCCATGTTTGTCCTTATCTTCCAGGTTTCAACTTAGACATGGGTTTCCCAGGGGTGCTCCCTGAATTTTCAAAATCTGGATACCTTGTCCTCGTTTGCGTATTCAATCCTGTGACTTTCCTAATCCATAGTCCTTAATCACTGTTACAAGTGCTTTTTTCTTTAAGTCTTCAAGTTTTTCTTTTATTATCATTCGTACAAGAATGACCACACCTGTTACACTGACTAATACTTCTGATGAAGAGATTAACTAAAGATCATTTCCCCAAAGAGACTGACTTAATGCGGTGGCACCAGTGTTGACATATTTGTTGCAGACTAAGATTGACCTGGATTTGCTAATCCTGACTTGACAATTATTGGAAAGTGGCACCGCCCCCTCCCTTAGAAACTCAGAAGTGCTCTTTTAATTGTTTACCTGTGCTGGTTTAGACATATAATACTTATGAATTCCAACTCTTCCATTTGTTCTAGGGGTAATTTTGTTCAAGTGAGAAAATGATCTGTTTGAAGAGAGTCAAATCTTAGAAAAAAACTGGTTTAATGTTGGTTATAATTTCAGAGTTATCTATTGGGAATCAATTGTTTCAAAAAACTAGTCTAATAAATAGGTTTTAAAATGGATCATATTAATCTTTTTTAAACTCAAGCCAGGCTAATTGCTTGCACTTATGTTGTATAACACTAAAAACTTGAGTAAAAATGTTCATCTCTTCATGAAATATATAGTTGTAGAGAGCATATTACAATTTAAGAAAACATACAGTTTAAAAAAAGTAGGTAGTGTCTGATTTAGCTAGTATTAGACTAGATTGATTTGTTATGGTACTTGATCTTGTGAAGTATAACTTTTTCTTTCTTTTTTAATTGAGGTACAATTGGCATAACATTACATTAGTTTTCTATGTGCAATATAATGGCAGGTCTGGTTTATATCTGTCACCATACAAAGCTACAGAATAATTCTTTTTCTATGATGAGATCTTTTAGGAGCTACTCTCTTTCAAATAGGCAGCACATTATCATTAGCTTTAGTTACCATGCTGTACTTTAACATCCTACAACGTGTTTATTTTACAACTGGAAGTTTATACTTTTGATCCCCCTACCACGATGATCAATTTGTCCTCTGAGATTACGCTTTTATTTTTTTTAAGAATCCACAAAGGAGTGAGATCATGCTGTATTGGGTTTTTCTCTATAAATTATTTCATTTAGCATCATACCCTCGAGTTTCACCCATGTTTTTGCAAATGGCAAGATTTAATTTTCTTCAATGGCTGAGTAATATCTCATGTGTGTATATATCATATTTTCTTTATGCATTCATTCTTCAATGGACTTTTAGTTTGTTTCCATATCTTGGCTATTGTAAATAATGGTGCAAAGGACATGAGGGCATATATATCTTTTAAAATTAGTGTTTTCTTTGGGTAAATACTCAGAAGTAAAATTGCTGGATCCTCACACTGTTTTCCGTAGTGGCTGCACTAATTTACATTCCCACCAATTATATACAAGAGTTCTCCTTTTATCCACATCCTTACCACCACTTGTATTTCCTTTTCTGTGATATCTATTCTGACAAGTGTGAGGTGATAGCTTTTTGTGGTTTTGATTTGCATTTCCATGCTGATTGGTGTTGGTATCTTTTAATATATCTGTGGGAAGGCCATTTATATATCTTCTTTGGCAAAATGTCTTTCAGATATGCCCCCTCTTTTCCTTTTTTAGGAAGGAATCAGGCAGGAATGAAAGCAAGTAGTCAGGCAGGAAGGACAATAGGAGGAAGAAAAATTTTAACTATTTAGTTAATAGCTCATTTTGATTGTTCCCCCCACTCTCTGACCTGGTCCTTGGACTTGACTTGGACTATATTGGAGCTACAGACTTAATGCCTGAGTCACCAGGGCACGTCCTTCTTATCCTTCTGCCTGTTGTTAAATTGTAATGTTTGGTTGTTTGCTATTGAATCTTATGAGTTGATTATATATTTTGAATATGAATCTCTTATCAGATATATGACATGCAGATATGTTTCCCCCATTCAGTAAGTTGTCTTTTCGTTTTGGTGGTTCCTTGGCTATGTAGCAAATACTTTGGACTTGTCTGAATTCTTTTTGTGGTATGTGTTTTGTTTTGTTTCAAAGGAAAGGTGCAGGCAGGAATGAAGGTGAGCAGAGGCAAGGAGGAGGAGTTGTTCATCTTTGGTTGTTTATCTTGGTTGCTCCCCCAGGTCCTGAGATGTAACCTAGGATCTTAAGATGTATGTGGATGCACTCAGACAGAGGTAGTAGATTTAACCACTACCCCACCAGGACATGCCTCTTCTGAATTCTTTAACAAGCTTTGGGTCTGAAGACTAAGACCATATCTGCTTTGCTCACTTTTAAATGCCCACACCCTAGCACTGTGCCTGGTATAGAACACAAGCTTGATATATACTTAGTAAGTAAGTTAATATAGGTGTGCCTGAGTGGAGTAGCAGTTAAGTCAGCCACTTCCAGACAAGCACAGTTCACATACATCCCAAGAACCTGGGTTTGCATCCTGGGTCCAGAGGTGGGGAACACCCAGTGTAAACAACTAAATAAAAACAAAATGCTTCTTCTTTCTCTCTCTTCCTTCCTACCTGCCTACTCACTGTCATTCTTGCCTGTACCTTTCCTTAAAAAAAAGTAACTAAGTGAATGTAAAGAAGAACTCAAACAAAAGCTATCTTTTGAGTGGAGAAATGTATTATTAATTTAAAGAAGAAACAAAATAATATTTCAGAAAGTCATTGCTGTGTCTCCGACCCACCGTGCACTTTTCCAGAGCCGGGGAGGAGATGGCATGGATCGCTTGCAAATGAAATCCTTGTCTGGACAGTCTGCCTCATGATATTGACTGTGTTGGTTAGCTTGTGAGGGTTCAACCTTGCAGGTGGAAAATGTATTTTGAGGTAATGTGTAGCCCTGTGTTTACTTATCTGGTAGACCTGAGAGATAGATGGCCCAGGAGAGTTAGGATCCTCAGGGGTCTAGGCTGATCCTGCCTTATCTCCAGGCAATAGAGCTCAAAAAAGGTCTGCCTGATATCCTCGCCCTGACAGTGCTCAGGAGTGTGTGCTGAACTTCAGAACAAACCTGCAGCATGGTTCCCACTGTTCCTGCATCCAAGGCTGGGCCCCCAGGCTCTGACAAGCTGCCAGTGTGGCCTCCACAATGTTTGAACACTGCCAGGGAACAGAACACAGTGGCATGTCAGTGTGGAGGACAGGCCCAGTGGGAAGATGAACTGGGACAGAAAACTTCTTATTCTATCACCTGATGTAAAATCAAGGGGACACACTTAAATCACAGGAGCTAGATTAAAGGAAATGTCCCTGGCTCTAGTGTGTACAACGGAGCAGGTCTAATGTGATAATGATATGAGGGTTTTTCTAGCACCTTCCCTCTCTAGGGCACAGGCGCTTTACTGTCTACAAAAAGGCTTCAGTTGAATGGGTTCTCCCAGGACTTCAGTTCTGGTACCATTTATTTATTTTGTGGCATTAACAATTTATTTTACTGAATGAAAAAAAATAGGTTGAGAAATGGTCTTGGCATAAACGGAGGAATAGATTGATGTGTGTATATCTGTGTGTTAAATGAAAACCTTAAGTAGTAGATGAAATAGAAGGATAGGCAATGAATCGAAGACAGTGAAAGACATAAGAACCAATTTTGTACAAATCATTACAATTCAGAGGCCCTGGGACATCAGGGCCAGTTTATACTTTGGAAACATTGACTATTTGGGAGGGGGGATTTCTCTTTTATGCACTAAGGTCCAATTGTTATTTGGTTTTCAGAAGAAAATCTTCCCTATTCTTAGACATCATCACTGGGAGAAGAAATGATAGGAACTTTGTTTCTGGGTTCCTGAAACTGAAACTAAGCAACAACAGGCTTGTCTCGACTTAGACTTCTGTGCTGTGTGATTTATAATCAATGGACACCGAGATAGGAAAAAAGTGTTGAACATTTATGATGATTTAATGAAACTGATTCCTGAAAAAAAAAAAACCCACAGCGAAACAGTAAAAGCAGGTATATGTTTAGGTATAGAGGTAAGGAAGATTATTGACAATGACTTGAGGTTGAGGTACTGTCATACAAATGAGTGGCCCATGACAAAGAGTCATTAAATACTTAGAGAGTTGTTCATCCAGATGAGAGTTTTATAGCAATTCAAATGAAGGTTGATGTTGTTATTTTTGTGACCAAGGTAGAGTAACAGAGGCTGGATTTACCAGTTTTCATGAAGCAACTAAATAATTGTATGAAGCATTAGACATTAAAGAAAAAGGACAGTGGTCCTGAGAAAGAAAAGAAATGGTATGAGTTCTATGATTATTCCAGCACACTACCAAGACAGATTTTCCAGGTCATTGCATAGGGAGAGGAAATTCAGGGACAGCTTGGTGTGTCCCCAGTAGGAGGGGACTGCTGGGAATCTGGAGATCTACAGGGAGTCCCCCTTGAGTCTTCATATGAGTACCAAATAATGCAGGAGTATAGGAAACCTAGCTGATGCTGGGAACCAATCACTCGAAAGGGTTAGAAGGAACAAATTCCAAGGTTCACACAAGACTAGGAATAGTTTCTGTTCCTACCAGAATAGAAAATTTGGGTCATGTCAGGTAGGGTAGTCAGAAGGGTCCTGTCCTAGTAAGTAGTGGGTTGAAATTAATCTTAGACTAAACATCTCTCTGTTCTGCTTAGCAAAGTTTAAAAACATGGCCAGGAAAGATCAAATCATTTCCCAGTAAATTAATGATGAAGCAGAACAAAAATGCAAGAATATGAATAGAGGTGCAAAAATATCCAGTACCCAGTGAGATAAAATTCACAATATCTGACATCCAATAAAAAATTACCAGCCATGCAAAGAAGCAAGAAAATATATGATACATAATCAGGGTGAAAGTTAATCAAAATCAACCCAAAAATGGCACAGAGGACAAATTGTTAGACAAAGACATTCCATATACTCAAGAAGGTAAAGAAGATAATCAAGCATATTAATGATGGAAAATATAAAAAAAGAACTTTTAGAGATGAAAACTGCAATTTCTGAGAATGAATGAAAAATACAGTAGTTAGGATTACTAGCAGATTAGACAATGCAGAAAAAAGGTCATTGAACATGAAAGTAGAGTAGAAGCTATCCCAAATGAAGTACACAGAAAAAAAAGGGAAAAGTGAACAGAACATCAATTAGCTGATATTAACAATATACTTCCAGTGGCTTAAGATACACACACTTGGAATCATCAAAGGGAGGAGCACAGAGTACAAAAAAAAAATGTGAAGTCACCATTACCAAACATGGTGTAAATGTGATGAAAGCTATAAAATGATAATTTCAAACTCAACAAATGCCTAAGGAACACAAAGAAACCTAAACCAAAGACCATGTGCTTAAATTTATCAACACCCAGAAATAATGAGAAAAATCGTAAGAGCAACCAAAGAAAAAAAATACTTTGTGTATGGAAGCACTGGGTTTCACGTCAGAAACAATACACGAGAAGAAAGTGGAGCAACGTTTAAAATATTAGTTGAAGACAGCTGTCAACTTAGAAATTTATACCCAGCAAAAAATGTGTATAGAGCAAAGGTTAAATAAAGATTTTTTTCATATATACAAAAGCTGAAAAAAAACTTGTTTCCAATATTCACTATAAGGCAATTATTTGGGCAGAATGAAAATGATACAATGGAACCTTAGATAAAGGAATGAGGGACATCAGTCATGGGAACTATGTTGCGAAACACAGGACTTTAAACAATTATTTTAATTTCCTTAAAAGAATTATTATTTGAAGCAATATTAGTAATAATGTTGGAGTTCATAACTTACATAGAATTCAAAGTAGGAGGACAAATTCACAAAGGCCTGGAAAGGAGAAATTATATTATAGTTTTGTACTATGTATGAAGCAGTGTAATGGTATTATATCACTTGAAGGTAGATTTGTTAAGATGTATATTATATAAACCTTAGAGCCACCACTAAAATAACACTACAAGAATTATAGCTAAAAACTCCACAAGGTAGATAGTATAGAGTTATAAAGGATACTGAACTTATTCTAAAGGAGGAGTGATATAACCATCATGATTGTGTTGATGGTTTAGTGAGTATAAGCATATTGAAATGTATATCAAACTGCACACTTTAAATATGTACTTATTATTATATAACACTTTTGCCTGAATCAAGTGGCTGAAAAAGATAAGACGGGTTTAAATACTCAACATATTTGTTGAAACATATTGTTTTTATTTATTTTTGGTACACCAGGTGAAACCAAAACCCAATATTGATTTTTAAACAGCAAATTGCTCTGTCACTCAGATTATTGTGCCAGAAACACAACTTCACAATTTTGGAGAATAAATTACAATTATAGAATTATAGAAACCACTCCACACTCCTTATTTCACATATATGGAAATGAAGATACAGATAGATAATGCAAATTAATGCAACTTCTCACCAAATATCCAAGATGATAGTAAAAAATGACTAAGAAAAAAAAAGGAAGTAAAATCCTTATTTATCTTTTTGTGAAATGTTTTGGTGAAAAAGTTTTGGGGTTATAGGCAAAACCACAGCATCACAGTGTCCTAGGCAGGGGAGAGGACAGTGCTTTGACTAAGAGGTTGGGAAATCTACTAAGAGTGGAGCAGCAATAGCGAGGCTGGGAATGGCAGCAACTGAATTATATAGTGAAATCTGAGGCAGCTGCTTGGTGCTAGTAATCATGCTCTTCTTGCATTCTTTCAGTAACCAGTGGTTTCAAAGACCTAGGGTATTAAACTTCAAAAAAAGCACATCTGGGGAATTAATCAATCTAATAAATATGGTGCAGAGGGAAGAAGTATTAAAATCTATAACTGGATGGAATTTTGAACATCTGAATAGACACTATAATTAAAGCATAGTGGATTACAATTGCTGTGGAAAAGAAGATTGGAGATTGCTTGCTCTTTGCAAAGTGGATTTACAAAGGTTGGCTTAAAATCCTTGGAGCAAAGAAAAATCTGACTTGGAAGGGAAGGGACAGGAGGGAATCAAATGAGAATATGCAACTCAAGTTAGGGCAGCCAAAGAGCAGGGAGAATTAATGTGAGCAAATGTGAATGAGAAAGGCTTTTATGAATAACCAAGAAAAAAGGAGGCAAGGGAAAAGGGAGATTGGCTGATGGATGAAGATGATTATAAGATTAAAGATGACTTTGAAGGGTGCTGAGGTGCAGCTATGTATCCCTTTGCCCCTTCTGCCAACTCTGCTTTAATAAGAGAAATGAAGAAAATAAAGTTGGACAATTAAAAGGTAATGAAGACTCTTCCAAGGGAGTATTTGATAAAAAGCAGGAAAGGAGACATGTTACAACTTTGGCTTTCCATTAAGAAATAGTCCTGCTAATGAAAACTGGAAGGCAGTTCAGGATGGGACTTGCCTTAAGCGGTGTTTAGTGTTTGTGTAGAACTTAAATAAACTCGGGAAGCTAGGAATACCCTTCTAATAAATGTCTGCCAAAACTGATGTCAAAGTTTAGCCTAATAGTGGTTTGATTTGGAGATAGAAAAAAAATCTATATAAATGTGAAGAATAAAAAATCATAGAGTTGTTAAATAGCCTGACTATTTAGATATTTAACTTATTATTCAGGTCATGTTTTAACTCTTTTAAGCACAATCAGAAAGAAATGGAGTATATGATGTAAACAGAACTAAAATGATCTGCCTTAACCTGTTTTCTTTAGTTGAGGTAACTGATTTACAAAATGGTAGAAATTTTAGGTGTGTGGGTTCACTCTTTATGAAATACATGACAGCACAGCATGTCCACCACCAGAGCTCTCACCACCCTCTAAAGGTACCCGCTGGGCCCTGCTTCCTGTTGCCGTCGTCCTGTCTCCCTTGTCCTGGCAACCTCATTTCTGCTGTCAACATCCAAGGGCAAGTTTTTGTTTTGGTTTGTCCACTCATTAGTCCATCTATGAGTGAGATTATCTCTCTCTTCTGACTCAATCACTTAGCATAATCCCATCTAGTGCCATCCTGTTGTCATAAATATAGCAAGATTTCATCTTTTTTACATAACTGAGAGCTAGTCCATTGTGTTTATATTCACATCTTTGTCCACTGACCTGTCGATGGGCACTTAGGTCGTTTCCATTTCTTGGCTATTATAAATAGTACTGACAGGAACACAGGGTTAATCTCTTTTTTTTTCTAATATAGTTGTGAAAATAAGTCCAGGCTGTTATTTTCTTGGAGCTTTAATTATCCAGTAAGCACGATCTTCCTCCACACGTTAGTGCCATTAGTGTCCTCATACTTCACTTGATATCATGGATCTAGGATTCCCACCTTCCCTTCTGCCAGGAAGCTTGAGAGTTTCCAAATGCCACTCCTCATTGGAGGAGAGCATCCTTCAGGCTAAATGCAGTCACGCTACCTGAAGAGGTAAAATACATTGCCCTTAAATACTGCTTAATAGAGGATTGATTTGGATTGATTTTCTTAAAGAATAACTGAGAGATAAAGGCTTAAAGAAACTGTAGGAGCTGACAGTTTTTTGAGTGCCAGGTACCAGGTTAAATGATTCTTATAAGAGTATAACATAATTCTCTGGCCAAGTCTTTGAAAATGGTGCAATATAATCCCATTTTGATATTGAGAAAGCAAAGGCACAAAGAGATTCTGACAGTTGCCTGGGGTCAAATAGCTAATGAAGAGTAGAGCTAATATTTAGGAGAGGGGGTGGGCATGGGGCAGGGTACAATAGAGAGGGGTTGGGACCTTCAGGAAGGGAGTAGTTCCAAAGGGCATCTTGTACAGATGCAGCTTCTGACTTTCATATCCTCTGGTAGAGATTGTTGTGGTCCCACTTTATGGTTGGATCATGTGTACCCCGAAGTCTAAAATTCTACAACTCCACTAGAGAGCTGGGTTCAAGGACAATGAATTAGAAGATGGGCGAATTTTAATGGGAATTGGGGAGGAGCTTGAGCAAGTGACTTGAGGTTGTGGTGGTGGGGGTCCCTGCAATGGGGAAAACTGAAATCTGGAGCAACTCAGGGCCTTCTCTTGGTGGCCCTACTCCCTCACTCATTCTGGCACTGAATTGTCTGCCACTTTCTAGATGAGACTTCCATAGACATAGAAAAGACTGCCATCATAAACACGTTTACCTAAAACAGACTAATGTATGGTCTTGAAGTCTCCATGCACTTGTAAACCTTTGGTCTTGCTGGAACTCAGGGAGAAAGCAAGCGATAGACACCTGTGGAAGATTTGACTGGGCTTGTGTGTCGGGGTCTGGGGACTCGGTTGAGGATGGGCTGATGGAGAGCCAGGCATGAAAGAGGGACTTGAGAGGAGGCTTATCAGGTGAGCCTGGAGGTTCATTTTTTCCCTGCTTTTGGAAGCTTAGCCAGAAGCTGCATCGGCTATCTGTTAGCTCACTGGAAGGACAGATTGATATCTGCAGCTGATCTCTTTAATCCTAAAGCTCTCATTGTCATGCAGTCGGCAAGATGCTCCCCTGAGCCCCCTGCCCTGCACATTTTTAGAACATCAGCACCACATGCTCTCCGTTGCCTACCTAGCTGTCACCGCTGTTCTCCATTGCGTACCGGGCTATGCTCCACTTAAAGACCTCTCCCCAGGGTGGCAGAAGGATGGGAACCTGTGCACTCTGCTGTTTTGTGGATGAGTTGCTCAAAAGAAACCTTATTTGACTTTATGTGGCACAATGGTGGCTGTACTTATGTCCCCTTTGCAGGTCTGGACAATGATGCTCCAGGTGGGCAGGGCTGGGAAGGTGACCTCTGGAATGGAAGATCAGAGTGTATGGGGGAGGGTGTTCAGTCAGGTTTTGAAGCTGCCTGTACTTACCAACTTCCAGAGCAGGAGTCAGTCCTGAATTCTCTGAGCAGCCTGGATGGCCCAGGAGAGCAATCTCCAAGTAACCAGGAGCGGGCAACCCAGCCAGTGTCAGACAGTTGGAGTCTAGAGATCCAGGTTAAAGCTCTTGGGTAACAGGAGTTCGAAAGCAGAGGTAAACCATGGGAGACACACACACATGATCCTGAAGATTAGGAGCAACCAGAACAGCAGACAACTTCATAGTGTGCTGGGTGATACACACTTCCAGGAAAAGCTGACATTGTCCAGGGCAGGTTCAGACATAGACAGGCAAGGGTAGTTGGTTAGAGCTGGTTATATTTACATAGTATGGGGCAGGGGGTGGGGGAGTGCATGTCTGTCTAAGGGACAGAATTAGGCAGAACCCAGGGTCAATCCTGCTGAACTTGTTAGGAAGGTCAGAAAAGAGGTCAGTCCTGGTGGCAGGCTGGGCAGGGCCTACACGGTCTAGACATGACTCAATGATCTGTTGCAGAGGTCACAGTATTGAGAGAAGAATGTGCTGGCATCTGAGGGCAGTGAATGGAGCAGTGAAAGGTCAGCACATTTCCAAGAAGGTAGACAAGGCTTAATCCAGATCAATCATAAAATACCAGGTGAATACTAAGGAAGCTCTGGCTTGGTTAAAGATTCCCTGTTGAATGAGGTGGTTTCTTCTGGGCAGCCCTGAAAAACCTGTTTGGTCCTGCTTTAAGGCTTGGTGCAGAGGCACTCGAGGATCTGAGCTGGTCAGAAAAGGCCTGTGTGTCCTGGAGGAGTGGGGTGGGGAGGCGTTCCCCTGCTCTCCTTGACATCTTGGAATCTGAATTCTGAAGGAGGTTGCAGACTTTGAGTGAGTTCTTTTGGGATGTGTATTTCTGAGACCATTTTGCATTTGATCCTGGAAAGGTGGAGATCATTCAGGAGGAGGTCATTCGGGAGGGTCACCTTCCCAGCCTGAGCCTTCTTCTTTGACATGCATGTCTTTCTGTGACAGAAGTAGTGATCCAGTCATGTGAGCCCTAAGGAAAATATCCATATGGGTTTATTGATTTATTGATTGCCTTGCCCAGTCATCTAGAAGACATGGTGCTCTGGATATAACAGTGAACTCGTTGCATGTATTCCCTACCCTACAAGCACCTTGTAGTGGAGTGGGCAGGACAGAGTGGTAACTAGCATCTGTAACGCAGTGTGGGAGATGACAGGGATAGTGGGGGTACCGGGGACCACAGACCGAGAGGTCTCAACTCTAACCTGAGGGTCAAGGAAGTCTCTAGAAGGTAATCAGTCTTGATCTCTGGAAGTCCTTATGGTGACCTCACTCCCTCACCTGTCCTGGTGTTGAATTTTCTGCTGCTTAGGGAAAGAATCCCCCTCATCCAGACATAGGCATAATCCTGTTATCATATACACTTATTTGAAATACACTAATGTGTTACCTCAAGGATCTAGGCATCTCTATAGATCTTTTATCTCTAATTGTGGAATGAAAGATTATTTCTTATTCAAAGGAATTTCAGGCTCCAGCAAATGGATCTAATGGATGGTTTTGTATGTTTAAAATAACCATGAGCAGGCAAGTATGCGACATGGAAGGTGAGCACAGGGTAAAAGACTTATCGGGCCAATTTTTTAATGTGTAGTCTAATATACCATCCAAATTAAGACACATCCAAAACTGGAAAAATATTTGCAGAGCATGTAATAGATAAAAGAATTCTTCCCTCGATGCCTAAAGACCATTTAAAAATCATTAAGGAAAAAGATAAACAGTCATGTAGAAATATGGGCAAAGGACTTGATAAGACAATGCAGTCCTGTTAATTTATAATCTTTTTACTTGCACAACTCTTGAACATGAAGAAAGCTCAGAATTGTTATGGAAAATTTACGAGAAAGTTAATCTGACACATTATAGTGATAGACATATTATTGTGTTGCATGATAATTAGGCTTAATTTGCATAAGGATGTAATTAGTATTACTTTTAGTTAGCCCAAGTTTAGTTCATTTTCTCACTTTTAAAGTTTCTTGGTGACTATAATTATTGTCAGAGATGTCAGTTTTCCCTCAGCAGCTTCATGTTTGCATGCACATGTGCACGCACACATACACACTCACAAGGAAAGTGGCAAAGATCCTTGATCAGGTTCCCATATCTGTGTTTTCTCAACTCTTTACTCCCTTCCCATGACTGAAGGATCATCTGTAGTCCCTCTTCTCTGGAGCTGATGCTCACTGAGCAACAGGGAGCATCCAGACCCTTCTCTCTCATTCCCATGTGTCCCAGGACTCTGTGCATTAAGGGAGTCATCAGTCTTTCTATGGGGAGTGCTGCAGCAGTATGTGGGGCATTTAGTGAAAGGCTACAAAGAGGTGGTGATGGTGTTCAGGCGGGTGGAGAGGATGGGACTGAAGCACAGAATACAGGACCCCAGGGTATCTGGATGAGAGAAGATGCCCAGAAGCGAAGAGAGGGGAGCAGGCAATTCCAGGCATTTTGGGTAGAAAAGAGCTGTGTAGGAAGCCTCTGAGTGCATTCACCTGACGACATCCAGGGAGTAGAGAGCAGAACCATCTCAGTTCTCTCTGACTCGAACTGTCTCCTTGGACCTCTGTCCCTCACATTCTAGAAGCAGTACCAGCTCTGGTCCCCCTAAAACAGCATGTTTTTTAGGAGCTCGAGGAAACTGTCACCTCCACACTGCACATGGCTCAGTTGATGCATGAAATTTCTTTCATGGGAGATAAAATCCTTAATTCCACAATTAAAGATAAGAGGCTTAAAATTCCCTAGGGAACTAATGCATTATTATGATGGTGTTTTTGTTAAATTGTAAAGTTAAGGGTTATGGAATCTTTTCTTTTCAATGGAAACTGTGGGAAGGTACAAGGATCAAGAGATCGAAATCAGGCATGTGACATGGGAGCGGACTACTCCGGGCCTATGCTGACTGCAGCATCCTCAAGACTCTTTTACTCCAGGAAACTGGAAACTTAAGCACAGGAGGGTTGCACGGTTGTGAAGGTCTAATTCTCCTGCTCTTGGGTTCTTCTCAGCATGGATCTTGGTGTCTGCTTTTTCTGTGAAGGCAGCTGGGAGAAAACAAATGTAGAAGACTTGTGGGTGAGGAGTCAGCTGCTCTCACCACTCAAATTGGGTTTTCTGTGACTTACAGTGTTAGCACACAGTCCCCCTCTTTTGTTTAGAGCCCGCTTATGATGTTTTGTGGTCCTATGATTACACCATGGCCAACACATTGAGTATGTATGTGTGAAGACATGCCCGTTCTATTAGTCTAGTCTATGCACTAGTTGGTAGTAACATTGTTAAATAGAAGTGACCAGAACCAAGAAACAGGAATTGGAGGGTTGAAAAGGTTAATGAGAGAGTTGTAAAGAAACTTGGTAAACTCTTAGCAAACATTGTTTCACACTGAGGTTATTCAGAAATTTGGAACCTATACGAGTCCCTGGAGGGAAAAAAGGATATTATACCCACAGATATTTTATTTATTGTCTTTTCTCCAAACAGTAAGTAATAAACAGATGAAACTACAAGGTTATAGAGTTATATTACCTTTTGGCTTTGGCCAAGTAAAACTTTAATTTTCTAGCTAGAGATAACAGACAATTCCTATTACTTTGAGGTAGGGGAGAGGCTACTCTAAAATCTTCACATAAGGGGATTTGTTTTGGATTTAGTGGCTCCTGGGGGAAAATGCACCGGGGCTAGATGATGTAGGGGAGAATGTCATAGATTAGGTGAGCTCCCTCCCAGAGGCAGACCAGTGAGTTTGATAATGATTTCTTTCTGAATTCCTGTGGTAGGTTGTCAATTATTTCTCCTCTCAGCTCTCTGTGCCCAGCACCTAACCTTACGTTAAAAGTTAATAGTTAATGTTTAATTTCCTTCTAGCATTTATACCCCACAGGATCTGGGTCAGCTGTTCCTGGCTATACAAGAAAGGACATAATGATATCTACATTTGTATAAACCAGGTTAAATTCTGTGGCAGTAACAAAAAACCCCAAGACTTCAGTGGCAAGCAATAATAGTTTATTTCTTGAATCTGAAAAAACAAGTATTCAGGAAGCTGTGTTCATCTACCCATCCTCCCATTCATCAATCCTCTTGTCAATCTACCCACTCGACCACAACAATTCATCCATCCATCCAATCATCTATACTCCCATCTCTTCAACTATTCATTCTCCCATCTACCCTCCCATCCATCCATCCATCCATCCATCCATCCATCCATCCATCCATCCATCCAGGCTTCTTTAGTCTTTTGGCCCTATCATCTCAAAATATGATTCCCAAATTCTCCACCAAAGGTAAAGAGGAAAGCTAGAGAATGTCACTGAGAATTTGTGTTGACTCTGTCTGGATCACTGGTCATTATTTTGCACATTTCAAGATAGCTTAATTTTATAATCTTCCATGTGCCAGAAAGGAAAAGATACCTGCACACTGAGAATCAATGGTGCTATTTACCAGTGCATTCCTCCCAGGTGGTGTAATTTTGATAACTAATAATGTAGACTGTCTTCTTATCCTTGTTTTTCAGAGTAGGACCCTGGGACTCAGAGAAGTCAAGTACTTGCTGTTGAGTCAACATTCAAGGCAGATCTGTTTGAGTCCCAAATTCAGGGTGTGCTTGATTTTTATTACAGGTACAGGGTGTGTTTATCATATACATTATCATCATTGATTAAGTCATTTTATTTGCATATTTATTCCCTTTTATCTCCATTACTCAGGCCCAGCCATCTCCCCTCTCATCACCTTAATTATTAAAATATGCATATATGTATAGTTTCTCTGTGTTTTTCTAAAATGTGTATTTATTTGAATGACTTTCTACCCTGAAATACTGTCTCTCAAACCTCATTAATGATTTCTGGCAAGGTTTTATAGGCATACTAAAAGGGAGAGAAAGACAATTACAATTACTAGGTACATGCAATCACTTCTGTAGTTCAGGCAGAAGTGCCCCACTTTCCTGAAGAAATTGGGCTGTGCATATGTGTTTCCTTTTTAATAATGTACCCAACTGACCAACCCTCTGCTAATCATAGTTAACCTTAGATAGGGACAGTAATGAATGTCTCAGGGCCTCGGTTTTACCATCCATGAAATGAAGCCAAGGTCAGCTTCCCTGGACCACTAAGAGGTGTCTTGATGTTTAATTGCTTTAAAAGCTAATCTGAAAAGAGACCCACCATTTCCTAGGAGGTTAAAGCTTTGTCGATATGAACTCTTATCATCCTTATTTTTCTTGTGACAGGTTTATAGCCTGTGGGACTCACTTGGTATCTGTCACTTACCATCCTCTTGATCCCTTCCTGTTATCTGCCTTATCTGTCATTGTATCTCAGGATCGGAAGAGCATACAAAACCAGGCTCATGGGGAATGGTGATGGCAAAGCTGTGCTTTCAAGACGGTAGAGATCCTGGGCTGACTTCTGCTGCAACAGGAGACATTTAAGGAGAGGTAAAAGCTGCTTTCAGCAATGACCCAGCCCTCATTATTTAATTAACCCTCACTGTGTCCCACTGTATTCAGAAATGAGAGCACTTTCCTTGGCAGAGAGGATCAGGTCTTATCTCACTCTTTCCTAGACATTGACTTCCTTGTGCAAACTTTCTAAAATAGGACTAGGATTCTCCATCACTCTTACTTGGAGCTTTTTTAAAATTACTTTTTAACTCCCTGACATGTCATGTATTTATTATTCACTGTCTCTTCCCCACCCCACCCAACAGCAGAGACACCTAGAATATAAATTTTCTGAGAGTCAGGACTGATTCAGTTCTCTGCTCAGATGGCTTTAACTACTTAGCTGGAAATGTTTATTGAGTGAATGACTTGTAGGTACTCTCTAGTCTGCCTCTGTATATCTCTGTATATCTCTGGTTGTGTATACGATAAGAAGAGAGCATCTTAAAAATTAATGTTAGCACCTTGCCTTGAAGCAGTTGTGTAGCTGTGGAGACAAGGCCAGGCTTGCCGAGATGGAACTCCATGCACCCATCATTCTCCGAGTGATTCTAATTGTATGCATGACTGTGCCGTCGCAATCCCTTGTGCAGGACTTGTGGGCAGGCTACTTTTCTTTTTCTTTCTTAAGCTGAGACTCTCTGCTCTGGCTGGCAACAGCTGTGCTATTTCACCTGAGTTGCCCAGTACCGGGCAGACAAAGCAGTCCCTCTGTTAGTGTGTGGGTATCCATGTGGTGTATTTGTCTTCTGGATGAGCTTCTTCTCAGCCTGACCCCTTAAGTCATTTTAATCTGAGATGCTCCAGCTATGCCACACATGCCATATAAATTAATATTATGATGCAAAAATCATTCCATTTCTTTAGGGATTAGCAGTGATTTACTTTTTATGGGAAAAGTTTTATTCAACTCCTAACAGTGCAACATAAAACTGTTGCAATTGTAATGAAACCTATAAACGCATGGAGGGGAGTCGCAGCTAAAATACCCCCAGGGAACATGATAAGACCTCTGAGCACAAATTGAGGAAAGCATCTTTTAGTTATTCTCAAAGGTCCTCTCAACATATTTTGGGTAATCCCAGACCAGACTCTGAACCAGTATTATTTATCACTGGTTCACAGCCTCTAATTAACATCAACATGTGAAACTGAATGTTTACAGAGGGCCTAGAAGTATCTTCCAAAAGAGAAGAACGGATTTCTAACCTCTTTGCCAAATATGGAGCAGGTGGGGTGCATCAGTCACTGGTGCTGTTGGAAACAGATGGCAAGATTACTTAAGATAATTTTAGGAGATTGTAAATAAAAGAACCCCTTCAGGAAGCGAGCTGGAGGAATTCCTCCCTTCCTCTGACCTCTTGCCATGGCTTCTGATTGGCTGAACTCTACTGGAAGTCAGTGGATAAGGGAATACCTGGATGTCGTCTCCATGGGTTGAAATTGTAGGGAGCAGAATGGAGAGTGGATCTGCATGCAGACCACAGGGGCAAAAGGGCTGCCTTTATGGGGAAGGAAAGTCTAGTTTTGTACCAGTGAGGTTGACACTCTAAAAACCCAGCAGGGCATACAGATCCAGGCAAAAACTAGGTATGTAATTTTTGCCTCCTGCCTGGTTTCCTAAATATGGCAGGGCAGGGAGGATGGGAAGGAAAAAAAAAGAAACAAAACCTTGGGAAAGTTGGATTCCAAACCTAAGGGTAAGACTCTTGATATTGCAGTCATTGGTATCACAGATTTCGCCGTTAATTAAAAATTTTACCTTCTACTTCCTTTTTTCATCTTTAGAATTCCAAAACTTTATTTTATAATTTAAGGTTAAGGTAAGAGATGTTTTGGGACCATGAATAGTCTTTATAATGTTCCTGGTATGAATCATCATTTGCTATGTCTTCATAAAATCTGTGGTCTTCTTCCCAGGCTCTCACAGGAAGATTCAGAGGGATGATAATAAACAGGAATGGGTAGGGTTGGGGCTCTCAGGATCTCTAACCTTCATGGAGAAAGTGGTTTAGAGACCACACAAGTATGGAAACCATAAACCAAAGCAAAGATTTTTCAACTTTTAATTATTTGCCACACATAGTCCATTTTGTTCTTTTCTGCTTAACTCCCCTGCATCCTCTCATCACTAACTTCTCTTTAGAATGCCATTGGACACCGGTAACTTTAGAATTCTTATTTATTTATGAAATCTGCTGATGAATGTTAAGTTAATTATGTTATTCAGTTCATGGTCCATTATCATTGGTCCATGTAGGCTTGGTCATTCAATCATTCATTTGCTGTG
The DNA here is from genome assembly GCA_004363575.1 of Solenodon paradoxus. Taxonomy (NCBI): domain Eukaryota; kingdom Metazoa; phylum Chordata; class Mammalia; order Eulipotyphla; family Solenodontidae; genus Solenodon; species Solenodon paradoxus. The sequence continues at coordinate 85,708 of RJWH01000233.1, read as the reverse complement.
TTTTACTCATTTTCTTTCTCTGATTCCACAGACAACTATTCTAATAGCTAATGTGCATTGTTTTGTTTGGATCCATTATCTTCAAATGTAAATTATTGTTTTATATAAATGTATTTTCAATTTACCTAATTTATATCGTATTATATACCAGCACCATCCATACTACTACATATTTATACACCTTATTGCTCTAACTTATTCCATAAAATGCAGTCATCCAGGAAAATAATATCATACTAATGATATTAGCTTCTTAATGGCTATGATAGCACATTTTGCCTTTTTCCCATTGGACACTCAGAGGATCTCCATGACTGATTACCATAGCCAGCAATGGTTCATTGAATATCCTTGCACAGTGTGCAAGAGTTCCTCTAATCCCATATCCTCACTAACACTGACATGAATCAGCCTTCTTATTACTCTAATTGGAGTAAAGTGCCATCTCGTTGTCATTTCAATTGATGGTCTTCTGGTAACTACTAATTTGAGCTATACCTTCATATGTTTGGCATCCATTTAGGTGTCCTCTTTCTGAATGGTCTGTTCCTGTCCTTTGATCATTTCAAACTGATGCACCTGTAGTTTTTTAATGTTGATTTGTAGAAGTTACTTCTATATTACAGATGGGTTCTTTTTAAAATTTGAGACATTGTAAATATATTCTCTTAATCTGTTATTTCTTTCTTAACTTGTGATGTCATTTGTTGAATAGAAATTAATCCAATTTTCTTGTATATCCTTTTTTCTTTTTTAATCTTTATGACTTATGCTTTGAAAATTTTCAGAAATTCTGCACATCTGCCACAGATTGCTATAGATTGTTTTTCTATAATTTTTGCTTAATTAAAAACATACCTTTTACATTTATACCTTTAATTTCAGTTTTGTTTGAGATACTAAGTAGAAATCAATTTTATTTTTGTTTTATTTTTCTCCATGTAGCAAGCTAGTTTTCCTAACCATCCTAAGCATTACTAAACAAGCATTCTTTCCACTTTGTGAATCAAATTAAACTGAACTATCATTATACTCAGTCAAACAATGCGCTTTCCCTGTCCACATTTTGTTTTTGTGACAATACCACCATGTTTTTGTTATAATTGTTTTATTACTATTTTTAATATCTAATACAGCAACTCATTTTAAACTTTTTTTCATGGTTAAGTTAAATATTTGTGGATCTTTGATTATTCATATAAGATTTTAAATTAATTTATTGATCTTCAGAATTCTAGCTGGTATTTTGAATGAGATTGTATTGAATTTATAAATTATTCTGTGGGAGAATTGATGTCTTTATGTTGTTAAAATCCTATTGATTCATTTTTTAATCTTTTTTTAACACAAACTTTATCGAAGGGATATTGCATCATAACAACATATAGGTTTAAGGTATACATCATTATAAATCAATATATGTATATAATATATTACATTTACTACCAAGAGTTTAATTCTATCCTTTTTGTCATATAGTTGACCCCTTTAACCTAATTTGCCTATTTGCCTTCTGGTAATCACTAATTTGAAAACCCTATTCATTTTTTTAAAAGGAAAGGTGCAGGCAGGAATGAAAGCAAGCAGAGCAGGCAGGCAGGAAGACAGAAGAGGAAGCATTTTAAATTATTTTATTTAAGTGTTCATCTTGGTTGTTTCCCCAACCCCCAGCCCTGGGAAGAGAACCCTGGTCCTTGGAATCATCAGTCGCTACTCCACCAGGGTATACACCTATTGAATTTTTTGGAGGATCTCATATCCTCTAAACTTGATAAATTCTCTATTTTGTCTGTATATACATAGTGACACTTTTATCTGTTTCTTGAAAAACGTTTTTTCCTCTGTATATCTTCTTTTCCTTCTCTATGGTATTGACTAGGACTTCCAGTAATAAACAGTAGGTGTGTTAAAAATGACTTTCTTTTCTGATCCTGGTTTTATAGGGAAAACATCTGAAATTCTCCACTAAGTACAATGTTGCTACAGGTTTCTGTGCTATTATCTTTAAAAAGTTAAGGAAGTTGGCGTACCCTGATGGAGTAGCAGTTTATTGCGGTTAGCCAGTGAAGTCCACTTGAATCCAGAGACCCATGGTGCAGGGTCCCAGGGTGCAGGTATGGGTCACAACCAAGATGCTCAATGAAACAGGGTAAATGAGGAGTTTCTTCCTCATCTCTCTTCCTGCCTACCTGCCTCTGCAAGCCTGCACTTCTGTTTGTACCTTTTCTTTAAAAAAATCCCCAAAACTAAAAAGTTAAGGAAATTAACTGTATTCTTGATTTGACAAAATGTTAAAAAAAAGTCATTATCGTGACTTCTGGTCAAGATGCCAACCTGGTAGGATTAAGACTCACGTCCTCCTCACCAAGCAACTAGGAATTCACCTATTGTTCAGAAACAAACACAGAGGAAAAGCAACACAGAGGCTATAGAGATGCAGCAGCAATCACAACCACAGAGGGTAGACAAAAATCCCAGGGCTCAGAGCTACACCGCAGATTCAGAATTTGGAATTTGGACTGTGGCAGAGTGGGTGGAACTGCAGGAAGAACTGGTCCTCCCAACAATCGGAAAAGCAGCAGAAAATCCACCCAGCAGGACTAGGATATAGTTGGGAAGAGGGTCTTGGCCCATGGTGGAAAGAGGAACAGTGACCAGTGGTTTGAATGGGACACCAGACAAGAAAACTACACTGGACCCCACCATAACCAGAAGGCAGATAGGGGAATTCCCTGACCCCTGCCCTCTTCTACCTACTGCCCAGAGACACAGGACCTGCCCACTGGAAATCCTGCCCTCAGGATTTAGAGAAAGAGAGTCTTCAGAGGGAGAACCATCAACACTACCCACTAATACTACCCTGTGGGTAGAGGCGAAACTGCATCCTGATTGCCGATTGTGAGCCAATAGCAAGGTGGTCATTATGGTTCAGAGCTGGGATGCTGGGGGAAGGCTCTGCACAAACTCCACCTCCATAGGTTGAACTCTTGGGTCACAACTCAGGGTCCACATAAGAACTTCAACAAATCCAATGTGGTGATGCCAAAAAATTAAAGAAATACCAATGTTCAAACCAAGATCCAGGCTTACTCAATGCAAATCAGTACCCTAAACAGTGCCATCACTGCAAGGAAACCCATATCAGAGAAGCAGAAATAGAATCCCAAAAAGAGCAAAGACAGAGAAATATATGCAAAATAATGGAGTCAATAAAAAACCTAAGGGAAAATCTGAATGCAATGGATATGTGCAAACTAGCTGAGGATAAATTCAGGGCAACACTGATAAACACGAAAATCAAGAAAACAATAGAGGAAGAAAAAGAGAACAATGAATAGGAGAAGAAATAAAACAAGATATTAAAGAAATGAAGAATATGACAGCTGAACTGAAGAATTTAATAGAGGCACTCAAGAAAAGGATGGATGAAACCTCTAATAGAATCAGTGAGCTAGAAGACAGTGCAGAGGAATGCATTCAAATAAACTAACAAAGAAATAGAATAATGAAAAGAAATGAAGACAGCATTTGAGACCTATGGGATAGCATCAAAAGAACAGTATTTTCACTGTAGGGATCCCAGAAGGAGAAGCAAGAGAAAAGAAGGCAGAAACTCTATTTAAAGATAGTAGTGGAAAACTTCCCTAACCTGAAGAATGAAGCAAACCTCCAGACTCAGGAAACTCAAATAGTCCCTAATAAAAGAAAACCAAACAGAATTGCACCTAGACACATTGTGATCAAAATGTCATCAATACAAGATAAAAGAAAAATCTTAAAAGCAGCCAGAGAAAAACAAGTCACATACAAAGGAGTCCTCATAAGATTGTCAATGGATTTCTCAACTGAAACTCTACAGGTCAGAAGGGAATGACATGATATATTCAAAGTGCTGAAATAAAAGGATTTTCAACCTAGGATACTATACCCTGTGAAATTATCACTGAGAACTGAAGGAATGTTAAAAAGCTTTTCCATTAAGCAAAAGTTAAAGTAATTCATTATCACAAGACCAGCTCTGCAAAAATACTAAAGGATGTTCTATAAAGGGTAAAGAAACCACACTTAAAAACAATTAAGACAGCAAATATAAAAAGTGGATAAGAGAAGAAGAGAGCAAAAATGTAGATAGTTAGAATGAGTGGAAGACTAATCTTTAAAATAAAAATAGGAAATAATGCTAGCTTCAGGGTAACCTCAAATTACATCTCCAAGGAAAAAGCAAAGAAGAAATAAAAAAGGGAAACCAATAAAAACATAACAGGAGGAGAAACACTGAGGAGAACATAGAGGAGAAAAACAGCAACAAATGTACTGTCTGGAACAACACATAGAAGACAAATTACAAAATGACAATAAACAGCTATCAATCAATAATTACCCTAAAGCCTAATGGACTGAACTCACCAGTCAAATGATGCAGAGTGTCTGAATGAATTAAAAAGCATTACCCAAACTTCAAGAAATTCACGTTCTTTCAAAAGGTAAAGACTCAAAGTTAATGGTTGGAAGAAAATCCTGTAGTCAAAGATAACCACAAAAAAGCAGCAATGGCCGTATTTAGACCGGGATAAAACAGATTTCCTACTAAAAAGAATCACAAAATACAGAAATGGACATTGTATAATGATTAAGGGGTCAATTCAGCCAGAAGACATAAGGTTTATCAACATATATACACCAAGTGAAAGAATATCAAGATATATTAAATTTCATTAGAACTGACAAGAGACATTGAGGAACATAGTAATACTAGGAGACTTCAAACCCCACTGACGACAAGGGACATATCAACCAGGCAGAAAACTAACAGGGAAACATAAGCTTTAAATGACCATTTGGAGCAGTTAGGTCTAATAGACATATATTGAACACTTTATTCAATGACTATAGAGTTCACTTCATTCTCAAGTGTGCATGAAACACTATCAAGGATAGATCATATATTGAGACACAAAACATGTCTCAACAAATTTACAAAGACTGAGGTCATATCAAGCATCTTCTCTGACCACAATGGCCTAAAACTGGAAATCAACCACAAAAAGAAAGCTGCAAGACCCCAAATCAATTGGAAGCTCAGCAATATGCTCCTGAAGGACTCTTGGGTAAAATAGGAAATCAAAGATGAACTTAAAAATACTTAGAGCCTAATGATACAGGAGCTACTAGAATCTATGAAAGAAGTGAAAAGAGTGAAGTTCATCACAATCCAAGCCTATCTCAAAGAAAAAGAAAATTAGTAAATAATCTAATATACATTTAAAACAGTTAGAAAAAGAAGAATAATGAAAGCCAAAAAATCACAGATGAAAGGAAATAGTTAAAACTTGAGCAGAGGTAAATGAAATAGAAAACTAAAAGACAGTTCAGAAGATCAGTGAATGCAAAAGTTGGTTCTTTGAAAAAATAAACAAAATTGACAAACCATTGGACTTGCAAAGAGAGAAAACTCCCCTAACTAGGGTAGAAGTTACAACAGATACCACAGAAATACATAACATTCTAAGAGACTACTATGAATAGCTCTATGCCAACAAAGTAGACAACCTTGAGGACATGAGCAGATTCCTAGAAAAATACAGTCTACCAAGACTGTACCTTGAAGAATTGGAAAACCTAACCAGAAAAGTCATAAGCAAAGAAATTGAAGAAGCAATTAAAAGTCTCCCTAAAAATAAAAGTCCGGAACCAGATGGCTTTTCTAATGAGTTTTACCAAACCTTCAGAAAAGAATAACAATTCTTCTCAAACTCTTCCAAAATATCGAAGAACATGGAACATTCCCAAATACTTTCTATGAGTCTATGATCACACTAAAACTAAAAACTCATAAGAGATGTTACCAAGATAGAAAATTGAAGACCAATATTATAATGAACATAGATGCAAAAATTCTCAACAAAATATTAGCAAACTGAATCCAACAATGCATCACAAAGATCATCCATCAAGACCAAGTGGGATTTATCTCAGGGATGCAAGCATGATTCAATATACATAAATCTATCAATACAATACACAATATGAAAAAAATCAAGGAGACAAACCATATGATCATATGAGGCAAAGAAAACTTTTGACAGATCCAACACTCAAGTCATGAAAAAAAGACCTACAAAAAATGGGGGTAGATAGTACACACAACATAATAAAGGCCATATATGACAAACTCACAGGTAACATCATAGTCGTGTGAAAAATTGAAAGCATTTCCTCTAAGGTCAGATATAAGGCAAGGCTGTCCACTCTCATCACTATTTAGCATAATACTGGAGGTCTAAGACACAGCAGTTAGGCAAGAAAAAGAACTAAAAGGAATCCAACTTGGAAGGAGGAAGTAAAACTGTCATTTGCAGATGACATGATTATGTATATTGAAAACCCTAAAAACTCTGTCAAAAAACTGCTAAACCTAATCAATGAATGAAGTAAAGTTCAATGCTAGATGAATGGATAAAGAACATGTGGTACATATACACAATGAAATACTACACAGCCCTTAGAAGAGATGATATCCTGTCATTTGAATCAACATGTATTGATCTAGAGGGAATTATGCTAAGTGAAATAAGTCAAAAGAAGAAAGATAGATACCAGATGACTTCACTCATAGGTGGAATGTGAGTAGACAAAACAAAGGAACATAATAAAACTAACGCTTGGACACTTGCAATAGAACTGAAGTTACTCAAGGGAGTGGGCCAATGCGAGCATACAAATGGTTGCAGATCCCACTGGAAAAAGGTAAATAACATTTGGTGATTTGGTGAAGTTTAGGGTGTGTTAACATATATCTAAGGAGTGGGAAAACTGCACATATGGGGAAACTTTACATATGAGTTTATTTTAATGTGTAAAGTAAAAGTCACTGCACATTAAGATGTTGACTTTAGTCAAATACTGCTTTTGCTTTGATTTAGTCATATTTTTATCCTTAAGTGTATAACTGTTGTGAAATATGTTTATAGACTTTTTTCCAATTCTGGAATAACCTACATGTAAGCATGTTTTTCTTATGCAAAATTAAAATGTAATAAGTAAAAATTAGTGTAATCTTCACTTTCTTACATACCTACCACCTAACTTCAATAATTATCAACTCTTGTTTTATTTATTGTTCCTTTGTTACAGTCCCCAGATTGGACTTTTGGAAGCAAATTAAAGACATTTTATTATTTCATCAGAAAATGTGTCAGTTTGTGTATCTCAAAGAAAAGATCTTTCAAACCATGTAAATTACTCTATCACAATGTGTTTATGTTTAATCACTTAGCTAAATTTTATATAGATTTTTTAATCTGCATTTCACATGATGTGGGCATGTAATTTTAATTTCTTATATTGTTTTTATTTATATTTTTAAAAGGTTTATTATTGCCTCATGAAATCAAATTGTGTTTTCTTTTTGAAAAATATTTATAATTTGAGAAATTATTAATTCTTGGAATTTTTATAGGATTTGCCTCTAAAACAATCTGAACACAGCGATTCTATATTGTTTTGAATGGGAGTCTTATCTTAAAATTTTTCTTTTTACTTTACCTACTCATGGCCTCTCTTTCTTCTTGTATTCACTCTGGCACTTCATTTCCTATTTCTTCTCAGTCTCAAAGTTGTTAGTATGTATTTGTTCACAGAGTTATAATGTGAAATCTCTGTTGAATTTATAGTTGTTTGCTATTTTGCCTTATATATGTATTTCTTTTTCTTCCATGATCAGTTTTACTAAAGGTCTCTTTCTTTGCTGATCTGTCCCAAGAACCAGCTTGAACAATGAACATTACCAAGAAATGTATCCATTTTTACTTTGTTTATATTAGCACATTTCTGCTTTTTTGTGTGTGAATATATTTTACAAATGTGAATTTTTGCATGTCAAACTTCCTGAGGTCTTGTATAGTTGAAAATGTTTTTATTATGCACTCGTATTTGAATAACAATAACATTCTTGGTCTAAAATTATTTTTCTTTCAATGCTTGAAATTCATGCACCATTATCTTTTTGAATTTTATTTTAAATTCCATTATCATCCTGCTCTTAATGTTCTTGAAAATTCCAGTGTGAGCCTGACTCTTGTTATTTAACGAGTAGTCAGTCAGTCCTTTTCCTTCCATTTGTGAATTTATAAGTGCTTTTTCTTTGCTTTAATATTGTTGTATTATAATATGAACAGATATGGATTTTTTTTTTTAATATTTTCCCCTTTTTATTTATCAACCCCATTCCTTCTGGAATAATATTATCTAGATGCCAGTATTTATGCTTATATTTTCTATATCTCTTAGTTTTTAATTTTTTCCAGAATTACATTTTCAGTCTCCTTAATCTTTTCTGCTGCTTTTAGGAGGATTTCTCTTTCTGACCTTCCAATTCACTAATTTTTTCTTTATCTCTATTCCACCCTGTTATTTTTCCTATGCATCATTTCAATTATATATATTATTTATTAATATATATTGCATCTGGTTCTTTAAAATTGTTCTTAATCTTGCCTTTACTTCTCTTTACTAATATATTCTCATAACTCTTTAAGCATAGTTATACAAATGTTATATTCCATTTGTTCAAATGGTTCTGCTTCAGATGCTGTATGATGTTCCGTTTTGTCTTTCTTTTCTAGACTTCAGTTATTTGAGCTGGAAGCTCATGCTCTTTTATAGATAACAGTTGCCAACTACTCTGTTAGGGAAGGCCAAATGTCAGGCTCTTAATAAAAAGGGAAAGCACTGAGCCCTAGGTTATAGAGCCCCAGGTATAAAAAAGGTACATTGTATTATTCCCTTTCACTGCCTTTTCCTGGAAACTCCCCTGTTTAGGACTTCTCCTTTAAGTGGAGTTTTCAACCTTGGGATTAGTCAATCTCCCTAGATCATAGTGGCCCAGGCAGGGGAGTTTAGAGGAGTGGCCCTATTCATAGGAGAGTGGGTAACAGACTGAGTCACTCACCTTTGTGCCCATGTCTTTTCCTAATGAAAAGAGCATCACCCTATAATTGGGTAGTGACCTTCCAAGGTGACCTTCCATCATCTCCTCACTTCAGTGTGCATATGCACTGACTTCATTTCACTGCCCACACCTGATCTGGGATGTAAAATGACTTATGCAGGTAAGAGGTGGGGGATGATTTTCTCAAAACAATCAGGGAGAAAGTGAAGAGCCACAGTGTATGACTCCAATCTGCTTTTCAGAATTTTTCTCAGAAAGTAATATGCTCCCCACCTACCAGTTCAAAACGTCTTTGAGTCTCCTCTTGACAGTCACATGCTTATTTATGAGTCCAAATATTCATATCTCCTTCTTGCTTTTTTGTATTCTCCCAAACTGAATTTGAGGAAGGAGTCGGCAGGTACTAGCTCATCATCCTCATCAGACCCAGAAGCCTCAGTGTTTCTCTTCAAAAACATTACTTTATGTGACTTTTACTCTGAAGAAATTTATTTTTAGTTATATCTTGAACACCTGCAAAGTCATTGGAAAAGCACTGGAATGTTCCCCAATGAGAGTAAGTTGGTGTATTAGGGTTCTCTGGAGAAACAGAATCAATAGGACATGTGAATCTACACATGAAGAGATTTAGTATGAAGAACTGGCTGTTTGGATTTTAGGGGCTGAGAAATTCCCCAGTCTGCCCTGCTCCCAGAAGAGCCAGTGTTCAAGTCCAGTCTGACTTTGAAAGTGTAAGCATCAGAGGAACTGACTTTCACTGGATGTAAATCTGGGGCAGGGCAGGAGAGAGGACAAAGCTTCTGAGCTCAAGCAGTCAGGAGGGAAGCAAAAGAGGCAAATTCTTCCTTCCTCTGCTTTTTTGTTCTATTCGGACCCTCAAGGGGCTAAACGGTGCCCACCCACATGGGGAAGGACACTGCTGAGCCCACCATCCAAATGCTAATCTCATCCAGAAAGACCCTCCCAGACACATTCAGAAGTAATATTTAATCTGGACATTCCTTGGGCAAGTCAAGGTGACACATTTTTGTCTATTTTTAATCGATTTTATTGAGGGTATATTGCATGATAAATTAACTAGGTTTAAGGTATCCATGACAGTACATTTATATCTGTCCATAGCACAGCGAGTTCACCACTATTTCTTTCTTTTTCTTCCTTACCCATCACTGTTGGAAATCATGGTGTAAGAGGTGAGGTCAGATTAAGGAAGAAAGGACAACAGCCCTGATGACAAGATTCAGAAGATCCTGACTCCCTCCTTATTCAGTCTTAATAGACTCTTAACGGACTCTCCATCATCAGGTCTCCTTGCCTGTATGTTGGGAATGAGAGTATATCCCTGTTTCCTTCCCATGGTTGGTGTACTGTTCAGTGAAATGCTATCTCTGGAAGTTAGTTTAAACAGCACCACAAGCAGGAGGAGAGAAAGCAGCACAGTTTAACATGAACCAAAGAGCATTTGAAATGATATTAACTCTCAGGTGACAGAATGTTCTTTGGCTGGGAAGGCAGTAATCCCTCCCCTGAGTGACCTCAGTGAATTTCAGACAGATCTTCAAAGCAGATGAGGCCTCCCCTGTACACAGTGGTGAAAATATTCCAAGTTCCCCCGACCTCCCTAAGCTGGGGAAGGTTGGCATCAAGGACAAAAGCTTTCAATTGCATTGAACATGGCCTGGACAGGTTCCAAGTGGGTAATTACTGTATGCTTACTTATAATTTCCCCTTCAGCTTTGGGGGGATGGCACAGCCCTTGCTTCCTGCACTGACTGGCTGCTCAGTGTCGCTAGGCATATGTTGAACAGCTGCCCCCTTCACCCACCTCAGCAGACACCACATTTCAGTAATGAAGTCAGGGCTCACATTGGGCAAGATGGTAGCACATTTCTTTGATTAGTGTGCAGGACAAATGTGGCTTCTCTTTGAAAGGAGGGAGGACATTAAACATGTTTTTTTTCTTCACTCCCATTAGGCTTGGGAGTAAAGAAAGCAGATTCTTTGAGTGAGGCTCTATTATAAATCTAATGAAGACAAATATATTCATTTTGTCATGATCAATAACCACCGTAGTAACTCTTTGATTATGAAAAATACATGCTCTTGGAAAGTGGGGTGGACAACAAAATTTCGTTGAAGGCATTGTGTTCTCTGAACATCTTATAGAATGAGAATGTGTATGGGCAGAAAGATCCTTCCAGTCTCTAGGGAGGAGACAAGCTACAGGCAATGAGGGATTTCACATGACTAAAGATGGGAGTTTCATTTTGAGTGATCTCAAATATTCTGATCATTCTGCCTTTCCCACTCCCCTTATTTGTCCTGTTACCTAATTAAGGGACTGATTTTGGTTCTAGGCACTTTTTTGAGCATTAGTTCTTTTTTCCCATGAAATAAGGATAATATTGGTATTTATCTCATAGGATTCTTGTGAGAAATCAAGGAGTTAGATCATATTTCTGGCATATGAAAATGACTCAATAAGTGTCTTTTGTTAGGCTGGCCCAGGGACAAAAGCAGCAGCGGCCATGCCCGGCAAAGGCCAAGCCCGGGGAAAAAGGTGGATGATGTCAGAATAAGGGATGCAACCCCCACACCTGGATTCACAGGGCCAATCCCAATCGCCATATGGGAAGCCAGCGAAATTCCTCTGCTTAAAGAGCCGGTACCCCTTTGTTCTGGGCGCGACTTCCAAGCCCGTGACTTCCCCAGGCCCGTTTCGCCGACTTGGGAGTTTCGCCCGGGAGCTCAAAGTCCAATAAAGCCCTGACTATTCTGCTTTCTGTCTGATTGAAATCTTCTCCTCGCGGAGCCCAGAAAAACCTTACATCTTTATCACTATTGTTGTTATTACTCATCTTTCCTCTCAGTTTAAATATCACTATTTTGAATACTACCGACTTCTGCTCCTATTCTAAAACTGGGTTAGGTGAATAGCTTTATGCTTCCATAACACCCTGTAAAGAGAACAAACATTTTTATCTGCATGGCTTTAATTTTTTTCCTATATTTTATAACTATTTTATAACCCTATTTTATAACTAAAGGAATTTAGGTGAAGAGATTCATCTAGCTTACAAGGGGGTGGAACTTAAGTGTAGATAACTTTAAAGCTCATATTCTCAATGATAATATTTATCATGTTTCGCAGTGATAATCACCGTGTGTCCAACAGCTGCACATCCTTTCCAAAGCCACCACTGACTGATGTGTGATCTCCCTCCAATATACACTGATACCCACAGTGTTCTTACTGTTCAATTCCCAGTTTCACTCCAGCGACTAACATCTTTCTCTGTGTTCCTGACTTCAAGTCTAATCTCTGTATCAAGGTCAGTTACATCCATAATGCTCTTGCCTATGATAAAATGTATTTTCAACCTTCTGACCATCTGCCATAGTGTGTGTATCAGTCAAAAGTTTTGATTACAAGTGACAGAAACTGTTTCTAATAATTTTATGCAGAAAGAGTATTCATTGGAAAGATAGCAAGGGCTCATAGAATTGGTGAGATTAGGGCTAGGCTTGGAAAATTAGAAAGAACCATGGATCCTATTACCACCACCAATAACCACCTCCTTGTTGTATGACTTCAGGATTCACAGCCCTGGAGTCCAATGGGCTGAATGTAGGGTCCAATGCCTACTTCCTAGGATGGTAAAGTGTGGGAGGAACCAGTTTGTTTGGCTTCTGTGGAAGGTGGTAGTAGAAGGGACCATGACTCACTACAGGTACCTGTGTAGGTAGAAGGACATTTCCTCACAAGCAAAGAGGATGGATGCTTGACAGCAGAAGTCTTACATTTGTCCAATGAACATTTCCATTATGATTCAGGCCACCCTGCCAACGGTGTAATTTCTCATTCCCAATTTCACAGGACCAGAGTGTCTTCTAGAACACTGCTTAGCTCCACTATCATGCCAGGTGATCTAATTGTGTGGAATGCTTTGTGTCCTTTCGATTCCTATGCTTTTCCCCTCTATTCAAGCTTGTCTGACTCCCCAGCTGAATATGGGGGTGAAAAACTGGGGGCAGAGGATGCCTTGTGGTCAGTCACAATGATCCTCTCTTATTGCAGCATGATGCGTTGGCTCTGGACAAACATGTCTCCCCCAGCTCGCTTCCCAAGTTTATTTATTTTAGGAACGTATCTAGCTGACTGGCTCAAAGTGCCTCTCTGGATGTTTCTCAAAATCTTTTTTCCTCAAAAGTCCCCCTTCTACATTCCTTGACCCCTGCAACTTCCTCTCTCTCTCTCTCGTTTAGTTTCCTTGTGTGGGAGTGCGGCCATTTTGCTAGTCTTACATGCCCTTTTATCTGCTTCAGCTCATGTCTGCCTACCTGCTTGTCCTAACACCTGCCTGTCTTGGAGAAGGAGTCCTCTCCCAGACTCACTTCTGGCCCCAGTAAGTAGTGCAAGCCCCTCTCCCCTCTTTTAGAACAATGTTCTCTCAGGTTCTGCTTTTCCTGGGCACTTGCGACCTCTCTTCCTCTCTGTGGGATCCTTTCCTTTTGCCTTTACACCAACTTGATCTATTGATTCCAAAAGAATGGTCCTCTGCTATCTCCTTGCCAAACTTCTTGAATATGTGGGATCCACCTACAGACTGGGCTTTCTCATGACAATTTCCAAATGTCTTGCAATCTGGTTTCTAGTGTCACCAAATTCTGAAGTTCCTCTCTCAAAGTTCACTGTTAACCTCTTCATTGCCAAGTGTAGCCTCCTTCATAGATTTTTATACCCTTGGTTCTATTACCAACAGTGTACTGTTAGATAAGTTAATCTTTTCTGCTTAAAATTATTTCTTTTCTATCTGGCCATCTTATTTTTCATTGAATGTTTGAATACTATTTAGCTCTTCATATGTATTTCTCTATTCTTGCTGGCTAGAGGTAAGTTCTTTGAGGCTGCAAGCTGTATGTCATAAACATACATTCGTTATTGTTTCAAGGGTATCTAAAAACACGCTGTGCACCCAACAGGTATATGACAAGTATTTTCTAAACCAAGAAGTGGTAGTGTTCAGAGCGAATTATTCATTCAGCTACTTATTTATGAACAAATGCTTCTTATATATGCCCACTGTATACAGATTCTGGTGAATCTCTCATGTAACAACTCATAAGACACATATCACTCTTGGTTTTAAAGAATATATGGTTCAGTGGGGATGCGCACATGCATAAACACACAATTAGAGTACAGAATGATAACTGAGATTGGGGGTCATGGAAATTTTCCTGGAAGAAACAATATATAAGCTAAGAATTAGCAAGGCAAAGGGATGTAGGAGGAAGTGCATGAAGACACTTGAGGTATTTTCTGAGTGTATTGCTGCAGAAGAAACAGCACATGTTCAAAGGTAGAGAGCATGACAGTTGTGAAGAACTGACTTGAAAGAAAATCAGAGCTACGGGGTACAGAAAATGAGGAGGAGTAAGCTGACAACTGGGGGATTGTGTTTAGATCAAGACAAGTTTTGATCAAACTTCTTTCCCATCCTCAATTATTTTACTAATGATTACTGTTTAATCCTTATACACTTTTGAGTGGTAGGGGCAGTTTTTTTTTTAAATAATAATTTAAAAATTCATGAGTGTCAAAGATGTAGAAATGTAAATGGGTTATATTTGTGGAGAAAGGGGACATAGGTTAAATAGGAAGACGAACAGGGAAGGGAAGAATCCCTGTTAACAGATCTGGAGAAATCAAGCTCACTGTCATGAAATTCAATGAGCACATGGCAGCTGGTATGATGTATTGTCAGTCACAGAGTTTGTCAGTAACCATCTGCCACCTGTCCCTTGGGTCTTCACTAAGTACACAGGGAAAAAAATATCAAAGTGGAGGCCCTGTAATACAGCTAAGAGAATTCTCCCCAGGAATTGTCTTCCCTAGGTGAAAGGCAGGGACCTTCTCCAAGTGCAATATGGTGGCCTGACGAAGGCTGGTGGAGGGCAGGTGAGCTGAATAAATTCCTCACCGACATGCAAAGGCCTTTCTGATTGCAAGGCTATGTCCCACTGAAGGTTAGCATCTAGGCAGGAGAATTCATGGAATCTCTCTAAGGCACAGGTGATGTTCATCAATTTCACTGACGATGCTTGCTGAAGGCTTGGAGGAGAGCAGCGAAGGTGGAGTGAAATCCCTCCTAGATACTTCAGATCAGAAAGGATGTCAGAATGAAGAGAGGTTTCCCAAGGTACAGGAAGTTAGATATGGGACTGGAGAGAAGAGACAGCTCTCAGATGACCAAAGAGCAGAAAGTTCAGAAAGTTGTCTGATAGAAAGCAAAAAATAATCTCCCATGTCTCCTTGGTGCTCAGATCTCAAGTTATGCTAAAAGAAAAGTTAAAATCCTGCCCTTAAAATATTTAAATCTAATTGTAAACCAAATTTAATTAAAGCTGCAACAAAGCCTAGCTTAATGCAGATTAGATATAAACAGATAATTGTGATACTCACCTGACAGAAGAAGGGATGCGCTACTAGAGAGGAGTAAATATACACTTTCCAAGCTCATTTTTTATACATAATTTCGCACATAGTAAAATATTATGGGACATTGGAAGAAACAAAAGCATGTGTCAGATACAAGAAAAAGAGTCAAAATAACTAGACCCTTAGATGGTCAGAATGTTGAACTTATCAAAGAACTTTAAAATGGCTATAATAAATACACTAAAGAATCTAATACAAAAGATGAACAGCATAAATGAATGCATGGAATCAAAGAGCCATGGAACCTGTAAACAAGTGTATTGCTAAAAATTATATGTATATATATGAAATGAAGAGTTAAGTTGATAAGCATTTCATTGATCTATTGCTGCATAACAAAGTGCTGTGAGTGAAGACTTTAAAGAACAACAACTTATTTTTTCTCATCGTTCTGCTGGCTAAACTCAGTTGGACAGTTCTTCTCTGGGTGTGTAGATCTGAATGTCTAAGATGACTTCTTTATCCACATATTTGGTGTCCAAATTACAGTGCTTTCTCCAGTGTCACTTGAGTTGGGGGCTGACAGGTCTTCTTTCTCTCATTCTGTGGGAACCTCTCCAAATCATTAACTTGGCTTCCTCATATAATGATGGTCTCATAATAGTTTTAAATATATTGTGCCAGGTTTTCAAGAGGAAAGAAGTGGGATCCTTACAATCACTTAAAATCTGGACTCCTAAGTCCTAGAACATCATTATGGATGCATTTTTTTGTTCAGAGCAAGTCACAAGTTAGCATGTGGAATAGCATGTACGTATAGAGAGGAAGGATTGGTGATGGCCATCATTGGGGACTAACTTACTCTTTCCTCTGGTCACAATAATTATCATCCCTCCCATGTGATACTCCACTCCTCTTTCCAAGGTCACCACAGACTGATACAATAATAGAATAACTACAATAAATAAATATTACCTTTTTTTTTAAATAAAAAGGGAAATGGAACACACAGAACACAGTGGTACAAAGCAATTCTAAAAACCAGGGGAGCTTATGTCCCCAGTATCCTCTGCTTTAAGAAGCTTGGAACATTCTATGATGAAAAAGAAAAGGGTCTGCTAGGGTCTACTCTGCTCTGGGAGACTGAGTCTCTGTACTTTTTGACCCTGTCCTCTCGGATCCAGAGACAGTCTCTGAGATAACTTTTGTTTTCCTTGGAAAGTAGTATTCTCTCTACTTTTGTATGTGTTTAAGGATCATAAAAAGTTTAAAAAATTGCATTTTTTTTACTTGAGTAAGAAAACACTCCCAAAGTAAAGAGTAGGATGTTGTTTCCTTTTGCCTAGATTTAAAGACAAAAGCAAGTTGGAGCAGCATCAGCACATGGCACAGTAGGAAGGAACTATGATACTGGAAACTGCTTGGGAACACAGAAATATTTGAAGTTACAGCTTTGAGGAGTGGAAATGGAGTTGAATGAAAAGACATGGCCTGCATACAAACAGTTGGATCATCCGAGTGAGGGACTTTATGTTCCTTTTGTGCTTCTGGCCTGCCTGTCCCCTCCTGGTGTCAACGTCTCTGTCTCTCACATGCTGGAGGCCAATTCTTCATTCAGTGAGTTAATTTTAAATGAAACGAAAACCCAAGTCATAATGTTTGGTTCACTACGCAGGCAACAGGCACTGTCTGCCTCATTAATAATTAACATGGCAGCTGGTAATGTCTTGCAGCTGGTTGACTGGTTTAATGATGCCCAAATTTGGCTTCAATCTCCTGCTCTGACCAATGCAGGGATCAGCTTTCTTCAAAGCAGCTCAGACTTGGAACAATGTAAGGATGTGGATTAACAAGAAGAAAGGAGAATACTTCTTGTATTGTGACCAGCTCAGGTGCAAGTATACTAATCATTTTGCTAAGTCAGACTCAACAGAGTATAGGACCTAGAATGTATTTGATGTCGGAAGAAACAGGATGGGACGTTAGCTATCCCAAAGGGCAATGCTAAGCCTCAGGAAGAGTGAAGGGACTACTGTTAATAGAGATAGACCCTAGCAAAAGGTCTAGGGGATCCCAGATAGTCAAGATAAAAACTAAGAATCTGTTCTCCAAAGAGGTCTCTTTGGAGTCCAGAAACGAATTTTAAATTGCAGGCCAAAGTTTTGAATCCAGATTCATATGAGCTTCCACAAGGAGATAACCTCCACAACATTGTGATTTGAATGTCAAACTTGCTCTGCTTATGTTACTGCAAAGCCCCAGGTCTGTCAAAACTAGAACTCAAAGGTGTGGGTGGGAAAAGTCTGCTTTTGCTGAAGTGGCCAGTCATGGCACTGACAGGCAGGCAGAATGAGGTGAAGATGAACATGGGCTTCCAAGTCAATAGCTGGAGCTGAAATCTTAGTCATCGTATTTGTATCAGTGTGGCTTTCGACAAGAATCTTAACCTCTTGAGATTTTTGATTTCCTCCTCTATAAAACAGAGCATTTGAAAGAGCAAATGACTCGTGCACATAATAAATAGTAGCTAATATTATTCATTGGGAGGCCTGAAATATTAGGTTTACTCTTTGTCATTTATAAAGTTTTATCATACCTCATCTCTTATTTACTTAGGGAAAACAGCCCTGTGATTGAGGTTTTATAAAATAATTTAAATAATTTTCTTAAAGGAGTATATCATCATAACATTATATAGGTTTAAGGTGTTCATCTTAGTAAATCCACATATGTTTTATTAAATTTACCACCATTTCACTTCTTCCATAACCATACAATTGATCCTTTCTACCCAATTTGCCTGCTTCCCTTCTCTTTCTGCAAACCATTCATTTGCTTTTTATTCACTATGAGTTTAATTTTGTTTGATTTAGTTTGTTTGCTTGGTTGTTCTATATATCATACATAAGCAATATCATATGATATCTGTCTTTATCTTTCTGGCTGATCTGAAACTAAGTTTAATTTTCTCCAGTTCCATCTATAATGTGAGGAAACAGACTTGGATCTGAGATGGTTAATACCTGGAAATAGCAGGATCAGAACTAAGCCAGTTCTACCCTTCAAACCTCCCCCTCACCGCACTGCCACAGCTCACCGATTTCATAGCCTCTCCTAGCCTCAACTTACTTTTTGCTCTTGCCTCCCTGGTCATCTGGACCAGCTGCCCTGGACTGCTTTGCAGGGCAGCTCAAAATTTACAACAGTGCAATTTGGCTTGCTAATAGAAGAAACCCTTTCAGTGAGAACAGAGCTCCAACCAGGGGCCAAATCTGTGCTGATGATTCGACTTTCTTTCTGCCCCTGGTTAAGATGACTATTGATATTCCAGGTTGTAAAGACCGATTGTGAGTTAAGCATGTGTTCACTTAATTTGCTTGTACCTGATGCACGTTGTGGTGGTACGCTCTGCCTGCTCTGTGACCCAGGTTACTCATTTTCAGCATTAGACATTCATTGCAAGGACAGCTGGAGTTTTAGGAGTCACACCATCTCTCTTCCCTGCCCCAGCCCCTGCTCCCACAGGCACTGAGACCTCCACAGGAAACATGCATAGCATCTCATGTGAGAATGAGTCCTTCTCTCATGCCAGAGAAGACACTGTTTCACTTGGAAGAAAGGTGTCATTTCTATCCTCCTAGAACCTTGTCAGGGTAAGAAAACGGAAGCTGTGACTTTTCAATGCCATCTGGTAAGTTAGATTGAGCATCGGCCCTTGGGTGCGTGTCTGCTGTGCTAAAGAGACCTCTCTGGGATTGAATAGCTAGAGGTCCCAGAGGTTCTTGGGGAAAGGAGGCATTTCCAGAACCTGTCTCCTTGAGGAATGTCAGGAATTAGCCACTCTCCCCCTCAACCTGCTGTCACCTTTGGATATACTGGTCCTGTGTGAGTCACACAGGTGCTCACAGCCCTAGACCACCTGCCCAGGTGCCTGGGAATGAAGTGCTTGCTCAGTTGATGAGGGAATGAGTCATCCTGGGCAGGCCATGTCAGGCATAAATCTTATTTCTTTTCATCAAATTCCGGGCAATTTTCCCTTGTTTTCCCAATAACACAAGCAGAACCCAGCTAATGGTAAGTTCCTGTAAGGAAGCACATGATAGCACCTTCCTGTCTGCCTCTTTCAGCAGGGCTAAAGCCCCTTCTCCTGCAGACAGAACTGAAGGAGGATGAGAACATGTCCCTAACCCAGGAGGAGATAACAGCATCTGCCAGGAAGGCTGGGGATGTGGCAGAGTGATCCCTTTGCATGGTCCATGTGCCCTGACTGAGGAAGGAGAATTGAGGTAGCCAGGTCAGGTCTCCTGCCCCATTACCAATCATTGGCACCTTTGGGTGACTCTGCCAGCTCCCTGTGCTTCTGTGCTCTTCCTCCAGCATGTTCACTCCTGCGGCCATCCACCTCTGTGAGGGCACACTGACACTCAGTCCTCTGCTGAGGGCCCGAGACTCCAGGGTCTGATCCCTCCTGCAGTGAGAGTGGACTTGGGGAGGCTGAACAACCTCTCCAAGAATTCCCTTTCCTGTTACGGTTAGTCTCCAGAGGGATTCTGGGTGAAAATTGGAAAGCAAGAGTGAAAGTCATAAATGTGTAGCTCAGTACATGATCTCTGGTCTAGGGCATCATCTCTGGTCTCAGTATATTGTCTCTGGTCTCAGTATATCATCTCTAGTCCAGGACCTCTTCTCTGGTGTCAGTATATCATCGCTGGTGTCAGTATATCATCTCTGGTCCAGGACATCATCTCTGGTCTCAGTATATGGTCTCTGGTCTAAGACATCATCTCTCTCAGTATATCATCTCTGGTTTAAGACATTGTCTCTAGTCTCAGTATATCATCTCTGGTCTAGGATGTCATCTCTGGTCTCTGTATATTGGCTGGTCTAGGACATTGTCTCTGGTCTAGGAAATCATGTCTGATCCAGGACATCATCTCTAGTCTCAATATATCATTTCTGGTCTAGGATAGCATCTCTGGTCTAGGACATTGTCTCTGGTCGACCAAATGCCCTATTAACATAAAGTAGCAACCAGGCCTGCATTTCCTCTCCCTTCTTCTGGATCTTCCAGTTGCCCCGAGTTTTGGCTAGATGTGTGCGGTGGCTCCATGATAAAGGGCCTTGGCTTCCGTAGGGAGGTCACCTCGCCAAGGCCAGAGGTGCCAAATGAAAACTGACATATGTTTCAGTCTCTCTGGACTGTGGGTGTCCACTTGTCCTGACCTTCTCCCACTTTCCCTACTGCCCGTATGGGGGCTTCAAGAGCCAGGTCAGCTGTTCAGGTGGACAGAGGAAACAGTCTTATCAAGAAACAGTCTTAATCAGTTCTCAGAGTTACAAAGTTACGACCCCATAATAAATGCGTTTGTCTGCCTGCCTGCCCATCTAACCATCTGTCAGCCTGCATATCTGTCTAACAACTCTCCGAATGGTTCTGCATCTTTGACTGTGCCTGGATGCTACAGATTGAAGTGGAGAAGGGAACCCCGTGAGCTCTTTAGCTGAAGCACCCTAAGACTGCAGCCTGGATTTGAGGACAGTGTGCACGCATGACTCAGCATGTGCAAACACGTTTTCCACTCTGAGAAATAGTCCCCATTCCTTCCAAATCCACACAGGAAGTAATCTTCACCGCAGGGCTAAATGACGTGATAAGACCTCTCCTGGCTACCTGTCACATGTTTCCTACTATATATGGTGTCCTCCTCATCCCTGCCACACTCCTGCACTAGAATCTTAGGGAATGTGAGCCTGTGTGGTCCTGACTCATCCTAAGCCTAGCAGGCCAAATTCTCTTCAGGAGCTAGTGGGTGGCAGACTTCAAGGAAAGGGCACAGCCAGAAATTCAGGACAGCAAACCCAGGGAGCCTCCCCTCTGATGTGGGGCAGACAGATGCAAAGGGAGAATAATTTGCTTTCTCTTACTGCAGTGTGGGAGCATCACAGACCTGTCGTTCAGTCTGAGATCAGAGGAAGTTTCCAGCAAGAAGCCAGCTTGGTCCAACTGCTTCCCTGCTCCCTGCTGATGCTGGGAGCTGGTGGGAGATGAGGCTGACACTCCTCCTCCCATCCCAGGCAGCAGTAGGGAGCTCCCTCCTACTGCCTTCACAAAAGATGGAACCAGGGAACCCTAGGGCTCAGACTCATTTGCCCTAAGTCCCTTCTCACATGACTTGTAGTGCATTTTGAGGTTTGATAGGTGGGCGGAGGACTCCTGATAACTGCTTAGCATGGAATAACAAGAGCTCCAATGAAGTTCAGTAGTGACTATTCCCCCATCCACCCCCAACTCTTAGTTATTGTTTTGCACCACCTCATTACTTCTCCTAGTTAGAGACAGAAGGGGTGAAATACCATCAAGGGGACTATTCCTTTAATGTTCCTAGCAGGTGTCTCCATTAGGTGGGTCCTCAGAGCCACATCCAGGTGTATCAAATTAGTTAAGAGGGCCAGTGGTTCATTTGCATGTGATCTGCATGTTTCCTTTCTGAGTACCTAAGTGGTGCCTTTGCTTTTCAGGCAAAGCCAAGTTTAAAATTTGTGCTGCTTCTTTGGTCTTTCTTTTTCCTTTTTTCAGTTTCCTGACCACAAGTGCATAATATCTGACTTTGCTCTCAAATCCACACAATCACATACATGGAAGAACTTGGAAGGCGAGGGAAAGCTGTGAGGGAAAGCTTGCTCTACTGCTGTGTCCTGGGGTCTGTTAATGCTGAAAGAAGACTCAGGGTAGGAATGGAATTTGGAAGTACAGGTGCCATTTCTGGAAGGATTTTCCTCATCTAAATGACCAATAATGATGAAAGTGATGTTGCTGAAGGTGATGACTGACAGAATAACCATTAGGGTCAGACACACCCTGATGCTCCCCTGTGAACATCCCAGCTCCAATATACAGTCAGGATCCACCCATGTTATCTCCACCTGAATGCAAATGCTGGTTTAACTAGTGACTCACCACCTGTGTGGAAAATCAGTAACCGGGGTCTGTAGATGCAGAGTCTTGCTTTGTAAAACTACTTTGCATTCACCTGGTTCTTCTAGAATCCTGTAGGGAGAATCCCCTCATCCTCCTTACGCCCCCACTCACCTATCCTCACTTCTTCATCCCTTCCTCCTTGCAGTCATCGGATTCAGGGGCTGTTAGGAGATTTATTTTCCTTGCCAACAGCCTGTGGGTTTAAAACACAAGCTCGTTCCTACAGCTGAGTTAAAAGAACATCTCCATCTGATTTCCTGAGGGACATGAAACAGTTTTCTCTACCTTTTCTTTTTCCTCTCTCTGCCTCTGTCTTTTCTTTCTCCTTTATCCGTCTTCCTTCCCCATTCAGCTTCCCTCCCCCCATGAAGTCCTGGCCAAGTGGAGAGGCAGTGGAGGAGGCAGCAGGGTGAATAGGGCAGTGGGGAGGAGTGCATCCACACAGGGGGAGTTGGAGTCATGTAACAATGGTGCAAAAATTCCTGTGGTTACACACTGGGTCAAACCTGCCCCACTGCAGCTGGACTGCATGCCAGGAAGCTTCCGCCAGCTTGGTTAAGGCCCTTAAAGAAGCAGGAGTGGCAGCAGCTACTGGAGCTATGAGAGATGTGTTGGAGTCAAGCGAGTCTACTGCCTGGCTGGCTGGAGGGAGGGGATGATGCTGTCTGGCTCTGCATTAAGGCCTGGAGCTGGAGGGACATGTCAGCCAGGATGCCCAGGTGTAGTGAGATTAACTGACCAGGCTTTCTGAACCAGAGTGAAGCTGGCTTTAGCGCTCACCCCAGGGAGTCTGCAAAGCCACCTCTTTGTACCTTTTGATGGGTATTTATTTCTTTTTGCTCCAGGGACCTCAAAGTGCCTCTAGATCTCACACTGTATTTAGTGGATGCTGGATGCTGTCTTCAGCCCCATCTCTTCCCTCATCATCCCCAACATTTCTAACTGAGGGTGGTTTTGCAGATGCCATATACTAGATGGAGATCTAAGAACGCATGTTTAATCTCCATGGATTCATCTCTATGGAGGTCAATTGTCAGTCCCTAGAGAGGAGTAAAAATGATTGTCAATCATATTTTATGGGCATTGGGCAAAAGGGACATTTGTAGCGTTTCTTACTGGCACAGACCCTTTCCCAGACCCTGGGGCGGCTCTACCTCTGTATTGACATAGTTCAATATTTTGGATAAATTTTTTAATTGTAACTGGTTAAGATCGAGGTTTCTTTTTTTTTAAATTATTAATTTTTTTTTATTTTTGCACATTAAAATAAACTCACATGTAAAGTTTCCCCATTGCTCATATATATATATGTCAACACACCCTGCCCTCCACCAAATCACCAAGTGTTCTTTACCATTGTCCAGTGGGTTCCACCACCATTTCTACCCACCTCCCCATCTTCTTGTCCCATTCCCTAAGGGTAACCTCAGTTTTTTTGCAAGTGTCCAAGGCTTGGTTTTGTTTCATCTGTTACTTTGTTTTGTCTATTCATGTTGCACTTATAAGTGAGCTCCTCTGGTATCTATCTTTCTTCCTTCGACTTGTTTTACTTAGCATCATCCCCTCTAGTTCCATGCATGTTGAGTCAAAGGACAGGATTTCATCTCTTCTAAGGGTAAAAGTCAAGGTTTCTTGTTACCCTAAGTTCCTCTCTGTCTCACTTCCCCTGGTATAGGGACATGATAGGATGTTGGGGGGTACTCTGGAATATAAGAAGTAGCTGAGGTGAGAGAGTTTGGTTTTAGTGGATATGCTAACACAGGCCACTGTCATTTCCACACATAGCTACTGCCAGCTGCACCAGGATAGGAATGGCTTCCAGGAATATCTGCTGTGACAACTCACCAGCTTCCACAGTTGTCATACAGGGAGCCATGTTAGGAAGGTGCGCTGTTCTTGGTACTGGATGTATGTGGTTTGTAGATGAGAAACAAGGTTGGAAATGGACATGTTAGCGACCAGTCTTTGAAAAATTCTCTCATTCTTTATAGCTCATGTGTGAAAGAAACTTGTAAGTTTCCCTTAATTTGTCAACAATCCTAAAACTTGTATGATATTGCTAATTTCAAGTTGTGGAGCTGAAAGAAATGTCTCTAAATTATCAATAATAAAAAATGCTCATCAATTATGTAGAGAAAAGATTGAATTATCTTTCTATTCTCTATAGAAACTCTTAAAACTGACATCAGAAGATGTGATTATGCTTTTAGTAATGTATGAAAAAGAAGCAATTGAGAGAATATTGGGCAATTAATGAAATTATTATTTTTTAAAAAAATTAAATTTTGATTTGGGTGATATTTGTTAGCTTTTCAAAATATGTACTTTGTTGTGATTTTTCTCATTCTAAAAAAGGATTTGTTTTTACACTTAATTTTGGACTTGTTATTTTGTATTTTTTCTAAAAGAGGAATTCTCACATAGTGTGTCAGACTTCATCAATTTTGAATCTGTCCATAAGTACTTGTCTTTGGAAATCCAGCATCCTGCTAGCTCTCCTGCCATGCAGGACAAGATGTTTCTGCTGGACTGTAAGTTATGTGCGCAGGCTCCTGGCAGCTCCTATGAATGAACACTCCCAATCTTTTGTTTAAGCTCTTATACACAGAACTAAAATCTCCTGGAGTGTTTAGTTTTACTAAGACTTTTTAAAAATATTTCCCTTTAGGGTTCAAAACTATGAGATTTGTTGAAAGATTCCTCCAAATTATCTGATTGTCTGAAAGTCAGATATTACTTAATGGTGTGCATTTGGCCAAGTCAACATATCTTTTTAGCCCCCAACCTCTTCATCTTTCGACTGGGCTAAATTATGGTGGTCCAACTCTCTCTTACAGCATTGTGGTAGGTACCAGTGAGATTAAATGAGAGGTTAAATTTGTCTGAAAGGTACAGAGTGCTTTACAAAGAGAAGGCATTATGTTTTGCTTATAAAGTCAAAGCAACCATCTTCCAAACTGAGATTTTAGATACTTAGACTGGGATTCCAAGTGAGTTGATAATTTCTGCATTTGTCTTTCTGACAATCACAACCATTTCATTTTATAGGTCTGGTACAGAAAGCTGTGACACCTTGGCTAGGACATGGGTGAGAGAGCAAGCAACTATATCTCTTAGGTGTCAGAGATTGTTAGAGGATTTGACGTATAAGAGGCTTAGTTCAACTCATTTTCAGGGGCTGCTCCTTTGAGGTGAGTTCCTTCCCTGTGTACTGAATCCTCTAATGTTTCTGATTGGCTTGAAAGTATCTTGTCTGTCCTTAGAAATGTCACCTAGCCCTTTTCAAGTGTGTTTCCAGGCAATCAAGATCAATACATCGTTTAGGTTAAGCAGATGAGATAGTGATTAACAACCCAAATGAGTGTAGCCTTTGGCTCCTAGATCAGTTCCAACATGAGGAGCTGCTGAAGTCCATTCATATCTACAAGTAGAGATGAATGACTGGGGAAGACAACATCTTGAGAGGAGTCTTAGCCTCGAGTAGTGTTTATCACAACTGGCTTCTAGTTCAGGTTTGTCAGAGGACGCAGGTTCAAACTCAGTTCCAGTTAAATACTTGCTAGGTCCCTGTTTTACCATGATGTGTACATGCTGAGCTATAAAGGATGTCCAACTTGCTCCTCTTATGGTGAGCTTATAGTACGGTACAGGAGTCAGACATAGATGCAAACACTATGTCCGTAGGGATAGGGGCTATGGACAGCAGTTCTGGTGCAAACCTTTCGCAGTAGCAAAAAGCTTCTAGTATCGAAGGAGGGGTAAATAATGCTTGAACGATTTAGTCTTCCGTTTTCTTTATTCCAGTTCCATCTTGGTCATTGTGAGCTGTTATCTACACTCCCTTTTTCTGCCCCTATATACTCTGATCGGATTATGTGTGTATGTATGCATGTGCTTGTGTGTGTTCTAGACATTGTTACTTTTACTTGCATTTGGAAATCAGAGTTCTCTTGGGATGGACTTATAAGGATAAGGGGCAGTAATGGTGATGAACCTGGGACAGTTGGCTCACTAGCAACTATTTACTTGTCCCCAAGGTCTAGAGGCCTCTGTTCATTTCCCTGCCCACCTGGCCCTACTCCAACAGTGGGCTGCATGCTGGTATGGCCCAGTTGGGCATCTCCAGAAGCTCTCTTCATTACTAATTGTATGGAAATTGTGTCCCAGTAGGTTGCTGGTTTCCCTTATGCCTGATTCAGCCGAGTTTTTGCCTTACGGTGACTCATTCCTTGTGAAACAGGGTACCAGGCACATCCTAAGAGGGGAAATCCTGAAGTTCACTGAGACAAAGGAGCACTAGAATGGACTCTAATTAAAGGAGCTAATCAATGGAAGCTCTTAGCAAGGTCCTTTCAAGTGGTATACTCTCAATAAATCCTATTCTTATTACTGGTAGTAGTAGTGATAATGCCTTTATTATTATCATCATTATCATTATTTAACACCTGTTATCTTGTCTTCTTTCTGTGAGAGAAAGTAGCCTAGTACAGTCAGTGCTCCTTGCATTTTAATGTGCATCCAAATCTCCTGAGGATCTTGTTGAGATGAAGATTTTTATTCAGAATTTCTGAGATTCTGAATTTTTAACAAGCCCTCAGATGATGCTGATATTCCTGGTCCATGGACCACAGTTTAAGCAGAAAATGCCTAGGAGACTTAGAAAGGGGTAACAGACTAAGGGGAAGGTCTTCAGAGAAGAACAGGCTTGGGGTGCATCCTGGTGGAGCAGTGATTAGGTCAGTCGCCTTCGAAGGAACTCAAGGTCACGTATTCAGGGATTCACGTCCCTGGTCCAGGAGGAAACAACCAAAATGAAATTAAAATAAAAATGAAATGTTTTTCCCTCCTCTATTAAAAAACCAGGTTTGGGAGTGTCTGGTCTCTGAGCACCTCTGAAGTCAGGAGCACAGACCCAGGAACAGTGCTGCTGGAGTCATAATCTGTTACCCAAATTTGTAATTTTTTAATTAAAAGACTAACTTGATATGGAGATAAGCAGAAAAACTGATTAAATAAAAAGGGCATAGAGCTTGTTTTGTGTCATGTCGTGAGAAGTGACTACATTCTTCCAGGTGCTAGGGAGTCTTGAAGTGACCTTTAGGTTTATGGAAACAGAGAAAGGCGAAGGTTGAGGAAATGTCTAGGACTGTGTAGTGATCCTGCATAGGCTCTTTTGTGTGATGTCTTTGTCCTTCTGGGGTCCTGCTTCCTTCCATTGGGTAGATTGTCAGCTTATTGGAGAAGATGGTCTCCAAGCAGAAATGATTCTGTTTCTGGGCAATACATTCTTAGCAGTAGTGCCAGTAGCAATATCAGGAGATTATTTAGGGTCAAACATTTCATTTAATATGCAATTTTAAGAAATAGGTGCCACTTTATTTCAAGACTCTTTTTTTTTTTTTTTTACCTTCTAACATACTTTATGTTTTGCATATTGATTTTATTCTTTGTATTTCCCAACTAGTCTTCAGGTTCCAGGCAACTATGTTCATTGCTTCCTACCCACTACAATAGGAGG
This sequence comes from Solenodon paradoxus, assembly GCA_004363575.1. NCBI lineage: Eukaryota > Metazoa > Chordata > Mammalia > Eulipotyphla > Solenodontidae > Solenodon > Solenodon paradoxus. The sequence continues at coordinate 57,819 of RJWH01000233.1, read as the reverse complement.
TGTAGGAGTTGCTCAATATGCATTTACTACACAAGTGAGTGGGTGAATGAGAAAACCAAGAATGAGAAGGTTAAGTAATTTGCCTTAGATTACCCAGATACTAAATAATGTTACCAAAATCTGAATCCAGAGTACCTGGCTCTATCTCTCAGCTGAATCCTTGGCTGAGGCCAAAGGATCTGTGGGTATCACCTGAGTCCTTGAGCATGAGTTATCCATGATCTCTCAAGGTCATAGAGGTTATTGTCTATGATCTGATGAGCCTGTCTCAGGCATCTAAGATCACCTGCGCTCCTGGATATGCCAGAGGTAGATGCTTCCGGAGAGTACTTATCCCAATATCCCAGAGTCAGCAGGACAAATCAGAGTTTTTCCATATCATCTTGACTTTATGAGCTTTCACTTAGCCATAAGCAGAAAATTTGTCTATTTATTGTTCATTTTGCCTCCCAAAGAAACCCATACAAAGTGCATGTTTGAGTTGGGGAACTGGGGGCCACAGGGGAAGCAAGCAGACAAATCTCCTAAGCTGCACAGACTCCACAGGCTGAAAGTCTTTCTCTTCCTACTAGTGACAGCACTTATGTGCTGACACTGGTCCTTCTGCTGACTGATATGCCCTGCTTTAAATTATCTGTAGGGACTCAAGATAGCCACTTTGGCAGAACAGTGTAAAACAAACTCAACTGATTTCCTAAGCTAAATTTTTGAGTCAGAATTAGCTTCTTGAAATCTCCTAACACCAGGATGAGATGCACTGTCAGAGATCAGTGACCTCTATTGAGCAAGACAGCCACATGCCACCATGCATAAGGGATCACAGAGGGATTGACACTGGGGATCCCTCCCCACTCAAGATTAGAAACTACAAGTGATATGCCTGAAACTGATGCATTCCCAAATGCTCTTGGACACACCAGTTCCAATGAGCACAAGAGCTGACATGAAACACACAGGGACAGAAATGAAGTGTCCTACACCCCGAGATAATGATAGGAAAGGAAGGAAGAAAGGAATGCTATTCTGTGACTGAAAACTGAAACAAACCATTTAGGTTATTTTTAATAGTTTATTTTGAGATGGAAGCCATGATTTATGAAAATTCACATCAAAGGATTACCTAGACTTTCATCCTGTAATCAAGACAGGCCATCTTTTAATTGATTCATTATGCATTTACAGTGACCCCAAATGAAAGGCTCAACCCTAAATGGCTTGAAAAATAAGATCTATTGTTCTTATTTGTCTCTTAGAATTAAAACCCTTCAAATTATCCTGGTGAGAAATTTTTGTTTCTGTTTCTGTGAATTTAGAGGGAGGACTTTCAAATTCTTGCAACCTATTTTAAGACAAAGTTTCTATGGCTTAACGTATAGATGAAGGCGTTAATTTTCAGGACCCTTCTCCAATGTATTGTAAATATGGAAACATGAACTAGGAAAACAATTTCTCTCAAATTTAGGATGATGGGTCGCTCATACCTTACCTTCAGCTCATGAGTTCATTTTGTAACAAAGGGTTGAGGAATTTTCTGCTTGAGGTACATATATCACAACAAGCTCCAAACCCAATGAAAGCCCAGCACCATCAGGAATAATGAATGTCCAAGCTGTTTCAGATGGTAATTTATTTCTGTTCCCAGAGTTCATCATATGATCCACTACCACTGCTCATTTTTTGGAAATAATTTCTCTAGATGTCCATGGGCTTCCAGCTCTCATCACCTGGAACAGTAAAGAATAGTCACATCACCTCACGTAATTTATCCCAGTGTCCACAAATCTTGCCAGGTCTCCATAAACAAAGCAGAATGCAGAGTGCAGAATACAATTGTTCATCAGTGCACGGGCTTTTCTCCAAGGGCAATAGAAAATGTGAACAAAGGAGAAAATTGTGGGCTTGGGACTTTTAACCAGTGGCTCTGATTTGACTCTAGCCTCTCTCTACACTAAATAGGCTTCTGGCTACAGTTAGGTTTCCCTTGTTAGTAATAAGAAAACCCCAGTGTAGATGTTCCAATGCATGTTTGCTCTAAAATCAAACTTTGTTATTCAATTCAGTGATCTTGAAAAATACTAAGTGAGGAAGTAAAGAGAGCTTGAAGCGTGTGTCAGGCCAGAAAGAGAAGTGTTTAGGCTTTGAAAAAACAGCATGTCCCACTGTCAACACCATATATGTTTCCTTCAGAGTTGCTGTTATTTGTGGTTGGTACAAAAGTTAGAGGAGACAGAAAGTCAGGAAATCATGGTGTGAGTCAGGTTAATGATATATTTTCTTGCAATTACTCTCAGATAAATACTATGTAGGAAAAGCTAAAGGAGGGAAATTACAGTGAAAAATTTACCACTAGTATCATCAAACCCAGTAAAGCAAGTCCCATGGAAGAAGCCAGTTGAAGTTGTTCTTATGTTTGGGGGAAGTAAATCAAATACAACCCAGGAATACAAGGGAAATAACTATAATCATTATTTGGAAATTTGTTCAGCAAGAACCAATCACTCACCTGGTTCCTGCCCATACAATTTCCTCTCTGATTTCAAGCCAGTTCTATGTCATCAGTAAAGAGATGCTTTGCCTGTCCCCCTCCCTTTTAAAGCCACCCTGTCTTCTCATTGCATCTTCTCCAGAAGTCAGGGGATATAAACATCATTTTCTTCAGCTGCTCTGTCTTAAACAGCTCACTGTTCTGCAGTTTTAGTTGCCTATCTCTCTGCCTTATTTGACTACATATTATACTTATCTTTGCAACTTTGTGCACAACGCCTGTTGACCACAGAGCAAGTCTTTTTGTAAATGTATTAAATGGGGAAACTTGGAAGCAAGACGAAAATCCCATTTTAAAATATTTTGTGGAAATATTTGTAATCTTTGGGCTATCTTTAATAAATTGATCCGTAGGTTAATTATTATGCACTATAATATGACTCTGGTTTGTTCTTGGTTATAAAGCTTTGCATTTAGGCAGTTTAAAAAAGTGAAAAATTTTCCTTATTTATTTTCAGTGCAGTGCCAGCAATATGTGAATTGGAATAGAACTACACTTAAGAACAATCTTCCATTTAAAAAAGTTGAACTTATAGAGGCAGAGTAGAATGGTAGTTGTCTAGGGCTTGGAAGACATGGAGAGATGTTGGTCAAAGGACACAAGCTTTCATATATAGATGGATACACTTTGGGAATCAAATGTACAGCATAGTAACTAGAGTTAACGATGCTATATTATATACTTGCAAGTTACTAAGCAAGCAAATTCTGAATGTTTTCATCACAAATATGGTAATCATGGGACATGATAGAGGTTTAACTAACCCCATTGTAATATTCATTTCTCAATATGTAAGTGTATCCAATCATCAGACTGTACACCTTAAACTTATACAATGTTTTGTGTCAATTATATCTCAATAAAGCTAGGGAAAAAAGGACTGCTCTCCCATCTAGAAGCAAACATTTTCTTTTTTCCTGGTATTTGGAAGCCTTTCTTGCATCTTGGAATGAGCCATCGCTAAATAGTAACTTTTGCTGCCAAATTCTAACTTATCCTTAGAAAAGCATTGCATTTCCTTTAGGTAAGGAATTTCTATAAAATTGTAAAAAGTTCTAAAAACTATAACAATGACCACATCTTTCCTTATAAGTGTCAGTCTGTGAGGAATTATTTGAATAATTAACGTCTACAACCAGTTGAGGCAGGGGGATTTGTCTTGCACCCAATTATCTAGGAATGTGTCCAAGCTGTTTTCTCTTGAAGGAAGCCCTGTCCTTGGTTGTCTAGAAGTGTTAAGGCCCTGGGCTCAGGAAGCGTTCACATCTCCTTCAGTGAAGGTCAGTAGCTTTTCCCATCATTTCTGTCTTTAAGTACCCTAAAGCCCCTTTCCTCCTTTTGCTTCAGGTGCCCTAGAAGAAATGAAACACAACGCTCCATCTTACCCCTCTTGACAGAGTAGACCTTCTGTCTTCTGCTGCACATGTCTCTGAAATTAAGGGATTATAAATGTTCCTCTAAGAGGCAGCTGCTGTGTTGCTATTATGGGTGGCAAATTAATTTCTTATCTAGTGGTGAACTATCCTTTTCCCCATGTGTCAGGTCTCAGAAAGCGCCTATAATTCTCCAGACTGCTGTGCTGTTAAGTTACCTTTGCCTTTGCCTTTCTTCTTTGATTTCCATTTTTTCTGTTTCTTCCTAGATTTTGGGGTTGAGCTTGAATAGAAGGTTTTCTTGGGTGTTTTAGGGGCCATAATAATAGGGGTTGTCAGAGATCCCTAGTTCATATTCCATTAGCCCCACATCTCTCTTATCCCCACTCTATAAGAAAGTGTTTTTATAAAATATCTTCTTGAACGCATTTTTCAAATACCTATTTTCATGAGATGGATGTGTACTAAAAGGCTTAGCTTTGTGGCGCCTGCTTGTTCTACACAGTAGGAGTCTCCCTCCCTTCTGAGTGGATGTGGCAGACTCCCAGACTTTGCAGCCTTGGTCTGTAAGGGTCTCTGTCCAGTGTCAGGAAGATGTAAGTGGCAGAAGCTATACAAGGGTAAAAACAAGAGGTAATAAATCTGTAGCAGGTGTTCTTTCTACAGGAGACAAGGAAATGCAATTCAATTATTTTATCGCATTTTACGCCCTTCAGGATCCAGATCTTCTTTGTCACCCTAAGAATTTTGCTACATATTCTACCTCATATGATTTTCAAAACAGCCCTTTAAAGTAGACAAGTCTGTTAATAATATCCATTTTTTACTCTTCAGCCTGCTTTTACTTTTTATAATTATACGTCACATCAAAATCAAGTGAGCCCTGAGCTAACTTTTGCCATTCTGCTCCACAGGTGGGAAAACTGAAACATGAGGACATGAAGCTCTCACATCTAACTTCACTTGTCTAAGCTCCAGGGATGGAAGTTAAAAGATTTCGGGTCTCAAATCCACGCTTTCCAAACATGCTCTAAAAAGTGAACATTTTTTATTTTGAAGTACAAGTAGATTCACACGTACCTGTGAGAAACGATAGAGATATAATGTGCCCTTTACCCAGCTTCCTCAGAGGTATCATTGTCCCCAATTGCAGTGAACCTCCCAGCTGGGATATGGCCATTCACTGCACCAAAATGCACAAACTTCCATCCCCACAAAGATCTTATTGTCTCCTGTCTCACTCTTCTTTATCAGCTGCCAATCACTGATTCATTCTTCGTTTTTTAAATTTTGTGATTTCATGAATATTATATAAACAAAATCATCTAGTATGAAACTTTGGGACTTGGCTTTTACAGTCAGCATTGTTCTTTAAACATCCATTCAGGTGAATGTTTGTATCAATGATTTGTTCCTTTTTGTGGCTGAGTCTCATTCCATGGTGTGAAGGCACCACTGAAGGACACCTAGGTTGTTTCTGGTGTGGAATATCGTAAATAAAGTAGCTACAAATACCCATGTCAAGGTTTGTGTGAGCATGGTTTTCACCTTGCTGGGATGATGCCCACGAATATGATTTCTGTTTTGTGCAGTCGTTACATGTCTAGTTTTTTTTTTTTTTTTTTTTTTTTGAGGGAAGTACCAAACAGTTTTCCAGAGTGGAGTACCATTTATATTACCATCAGTGATTTATGAGAAAGCCAGTTTTCCACATCCCATCAGCCATCGGTGGTATTGTCACTATGTTTAATTTTAGTCATTCCAATAGATGTGTAATGACTTCATCGTGGTTTTAAATAAGGAGTTTTCTAATGGCTAATGATGTTGGACATCTTTTCATGTGCTTATTTGCCATCTGTATATCTGTTTTAATTAAACGCTTTTGTCCATTATCTAATTGCTTTTATATTTTACTGTTGAGTTGAGAGTTTCTTATATAGTCTAGATATTTTCTCTTCACTGGATATGCGGTTTGCACACATTTTATCCCAGTCTATAGTTTCTCTTTTCATCCTCTTAACAAGATCATTTGTACAGCATAATTAACAAATTTTGATGAAATACAACTTACCAAGTTTTCTCTTTTTGTATCATGTTTTCTATCAGGTCAAAGAGCTCTTTGCCTAGTCCTAGATTCTGACATATTCTTAGGTTGTTTTCTGAAAGATTTATAGTTCTGCATTTTATACATAAATCTATAATTTATTTTGAGTTGATTTTTGTAGAAGATGGAGACATAGGTGAAGACTTTTTTTTTTTTCAGTGCCAATGGATATGCAATTAATCCAGTATCACTTGAATTGCTTTTATAGCCACCAAAAATGTTGGACATGTTTTTGTTGGTCTATAACTGCATCTTCTATTCCATTGATCTGTCTGTTCCTCTACTAATACCACAGTTTTTATTACTGTGTTAAAAACAAAGTAAGTAGAATGATCCCTTCCACTTATTCAAAATTGTTTTAAACTATTTTTTACGTATTTTTCCATGTGAATTTCACAGTAATCTTATCTGTATTATATAAAACTTTCTGGAATTTTGTTAGAAAAAGTATTAAGCTTGTGTATCAATTTGGAAAGAATTGTCATTTTTTACAATGTTGAGTCTTCCATTTATTTAGATCTTTGATTTCTTCCATCAGTATTTTGCAAATTGTGACTTATAAATCTTGTACATGTTTTGTTAGACTTTTTGAATGATTACAAATGGTATTGTGTTTTTAAGTTTTGTATCCATATGTTCATTGCTAATATATAGAAATAAAATTTAATTTTCTGTTTATCTGTATTTCAAAATTTGTTTAAAACATTGTTTTTGTATATTCCTTGGAATTTTCTATAAAGACATTAATGTCACCTACTAACTACAAATAGTTCTAATTCTTTCTTTCAAAAGTATGTTTCATTTATTTGCTTTGCCATATTAGCCTCACTTAAATTTCTAGAAAATAGAAGAAGGAGAAACACTTCTCAATTCATTTTAAAACCTAGTATTTACCTTGATACCAAACTAGACAAAGGCCAGGCAAAAAAGAAAAGAGACATGTATCATTCATGCATCTATCTTTAAGAAATTATTAGCAAATAAAATTTAGTGATATATGAAAAATCATATACTGTGACATAATAGCATTTATTCTAGGGATGCAGATTTTGTTCAATATTAAATATTAATCAATAATGCCATATTTCTGCTGTTGTGTTTTTTGTCCTTCCTGACATTCCAATTTTTGAAAATCATTTCTTTTGTGTTTTGAAAATCCCTTTAGCCATTATTTTTAGGATAGATGTGGTTATGACAAATCTTTAGGTTCATTTCTTCTTAAGATGCCATTACTTCCCCTTCATTTCTGAAGATTTTTACTGGCTATAGGATTATGTTGACAGTTCTGTTCCTTCAACCCTTGTGCTACTTCCTTCTCATCTCAATTACTTCTGAGGCGATATAAACTATAAGTCTAATTGTTTTTCTGCCTACAGGTGGGGTGGTATTCTCTGACTAAATTTTAAAAATTACTTCTTAGTTTGACTATGACATATCTTGTTCTTGATATTTATTATGTTTATAATTTTGGAATTAGATTCTTTTTTATCATGACATTTTGTATATAATACATATGTATATATGGCATAATATGTGTATATGTATACACATACATGTATGTTACATAAAATCAGCCATTTTGACCATTCTTAGGTGCAAAATTCAGTGAAATCAATTCCATACACAATGTTGTACAAACATATTCATCTGTTTCCAAAACTTTTTCCTCAGATTCTGTATTCATTTAGTAATAACTCCCCCTTTCCCTCTCAACCCTTCTCCCTAGCCTCTGGTAGCCTCTTTCTGTCTCTGAATTTGTCTATTCTATATAGTTTGGTAAGTAGAATCATGCAATAGTTGCCCTTTCATGTCTAATTTAATTCACTTACAACCATGTTTAAAGTCTCATCCAAGCTATTTTGTAGATTATTCATTTATTTGGCTGTGTAATATTCCATCATATAGATTTTCTGCATTTTTTAAAATCCACTCATCTTGCTAGACACTTGGGTTGTTTCCACCTTTTGATTATTATGAATAATGTTGCAGTGGACATTGGTGTATACATATCTGCTTGAGTTTTGCTTTCAATTCTTTTGGTATATTCTAGCAGTATAATTGCTAGGTAACTTGATGTTTAACTTTTTAAGAAACTACCAAACTATTTTACACAGTGACTACACGATTTGTATTTCCATAGGCAATATATGATGCTTTTAATTCCTCAACCTCCTCGCCAACACTATTTTCAATTTTTCTAAACTAAAGACATTCTAGCAGGTATGATGTAGATATCATTGTGGTTTTGATTTGTGTTTTACTCATGACTAGTGATGTTGGGCATCTTTTTATCTGTATATTGACAATTTGTACATCTTCTTAGGAGATATCTATTCAAATATGTTGCCTAATTTTACAATTAGGTTGATTGTCTTTTTTTGTTTTTGCATTGAAGAGCTTTTTATATATTCTGGATATAAAATTTTTATCAGATATATGACTTGCCAATATTTTCTCTCACTCTCTAAAATGGCAATTATTCATATTTTAAAAAGAATGTCTTTTTAAAGAAGTTTTATATTCCCAGAAAAATCAGTAGAAGGTACAGAGAGTTTCCATATACTTACAACCCCATGCATGCGCAGCCTTCCTCATTATCAAACTCTCCCACTGGAGCAGTACATTTGTTAAAGCTGTTTACCCTACATTAGCACATCATTATATCCAAAGTTCATGGTTTACATTAGGGTTCTCTCTTGGAGATGTATATTCTATGGGTTTGGACAAATATGGAGAAAATATATCCACCATTACAGTGGCATACAGAGTAGTTTCACTGCCCTGCCAAATCCTCTGTACTCTGCCTACCAGTCTCTCTCTTCCTGATCCCTTGTTATCTACAAATATTTTTTATTTTCTTTATAGCTTTTCCCAACAGAATGTCATATAGTTGGAATTTTACAGTATATCACTTTTTCACTTAGTGCAATATGCATTTAATTTTCTCTATGGCTTGATAACCCATTGTTTTTAGCATAAAAACATTCCATTGTTTGGATGTACTGCAGTTTATTTATTTCACCTAGTGAAGGACAACTTGGTTGCTTCCAAGTATTGGCAATTTTGAATAAAGTTGTTATATTGTGTGTATGCGTTTTTGTGCACATTTTCCAACTCCTTTGATAGTTAATTGGGAGCCTACTTGATGGACTATATGGTATGAATGTATTTAGTTTTATAAGAACTTATAAATGGTATATCCAAGGTGGGCAGCAGTGAAGAATGAGAGTTGCTGTTGCTCCATGTTCTTGTCAGTATTTGGTGTTGTCAGTGTGTTGAGTTTTGGTCATTTTAATAGATTTGTAGTGGTATCTCGTTTTAGTTTTATTTCCCAGATGATACACGATTTAGAGCATCTTTTAATATACTTGCCATCTGCATATCTTCTTTGGTGAGGTATTATTATTAATGTCTTTAACCCATTTTTTAATTGGGTTGTTTAGTTTCTTATGGTTGACTTTTATGAGTTCTTTGTACATATTGGATAACAGTTCTTTATCAGATGTTTCTTTTGAAAATATTTTCTTCCAGTCTGTGACTTGTCTTTTCATTATCTTGGAAGTTTCTTTGTAGACCATATATTTTTAATTTTAATTAAGTCCAGTTTATCAATCATTTCTTATACAGATTATACCTGTGGTGTTATATCTAAAATGTCATTGATAAACCCCAAGTCATTTACGTTTTCTCCTTTGTTATCTTCTATGAGTTTCGTAGTTTTGATTTTTACATTATTTCTGCGATTCATTTTGAGAAAAATTTTATGAAGGTTGTAAGGTCTATATCTAGGTTCATATAAGCATATATACACACATATATATGTGTGTGTGTGTGTGTGTCCTGTCATTTCAGCACTTTTTGTTTTAAAGACTATTCTTTTCCATTATTTTGCTCTGCACTTTTGCTAATGATAGGTTGACTACACCGTGGGGGTCTGTTTGGGAGTTCTCTGTTTTTTCCATTTGTCTTTTCTTTCACAGTACTGCCCCATCTTGATTACTGAAGCTTTATAGTAAGTTTTGAAGTGGGGTGGTGGCAGTGCTCCAACATTATTCTTATCTTTCAATATTGGGTTAGCTATTTTGAGTCTTTGATCTCTCTAGATGCATTCCACAATACCTTTGTCGATATCCAGAAAATAACTTTCTGGAATTTTTATTTGAATTGCACCAAATGTATAGATCAAAACAAAATAGTAGCATGTTGAGCTGCAAGACCTGTCTTACTGAAGGATACACTAGGAGATTGAGTATAAGGTTAACTGTAAAGTCAGGTTAATTGTAAATGACCAGAACTTCTAAAATTGCCTGAAGTTCTCCCTATAGCTTCACTTTAAGAGATTCTATGTATTATCCACTCATGTGCTCTCATCCAGGTATATTCCGTGTGCCCTGGAGATTCTAATAATGACTTCTGATATTTTTTTTTTTTAATTTTTGGCCTGGCTCAGTGCTAAGCATATTTACATGGGTCCTGAATTGATTTCTTAGAATTGCCCTGTGGATAAGCTACAATGCCCCAATTCACAGATGAAGATGATGAGGTCACTGAAGTAAGGTGATTTGTCCAAAGTTAGAGACTTTGGAAGTGGCCGAGTCAGGGCTCAGACCCAAGTAAATTGAGTCAACTCCTGCAGCCTCCCATCCACTTAGGATTGAGGCCGTGAGCAAATGCAATCAGCCTCTGTGAGAATGGAGAAGCCCAGGTATTATTTTTTTTTAAGTCTGCAGGAGCCACTGCTGATATGTAGGTCAGTGAAAAGGCTTCATGATATAGAACTCTTTCTTCAGCCTATTTCAAGAAAATGTAGCTGTTCTCCTAAAGCAAATTTTATTGGTTAGAAAGAGATCACAGTGAAATCTAGCACATGTAAAACAAAATGTGAAATATGACAGGAGGTGTAAGCTGTTCATCTGACAGTGAATGGTGCATTTTCAGAAAGAGCTGTAAATTAAATGAAGGAGCACACATTTGAAACTGTTTAAGCCTTTAACAAATATTTGGGACAGTGGTGCTGTTAAGGAAACTTACTGCTGGTGATAAAAGAACCATAGAGATAAATTCTGATTAATAAATCCGGTTATTTTATCAATGAAGTAGAAAATACTTTCAATATGAGGACCACGATGCAGTACACTTTCCAGTGACCCTCTCTTTACTCTCTGGGATAAGGGACTCGGTTCAATGCTGCTATGAATCTGTTCTCCCCATCCAACATTAAGCAACCAAAGAAAATCCAACACACACCTCAGCAGTCCCCAACCCAACTTCACAAGTAGCACACTGGTTCCTGGACAGATGAATAGGGACAGCAAAAAGGTAGAAAGTGCAGACTGAGCAATATAGATAGAAACCTTAATAATTGACTCTATGCTGGCTCCAAGTAGCTATAAAGGATTCTTTGGGGACAGTATTTTATAAGGCAACACAATTGCCTGAATCAGCTAGACTGGCTCTCTTAGCTGAGTTGCGGGGTTCTGGAAAGATCTGAACATCTAAATCAGGTGCATTATTCACCATGCAGAGGTTTAATTAAAAAGGAAAAAAATCATATGCTGTACACTTATGTAGCAAAAAATGCTTTAAAAAAATTACAGCAACACCTGGATCATTACAGGGAAAGAAGAATTTAGAATATAATTACCTCCAGGGTGTTTACATATGTTATCACAGGAGCTGGGAGAGCAAATGAAGATAGACCTAAACGCTTTTTATTTAATCTGCAGTCAGTCTTGTCTTTCCAGCAACTCAGATGCAAATACAATATCATTATAGAGGTAACTCAATTTACATGGATGGATTCCTGAAAACCAGATGTGCTGTGTGAAAACCAAATTGTTGTGGATCAAATGATGTTTTATCTCCTAAGGGAACTTGTTATTTAAGCATCTGTGATACTCGCTGTGACTTAAAGGCTTGGCATTTATAGGACAACTGGTTACCTCTACTAAGATGATGCATCTGTATTGTAGTCAGTCAGGTTAGGCTGTGGGGAAAAAAAGGGTTTTGGTGGCTTAATATAGTGACAATTTATTTATTCTTTTCATCAGGCCTGATGCATGCCAAATGACCCTCCTAGGCTGTTATCTTCCAGGGATTGTGACTGGGTCTCAGACTGTTTCCTTTTAGTGACTCGAGCATATCAGTGTCATATGACCACAGATAAATGGACTGAGCAGAAAAGCGAAGATGAGTGCACAGGAAGTTGAACAGAGTTTGATGACCTCAGTCTGCCTCCCTGGCATTTATCACTGTGTGATTACTTCTGTGGGTTTGGAAGCATTGATGAGACTTTCTGGAATAGCCAATTGATTTTCAGAACTCTTGGTACAGTGCACATTCAATATTACTCTGGTGTACAAATATAACTCTTCATTAACATAATGATAAAGGCAGTCTCTTCAAAAAAGTTATGTATTAAGCAATCAGATTCAGGAGCCAGAGAAAGAAAGGATTGCTGGCCCTCAAAAGGAGTCTTGACACATCAAAATGCTTTCTGAGTAATACTGTTGGTCCTGTAGTACATGCTTTCTGGTTTTCTTTGACTTTATAGTACCTCCTGGGTATAGTCTTGGATCGCTCTCTCACTCTGGGCCTGTTTCCTTTGCATAGCTTTCAGTCTCCAACCTCAACCTACAAGCTGGGTTCTTGCTTTTATCCTACAGCCTTGGCTGGTAACATGCTTACTGTGCCTGGCAATTATCCATAGTCTGCACATATCCCTGTTCCCCCATAGCTTACACTACTATTTTCCCTAAAGCCTACTCAAGACCAGTCACCACTCTGGCAATTCTCCTGTTTACTCCTTCATCAATTTTACCCTCTCTATGAAATATTCTTTATTAAATATTCCCCTCTTTACTGTATGTAAAGTCCATCATTTCTTCCATCCTAAAAGAAAGCAAGCTTCTCTTGACCTCAATTTCCATTCTATTTAATTCTGTTATCTCCTCTCAATACTTCAAATGTCTTAAATTTCTTTAATTTTTCTCCTCCCAATCTCACCTGGATCTACTCCAATCAAATCTTTAGCGCCACAACTTTCCTAAAATTGTACTTGTCAAGGTCACCCTTGATTTCCATGTTGCTAAATTCAAAGGTTATTCTTAGTCTTCATCTTCCTTAAAATCTCAACAGCACTTGACACACAGCTGTTCACTCTCTTCTCTGTGAAACTCTCTCTTCTTGACTTCCAGACACCAAAATTGCCTGGTTTTCCACCTACCTTTATAAATGCTCCTTATCTATTTTGTATTTGTCTCATTCCCTCATCTTCTAAATATTGGCATACCCTACTGCTCATCCTCTGCACCAGCACCTTTTTCTATCCATAGTCATTCTATCAACAATCTAGTTCAAATTCATAGCTTTAAATAGCACCTCTGTGCTGATACATACAAATTTAACCCAGATTCCTTCCCCAGTGCAGATCCATGTATCCTGCTTCCTACTTGAAGCCTCCACTTGTATATCTAATAAGGACTGCAAATTCAGTGTCACCAAATCTAAGCTCTGGTTCTTCCTCCAAACCATCTTCTCTTATTCTTTTCTCTAGTTCAGTACATTAACTTATTATTTAAATTTGTAGGATAGGAAATTCTTGAAACTCTGCCTCAATTCTTCCCTTTTATCACTACCTTTATCTGATCCATCAGAAAAATCCTGACATATTTTTCCAAACTCATCGTTTTGTTAGTGGACTCAGGTGACTAAAAGACAGACCAAGTTTCCTACATAGGAGAAACTTATTACTTGCAATAAGGATAGGGAGCTCATTCTCAAAGGCACAGTCTTCTGGATCAGTCTACTGTGGAGGCTTTATAGGGACTGGGTCCAGAGCTTGAATAGTGATTGGTCAGGTTGGTTGCAGGTCACAGGGTGGGTCATAAGGAAGTGAGTGGTAATTGGTTGGAGACAGTGGAGAGGTGGATGGTGATTAGTCTGAGGCAGAGGGCTGAGTCATGAGGAAGTGTGTGATAATTGGTCCCAGGCCAGGCTGGATTCAGGTTGTCTTTAAATTACAGTCATTGCTTTGAACATGCTCAGACCATAGGTCAGAGTAGTTTTTTAGGTTAGAGGATGAAAAACTTCCCAAGGGAAGGGTCAGTGTTTACTGTTACACTTTTAGGGCTGGTCTTTTAACAAAACCTCACCTTTCCCATCATATTTCACCTGTGTTATTGGGATACCTTTCTAAATACACTTGCTTCTGTCTTTGCCCTATTATGCTCCTCACCCCAAGCCTATTCTTATTACAGCAGCCACAGGGACCATATTGGAATGTAAACCAAATAATGTTACCCATCTGCTTATTATGTTCATTGGGTTCCATTTTCATCAGACCAAATCGTAAAGTCCCCATGTTTACCTGCAGAGGTTTACACCACCTGAATTCTGGTTGAATTCTGAGAATTCTGAGAATTCTGAGTTCTCTTCTCCCCCTTGCTCTTTTCACTTCAGCCACAGTGCCTTTCTGCTGTCCTTACACATTCAGCCAGTCTCCCTGCTAGACCTTGATCTTAGTTCCTTTGACTGTTATTTTCCCAGCTATTGATAAAACTCACTTATTCACTTCCTTCATATTTTTCCTCTAATGCACCATCTCAATGAGGCCTCCCTTAATCAACTTATCTAAATCACAGAATTTCCCCTAATACTTTCTACCATGATTTATTTTACCCTTATTATGATCACTTTGTAACAGATCCTGTTTTAAAACGGATGGTATCTTGTTTACCCTCCCCACTGGACTATAGACTCCATGAGGGCAAGGTATTTCATTGATTTGTTTATGGTTGTAACTCTTGTGGCTAAAACCATGCCTAACATATAGTAAATACTTAAGAAATATTTGTTGAATAAAAGAATGAATCAATGATAGGATTGTATTTCCAAAGTTATTTGAAATTCTGCAATTTAGAACACAGTTCACATTTTCCTACAGAAACAATGCTATTCAGAGTAAGTAAGTTCTGCAACCTATGTTCCAAATCTAAGTTCTGTAATGATCATATATAACTGTGGCCAGTGAGGCCCACTTGGAAACAATTGATCACAGTCTAACATTGGGTGGACTGTGAATGAGCAATTACAGAATTCAGTGAGAAACTCAGAGGAAGGAACAATAATTTGGGAATTGGAGTTAATTTCACAGAAGTAAAATTTCAACTGGATATGTAAGAATGAATAGAAGTTTGCTAATGGAGAGAGAAGGGAGAAATATTAAAATAAAAGCGTACCAGGTGGCACAAATGGAAAAGTATCGGGAATGTTTATGGAAAGGAAAACACATTCTCTGTGACTGGGATACTGGGGAGAGAGGCAGGTGTGTCAAAGTTGTGAAAAAAGCTCTGAGTCGTGTTAGGGATCTGAGATTTATCTTGTCAATTCTTAGAAAGGTTTTGAATTAAATGGAGCCCTAGAGACTGGCAAGGAAGCAAAAGCCCATTTCTATGCTTAGAAATTTTCTTAATTTTTTTTGGCTTTTATTGTGGCTCTTCTCAAATTTTCTTTAATTTCCAAGCAATTTCAAAATTGATTCAAATGCTTCAAAATTTAGGTAATTGAAATCATATGCAAGCTTCTTGTACTATATACAGATGTTGATGTACAGTGTTGCACATTTTAAACATGTAATGTCATTATGCAATGTCCCTTCAAAATTTTTTTAAAAAGTCTTATGTACTTTTAGTTAACTATGATAAATAATGTATTCTACTATCCCTTAATTTTGGAATGTCTGACTTCTGGACACCCACATTGGAATGTATTAAGTATTACCCAAATAATACCTTTATGATGTCTACATACACACCACCTAAATACTGCCATGCTATCTTCTGGCCACAGAATATTTACGTTTTTAAAACTTATTGTTTCTTTAGTTCATAATATTATATAAGTTTCAAAAGAATAGAGTCACACCTCAATATACACATCACCCTTAACCCATCACCAAAAATGCAAATATAAAGTCATATTTGATCTTCAGGAAGAGACTTGCCACCTGGATGAAGATTTTCTTACCAATAATGTAAGTTGTAGTGTCCTGGAAGAGACAGTTAAGGGAAAAGATGAGGCAATCAAGATTCAAAATTATTTTGAGCCTGAATCTTGAATCCTGAATCCATACCAAGGAAAATAAAACCCTTTATGTATAGAAAAGCTTAATGTCCTGAGTTTAGGGACAGAAATTTAATTGTGTGAGTCAAAATTGGGAGGCTTGAGCTGGCAGCTGAGATGAGGCTTATTAAACACCAAGAACTATTCTAGAGCTCTGTGTGTATTCAGTCATTTAATCCTCACAGCATCCCTGCGAGGTAAGGATAATTAGTCTCCCCATTTTACAGATGAGAACACAGGCACTGCAATTTCTCCCAACTTCATATATCCACAGAATGGTAGAGTGGGGACTTGAACTGCCAATGGTAATCACCATACTATACTCTGTGCCAAAGTTTATAAGAAAAATTGTTGATTTTTTTTAAAGTCAGGATTCTTGAACTTTAGGGCTTGAAGGAAATCAAGTCATCAGGCTGTTGGGCAATGTTTTGTAGGGTCCCTGAGAGAGCAGTGACACTGAGTGAACAGGGGTCACAGGAAAGGCAGCACACTTCTGGAGTTCTGTGTCCTTATTGGAAATCCACATCTGGCTTCACTTCAAGAATTCTCACCAGTGAAAAATGTAATGAAACTCGTTGACCATGTAGCCTAAGCTCTAGTTTTGCTGATGAGGATGGCAGGCCAAAGTCATGAATACTACGTATGAGTAAGCAGTGAAGAGGGTGTCCTGAGCACAAACTTTTTTTTTTTTTAACTATAACATTTCATGAAAGAATTTTCTTACAGTGTTGCTAGCATTTAACATGAGATTTACCCTTCTAACATTTTTAAGTGCACAATGCATTATTTTTGCTCTAAGTGCAATGTTAAATAGTAGATTTCTGGAACTATTCATCTTGCTTACTGAAACGTATGTCCATTTACTAGTAGCTCTCATTTCTCCCTTCTCCCCAGCCCCTGGAAGCTACTGCTCACTCACTCTTTGATTCAATGTGAATTTGACTATTTTAGATGTTTCATATAAGTGGAATCATGTAGTATAGGTCTTGACCGATTTATCTCACTTAGCAGAATGTTTTCAAGGTTCACCTATGTTGTTGCTATTACAGAATTTCCTTCTTTTATGAGATTGAATAGTAGTCCCCTGTATATATAACACATTGGCTCTTATCCATTCATCCACTGACAGTCATTTAGGTTGTTTCTACACCTTGGTAAATGTGAATAATGCTTCAGTGAACCTAGACATGCTAATTTCTCTTAGAGTTCCCAATTTCAATTTTTTTGGATAAATAACCTGAAGTAGGATTACAGAATTGTATTGGTAGTTTTATTTTCAATTTTTCTTTGTGTGGAATCTCCAAGTTTTCCATAGTGCCTGTACCATTTTGCATCCCTGTCAACAACGTGCAAGTTTGAACAGTGTTTGAATTTTTCTACATCCTCATGAATACTTATTCTCTCTCTCTCCCTGCTCCCCTACTCTCTCTTGCCATTTTTGTTTAAGTCAAGAGTAACTTGACAGGTGTGAGGTGATATCTCACTGTGATTTTGATTTACATTTCCTTGATGATTAGTGATGTTGAACAATTTTTTATATACTTGTTGGCCATTTGTATATCTTCTTGGGAGAATGTCTAGTTAAGTCTTTAGCAGCATTAAAAAGGCATTGATTCCCATACAATGGGGGAGCAATATTCCTTCTTGCATTTTAACAGAGTGGCCCCAGGGAAGGCAGTCAGGGTGCTGTGAGGACTGCAAACTCTTCATATGGAGAAAGACTGAGGTGATTTAGGGGGTACTGCCTGGAAGAAAGTTTAAAGGATGCTTGTTGTTGCTTTAAATATGAAGGACCATTATGTTCAAGAAAGAAAAGGTTTGGGCTCAAAATTTTTTTATCTCAAAATAAACATAAAGAGTGCTTTAACGTTAGAATTTCCAGATGAAAAAGGCATCTTGTGAAGTGGTGAAGTCCCTGTCATCAGATATATTTAAGCCAAGTTGTGAGCATTTGGGACTGCAGTAGAAGTCATTCCTCCAATGGCTAGAATGTTTGACAAGTGGCTTCTAAGATCCCTTTAAACTGTAAGAATATATGAGTCTAAGAGGTCCTCAATCCAAAGGGTAAGTCATTAAATCTTTACACTCCATTTGATGTTACAAATACCATTTTAGATTATATTCTTTATCCAAGGTCATTTACTGTAACCCTTTATATAAATCAATAGATGATATGATTTTAGCTATTCCCAGCTGATCTAACAATTTATCAATTCTAAACATAGAATACACATTAGATCTGGTTCACAGATCAAAGAGTTTTAGAGCTATGAACTATGAGGTCCTTAGAGATTGTCTGGTCAAATTTTTTTATTGTGAACATGACAAAATAGAAGCTAAGAGACACTCTGTCTCCTCCTGTCTTATTTAGCTCCTTACAGGGGAATGAGAAAAGCCTTTACCCTATAGACTCAACCCTGTTCATTTCTAAGCCAAAAAAATCTAGGGCAGGATACTACGCAGCAGTCTGGCTTATATCTCGTGAGTAGTAATAACTACAATTTATTAAGCAGCACCAACTCTGTACTAAGCACTGTTATGGGTGTTTTGAGAGCAATAGGAAACTTAATTCTGTGAGAGAAATGGTATTACCCTTATTTTACAGATGAGGGAAGTAAAGCTTAGAGAAGTTATATGATTAACTCAAGATCAGACAACTAGTAAGGTGGTGGACTTCAGATTCAAACCCACAAAGGTTTGACCTTGTGACCTGTGTTCTCAACCACTTTCCATTGCCATTTAGTCACCACCTATACCTGCCCACCTCACCTGGAGCATTTCATTTGTTCACCAGACTGGATCCTAATGGAATGAGCATTCTCCTGGATCACGCCTGATCTCATTACTCCTGTTGGATCCAGGGTATGGAACCACTGATCAGATCCTCAGCGTCAGTCTTGGCAGCCAGGTGATCAACATACTTTTGAGGTTGTGATTTTCATGAAAGTTTTCACCTTGAGTTAGAACAAGTGAAGTACCTTGCTCAAGGATGTGGTGTAGGTGACTGAGACTGATGAGTGTGGAGTTCAATACAGAAAGAATTCAAGGAAAGACACCTTATTCCAGCGCCATGTGGCAAGTTTATTGGAAAACAACTAAACAATGACACTTGCGGCTCAGGGGCTACTGGAGAAAGAGAACTTGCTGTTAAAGTGGTGTCTCTTCTATACTCGGGGGAAGGGCCTCTGCTTTGGGTCTACAGCTCTTTTGAGAATTGAGAGAGCTGGTAAGGTTGTCTGGAGTTCTTTCACAGGAGTAACTGGGGGGTGTGCTCTGGACACAGGTTAGGGAGAGGTTATGTCAGTCAACTCTCCTGCTGCTTATACATCTATGATATTGCCCTATGGATTTTAAGCTACATTGTCCCCATATCAGACTGAAAGAGTAAATGAAAAATCTGGGATCTGTATCCCAGAATTCCTATACCTAGGTAGTATACATCCCTCTATACTTCATTCTATTTCCTCATAAAACTATAAATGAGATATGTAAATGTTTTAATTCAAGCCTTATAGACTAATACAAAGCAAAAGGCTCTGTTATCCTCTGGCACTATTGCTTTGAAGTCATTCAGAATAATATGGTTTCTAATCTCCTGGTAGATAACAATACAGGAGATTGTCTTCTTTGTCATGTTAATCTACAGGTTCAAGCATTTCTCATTCTTAAAGGATTCTTAAAACTATGTTTTTCTGGTCTATTTTGTGTGTTCTATTCCTTACACACACCAAACGATATATATGTCTCCTTTTTCATCTCTGTCTATCAAGCTTCTCTTGAATCATTTCTATACAAAATTTGTTATAATTTTTCTCTTTATATTTAGAAACTATTAAAAACTTAATTATAGAGTAGCAAAATTTTCACTTCTAATTGTGGGTTTGTCTCTTTTTCCAGTTTTGTTAGTTATTACCTCATCGTTTTTGAAACTGCTATTAAATGCATACATATTTAGGATCATTCTGTCTTCTTGAAAAAAATTATTATTAAAGATGTTGTTCCTAATTCATAATTGTCATTGTACTAAAGCCCTTTTTTCCTGATATTAATATAGCTGCCTTAAATATTTAATGCATTATTTAACTTTTATCCCAATTCATCCAGCTTACTTTTTGATGATCGTTATCATGATATATCTTTTTCTATATTCATTACTTTGAATTTGCTTCTGTTATTGTGTCTAATGTTTGGTTTTTGTAGGCAGCTTATAATTAGGTAATTTTTTTAATACACCAGCTTTGTCTTTTAATTAGTATATTTGTACCATTTATATTTAAAGTAATACTTTTATATTAGATTTAAGCATCTGCTCTTATTATATTTGCTTTGTTTCCTCTGTTTATTGTTGCGCGGTGGAATGTTCTACATATATCAGGTCAAGTTGGTTGATAGTGTGGTTCAAATATTCCTTGACTTTTGATTGTTTTTTTCCTCTCTGGAGTCTCTTGTATTTTCCTTTGCATTTCTGTGTCAATTTTGTAGTCACTTTTAACCTTCCTTGGAAGACAGATAATGATTTAGTTGAGATTATATGAATTTACATACAGCAGGTACTCAAAAACATTATTTCATTCAATGCCATTTCCTTATAAAGCTGATGAAAATAAATTCTGGACAATGTTTAGCAACATGGTGTTTTGTGATACATCCTTTTGCTTAAAGTCAGTTTCCAGGAACCTATGGATAACACTGTGACAGCTTACTCTATAAAATACAGGAAGAGATTTCCTTATCTATGAATATGGTATAAGTTTCCATGTATGTAGTTTTCTTCATTGTCTTTCACATTTAGTGAAAACATTGCCCATGTTTTGATGTAGTTATTTCCAGGTTTGTTGTATATTTTTGTGGTACTTAAAATGATATTGTTTAAAAATGTTTCTTGTCTACTCCTGTTAGTTAGAAGTACAGTATTTATATATGATATTTACTCTAACCATTGCCAAAATTTTGTATTAATTCTAGTAATTTGCCAAATCATTTGAGTTTCTATGTAGAGGATAATGTCATTTGTAAATATTGACGGTTTTGCTTATCTTATTCTAAACTTTATAGCTTTTGTTTTCTTTAATATTATTGTCTACTTAGGCTCTCTGCCAGTCCTGAATAGGCGTTCTTTTATTAGCAAACCTTATTCTGTTACTGTTCTACAGAAAATGATTATAAAAATTCTCCATTGAGGTAATGTTTCTGCTGGATTTTTGTTAAGATGCCATTTATTAGGTTTAGGAAGATATTTTATACATATCCTATTTTGTATTTTCAGAATCAATTTCATACAAAATCTATAAAATGAAATCAGAGTCTACTGTATGCCAGAGCTAATTCTAGATATTGAAGATGAAGGTAAGAACAAAATAGCTACTAATTCTCATCGTATATCATATATTTTATTCTTTTGTGAACATTTGGTAAAATTTACATCTAAAAGAATTTGAGATCAGTGTTTTCTTTGTGAAACATTTAAAAATTATTGTCTCAATTTCCTATTTTCGAATTAGTTTTGATAAATTTTATTTATTCAGGAATTTGTACATTTTCTCTACATTTTCTACATTTTCACACATAGTCCATAAAATTAGTGATGATATTCTCTATCTTTACCTCTTTTCTGTTTTGTCCATCTTTATTTCAAATATTATTAATTTCTCTTTATATCTTTGTCTTGATTTTTGAAATTTCATTTTGTGCATTTTTGGGCATATGTACTCTACAGGGTTAAAATTCAGAAGGCTGAGAAGGAAATACAGTGGAAAATACTTCATTCTTGTCTTCTTGCCATTGAGTTACCCTTTAATAATTTATCAATTTCTTATCTGTCCTTCAAAAAATACACAAAATAAAAGTCAGCATGTGAATATACTAGTAAATAGTTTTGCATTTTCCTTGATGGTAGCGTATATACACAATTTTTATTCTCCTAAATTTTTGTACTTAATAATGTTGGAGGTTTTTTTCATATCAGAAAATCATGAGTTTTTTTTTTCTTTCTCTTTTATGGGTGCCTAATACAGTACCCTTTGGATGTATTTCCTTTTCATGTATTTTTTAACCCAAGTACATAAGATTATATCCTAACCTTTACTATTAAAGACAGCATTACAATAAATAACTTTGTATATGCACCATTTTGCAAATATGTGAATGTATCTTAGTATAAATTTCTAGAAGTGAATTATTGGATCAAGGGTATAGAATAGATATTTTATTCACTTTGAGTAAGCTATATGTACATTTGTTACAAAATCTGAAAGAAGCCAAGGGATACATGGTGAAAATCAAATTCTTTTTATACCTTTCTTCCTCATATCCATTTCACCCAGTTCTTCTTTGAGAGGCAATCAAATGTCTCTTTTCAGAGATATTTTAGGCATATATAAGTATTCATGGATATGTGAAATAAATTACTTTGTTTTGGATTGTTTAAATCTGTGGGTATCAAAGTTTTTGTTATTTTTCTGGTTTAAAAATTCCTGAGCTAGTGAGTCTCTTCATTTTGGAGACATATTCTTTGTTCTTTTGGTTCTAGATTCAGACTGGGTTTTTCTTTTTTTTCTAGGCAAAGATACAGGCAGGAATGAAGGTTAGCAGGCAAGCAAGGAGGAAGAGAGAAGAGGAAGAAGTACTTTATCTTATTTAGTTTTTCATTTTGGTTGTTCCCCCAAGCCCTGGGATGTTAACCTGGGTTATCAAGATTTGTGAGGACTTTGCTGACCCAAAGTGACTGACCAAACCTCTACTCCACCAGGGCAATCCTCCTGACTCTGTTTACACCAGCATCCTTTTGACTTCATCAGGACAAATAATGTCTATCCTTTTATTTTTATTATGACCGTCTGTATTAGAAGCAAAGGCTTATATTTTTAAGGGTCTTGAATTTTCCTTATCCAAACATTTCAAACATGATCCAGTTTGGTTTGTTTTCTTCTATCTCCTCATTCAAAATCAGGTTGATGATGCTTTTCTTCCTTCTCGTGCACTGAGTTTCATTTCTTGTGGGCCATATATTTCTCTTTCTTGTTTTGCTTTCTAGGTTTGATGGCACATTTTTTGGTAGCTCTCTAATGAAGGATGTGCAGCAGGAAAAAATTAGATTATTTGTGTTCGAAAATAACTATATTTCTTTCTCCCATTTAATTCATATTTGATTGCTACAGAAATCTAATATTTTCTATCA
This sequence comes from Solenodon paradoxus, assembly GCA_004363575.1. Classification (NCBI taxonomy): domain Eukaryota; kingdom Metazoa; phylum Chordata; class Mammalia; order Eulipotyphla; family Solenodontidae; genus Solenodon; species Solenodon paradoxus. The sequence goes on along the minus strand of RJWH01000233.1, from coordinate 34,498 downwards.
GAACTTTGAAAGTATTTCTTAATTGTCTGCTAGTTTTCAGTAGTGATGTAGGAATATTGAAGTAATTGTGATTCTTGTTACTGTATCACTGGTTTTTTTCTCTCTGGATGTCTTAAGAACTTCTTTTTGCTCTCAGTGTCCTGAAATTTTACAGCAATATACCCTAGAGGGGCCTTATTTTCATCACGACTCTCTTTCATTATAGAAAATCATGTCCTTCATCCCAGATAAATCTCCCTGCATTATTTAATCAGTGATGTTTTCCTCTATTTTATCTGTTCTTTTTTTAGATGCTGGACAGATAAGAATGGCTCTCTAAGTGGATTATCTCTTTTTACTGTAAACTGTTTATTGTCTTTTTACTTTTTGGTAAATTTTCTTAATTCAGCAATCCCCCTTCTTGGTTTTTTAAATTTCTGCTATCTTAGGTTCAATTTTGTTTTCTACACATTCCTTTTATTCTAGAATACTATTAATATTTTATTAAAGTTTCTGACCTAATATCTCTGAAGATGTTAGTGAGAATTTTTTGAAGTGTTTTTCTTTTCTGAGTTATCTCTGTTTTATACAGATTGCTTCCTCTCCTTTGTTTATTCAATTTTATTTACCTTCCATGTTAGAGAATTTCCTTGTATTTCTGATAACTCTTGGTTGTATGTTAATGGTTGAGATCTAAAGCCAAATATTTATTAGGAAATTCTGACCCCATGGATGACATAGCATCAGTAGGAGCCAAACTGTGTGAGCTGTCTGCTGGGGAATCCCTGGACTAATACCTTTGTTTCTGTTCTGCTAACTTCTCTTTTATTAATTACTTCCTTAGACCTTATTTATATTTGTTCTTTCCCCACTAACTTCCTAGCTTACTTTATTAGTTTTCACTCTACCCACTTTTCTATTTTAAGTTTTAAAATATTTAAAATTTTCTTGAAGCATCATTTTACCTGTATTCTACAAGGTTTGATGAGCAGTTGTTTTATTGCTATTCACTTCTAAATATCCTGTAGTTTCCTTTAGGGGTTCTTCCTACTATATTCGTGATTTATTTAGAGGAGTTTATGTATACATGCACCCTTTTATCCATTCACATTGATTTAAAAAAATTGTTTTTGTAGGTCAAGAAAATCTGGTTTATGTGAGAGCAATTTCTGAAATTAGTTAAAATTTGTGTTGTAGTTTAATATATAATCAGTCTTCATCAATGTTCCATGTATTTTGTAAAAAAAAAGTCACCAAAGTCTTGCTTGCATATTCTATCTTATATAACTCCAATGTGTTAGCTATGTTTTTCCAAGTTCTTCAATCCCTTACAATCAATTTCTGAGGGAAGTTTGTCAAAATTTCCTAATAACGTTGTAGATGTATTCTTTTCTCACTGTAGTTCTTTCATTTTTCGCTTTATGCATTTTTTACTATTTTATTGAGTATATTCAAATATCTTTCTGAAGAAGTGAACATTGTTACTATTATGAAATGATTCTTTTCATTGCTAGTAATGCCTTTACTTTAAAGTATCTTGCCTGATATGAACATAACTTTGTATATATGATTATATTATTTTCTTTTGGTTAATGTTTATATCTTATATAACTTTTGGATACTTTTACTTTTAACCTTTCTGCGTCTTCATGTCTTAGGTCTATATCTCATAAACGATACATAGCCTTTAAAGGGTCATATCTGACAACCTATGTCCTTTAATCAAATAATCTATTTTTATTTATTGTAACTACTGATATATTTAGCTTTGTTTTATTTTATGTCATGCTTGCTTTTGCATTTGCTATGTTATTTTATCTCCTTTCTTATATTTATTAAACTGATTAAATAATTTTTAAATGTCTTGGTTTTGAAGATACTTGTTTTAATTTTAGTCTCTCATTGACAATCTTTAAAAATTTTTAGCTGTATACTTAGCAGTATAAAGTTATTATTTTTGTCTTCCTCTTTCAAAATATGAGGCCTTACAATAGTTTAATTCTAGTGACCCCTAACCACTGTCAAGATGTCTACCCTTTTAGCACTTTCTTTTCTAAAATATCATAAATTAGATATTTTGCTTTTTCTAGCATTAATGTCTATTTAACTTTATATATTTACTTTTTAGTTCACTCATATTTCTTCCTATATGTCAGAGTTTGTTTCTAGTCTTTGTTCTTGAGACAAATACTTTAAAAACGTTCTTTAATGGAGGTTTAAGAGTGGTAAACACTTTCATTTTTTAGCTGCAAATATCTTTATTTCACCTCTGTTCCTGAAATATAACTTATAATAGTATACAGCTTTAGGTTTATATAGTTAAACCTAAAATAATGCATTAAGCATGAGCCCAAACATTAATTTTAATAAAATGGAAGGTCACATTATTTTAAGGTTGAAGTAGTTTGGTTGAACCTAGCTGGGTGGGAGTGCCCAAATTTGAGTCATATGATTTAACTCTGTCTAGATCCCAGCATTTATTAGGCACCATCTTGTGGCTGTTAGATACTACAGCCTAAATACTGATGGGGACAATTCTGGGTCCTGAGGTTGGCTGCCATTTCTAAGAGGGTAGCAATGATCAAGGGATCTGCTATTTGTTGGGGAGATTAGAATTAGTATTTTTTTAACTTTCTCTACTTTTTTGTCTTTGATCTATATTAGGTAAGACCTTGAGCTAGAGAAAGAGCCTATCTTCAAATGTATTATATAGGCACTCGCTTTATGAAGACATGCTTTGCTATATGGATTTTACTGTACTTACTATTATTTTTGTCATCACTTAGGTTACACTGCAATATTATACTGTCTTCTATTCCACTACTGCAGTTGAGATGTTAACTGTCAATTTAATTATTATGACTATAAAAATCAACTCTCTTATCTCTGATTGCTTTTGAGGTCTTCAATTTATGTTTAGTGTCCTGCAGTTTTACTATGATGAATCTTGTAACTGTTGAGGTTCCTAAAATGAGGTCTCATGTCTTTAATAGTTCTGGAGATTTCTCCTCTGTTGTCTTTTGAATATTGTCTCTCTTTTCCTTTCTGACTTCAGGAAGGAAAAAAAATCCTGAAACAGCTCTGATTACATTTAAGTTTGACCTTTGGACTGTATTCTTATATTTCTTAATTGCTCTTTATTATTTTCCATTAAAATATTTCTGAGAATATTTTACATTTTTCTCATTCTAGAATTATCTTTCAAATGTGTTTATTTCATATTCTCACTGAGATTAAAAAAGCTAGATACAGTTAACAAATAAAATATACAGTTTTTATACATTTAGTTTGATGCGTTTAGACAATTTGTATGTAACTATGTAATAACTCCTCATGTAAGAAAATAGAGAACATCACCATATCCCAGAAAGCTTCTAGTCACTTCCTTTGAATATTTCATTTCATTCACTATTCATTTCAGTAAGTTTATAATGGTTGTTTTTCAGACATGCCTGGCCATGTCTGATTGTTACACCTGACCTATTTTATGAATCCATTTCCCCAATTCTTTAAACATACTGAAAATAGTTACTTTGCAATCCTCTAGCTGATTGTTTAAATATTTTGGGCCTGTCTTATTGTCACTACCATTGTCCCTAGCTGATTTTCACAAATGTTGGCTTTTTTTCCCTCCTTTTTAAATGAAAGATACAGGCAAGAATGAAGGTGTGCAGACAGACAGGCATGAAGAGAGAAGGAGGAAGAAACGTTGTATTTTATTTCCATTTTGGTTGTTCACACTGGTTGTCCCCCGCCTCCCCATACAGACTTGAACCCAGGGGTATATAGTGATTGACCTAACTGATCTACCAGGGTACACCAAATGTTGACTTTTTAACTCTGAATTTTGAGGCTTTTATTGTGACCTCACACTGATCAGAATAATGCTGTGTGGGGTTTAGATGGTCAGAATTTAAGGATCTGTTTTCCCCTAGAACATTTGGTGTTTGCTTTTATTATTTTCCAATATTTTCTTTGTATTCTTATTTTACTTCTTCAAATGGAAGTATGTGACAATTTTTAAAGAGGGCATTATTTTGCAAAAGAGATCAGCCATGTATAAATTCTTGAAGATCAAGAGTTATTTCAAGTAAGACTTCCACTCTTTTGGTAATTCCTCTTCAAATATGTAATGTCATGTTGACGTTTTTGTTCAGATCCCTTTACTCAATTCCTTATTTTGCTCCAGCTGTCATGGCTACCCACAATTTTCAGCTTTTCAGATGTTGGTTCACTTTTCAGATGTTACAGAAATTCCAGGCCTTCTGCCTGTGATCTGGGATCACAGTGTCCTCTCCGCCCTGTTTCTTTCTGGTGATCACTGTCTCCCTCACTTGGGGTTAGGGTCCCAGACAAGGAAGGATGTCAGGGTTGTTTCTCAACTTTCTCCTTGTTGAGCACCGCGCTTTTCATCTGCTTCTCCCAAACATACTTGACCGATGGTTTATTAGATCTAGTCTTCCCTTATTAATTGCTTTTATGGCTCTTATTAAAGACCTGAGGAGCTAGGTCAGCTCCTAGGATCTGCCATTATCTTAGACTAGATTTAGCACATATACCTCATTGTTTATACATATTTACAACTAAAATTGTAAAAATTATTATTATTATTATTATTATTATTATTATTATTATGCTGTGCATTTAGAAGGAGACTCCTGGAGTAGAAGTGCCCATACTCTATTAGTTTTATGTGGAAATCCCTTGAAATGTTTACTAGTTAAAAAGTTAAGCAGAATAAAGTAGCCAGTTTGGGGATAGGAATAATGGGAGAATCCCTTAAAAGCTAAAGCTGATTAAAATTTGTTGGATTGCTTTTAATATCTGTTTTCTCTCTTCCCTAGAGTCACTTAACTCCTCTTCACGAACACAAAATAATTGATAATTCTGATCACTGTATTTGAAGCACGGCTAAGTCAGATCCTCACGGTTTGTTTTAGTATGTATCTCTGAGGCAGAGATGGGAACTTTGAACCAAAATTCATGTGCATCCTTCCATATGGTGGAGTCGTCACTATAAAGCAGCTCCACACACATATTTCCCATTTCCTCTGCTAGGGAACTCGTGCGGCTAGTTCTCACCAATGGAAAATTAAATAGAAAAACAATGTCACGTCCAGGTCAAGGACATTAAGAAGAGGTCTAATTTTTTTGCATTTAGGTTTTTCTTCTGCCAGAATAGAACAGATGACTTCAAGACTCTAGAGTAATAAGAAGGCCACAAGATGCTTAAAGGAACTTGGGTCTTTCAATCACCAAATGGAGAAAAGCAGGCAATCCACCATGAATACCCTCACTGGAATGCTAATTTAATAGAAAAATATATTTTTTTTCAGTAAAGGTACTGAAATTTTGGAATTGGTTTTTTATAGTGATATGTACATTAATTTACATTTATTTTATTTATTTTACTTTGTCCCTCCCCTGCCCTCTTATTTATTTATTTTTTTGGTGGTCACAAACACTGAGAAACCATTCTTACATGTTCCATGTCGCATGATTCTAAATATATCATCTTTACTGCTCCTCCAATTTTACACCGTTGAATGAAGTTGCCTTCTGACACATGTCTTTATATAATAGCAGGTACTTCTTTTAGCTTTTATTTTATCTTTTTTTTTTTTTTTTTGTATATTGCCTGGGAGGTGTTTTCCTAGTATAGTGTTAAGAAGTACATTCCCAAGTTATCTACAATATTTCTATGCAAGAGCAGGAATGCCATTATTTTATCTTCTTTTATAAGATGCCAATTAGAAACCAGAACTTCTAAATGTTTTTATATCTGCTATATTTTCCTGTACCAAATGTTCTTTACTTAATCAAGTCTCCCTGAGACTTGATACATGGTCTAGTGCCATGCTTTTGAACCCTGCACCATTCTGAAATGAGAGTTCAATGCTCTCTCTATCCACGCAGCAGCAGCAGTGGGTCGTGACAATTTTAGGAGAGGATAATCCATCATTCAATTGTGGGCTCTGGCTGTAGTTGTTATCAATATTTTCTTTGAGTTGATCACATTCCAATCACAAGTTAGTACAAGTGGAAAGGAATAGGAGCTGGAAGCTTCTTGTTTGAGATGAGGGGCTCACTGGACTCTGACATTCACAGCTTTTCCTACAGCCACTACTCATATCAGGCTGAGTGTCCTAAAAGACGAAGGGGATAATGGATCAGGTGACAGCAACAGTGACATTTTTTAGTTGCTTTATGCAATGACTGTCCAGGAACTGAGACTTAGTCTATGAAAACAGAGGAAAGTGGGGCTCTGGCAGAGATTGTCACACACTTAAGAGTCCAGTAGTTCTGCTGTGTTCTGGCAGCTTGTCTTGATAGCTTTCCCTGAACCAGCAAGAATGACCTGCATACTCCCTGGAACTTATACCAAGGGCATCCATGCTCTCTTTCGCCTTCTTTAGATGTCTGATAGAGCCATCGATTCTTCCATAGTAGAGTTACAAGTGTCTGGCTCACATATCTTTTGTCTTGAAGTGCATTCCCTGGTCTGACAAGGCACAGGGTTAATCAAAGCTCAGAAAGAGGCAGACTATTTGCTCTTCCTCACAGCTGGGCTAGGAGGCCACAGTCTGGCTGGTTTAAACATAAACTTGGAGCGCCTCCCAACTGGAATGAAATCAAAGACTTCTGTGGCCTCAGGTTTGTTTACTTTTGGAATTATCCAAGGTTTTCTGGCCCTCCAACTGTTAGAGAGGCAAGGTCTAATGGCACTGACCTAGAGTTGGGTTAGCACTGGGAAGAATTCTGTGCAAATAAGAGCAACAATATCTCCTAAATTTTACCCTGAAACACATAGGGGTGAGGGTGAGGGTGGGCTGCCTGTCTGAGACAGCTCCTGAAAGCCCCCGTGCAGCTGGATTTTCCCCTCCCTTGTGTCAAGCAGGCTTATCATTATTAGATCTGAGTCATGTGACAAGCATACCATGGGGAAAAATAATACAGTAAAGAAGAATGGAAAAGGAACTGCATTTTCTTTTCTTTCATTCTCTTTGCAAAAAGCCTGCAAGTGTTATGCTAAAATCTGCCTATTGATTTGGGTATAAATAGCCCCCTTTTTCTAATCCAGATGCAGCCATGTGCCCCTCTGCATAGGGTTGATGATTCTCTGTTGTGTCTTGGGAGTAATAGGAAGATTCTGCTAGAAAGAATGCAGGCAAATCAGCCCAGATGAAATTACATAAAAGGATAAGGAAAACTGGAGAAAGTATGTAATAAACCTCAATATCTTGTTGAGTATGATTTTTAACAAAAGGCAGTTGCATTTAGCTCATTGACTTAAGATCTTTAGGTAGTAGCTAAATGCATTTTTTTCAAACTTTTGCAGCCCTGGGTAGAAGCCATTTCAGTAGGTAAGGTAATTCTGAAAAGGCGTAAGCTGCTAAAATCAGAGGCTTAGGGGTGGATTTCAGCTCTCTAGTGATTTGTATTTAGAACTTCCAAGATTTGGACCCTATTAATGAAAGACTGGGTGTCTTGTGGGGATGTTTCAGTTCCCAGAACTAGGAGAGAGTCCTCTTGTCTTGAAAGATCTGGTGATTTTCTGATTCATCCTTATATTTTAATAATTCCATAGTTCCATGACTCTTAGAGTTCAATATCTGCCAATTTGTTTTGTATTTATCTTAGCCTCTGCTTTTTTTCTCCTGTCCTACCAATTGCTCTTCCTATCCTGCTGTTAGATATTTTAGTTTTGTAGAGAAGCATTTTCCAAGCCTGTTCTCTTCGGATTTCTGAGATATTGCACAATAAAAAGGCTTCATGGTCCATTTAGATTGAAAAATGATGCATCCTACAAACTTCTCTTAGAAATTTGTAGTGCTCACTAGTGCACATTTTAATATGTACTGCCTAATTGAATATGTGTATACTTATTTATTTAATATCATAACCTCCTAAGTAACCAGTTTTCAGACTTTGTTTTGAGCATTGCTACTATAATGCTCACAGGCTGAAAAACTCTGCCTAGACCACTAGCCATGCAAGTTACCAAGAAATGGCCACGTACCATCAACCTCTCTGAAAGAGTTTACTTCTGAAGGCAAAGGATGAGTGAAAGGAGTCAGATGCTCAGTAAAGCACGGACTGGCTAGAATAAGGTGGGTGGCTGCTGTCCATATGCAGAGGTGCTGAAACAGAGGTAACTTTTCTAGATCTAGATCCCTGACAGATTCATTTTTAAAAGGAACCTCATAAAGAGTGATTCCTTAATGCTGAGCAGGACTCCTGGAAACAACTCTGTGTGGTACACCTGCACAAGAGCTATGGAAAAAGGATACACATACTGAACAGGGAATTAAGAAACATCAGTTTGAGCTCACTACTTCCACTAATTGGATGCATGAGTCTGGGCAAGCCATTTAATCTCCCCATAACTTATTTGTCAAATGATAGCACAGGATACATGTTCATTCCAATTTTTTAAAGTCCTAATGTATAATGACTCTCCAACTTGGTCTTTATGTGAGCACAAGAGAAATCAAATCAATTCATATTGGTTCCAGGTCCCCAGATTCACTGGTCCCTTCTTGTTCTTGTGGGATGATATGCTTCTGAATTACATGTTCTTTCCTAATTGGTAAGAATATTTCATCTTGAGTCATTAAAACCCCACAAGTTTGGGAAAGGAGAGCATGCTAGAGACAGGAATGATGCAAGCATTTAGGCAAGTTCAATGACTTCTGTAGATAAGAAAGTTCTCCTTTTGATTTATAAAAGGAGAGTATTTTAATCATGTGTTTAGCAAACATCAGGTAATAAATGCCTATTATGTACCAGGCTGTCTTCATTCTAAACATTTCATATAGCATGTACATATATGTGTTCATGTGTGTGTGTGTGTGTGTGTAAACCTCAAAATTTCCTACACTCAAAGAGCTTGTGTTTCAGTGAACAGAAACATAATAATACCTAATAAAGTAAAGCTTATATCAAAAATGGTTAATTATACACATGTTAGAAGAGGTAAAATCTATGGACAAGGGAAAGGGGGCATGGAGAATTGCAATTGTAGTTAGGCTAAGCCTCACTGAAAAAAGGATCTTTCAGTGAAGACCTGGAGGAAGTGAGGGAGTGAGGCACATGCCTGTCTGGAGGAAGAGGATGCAGGCAAAGGAAAAAGTCAGTGCAAAGGCAGAATGTATCTGGTGAGTTCCCAGAACAACAAGGCAGCCTGTGAAGCTGAAGTGATATGAGTAAGCAGGTGTGCTGAAAGGGGCAGTCAGGGCTGCTTTGTCTGGCTAGAAAAAAGACCGCTGAATGAACCTACTACAGCAACTTTCATGCTTTACAACAGCATAGACTCAAACTTCTTTTCCTATAGGAGTCCCAGCAGAATGGAACTCCTAGCCTGGTCCCAAATCCTCAGCTCACACCTGCAAATCAGAATACCCTCTCCCCCCAACCACAAAGCATCCAGCCTCTGCATCTGTAACAGCCTCCCCTGTAATTTATGCATTCTATGGAGAGTTTAAATGCTGACTCTATCATTATCTGAGTTTATTATCATTTCCATTTGCATATGTTTGATGGGGAGGAGGGGTGGGCAGGAAACCTCTGGACAGATTCCAAATTGGAATTCTGCAGTGTCTCTCCTCGCCCTGACTTCTTCCCCAATCCTCTGCCTGCCTTCTGCCATCTGCTCATAAGATCTGGAATAGTTAAGGGTCCTCAGGACCCTGTTACCCTTGTCTGTGTCTGCCTCCCTTCTTGTTCCCACCGAGCCCTTCTCCCTGCGTTCCTGACTTCAAAGCACCCAATGTGGTTCAGTGAGCCCACCTCCACCCCACCCCCATAAATCACCAATACTGAGTCTATAGCAGGAACTGGCAAACCTCACATTAACATGAGTCTGGGAACTACCCCTGTGGGCTGGGAGTTCTGTTTTTTGATGGAGAATAGAAGAATTTCACTTTCATTTTGCCACTTCATGTGTCATCAGATTAGGAGGGAGTGGGTGTGGGCTGCTGGGGAGCTTTATCAGCATCTTGGAACCCTGAAGATTGTCACCAGTTAAGTAGCCATATACTTGGAGATCCTAACTTTGCTCCTGCTACCCACTAATCCCCAGGCTTTCCCTGCTTTCCTGAAATCTTTCCCAAAAGGTGTTCACTGCCTGTTTTCTTTTGCTCTTTTTTTTTTTTTTTTTTTTTTGATTCCTCAGAATTCTTCTGTAGATAGTAAGATTTGTAGTTAAAGGTTTGCATGTGCCTCTCTCTTGCTCCCAGGAGCCAGCAAACACTTCAAGCCATAAAGGAGGGATGGAAGAAATGTCCAATGGCCAGCAACTAGGTTTATTTCACAAGATCGTGTTTTTTATGTTGCTTGCATTGAAAAAGTGTGTGCACAGGTGCCCCCGTTTGATTCAATTTCAACCCTCATCATGATTGATAGCCCCCATGAATTGCAGCTAGATCTCTGCTGTCTGCCCTTGTCTGCCGGGCTGCAGTCTGAGTTGGAGCCAGAGCAGACATTTTAAGTTACTCACTTGAACAAGTATGTCAACCTCTCCCTTCTCCCCCAGTTTTCACTCTAGTAGACTTTTTATGCAGTCAACAGTGGGGCTGATCTACATTTTTAGAAAACAGGCACAACTAGCTACAGAGAGGATTACACTGAATGGAAGGACACCACATTGTTGGAAGAGCTACATGAGAATTTTCTGACCCATTTGTGATCTTGGGTCCCTGTGTTCCTTACCATCATCAGCATCATCCTATGGTAACACATTAACCATTGGTTATTGTACAGCTATGATTTTGTCATGCTGACAAGTGCTTTCTGAGAAGCCTCTTCAGAACATCTCGACCACCTTAAAAAGGTACTGTTATATCCCTTGTGGAAAATGAGCTTTTGAGCAGTTTAAACTTGCCCCGGGTCTAAGCCAAGCAAATAGGAGAATGTGATTATAATCAAATAAAGATAAATAGTTAAAATGTGAATGCATAAGTAAAGATAGATTTTTTAGGTAGTAATTCACCTTGGGCAAAATTCTCAAGAGCGTTTTTACATCAGAAGCTCTCCTGGTGCTGAGGCTTGGATTCTGTCACATGTGGGGTGCTTAGAGACATGATCCTGCTCAAGTATGCCACCTCTCCTCTCTCTTTGCTGGGTCCCTGTCTTTGTCATCTGCATCCCATTAGTGATTTTGGTCAATTCCTGGGTAGGTGACAATGAACATAGGAGGCAAAGACTTCCTTGTGAGTTGAATACCCAGTCCTCTGAGAAGCGCCCCATCACCAGGAAGAGCTTCTTCTGGTTCACAAAGCACATTATTTGTAGTTGGTGAATACCACTGTTGGTATGCTAGCAGTGTGCTCTCTGTGATGACCACTATTCCTATGTATTTGTTGTTGTTGTTTGTTTTTCAAAGGAAAGTTGCAGACAAGAATGAAATCGAGTAGGCAGGCTGGCAGGAAGAGACTGAAGAAAGAAGCATTTATTTTATTCAGTTGTTCATCTTGGTTGTTTCCTGCCAACCTTGAATCCCTGTCTTGAGGATGTATGTGGACTGTACCTGGGGTGGACTACATCACTAGGCCACCAGGCCACACACTGTTCATATGTTACTAGCATGCTCTATGCAATGCTTCTACAGCCCTTCTTTATGGTACCAGGTTTTCTTTTCACATTAGCATTGACTGACTGAGTTAATTCTCCTAACAACCCTACAAACTGGTACTAGGCTGTTATCCTTGTGACATAGATAAGGAACAGAGGGATAATTTGTTCAAGGTCATCTAACCAGGGAGTAGCAGAGCTGAGATTGTGGACCAAGGTGGTTTTATGCCTGGTGCCTGCATCTGGGCCTTAACCACATCTCCTTTCCTCAGTGGGCTTTACCTGGTCACATGGCTATTTCCTAATTAGGCTGCAAACCTCAAAGAGAGGGGGCGTGTCTTGTATATCTTGATAATTAGCTTAGGTACAGTGTGTGGCACCCTGGGATACTGGGGGGTTGTTTATCGAGGGAGCAAAAGAAGAATGGAGAGAGGCATCCACAGTGAATCACCCAGATTTGTCTCTTTGCTTTAAAGCCACTGAATTGTTATGTGGACCCTTTGTCTCAGGACAGAGAGGGAGTTAGAGAAATGGGAGGGATCACAGAAAAAGCCTTGTTTGTTTTTGTGACAGGCCTTCTCTGATGCATGGCTTCTGCTTCTCTTTTCTTTGCTTCTAGAAGCCTACCCTAGTTTTTCCCCACTGGGGCTGCATTGCTCTCTATCTCCTTTGTCATCCCAGTGATATTCCACTGTGGCATGGACCACACTTCATCGATACATGTTGCTACCCTGAGTGAACTTTTTGAGGGAATGACCTTGTCTTAATCATCCTGTGTCCAGTTGTCTAGTGCAGGACCTGGCCCGCCAGAGGCCCCAGCCCTGCTTCTGAAATTGAAAGAATGTTTAAATATTGTTAGACACAGGTGGCAAAGAAAGTACAGGAAGGAAAGAAGGAGGGGGGGGGAGAGAGAGAGAGAGAGAGAGAGAGAGAGAGAGAGAGAGAGAGAGAGAGAGAGTTATCTGGGCTAAGAAACCAAGAATCATGTAGAACTTGTTTCTCATCCTCTTCCCTCTTTCCCTCCTGCTCTTGTCATTTGATAAGTGATGCAGATGAATTCTTCTCTCAAGATCGGTAGAGGCTGAAAAAGTGGTTGGATGGAGGGGGAGGGAGTTAGAGGAAACATAAAACAATAAAGATGATTTAATTTATATCTGATTGCAGCAACCAGCTGGCTATGCCATCAAATATTACACCCCAGAAGTTATTAAAGAGCACCTCTGTCATAGGTACCTTATTAGCTAGGGATTTATGAAGCACAGAGCCCTAGCAGGAAATATTGATATTTCACTCACAACATCACCCCTAGATGTCTGGGTTGTCTGTCTCTCGGCTTTCTCTTTTCTTCGATATTCTCTTTCTTAGGCCCTATAGCCTCAGGCTTGACTCTCAGAATGTTTTTCTCCTTGAGTATGCACATAGTCAAACAGTCTCACTCACTTGTGCTAGGACTCCTTTTGTGTCTGCTTCATACCTGTGACTGGAATATCCCTGCTTTCCAGGCAGTAAGTGTTCTGGGCACATCTAAATATTTCTAGAGTTTCCTGTGTCATAAATCAACGTCCTTTGTTAGGACTTCTGCTTTCAATCTACTTCTTTAGAGAAGAAACTAGACATTGAATTTCATTTCTCCAGGTCTCTTGTCATGGCCTGCGTCCCGGAGCCGGGAGGTCCTTTGTCCTTTGCTCCAACTTCTCTCCTTGAGACCCCAGAGCAAATGGCTCTAATCCTCACCTGGGGCGGCTTCCAAGTTCTGTATGTGGGTCTCTGGAATTAATGTAAATAAATTTTCTTGACATTAAAGGCACATTTCCTTTCAACCCAATTTAATGCTTTACTCATCCCTAGAAGCAATTTATTTTTAATTATAACCAATTATTATGTGTGATAGCAGGAAAAAACCTACAAATTGCATTTTAAAATGTGAAACCTGTGTAGGGAAGTATAATGATATGAAACTATTCTTGTCAACTCAAGTCAGTTGTAGAACTTTGCCTTTGAAGACAATACTTTTTAAGAACTAAGAGTTTCCACATTTTGATCTCTTGAAGTCCTAATGTGACAACACAGGCAGGAAGAGATGACACAAGAAAAGTGGCAATTTAGTTATTTACTCAGAAACGCAGTACAGGTGTTATTAATGAGTGACTAGATAATGCTTGACATTTTACAAAGTGACTTACACCTGTGCGCGTGGGCACACATATACACACACACACTTGTGTGTGTGTTTGTATGTGTGTGTCTCTGTGTGTATACTACATGTGGAGGAGAATGAAAGAAGAGGGAAAAACTAGATCTCTTCCTCAGGGGCAGAATCTACTCTAAATAGTCCCTGTCTTGGTTAGAAGAACTAAGAAAAGTACATGCATGAAAAGGAAAGATCAGAAATGAAATCCACGGATGATGAGCTACGAGTGGGCTCGGTTTATATGCATACACATAAATCACTTTTATCTCTGCACAGTTTTTGTTGAGAATGCACTTTTATCTTTGTGCTATCCCTCAGGGGGCCCAGACTGCTGCTGCTCTGCTTTCAGGCTGAAGGAATCCGTTGCTGTGGAAGAGCGTCCAAGCCGTGTCAGGTGTGGATGTTGCGGCTGCTTCTGTGGATGTTTGGGGAGCTGGGTCGTGGGTTTGGTTCTTTATGCCCCCATAGATTTACTGAGGTGTAATTGTCAGGCAAAATGTTTATATGTGTATATATATGTTCGACATCATGATTGTAGAAACCACAATCAAACTAATTAGCACATCCATCACCTCCCAAAGTTCCTTTTATATTTATTTGTTTTTGTGAGCACACCGAAGATTTTCTCTTCTGGAAAATTTCAGATATACAATGTAATATTAATTATTGTTACCATGTTGCACATCTGATTTCTCTAACTGATAACTGAAAGTTTGTGTCCTCTGACCAACATTTCCCCACTTCCTTCACCTCCCCTTAACTCCCGACAGTCACCATTCTGCTCTCTGATATGACTGTTTCCATATATAAGTGAAAAGAGACAGTGTGCACTTGTTTTTCTTGTTTTCTGGCTTATTCAATTAGCGTAATGTCCACAAAGTCTATCCATGTTGTCTCAAATGGCTAGATTTCTTTCTCTTTTTATGGTTGAATAATGTTCCATGCTGTGTGTGTGTGTGTGTGCGCGCGTGTGTGTGTGTGAAGTCATTTCTTCGTTACCTGTTAATGGACACTTAGATGGTTTCCATATTTTGGCTATTATCAGCCATGCAGGAATCAGCATGTGATTACACATATCTCTTCCAGATATTTATTTCATTTCCTTGGCATGTATACCCCCAAACAGGATTTCTGGGTCATATGGTAATTTTATTTAAAAATTTTTGAGGCACCGCCATCCTATTTATCATAATGGTTACAACAATTTACATTCTCATCAGCAATGTGTTAGAGTCCCCTTTTTCCCACAGCCTTACCAGCATGCTTCCTCTATTGACTTTTTTGTAACAGCCATCCCACCGGGTATGGGGTGTTACCTCACTGTGGTTTCGATTTGCAGTTCCCTGACTATTAGTGATGTTGAGTGTCCTTCACATAGACATCTAAGCCATTTGCATGTCTTCTATGGAACATTGTCTATTCAGGTCTGTTAACAATATTGAAACAGGATTCTCTGTTTTTCTTTGTTGTTGATTTGCTTTTGAGTTGTAATCTTTATTAAAATATTTTGGCTGTTAGACCCTTCTCAGATATATAATTTGAAAATATTTTCTACCTCTCCAAAGGTGCATTTGTCATTTTGTTGATTGTTTCCTTTGTGTGCAGAAGCTCCTTAGGTTGTTATAGTCTCACTTATGTATTTTTGCATTTCTTGTTGTGCTTTGTTTTCATATTCAGTTTTTCCGACACCATTAATTGACGAGTCTATGATTTTTCCATTGTGTATTCTTGCCACCTTTGTCACAAATTAATTGTCTATATGTGTATGAGTTTATTTCTGGGTTCTATTCTGTCCCATTGACCCATGTGTGCATTTTTTATACCAATACCATTGCTTTAAATTTACTTTTTATTGTAGTAATTATTCTACACATTAACATAATTTCCTATGTATAGGTTTCCCATTTCTAAGATGTATTTCTAGACACCATGCCCTCTACAAAATTACCATGTGTCCTTCCCCATTGTCCAGTGGGCTCCACCACATTCCCTTTTGGTAACCTCAGGTCTTTTGAAAATGTTTCAGGGTTGGTTATATTACATCTGTTCCTTTGTTTTGTCTATTCACATTCCACCTATAGGTGAGGTCACCTGGTATCTAGCTTTCTTCTTTTGACTTGTTTCATTTAGAATAATCTGCTCCAGCTCCATCTATGTTGAGTCCAATGACAGGGTTTCATCTCTTCTAAGGGCTATGTAGTATTGCATTGTATATATGTACCACATCTTCTTTATCCATTCATCTAATGTTAGCTACTTAGGTAATTTCCAGTTCTTAGCTATTGTGAGTAGGGCTGCAATAAACATGGGGATACATAGAACCTCTGAGGATGGGTGCTTTTGTAATTTTTGGGTAGATGCACAGAAGTAGAATGATGGGATCATATGGGATTTCCATCTTCAGTTTTTTGAAGAATCTCCAAACTGTTCTCTATAGGGGTTGATACCAATTTTCCACTCCCACCAACAGTGCAAAAGTGTTCCCTTTTCTCCACATTGTCACCAGCATTTGTTGTTTCCATACTTTTGGATAATAGCCAGTCTTTCAGGTGTAAGGTGATATCTCATTGTTGTTTTAATTTGCATTTCCCTGATAGCCAGCAAGTAAGATCATAATTTCCTGTGCCTGTATATCCTCTTCAGAAAAGTGTCTCTATAACTCCTCCTCCTATTTTTTTTTTTATTAATTGCCTGTTCTCCTGTTGTTGAGTTTTCTGTGTTCTGTGTATATTTTAGATATCAAATATTTGTCGGAACTAGCAAATACAAATATCTTCCCCAAGTTAGTAGGTTTCCTTTTGGTTTTAGTGATGTTTTCTTTTGTTGTACAGAAGCTCCTTAGTTTGATGTAGTCCCAGTTGTTTATTTTGATTTTTGTTTCCCTTGATGATGGAGTTGAGTCCCCAAAGACTTCTCTATAACTTATGTCATGGAAAGTCTTTTCTATGTGTCTTCTAAGAACTTTATCGTTTCTGGTCTTACGTCCAAGTATCTAATCCATTTTGAGTTAATTTTTGTGAATGGTGTTAGAGAGTGGTGTAACTTCCTTTATTAGGTATATGCCCAGGTATTTCATTCCTTTATTTCTATTTTAAATGGTTGATTTTTGTGATTTAGTTTCTTCTAGTGTGTTGTTTGCATATAAAAATGCAGCAGATTTTTGTGCATTGATTTTGTAGTCTGCCACTTTATTTATTGATAAGTTCTAGAAGATTTTTGATAAGTTTTGGGTTTTTCAATATATATAGTCATGTCACCTGCAAATAATGAGAGTTTTACTTCTTCCTTTCCAGTTTGCATTCCTTTTATTTCCTTTTCTTGCCTGATTGCTCTGGCTAAAACATCCAGTACAATATTAAATAGCAGTGGTGAGAGTGAACAACCTTGCCTTGTTCCTGACCTAAGAGGAAATGCTTTCAATTTTTCGTCATTCATGGTGATGGTCACCATTGGCTACGATGTGGGTTTTCCATACATGACTTTTTATTATATTAAGGTATGAACCTTCTATTCCCATTTTACAGAGAGTTTTTATCATAAATGGGTGTTGGATCTTATCAAAAGTTTTTTCTCTGCATCTGATATATGATCATGTGGTTTTTCTCTTTGCTCTTGTTGATATGGTGTATGACATTGTTAGATTTATATTTGTTGAAACATTCTTGCATCCCTGGGATGAATCCCACTTGGTCATGATGGATAATCTTTTTGATGCATTGTTGAATTAGTTCGATACTATTTTGTTGACAACTTTTGCATCTATATTCATAGAGACATTTGTCTGTAATTTTATTTCTTGGTGATATCTCTGTCAACTTTTGGTATCAGTGTAATGCTATCCTTTTAAAAAGTATTTGGGAGAGTTCCTTATTCTTCATTATTTTGGAAGAGCTTGAGAAGGTGGGTGTTAATTCTTCTCTGAAGTTTTGGTAGAACTCATTGTAGAAGGCATCTGGCCCTGAGCTTTTATTTTTGGGGAGGCCCTTGATTACTTTTTCAATTTCTTTGCTTGTGATTGTTCTGTTCAGGTTTTCCAATTCTTCTGGGTTCAGTCTTGATAGACTATACTTTTCTAGAAATCTGTCCATGTCCTTATGATTGTCCATTTTGGTGGCGTAGAGCTGTTCATAGTAGTCCCTTATGATGTTTTGCATTTCTGTAGTTTCTGTTGTAACTTCTCCCCTTTCGTTTATGAAATTAGTTATGAGAGTTTTCACCTTATTTTTCTTTGTGAATCTAATCAGTGACTTGTCATTTTTCTTCATTTTTTCAAAAAACCAACTTTTGGTTTCATTGATCTTGTGGATTGTCTTTTTGTTTTCTATTTTGTTTATTTCTGCTCAAATTTTGATTATTTCCTTTCTTCTGCTGATTTTTGGCTTTAATTGTTCTTTCTCTAGTTGTTTTAAATGTAGAGTTATTTATTTGCAATATTTCTTGTTTCTTCAGATAGGCCTGGATTACAATGCACTTTTCCCTTAGAACTGCTTTTGCTGCATCCCAGACATTCTAGTAGTTCATGTCCTCATTCTCATCTGTCTCTAAGTATTTTTTAAGTTCCTCTTTGATTTCCTCTTTTACCCAAGAGTCCTTCAGGAGCATATTATTAAGTTTCCAATCGTTTGATGTCTTCTTGCTTTCTTTTTGTGGCTGATTTCCAGATTTAGGCCATTGTGGTCAGAAAGATGCTCGGCATGACTTCATTCTTTGTAAATTTGTTGAGGGATGCTTTGTGTCCCAGCATATGATCTATCCTTGAGAATGTTCCATGAGTGCTTGAGAAGAAAGTGAAATCTGTAGTCACTGGGTAAAGTGATCAGTATAGATTATTAGACCTATCTGTGCCAGATGGTCACTTAAAGTGGCTGTTTCCCTGTTAATTTTATGCCTGGTTCATCTGTCCATTGTTGTAAGTGGGATGTTGCAGTCCCCCATTGTTACTGTGTTGCTGTCAATGTTTCTCTTCAGGTCTAATAATACTTGCTTGGTGTATTTTGATGCTCTTTCATTTGGTGCATATATGTAAATAAGTGTTATGTGTTCCTGCTGGATTGGTACTTACGTCATTATATAGACTCCATCTCTTTCTTTTGTTATGCTTTTTAGATGGAAGTCTATTTTATCTGATATCAGTATAGGTGTTCCTGCTCTTTTGAGGTTGCCATTTGACTGTAGGATTGTCTTCCTGCCATTGACTTTGAGCTTTTGTTTATCTTTTGGAAGAAGGAGGGTTTCCTGAATGTAGCAGAAGGTTGGGTTATGCTTTTAATCCATTCAGTCACTCAGCATCGTTTGATTAGTGAGTTCAGTCCATTAATATTTAGGGTGTTGATATAGAGCTGCTTAGTGTCATTTTATAATTTGTCTTTTGTATGTTGCTCCAGATGATGACTTTTCTGTCTTTCTCTTTTTCGTTTGGATAGGTGCAGTTATGTTTTGATTGATTTCACCTTTGTTTTCCTCTTTGCTTTCTCCCTGGGGATGTATTTTGAGGTTACCCTGAAGTTAGCATTCACAGTTCTATGTTAACTACCTAATTTCATTTGAAAGCATATTAGTCTTCCATTCATTCTAACTATCCACATTTTTCTTCTCTTCTCTTCCCCCTCTTTTATTATTTGCTGTCTTACTGGTTTTCTGTGTGATTTCTTCATGCTTTATAGAGCATTTTAAATATTTTTTGCAAATCTGATTTTGTGGTGATGTACTCCTTTAACTTTTGCTTATCAGAAAATATTTTTATCATTCCTTCATTTCTGAATTATAAGCTTACCAGATATAGTCTCAGAGATTGTGAATCCTTTTCTTTCAGCACTTTGATTATATTATACCATTCCCTTCTGGCCTATAGCGTTTCATTTGAGCAGTCCGCCTACAATCCTCTGTCTGTGACATGTTTTTCTCTGGCTTTTTTTAATAGTCTTTCTTTATCTTGTATTTTGACATTTTGATGATGATGTGTCTAGTCGTATTTCTGTTTGGGTGTCTTTAATTAGGAACTCTTTGAGCTTCCTGGATCTGGAGGTTTGCTTCATTCTTCAAATTGGGGAAGTTCTCTTCTATTATTTCTTCAAATATGGTTTCGGCTCCCTTTTCTCTGTCTTCCTCTGGGACCCCTATGATGTGAATGTTGTTCCTTTTGATGTTATCCCAGAGGTGTAGAATGCTGTCATAAATTTTTTGAATTTTTCTTATCTCTGCTGGTTTTCTTGATTGCGTTCCTCTGTCCTGTCTTCCAGATCACTGATTCTATTGGAAACTTCATCCATCCTATTGTTGAGCCTCTCTATTGAGTTCTTTAATTCAGCCATCATGTTTCTTACCTGTTTGATGTCTTGTTTTAATTCTTCTCTTTGCCTCCTGACATTCTCATTTACTGCCTCTACTGATTTCTGGATTCCCAGGAGTATGTTAATCACTGTTACCCTAAACTCCTCTTTAGGAAATTTATATACATCTACTGTATTCAGATTTTCCCCTGGATTTTTTATTGGATCCATCATGCCACATATATTTCTCTGTGCTTTTTCTCTATTTGGCATTCTGTCAATATTTCTGAGGGTTCAGTTTCCCTTGCGTTGCGTAGGTTTGACTTGCCCAGGACTGGCAATCAGGTGGCAGTTTCGCCTCTACCCACAAAGTGATGCTGGAGAGTAGCGCTGAGGTTTGGGACTGCCTTCTGACTGTATTCCATGGTGTGGGGCATCTGATGGGCGGATATGTGGTGGGCGGGGTTTGATTTGACCAATTTCCAGTTATGGCTATGCCCAGTTTAATTTCTCCACATGGGTTCCAGCTCAGCCCCTGGTATGCTGGCTCTCCTTTCACCCCCTCCCAAGTCAGCCCTCGTGGCTCCCAGTCTGAGTCCCACTGATCCCACTTCTTGCTAGCTCTGAAGCTGGTCCCAAAATCCCTAGCCCCACTATGCATCCAGAGACTCCAGAGCTCCTTCCCAAAACCCAATCTGTGGCTTAGCTGAGAAAGCGCCGGGTGTCCTCATCTACCGTTATTCATCAGCTGATCCATCTCCAGCTGTAGTGCTGGTTGTTTCTTGCTGTTCGTCTCAAGAAAAGAAGATTTTTTTTTTTTTTTTGCATTTTTTTCAGTGTCTTTTGGGTTTTTTTTTTTTTTTTGGAGCTACCTAAAAGTGCATCCTATCCAGTCACCATCTGGTAGTCAATCCTGTTTTTATTACTATTAATTTGCAACATTGTTTGAAACCAGGAATTATGACGTTCCCAACTTTGTTCTCAAAATACCTTCGTTCTGGGGGTTTTGTGGTTCCCAGTTGGTCATTGTGCATGATCCTTTTAATGTGCTGTTGAATTCATTTTACTTGTCTTTTGTTGAGGATTTTTACATATGTATTAATCAGGGATATTGGTCCATACTTTACTTCCTTGTTGTGTCTTTATCTGCCTTTGGTATGAGTGTACTGATGGCTTAATAAAATGAGTTTAGAAGTGTTCCCTCCTCTCCACATTTTGTAAGATCTGGAAAAGGATTGGTGTTAACACTTCTTTAAATGTTTAAAGATAGAAGTTTCTATTGGAATCATCTGGTCCTGACCCTTTCTTTGTTGGGGAGTTTTTGACCACTACTTCAGTCTCTTTACTTATTATTAATCTCTCAGATTTCCTATTTCTTTATGTTGTAGTCTTGTTAGCTTATATGTTTCTGGGAATTTAGCCATTTCTCTTATATGATCCAATTTGTTGCCATGTAATTGTTCATCGCAGTCTCTTATGGTTCTCTGTATTTCTGTGGCATCAGTTGGCTCTTTATTAATGACACTCAAGTCTCCTGAGTGTGTTCTTTTATAAGATACATGGCAAAATCTATTAAAATCAAAAGGAACCTGGAAGTCTTGATTTTATTCCTGCCTATTAAAGAGAGGGAGCTTGGATCAGACAAGGGCAGATCTGTTAAGGTGCCATAACTTCATGGTGCTTGAGTCAGAACCCTGGGGAAAGAGCTTCCTACCATCACATGGTAACTTCGAGGCTTGTCCAGTGTCCCATTAGCAGCGCCGATACTAGTGATAAAGGTCATGATGCATGTGCACCCCTCTCCATCTCAGTAGCGACTCCCAGTAGTGACCTCAAATATCTGTGGTTGAAATGAACCTCCTTCCACAGCTCCCTGATCCCAGCATAGTCAGATGCACTGCACTTCTCTAACAGGGCAGGGGCTGTCCCTGCTGACACATAAAACAGTACAGCTTCCAAATGGAAGTTCCATTCATTCAGAAAATATACATGAAGTGTCTACTATTAGCCAGGTTTCCTTCATATATTGGAAATAGAGCAAGATATGACACCAAGTCCCTGCCCTCGTGGAACTCTAATTTCCTCATTAGGCAGCCAGATTCCATGGGTTGAGAGGAGGAACAACTGTTCCTTTTAGAGAAGTAACATGGCCCCTATAGGCCACCATAGCTCTCAGCATCCACTTGAGATTCTGGCACGTATTGATACCTCTCAACCTACCTGTTTTCACTTTTCTGCCTGACCTGTGAGATTTTGAATTTCTACTCTCTTAGTCAAAACTTTAGCATCATGGATTAAAAACTGTTGGCTCTCAACAGTTAGTTCTTTCAGGTCCCCTTCCCCCATCTATTCGGGTACAGTAACCAGCTATTAGAGGATGAAATATTTTGTGATCAGGACAGATGTGCGAGGAGACAGATTTAGACTAAGTGCGGGGATAGTGCAAGTCACAACCGAGGGACGTCAGAAGTGTGGAAGCTGGGGGAGGAGGGAGGGCAACTTTAATCGGAGAGAGTGATTATGGAATCTAATTAGCCTCTCATTCTCATTTGCAGAAGGAACATTCAATTCACTTAACACCACTTCATAGATCCTTCTACGCTCCTCTGTACCCCAGGGAAAACAAATTCCAGTGTAAAAGAGCATTTGGACAGCAGCATACCCAAGTGAGGAGAGCATGTAGCTGAAAAATGAGGAGGCCTAGGCCCCAGTTCTGGCTCTGCCTCTATGGCTCAGTGACCCCGGGCACAGCGCCTCAGCCCAAGGGGACCCAGGGCCATCTGCTGAGTGTGGAGATTGGATTAAGTCATTCAGAGGTCTCTTTAACTCCCAAATGCTCTGTTTTTTAATTCCTCTCTACATCCTATAACTTTGTGAGTTATGGTTTTCGACTTATTTTCTATAGTTCCATCAATGAGAATTCAGAGAAGCCTGGATTCCTGTGGTGACCTTATCTGCTTTGGACCAGTTAATCTTCTAATTCTCAACTTACCACATCAGGACAATAATAATATTCATTGTGCAGACTTTTTTATGGATGGACTAATTATTCAAAGCATTTTGTACCATCAAGGGTTTAGCTGTTATTACCCTGTAACTTAAGAGATTTTATCTAAATTAAAAATAAGGTGAAGTCTCTTTTTAAAAAAATTACTTGATGACATGGCTGGGAGGTCTCAGGGTGGGACAACTAAGTAATGGAGTGAGACAGAAATAACTCCATGGAAGTAAAGCCTTTATTGTGGGAACAGATGAAGTTGCCACTCAGAACTAACAGCCAGAGTCCTGTCTGGGCTGTAATTAATGAATACGATGGCCATTATTTATAAGGATATTTTAAGAAGTAACTGCACCACATGGAGGCCTGGCTTCTACACGTGGGCTGAAGTAAGGTCAATGGGAAATCTACAAAACTCAAAATTTAATGTGTGGAGATTAGATTTCACCCCACCATTAGGCACTGTGTATAGTGGTTTTCTTTGGGGTGGAGGCCCTAGGGGATGCAAAGAGTTGTTTAACACCTGGAGTCAGAGGAGAAAGAAGGTGGAACACACCTTTACTTGTCAGACAATGCAGATCGAAATATTCAAAACATTGAGAATAAAACTTTCATTTGATCCTGTTATCCCGCTTCTGGGTATTTGCCCCTCAAATCCAACAAACCTGATTGAAAAAGAAATATGTACTCCATGTCTACTGCAGGACTATTTATAATAAACACAAACTGGAAACAACCTAAGTACCCACGGGCAGATGACGAGACAAAGATGATGTGGTCTTTAGACACAATGGAATATTACTCAGCTATCGAAAAAAGATGAAATTGTGCCATTTGCAACAACATGAATGGGTGAAGAGAATTCTTCTTTGTGAAATGAGTCAGAAGAAGAACGACAGATATATAATTTCACTCGTGTCTATAGAGACACCAGACTAACAAAGGAGTCAAACCAGATAGACTTTTAGTCTATAGGGCCAAATTAGTGGTAACCAGAAAGGAAGAGAAGGGGTAGGTAAGCAGGGTAAAGGGGATAAATTTTATGTGGAGGATAGAATTGGATGGTTGATGATGAACGTAATTATTCCAGACAGATGCTAATTTGCAGTGATACACACCTGAAATTTATACAATGTTCCCTCAATAAAAATTTTGAAAAGGAAAAAAAAAATACAGAGTAGAGACTTGTCACCCAAACTTTTCCAGAAGTCTTCCATTTCGATGCCTCAGCCTTTTCTGGGTTGCAGGTCAGGGGAGGTTTCTTCAGCCTTCCTTCCTGTGGAAGACTTTGGGTTGCACTGTGCATCTCGCTGCCTGACACCTGACCTCCCTCAGATGTGTGTGCTGGGCTCCGGCAAGAGCATCAGCAAACAGACCTCTGCAAGTGACTTTTCTCTTAACACAGACACCTGTAGTGGGACCCAAGTGCAGTCCCATGGCCCATGTGCACCCTGAGGCCCTGCAGAGTGCTGGGGACAGCTTGGGACAGCCTCATTTTCATGAGTCACAGAGAGAGGTGCCTCATAATGTCCTTAAGACCTGTTCTGTGGTGGGATTGGACGATAACAAAACACCTATATGTTTTCAGTTCCTCATCCACTTTGTGCTCCAGGAGGACTAAAGCATCTGAGCATGACTGGTGGCATTTCTTTGGACATGACTTTTAGTACAATAAACCAGGGAAGCATCTGATTGAAGATCCCTCAGAGAAGGTGATTTTACCCTCTTCCCTGACTTCATGAGTAATGCTTTTATGTTGCAGCAACTTAGTTGGCGATGTTACTTCTGCCTGGTCATCCTTGGCCCAGGAGGCCTGCTTAACTGCTAAAAGGATCTCTCTAGGCCAGCAGTGCCCTTGACTACATGTAAGCCTGATGCAGCTTGTTCCATCATTCAGAATGTTAACACCAGGCTCTCTGCAGGACTCTTGCTTGTATGTTTTTGTGTCTGTTTAGCCCCTTCTTTTCTATACTTACCCATTCTTTAATCCTGCCTACAGTTTTTTTTAAAAAAAGGTACAGGCAAGAATGAAAGCAAGCACAGGCAGGCAGGAAGAGAGAGGAGGATGAAGTTTTTTATTTATTTTATTCAGTTGTTCATCTTGGTTGTTCCTGCTGGCCCCACCATGTGACCTTGGGTCCTTGGGATGTGTGTGGACTGCACCCAACCGCTTCTCCACCAGGGTGCACCTTTTTAAAGACCTGCTTTGCAAGATTTATATCAACAATTTCCAAGTTTCAATGGCAGCTCTTTGGCTTTATTCTCTGAATATGATTCTATATTTCTTCCTCAACTATGGCTTACTCTCTGGCCACAACTCTTGGTGATGAGACCTCTCCCTCTATCAGTCCCAAGGATATGTCCCATACTTTCGTATGGAATTTTACATCTTTATAATTACACAATAATTATAACTCATTGTGTATCTACTTTGCATCAAGCACTGTGCTGAATACTTTAAATATATCATCTCATTTTTATCAAAAATCACACCTCTCACATACATTTTACTGATAGAAAAACTAAGTCTCAGAGAGTTTTACTAGCCTGCTTAAGGTCACACAACTAGTAAGCATACCCAAATCCACCAGATTCCAAACATCTTTTAATCCTAACACTATGATTCCTATTCTAAATCTAATTCAATCCCCTCTATAATACTATATCCTTGTTTTACAGATGAAGAAAAATAGAGGCCCAAGGAAGCTAGGCAATTTGCCTAAGATAGTCCAATTAAAAAACAGAAAACTAAGACTTGAACATGAGTCTTTTGATTCCAAGTGCAGTTCCCAGTCCACTGCACCAGGCAGCTGGCCCAAGGCTTATGGGCGTTTTTCTCATTTTCCAGGACCTGCAGTGTCTGGCTTCACGTCAATTATAGTTCCGTCTCTTCTGTGCTTCTTCCTCTTTCTGAGATGCCACTGGTTAAGGCTGCAGAGCCTTTGCCTTTCACATGATGTTTCTTGAAGAAAGTGTGGTCTTCTATTAGACATAGAGCATCTAACAGCTGTGTAGATCTGTCCTTCTAATAAAGGCAAGGAACAGAGAAGCTTTGTAAAACAAGTTATTTTTCTGTCTGAGAGGTTAGGAAAGTTTTCAAGAGCCAGTCATTTACTTCAAAGAATGATGTTTATGACATACATGCTGAACACCCACCATAGGTTTCCATGACAGAGAAATAATAGAACACAGTAAATAGTTGCTGAGGGTATGGAAATAACCAAGATACAGATTTATCTTATTGAATCATAATTAGACATGGGGAAGGAACTAAATGTTACTAGAGATCATGTGTAGTGTGTACATACACATCTTAGGAGGGTGTTTCCAAAGGCAAACCTGTCTGAGAGTACTGCCTCTCTCTCAGCGCCAAGTACGGGGCATGCACACAGATGCTTTCCCCAAGCGCCCTGAGAATGGAAGAAGAAAACGGAACTGAAAGACAAGAGTGGCTGAGACTTCCTTGGCTAGATGTGGAGAAAGGGAATCAAGAAAAGGCTTTGAAGATGGAGTGATGTATAAACTGGATCTCTAAAGATATATCAGCATTGATTGTGGGGAGCAGGGTGGGGAGGGGCCACTTGGGATTCTTCAAGAATGTGACTTGTGGGAGATATGTGTGGAAAGGGGGTTGGGTCAGGTGTGAAGGGCATTCTCTGTCATGCCAAGGATCTGATTTCCTCCGTGAGTGATGGGAACCAGAGCATGTGTTCTGGGCAGGGAGGGAAACAGTTAGGGCTGTAGTTAGCAGGGGTGAGTGGCAGGTGGGGCTCCAGGAGGGAGAGGGCCAGGCCTGTTTTTTCACTGGTCTTGTACAGGGAAGCCCAAGATGACTTCTAGATGGATGAAGCATGATTGATGAAGATGCTATTAACCGAGATGGGGAATTTGGAATGGAAAGGAGTGGTGAGGCTGGGAGTAAGGGGAAAGTGGGACAGAGATCATAAATTTCAAATGTATCATACTGACTTCGAGATGCCTTTGGGAAATCCAAGGGGATGTATTCAGGAGAGAAATTGTGACACAAGACTGGGTTTTGAGAGTGAAGTGGGATCTAGGAATTTATATTTAGAAATTATCAGCATATAAAAAATTGTGTACTGTCGGTATGAATGGAGTTGCTTTTGCAGAGCATTAAGAGGGCTTGAAAAAATGCCTTTCTGGAGTTAACCACCTCTTAGACCAATAAATTGATTGAGTCTCTTTTGTCTTACTGTATTTTCTCTGATAATATTGTAAATATCAATTTATCTCAGACTCAGTGAGATAGAAAGTCTTGAGATTATTTTCATGACATTTAAAGGAGATCTCTCATTCATTCTCATGTCCTTACTTATACCCTTCAGGTCAATTCCATACCCTGACCAAGACACCTAGCATATGAAAGTCACTAAATTAGGAACTGTAGGCTTTATGAAAAGAGTGAAACCTTCCTTCAAGAAAATTCCAACCTCTTAGAGGATAGTTAACAAGAGTATAAATGACTATAATGCAATGTGGAATAAAGCATGTACTGTTACCATTAACAAATGAAATGCTGGCAGAGTTCAAAAGATGGAGGAATTAGTATGTTTGCAGAGGACAGGAAATGTTCCAGAGAGAAGTGAACTTGCAGAACGAACATATTTATGATCAACAAAGCTAGTAGAGATTAGTGGTAAAAGAACAATAAAATCCAAGTGACAGAGAGGATTAAATTTGGCTGGTTTGAGGGAAATATTGGGAGGTAAACCTGAGAAGGTGGATTAAGGCCTTGAATGCCAGGGTGAAGGAATTGTATTTGATTTCATAGTTCAAAGAGTTCCAGCTCTCTTTCAGCAATATTTTAGAGGTCAATACCAGGCTTCCCCCAATTTCAGAACAAACGGTATTAGAAGACCAGTGGTCCTTTCTTCAAGGAGAAAGTTCATTGATTGGTATTACACAATCATCATATAGAGTCTATCCCAAATTGAAAATCCACCTCTAAAGACAGATACTGTTTGTTTAGAACTAAGCCCCAGTCCCAATTCCCATTCCCTTAGATCCAGATCTGTATTTTCTTAGCACATGATTCCCTGGAGGGGACTGCTCTTGTTTCCTTGCCAGTCATTTGTTATCTTAAATATTGGCATCTGTGAGATAAGAGTTTTCTAAATCACATTTATAGAATGCTTGTAAACACTCCTCATGTTTAGAACAGCTTTCTTCATTGACCTTGTGCCATTGATGAGCCCTGAGCCACTTCAGGGCATTAAATTCCCTGAAGTTTTACCATTGAAACATACTCCCAGCTCATAACTCTTTCCTCTGCCTGGGTGTGGACCCCGAACATTTATGTGGCAGCTCACATAACTAATCTGACCGGATTTTCAGTAAAACCTGAACTGCCATAGGGAGATAATATTTCTTTTCATAATTGCTCATAATTTCATCCTATTTCTTCTAACAGCAATTGAAGATGACATTACACTTCCTTTTATGTCAGTTGATGATGCATAATTCTCTCCTAGAATAGCCAACAACTCTGTTTACCAGCACATTAAAAAACATGGATGTGTATTCAGACCAGAGCCACTTTTACACCAGGATTTTATGTGTGTGTAGGATCGTGGAATGTTGAAAGGAGCTTCATTCTTAGAAAAAGTATCTTTCACCCTGGCAGACAAAATGTATACTGAAGGCCAGTGTGTAATGCAATGTACCGGTTATTGTCTGTACAATCCCCACTAAATTCCAGCCCCAGTCCCAGATCCATTCTGTCCCTCTCTGACTTGCTTTATTCCTGAGGGGACTGCCCCCTGCAGACTACACCACCTCCCTTCTGTAGGTAACCCCATGATGAACCTCATTTGAGTTCTTTTACTGCATTTCCCATTGGGATCCTGACAGAATACCAGATGTAGCAATTTCCAAATACATTCTATATCAAATTATCTATTTGTTCACCTTTCCCATCCCCTGCCTGACCTTTCGTGATCTTCAAGGGGCTGTCTATGGAAAGATCATTGGCAGTAATCAATGAAAGAAAACTAAAACTTGCTTCTGTAAAAACAAAATACGGGGCTAGAATATTCTGCTTTGAATGGAGCTAGCAGGTTGTAGGTTTTATAGGCATAACTTATGAGATATATAAGACGATAAAGTTTTGATATGAATAATGTGTTCTCTGATTAAAAAAAGGTCAGAGGAAGAGAAGCATAGAGCATCAGTGCTATGCGGGTCAGCAGACTCATGTTGTAAGTGAGAAGGGAAAAGGTGATGAAAATGGAACATATATTAAAAGCCTGGTTCCTTATGAGGGGCTGTTACTATGAATCTGTGTGACTAGAAGATGGGATGTTGCAAAATAAAAGACAGGCACAGACTGCTCAGCCTGAGGTCTGAGATGTAGTTCTGGAGATCTTCTTCCGCTCTCAGTTCTGCCATGAGAGCTTCACCAAGTCATTGTGCCTCTGTTTTATCATGGACAAGGGGGAGTCATTATAACCACTGGAGCGGTTTCACAGGATTGCTAAGACTATAAAATTTAATTGTAGATATGAAATCATCATTGTGTGTGTGCTAGCCACTACCTGAACAAGACGTTAATTTGCTTGCTCTTATTGTAGAAATAACGGATATTTTTTTCTCCTTTACTGTGAAGAGTGTATAGGTTTTGGAAGCCACGCTTGTTGTCCGAGGCTGTATCTGAAGATAAACAGAATTCAGATGTAAACCATGAAACCATTTTGCCTGTCTGATGTCCTGTACACATGTATTTGTACACTGGGTTTAATATATCTAGATTTGTTTGAGTGTAATTAATGTTCTAATGACTGCAATGGCAGAGACCTAAGCACCTAGGTGACTTTTCCAACTTTACCTTAATTTTGATTGGATCACAACTAAATTAGTGGGCAGGTTCCCTGTTCAGGATAAGGACTAGGAGTGAAGGACGATTCCCCTGTTGTGGATTTCCGTAATGATTAACAATCAGAGGTGCTGGGAACTTTGTGTTCAGTGACTGTAGAGCAAGTAATGAGGCAATATGAAGAAAAGTCTGAATTTGGTAGAAATAATGGCAGGCTTTTAATAAAGAAAAAAGAATATAATTGAGGTCATCTCTTCTTGTCAATAATGGGAAAAGGGACTCTTTAACCATGAAAGAGATTATGAAGTCACTGAAAGAGCATGAACTCTGGTGTCAGAACCTGTTCATCATTCACTGACTTGTTTTCTTAGCACCTCTGAAACCCAACCTCCCACTTGTAAGATAGACATGACATTCCAGGGGTTATAAAATATCGCTTATATGTATGTATCTAATTTTAAAGTAGAAATAGATACATGTTGTCTGTGTATCTACTTTACAAAATACATATTTTAGTGTTTTGTACCTATATATGCCTATATTTCTGTCTATCTCTTTCTCATCTAATATCACCAAGTAAAATGCCTGGAGAGAAAGCCTTTGATAGAAATTATGATTGATAAAAATAGTAATATGGTCAGTTTGCCACCTTTCCACCAGGGTATATTAATCAGGATAGACTATACTATGTAGCAAATGAACCCTGAAATAATCAGCGACTTAACAAGAGAAAGGTTTATTCATTATCTGTACCATATTATCCATATGCATAGTCAGTCATGGATTAGGTGGCCTTCCTTCAGGAGGTAACTCAGGCATCAGGGAGGCTTGCATTATGTAGTTATGACAACTGGGACTTATAATTTCAAAGAAAAGAATGAATGGGAGGAGCGGGCATGATGCTTTTAGGGGCCAGAACTGAATGTGACCTTCCATCTATTTCATCCATCTTTCACTGTTCAAACCTTAGTCACATGTCCTCTGACTGAATTACAAGAAAGGGTGAAAAATTGTTTTCTTCTGTCCTCAAGAAAATTAAAATACTGTATCTCTGCCACACCGAACAGGTGTATAATTCCCTGCTAAGAACATGGATTGATAAAAGGTTCCTTATGTTTGAGAGTTTTCTGAATTTTTATGTTACAGTATGTCAGAGCCTTGGTTTATAAACCCCCTGGCCTTTGAAAGACTCAGCATGTTCTAGTCTTCCAGGAAAGGGGCAGCAGACAGGGACTGGGGACTGACCTAATTCTGGCCTGTCTCTGGACAAACAGCAGGAAGAGTGAAGGTTATGGGTTTGGAGAATGAGGAACATGTGGCCAGCATCTGGTTGCTGCAGGGATCTGCCAGGAAGAGCAGTGATGTAAAACTGCTTTGGGCTGTAGCAGACGAAGCAAGAAGTGCAGAAAATCCTCAGAGATTAAGAAGGAAAAAAGATCATCGCCAGGATCTGGGGTTATCACAGTCAGTAAAGGAAGGGGAGATGTCAGCTCACCTTGTTGGGAGTAAGACTGTGATGACTGGCAACCTCAGGTCATGATGAGGAGTGAACTCTCAGGAAATCGTTTATAAAGGCCAGCGGAGCATTTAGCTTGGATGCTTTGTTTTGTACCCTTTAAAATTTACATTGGCCCAAGTAGCTTTCATAATTTTTTTCTGCCTTTACGTTTCAGCTCTATTCCTGGTTCTAGGACCTAGACTTCATATTCGATTTTTTATTAATGATACAATTTTTGTATAAAGTACATGGGAAATTTGGGTCTCATATTCATAAATCTTGCTCACTCCTATTTATGTGTTGACATATTTTCTTTTGAATAGTCTTTGTTCAAGTCCTTGCTGAAACCCCTAACTCAAGTTACATGTCTTCCATGAAGTCTTCCCGGGGCATTTACGCCTCCACGCTTTGTCACGAATGAAGTCTAGAAGCACATCTTGTCCATGTGATGTAACCAAATATTTAATCACACACCCCCTTGTAAAATTTCTTCGTTGGTTTTATGCTGCTTGATTCTAGAATTCTTATTGAACTTCTGTTATCATAATCTGAATTCTTCAACCTCTAAGACCCTGTTCAAAGCTTCCAGTAGACACTCCACTGACGCATGTTGTGTTGATGGATGCACGCCTGGGGCCAGACAAGTTCGAGGTGGAGGCTGAATGAGGGAGCAAGAAAGGAAAACATACCCAGCAGACAGCTGCCCTCGTCAGAGCTCATACGTGGGGGTGTGGGATTGGAGGCTGGTCCTTCTCTGCATCTGTAAGTGGAGAGAAAGTGTTCATAGAGGCAGCCATCCTGTGTCCTTTTGGTAAGAGAAGTGACAGGGAAGCAAGCTGGAGAACACTGAGCACATCACCCTGTTGTCAGTCTCCTATTGGGAGAATGAATCATGCTCATGTGAGTATAACAGGAAACAAACTACATGATCAATAATTTTTTCTGTGGTGGTGGTTCTTATGGTTCTTGGAATAAACATGAAAAAGAAATCTGTATTCCCACAGGACCTAGGTTTTCTGGGGACACCTGGAGCTGGAAGAGAGAGCTTGTAAGGTAGGTGGGCATCTATTTGCCTACAAGACAGTCCAGTGCGCCTTATGGGCACTGGGTTCTGAATCCTGCGACTGACCATGTCAGGGCCTCTTGCAGTCTCAGTGGTCACTCACTCCTCGGAGCAGCTGCTCCCTCCAGGCTCACCAACACCAGGGTGAAGGCCCTGGCCAGTCAGCTGCAACATCAGACTCATCTGCTTTCACCTTGATTGAATACAAATGTATTGTACATCTGCTGCATGCCCGGTTCTGGAGAAAGAGAGCCGGTCTTGCCAGTGAAGGATGCATCATGGAACATGAGTAAAACCAGTGTGTATGGAGTCAGAGCTAAGCCTTGGGGCCCAAGGCTTTGGGTTCTACTTGCTCTTGATATCAAGCTATCATTTAAGCACTTATTATGTATGAAGCACTATGATAAATTTTTATATGTATTCTTGTTTCATCCGTTCAATATTCCTTTTCTCATGTCCATTTATTCACTGTGTGCTTGGTAATGCCTAGAACATTGTACAGAGAGTACAATAATGTACATTATGGATAAAAATTCCACCTCACATGGACCTAACATTGTGGCTAAAACAGATAATAAACTAAATAAATAAGATAATCAGCAAGATGATAAGGTTTAAGGAGGACAGGATGGCCGAGAAGGCCTCAGAGAGAAGGTGAGCTTAAAAATAAAGATCAGGACATGGGGAGTGACCCATGTAAGTACTTAAGAGTATTGCAGGGAGAGGAAGCCAACAGTGCTGACCTGGAGGACAGAAAGGGAACTCCTGTGGCTAAAGCAAAAAGAGAAGAGGCCATGTTACTAAGGGGTGCAGTCATGAGGCCACTATAAGGGATTTAACATTTACAGTGGGTGAAGTGGGAAACCATCAGAGTGAGCAGAAAAGAGACCATCTGACTCATTCTGCTGAATGGCTTGACTTAAGGTGTACTGGGTAGAGACAATTAGGAAACAAAAATGATAATCTGCATAAGAGATGATGTTGGCATGGACAGGGATTTTGAGTGGACTTGGTGAAAGGTGGCTGGGTTGAGGATACATTTTAAACATAGAGCCAACAGAATTTCCTTACACATTTGTTGTTGGCTATAAAAGACAGGTGATAATAATGCTTCAGTTCCAGTTAGTTGGAAGAATGATGATATTAATGAGACCAGGAGGGACTAGCAGGAGCAGATTTAGGGGAAAATATTAGGAGCAGAAAGAGAGAGGAGGAAGAAGCATCCTTATTTATTTTCATTTTAGTTGTTCATCTCAGTTTCTCCCCTATCCACCACATTCTCAAGGTCCTTGGGGTGTATATGGACTGAATCAGCTGGCCAGAAGCAGCAAATCCAAATGCTATGCCCCTAGGGTTCTCTGAGAGCTTTTCCTTTTTCATGCATTTATGCCTCATTTTCCTGCAGTCTGTAAACTGTTAAGGAACTGCAACTGTGTCTGATACTCAGAATCCTCCAAAGTTTCAAGAACCTGTGTCTAGCACAGGAGAAGTAGAAATGGTTTTCTAATCATGAATTGATCTAGGATAGTACAGTCTTAGTATTGCCTCCCAGGAGGCTTGTCATAGCTCTGGGGATGGAAGTTTGTGCGCGTCTGTGTGCATGTGTGTATGTATGCATGTGGGTGTGTGTAGAATCCAGGGACAGACACTGATGGAGAGGGCTTAGGAGGGTGAAGCCAGGCCAGACACTCAGAAGGTGTGTGTCTTGGAAAAGCCGACCTCTTCCTACCAGGTATGGTCTAGATTTCAAAAAAGAAATATCACCATTCAAGACAAGGTGGACACAAAAGCGAGGTCTAATTTAGAGGAAGAGCCTTCGCCCTGGATCCTCCTCCCTAACACAGGTGCACGAGTCCTGCGTTTTCCAGAGGGTAGCCCATCAGCTGGCCCACAGTCTTCTGTGAATGCCACAGGGATTCTCTCTAGCTTACAGTCCTAGATGACATCCCACAGGAGTGCCCCTTCCCACCCCACCCCCTGTGTTTTTCTTAAATTTAAAGTAGTTTAAAACACTATATAAGTCCCAGGAGGAGTCTCACCTCAGTCCGTGTGTCTGTCAACCGCCCCCCACACCCCGGAACTCCCCCTGCACCCCAG